>JADMNG010000015.1:0-604520 GCA_016097075.2 Sporothrix phasma | reverse complement strand
GGAACCCGATGTTTGGGAAGTGGAGGAAGTGCGAGGCAAGAAGAAAGTGAAGGGTGAGGTCTTTTATCTCATCAAGTGGACTGGTTGGCCCTCGGAGTATAACCAGTGGATAGCGGAAGATGACATGCAAGCGCCTGAAGCTATCCAAGCCTTCGAGGGCAAAAGGAAGAGGAAGAGGGCCGACAAGGAGTGGCCAAGTAATTCTTCTTGGTCAAAGTCCTGTCGCTAGCCATGCTCTCTCCTCCCCCAGTTACTCAGGCCCTCGTCTACGCCTCCGCCATCGTTCCTGTCTCGACCACTCGCACGCACATCTTGTCACGACCATTTGGTTTGTGTTTTTCTTCCCCAGAGGGTTTTTTATTTTTTCCAAAAGACGAGAGATTTTCCCACTGGGTTTGCTCTACGTCTTCTCACTATGTTGTTACGCGCTGAGGACATCGCGTATTGAGGGGGGATAAATTGTCATGGCACGCGGGCTACAGGGATCCACACCTCTCGCGGCTAGTGGCAATGACCTTGTCTAACACGTCACCCTCCCCACTCTCTCCGTTTGCCAGCATCATCTGCCAGCATCGTTTACCACCGGCATCTGTCGTCTGCACCTGTCGCCAGCATCGTTTACCACCAGCATCTGTCGTCGGCATCTGTCGCCAGCATCGTTCACCACCGGCACCTGTCGTCGGCATCGTCTGCCACCACATCATTTCTCAGTAACAGGGGCTGTTGAGTGATGGAGTGGACGTTTGCCATCTTATGGCTGCAGGCAGTCAGCTGGGTTTCTTCAGATATAAATAGAGTGAGATTCCTGGCCTTCCGCCAGAATGAGAAGGGAGGCCAAGGATTAGATTTTGTTCCAACCAACACCATTATTCCGTTCTATCTTATTGACCGTGATCTTGTCGCTATTGAGCAACCAACCAACCCCTATCATCCCCAGGACGCAGAAACGTAATCCGCCCCAGCCTTCTTTACGAAGAGCACTGGCGCGCCCGCTCCAGAGCGGCTCGGCCTGATCAGGCTTTTGTCCAAAAGGTCTAGAATCGTCTTCCTCATGATCAACAATTCTTCTCTTGACCGGTGGTAAAGGGGAGCAGTTGGAATCGGCACTTCCAGGCCGTCGGCGTCTCTCTTGATCTCGATCTCGTGGTCGATGCCCGGGCGATGAGGCGGAAGCTCCTGGCTGAGTTTCCGGTCGAAAGCCTCGGCGAGGTCTCGCAACTCAGGGGGGAGCTGTGCTTTGATCTCCTCCATCGTCTCACGGGTTTCTTGCTTGTTGAGAGCCTTTTGCACGTCCTCCAAAGTGACCCGAAATATCTCCACATCCCTCCTTGCCGTCATGGCTCGTGCTGTGCCCGCCTTGATCCGCACCGCCATTCCGCGAGTCGGCCGCTTCGTTCCGAACACGGGAACTTCCGATCTGTACCTCCCAATCCACAGCTTGTTCTCGGCCGGCTCTAATCTCGCGTTGACCGAGTTCAGCCAGTCCCTGCCAAGGATCAGTTCCTCTTCTTGTCCCGGGACCACATATGCCCAGGTGGTCGCGATGTGGCCGTGAACGTCCAGAGTGAAACGCGCCACAAAGTCTATGGCCGGGCTCTTCCTGCCCTCCACTACTTGGAGGAGCCTCCGCCGACGAACCCTCAGGGTCGTCATATTGGCCCTTTTCACGAGTCGCTCAGACACTAGTGCATGCGTGAGACATCCTGTATCGGTCAAGGTGGTAGGGGAGCCACGCTGGCTCGGGGGAACCGAGGGCAAAACCACAGGCTCTATAGCCTTTGCGGTTACCACGGAAGAAGAAGCACAGTACACCACTTAACCTACAGGTATTATTCTGTACCAAGGTTGGCAGGCAGGCCTTACAGACCTACCTGGCATCCACACAGATCTGTACGGCGAAGTGGCTCGAAGAACCCTAGCATCAGATTCGGTGCCATGCCGGCGCTTGCATCTGATACTAGGTAAAAAACCCAGATTGGAAAAGATACGACGGAGCAGGTGGATTTCTCATTCACTATTTCTTTCTCTTTGATTTCTGTTTTGTTTTTCCTTTTTGTTCTGCTTTTTGCTGTTCTGGCTTTCACTCGGTTTCTTTTCCTGTCTTGCTGTTCTGGCTTTCACTCGCTTTCTTTTCCTGTACCTGTTTTGGCCGCGGAAGCCTTTGGGCCCACCCATAGATAGTGTCATAATCCGTAGGATTGAATACACTCATTGAGGAAAAAAAAAAAAAATACATGCCCTCATCATCAATTTCCTTCCGAACAGTGTCCCATTCCCGCCGCAACCGTGTCTCCCGCTCCTGGCTGAGTCTCTTACCAGGAGCTACTCGTTTTCCGAGTCGGTCATGTGCGCCGACTCGCCGCTGGTCGAGAGGTTTTCATCGTCTCGGTCTGCTCTGCCACGTCCCGCTTTGAGTTCCGGTCGGGAGTTTTTTTTTTCAATAAGTGTATTCAATCCTACGGATTATGACACTATCTATGGTGGGCCAAAAGGCTTCCTCGGCCAAAACAGGTACAGGAAAAGAAAGCGAGTGAAAGCCAGAAAAACAAAAGCAAAAACAAACAGGAAAAATAAAAACAACAAAGAGAAAAGAAATGATGAATGAGAAATCCACCTGCTCCGTCGTGCAGTTTCCGACCTGGGTTTTTTACGGGGTTTTTGGCCGTTCTGGGCTAGTCGCGTTTCAAATGCCCGACGAGGCCGCACTCGAAGCACTTCCGCCGGTCCTGCTTGCCGCCCGCGGGTTTGGTATCTGTCACAGCCCTGTTGGTGACAGTATCCGCCCGCCCGGCTCGCATGTCCATCGGCTCCGGGCTAGCCCTGGGAAAACCTCCTGTGCGGCGCTGGCCCCAGCGCAGCCCTTCGAGCTCCGAGCCAATTTGCAACAGCCTGGCCTTGTAGGCTGCGTACGTAGTCACCAGCGGGGATCCAACATAGCTACCCGCGTGCGATTGTTGACCGCGTTGCGCAAGTAGCTAATGCACACTAAATCCCCTGCTGTACCCAGGCCGCTCCTCAACAATAGCCCCTCGAACTTGGGGATGAAGTGGGAGGCTGTCTCGTCCTCCTTTTGGCGAAGGCTCGCCAGCTTGTCGATCGCCCTCATCGCCTCGTTCGCGTCCATATAACCGAGTCCAACTGCCCGATTATAAGCTCCGCGCAAGCATTCACAGGGGCCATCTCCATCCTTCCTTGAAAGTTATTCGCTAGTGGCACCTTTACCATCCAGCCAATCAAATCCCACGGAGCACATACGGCCCCACTTATATTCCCCTTCCGCCAACATGGCACCGCAACGCCGCGTGCCGCCCGCCAGCGCCGGCGACGGTGCAGGCGCTGGCGCACGAGCATGCAGCACACCGACGACCCGGCGAACTGTCACCGCACAGTTCACGAAGTCGCCGGGCCCCACCTCGCCACACCCCTGAGCCACGAGCTCCACGCCCCCGGCACTGAAGTGCTGGCACCGACCATGACCGCTGCGAAGGATCGTCCCACGACCGACAGCAACACCGCCGCCCCGCGGCCACCCGTTTCGCGCCTCGCGAGCTCCTGGCTCGACACGCTGCAGGCCGACCTCGACAAACGCCGCTGCGCCATTGCCTCCGTCTCCGGCGCTCTGGACGCGCACCTGCGCAAACTTGCCGGTGACCCCATGGAGGACTCTGTCAGCCAGGTCGTCTACGGCTTCATGAAATACCTGACGGGACGTGACCCCGGAGCGCGCCAGCGCACCTACCGAGTGCTCTTGCGGGAGCATGACGGGGAGTCTCGTGTGCCTGGGGGTCACGTCCCGTCAGGTATTTCATGAAGCCGTAGACGACCTGGCTGACAGAGTCCTCCATGGGGTCACCGGCAAGTTTGCGCAGGTGCGCGTCGAGCGCCGGAGACGGAGGCAATGGCGCAGCGGCGCTTGTCTAGGTCGGCCTGCAGCGTGTCGAGCCAGGAGCTCGGCGCGAAACGGGTGGCCGCGGGGCGGCGGTGTTGCTGTCGGTCGTGGGACGATCCTTCGCAGCGGTCATGGTCGGTGCCAGCACTTCAGTGCCGGGGGCGTGGAGCGAGCAGCTCAGTGCGTGTGGTGAGGTTGGAATCGGCGACTTCGTGAACTGTGCGGTGACAGTTCGCCGGGTCGTCGGTGTGCTGCATGCTCGCGCGCCAGCGCCTGCACCGTCGCCGGCGCTGGCGGGCGGCACGCGGCGTTGCAGGTGCCATGTTGGCGGAAGGGATAGAAGTGGGCCGTATGTGCTCCGCGAGATTGATTGGCTGTTATACCCAAAGTATCACACCGTGGCCACTGCCATTGGCCGAACAGATAGGCTTCACATGGGACTTGGTACGTCTGACGATAAGCGAAGGGAGGCTGAATGAATGAATGAAACTTTATTCCGCCCGGAGGCACCAAGCCTAAAGGGCTCTTCTGTACGCTGCTTACATAATTCCTTGCTCATCAAATACGCCACCCTCCCGTTCGACCCCGGTTTTTTTTTTCCCTTCTCGTTTGCTGACTTCCCCTCTAACCCTCTTCGTATCCGATTTATTTACTGGCATATCGCCTTCTTGAAGATCCTCCTTCAAGTGTTCAGGGTCCTATGGGCGGTGCCTGAAGCCGAGTCGATTGCCGGTGGGTCAGTGAGGTTGTTGGTGGGGTTGTTGGCGATATTGTTGATGGTTCGATGGTCAGTTGTGTATTGTTCGTTATCTTACCTCCGGTACGTAGTCCAGTCTCTCCGTCTCTAGGCGAATTTTATGTTTCCGGCCGCGCCATGGGACCACCGACTACAGACACACCAACAACTCGACTGCGCGAGTGCAGAGGCAGCTGTTAACGATACAAGGGGCATCATGATCGCGACAAGCGCCTCGGCACGAAACGAAGTGGTGGGGATTGGAGGAGCAGTGCGAGACAACTTACGTTGTGGACGAGACAAGACGACGACGACCTTCTCAGCCACATTGGGGCCAAGAACGGAGCTCAGCCCGTTTTATGCTGAGTTGGAGGCTGTTTCCAGGGGCTTGAAGGGCGTCCCAGACACGACCGTGAGCCGTACGGTGACAGTATGGACGAACAACCGGACGGTCTTGTCAACAATAGGCCACCCCGGTCAACACTCGGGACAACACATCTTCCAGAAGATCCGTCGAGAAATGCAAAGACTCCAAGTGAATAGGAACAGAGTGTTACTACGGTGGTTACCAGCCGGAGCCAAGATCGACCTGATGAGACGAGCCAAGGCAGAGGCTCGGTCCGCCACCGAACAAGACGCCACCCCGGACGCCCCCTACGACCAGGCCAGAACGACGGTCAGGAAATGGCATCATCTCGGAGCAACATGCACTACGGGAGATACCAAAGGGAGTGGGGGGGGAGGGGGGGGGGTCCTCGAGAAAGATCGACACGGCCTTGCCTGGTAGACACACCCGCACCCTCTATGACAGCCTCAAACGAAGCGAAGCTCGGGTCCTGGCACAGCTGAGGACGGGCATGGCACGGTCAACGGCTACCTGCACCAGATCGGAGCAGCAGAAACGGAGACCTGCACGTGCGGGCAAGCAAAAGAGACCATCAAACACTTCCTCTTTCGCTGCCCGCAATGGCTGGTTCAAAGACAAAAACTCCTGGAGCAATGAGAATCGAAAGTGGACAGACTCTTCTTCTTCCCTCTTTATTATCATACTTGTGGCCGTCGACGCTTCAGAGTCCCTCATGCTTGGAAAGGGGAGTTTCTGTGTGCTTGTTGTCGACTCTGACACGCTCAGCTAGTTGTGTACAGCCTAGGTCTCTCTTGACATAAGCGATCTCGGCAGCCAGCGTTTGGGCGCCTTTGATCAGCCGGTACGAGGTCTAAATAGTCTCCTCAGATAAATCCTCGGTATTCTAGATCAGCTCTTCAAGCTGGTATGCTACCTTGTTGACTTGTCGGGGGTTAACGGCGTGTCGAAGGGAGAAGGTCAGGGGCTATCATCGTTTGGAGGAGGGAGGGTGTACGGGCGGCAACTCGAGACACTAGGTTAGCTAGGACAGTCACCGGGTTGAAAGGAGAGATACCTGTTCTTTTAAAGGCATGGAGAATTGTTGATCTTTGAAATAATTGGTATAGCCGGTGTCAGAGAGAGAGACAACAGCCTTATCTCAGCAGTTGATTCTCGTACCAGAGGCTCATACGGCGCTGTCCAGATAGAATCAAGAACGCCGACATAAACGCACCCTCAGCAGATATACACTCGACAGCAGTTGCTGACTCTCTGTTCTCTGAAACACCGAGGTATTGAGCTCTCTTTTTTTTGTGACAACAAGCTGGTCTCGACCGACGCCGATACGAAAGCCAGTCTCGTCCATATTCCAAATGTCTGCCGGGACGATACCTTCCTTCTCCATAACGTCTCGTAGAAGCTTGAAGTATTTAATGATAATATCTACGTCTTCTTGGGCTTGTCGGTCTCGTTGAAGTCGTTTTTGTTGCGTTACCCTATACTTGTGCCGGCGTAAGAAGCGAGAGGTCGATGATGGGCCAACCGGCACAAAGTTGGCAGGGCCGTCTCTCTCCTGATTTGTCGCTTTCACAGCGCTGGTGACGTACTCTCGTCAGAATGCAAGGTTAACCAGGCTAGCCGGTCAGTATACCGGCAAAGTTTGTCTCCTCCGGCCGTGACAGCCGTGTATTCGTCGCTGGCAGCCCCCGCGCCGGCCGGCCGCCGGAGAGGCGATTCGGCAAGGTCCGCCGAACGACGTCGAAATCTCTCGCAATTTTAGCAATAGAGACATCGAAATTGTCGTGATGGAAGTGTATAGCCTCCTGCAGTCGGATATGGTAGCCATAGTTCACGAGGATTTTTTTTGAATAAATAGAGAATTTTTTCGAACGTCGTAAAGAAAAAGTGAAAAGTCGTGGCCATATTGGTGCGCTGGCCATTTGGGTGATGAGCACCAACTATGGTTGGTGCGCTCGTAGAGTGGACCATCATAGTGGGGCGTGCACGAGTAGGAATACTGCCACTGTCCTGCTCGTCCCGCCTACCTGACCTCCGCCAACCCGCCGTGACGATAATAATGCTACTAGTATTAGTATTGGTTTTTAAGGTTTGTACTAAATTAGTACCACGACAACGAATACTGCAACGACCATTGTCCTGACCGGCCTTTTTGCTTCGCTTGCCTCTTGTCAGACTGTGAGGATGTACGCGAATAATTTGACAATGAAACCCCCGACCATTATTTCATTGAAACACGATTTCCTCGAGCTTGCCACGCGCCAGTTGGCGCGGCCGCTTGCACCGTCGCGCACCTGGCAAAAAAAGAACGACCGGCGAGAAACGGGACGTAGTAGCAGTGCGGTTGAAGCTTTCCAAGGCGGCTATTGCAGCACCAACGACGGCGGACGGCGCATTTCTCCCAAGATTGTCGTTGAAGTCCTTGTGCGTACCAACCAGTTGCTGCTGTTGCACTCTCGCCGTGTTCACACGGCAGTGGCTGTACGCCATGTTGCTAACGCTGGACCAGCTCTACCGACGCCGATGAGGACCTCTGTAGCCGTGCGGTCGGTTCTGAAAACGAAACTATCGCCCGCGATTCTGACTACAGTATGCTTCTTACCATGAGCCTTGCTCGTGCCTTTGACTTTTTTGCTGGCTATTCCCGCTGACGAACAAGCCACATCGACTTCCATCTTCGGTCTTTCAGACACTTGGGATGACCACGACGAGTCTGATATGTTCCCGCTCGAAGCCCGCCGGTATACGGAACAGGTGGCGCACTTACAGGCGCTTGCAAATGAACGGACAGAAACGATAGCACGTGTTCAACGCCTGCGCCGAATAGTCTCTGTGCTTGAAGGCATTGCCTCAGAAAATGTCCCTATGCAACGCAGTCTCGTAACGCGTGATGGACCAGTGGAGGAGCAGCTTGAACGAATGCGCTTGCTCCTGGCAAGAGTGGCCGACCGTGTCACTAATTTGCCTGCTCCAGACGCGCCACTAAGAACACCCTTCCGGGCCAGCTTAGCATA
This sequence comes from Sporothrix phasma, assembly GCA_016097075.2. NCBI lineage: Eukaryota > Fungi > Ascomycota > Sordariomycetes > Ophiostomatales > Ophiostomataceae > Sporothrix > Sporothrix phasma. Next base: position 596,517 of record JADMNG010000015.1, on the reverse strand, counting down.
GAAGCGGTTGTCGATACAGCGATGGGCGAAGATGGCACCCTGTATTATTGAAGAAACGGGGCAACTACGTGCCCAAGCACTGTTGAGGTTTTTTGAGGTGCAAAACACTGGAAAACACCTGGGCGTTTGATGGCGTACTGGTTTCACCTTACAAACAAGACTTAACAATGCGACCTTATTTGATTAGAGATCACGGAGTTTGCTTTCGAATGAATGAATGAATGAAACTTTATTCCGCCCGGAGGCACCAAGCCTAAAGGGCTCTTCTGTACGCTGCTTACATAATATTTGCTTATCAAATACACCACCCTCCTGTTCGACCACAGTCTTTCTTTCCCATCTCGTTTGCTAGCTTCCCCTTAACCCTCTTCGTATCCGATTTATTTACTGGGCATATCGCCTTCTTGAAGATCTTCCTTCAAGTGTTCAGGGTCCTATGGGCGGTACCTGAAGCCGAGTCGATTGCCGGTGGGTCAGTGAGGTTGTTGGTGGGGTTGTTGGCGATATTGTTGATGGTTCGATAGTTGGTTGTGTATTGTTCGTCAATTTGCCTCCGGTACGTACGTAGTCCAGTCGCCTCTTATGTTGGGCGGTGCCTGAAGCCGAGTCGATTACCGGTGGGTCAGTGAGGTTGTTGGTGGGCAAGAGTTAGCTTTCATATCTCTCCTATTACAAATTCCACTCCGGCTGTCACATGGAGAAGGCATACGTCGTACTAGTACTCTGTACGACGGTGTTTTGCCCCACAATAACCACACCAAGCGCACCAACTCAGTCTTACCGCCGCACATATCAAAGGCGGTCAGATTAAAATAGCGGCAAAAAATTCACTCCATACCTTATTTTATTTTTTGTACCCGTCAACCTCTTCATTCAAGATTCGACTTCATCCTTTTTTATCTCTTTACACGACATCCACTCTCCACAATCCGCCTCACGGATTTTCGCAATCCCTCTACAGGGCCAAAGAAAATGGTACAAGGAGCGGTGAAAAAGTCGGCCAAGCCGGTGTCGAACTCCCGCAAAGCAAAAAATCAGGCCATCGCCTCAGGTGCTGGCGGTGCACCGAAACGCTTCACCCGGGTCACCAAAGCACCGAAGTCTGCCAAGGCAGTTAAAGCACATGCCAGCACGGGTAAGATCATGAAAAAATTTTCATCCGGCCTTGCTGCGAAAACGGAGGCAATGCTTGGCGACCGCGCTGGCCACCTCGAGCTGATCGGTCCTGGCAAGAAGAAGGGAGTCGACCGCAAGAGCGACAAGGCGCACCAGGCTGGCTCGCGGCGGTTTGGTTAGAGGGCGGGTTATTCTTGCGAATGCCCCTGGCGACTGCTTTTCTTAATACAGCCTCGACAACTTGCAGGTCCACCTCAGACACGCGCCAGCTACTCACGGCGACACGGCAGGCAGGCCGGCCACGCCACGCCGTTGGGCTGACGTACATCTCGCGAGAGGCATTGATATGCTCGGCAAGGCTGGCGTTAATGGATCCGTCTTTGGCCCAAACAGCACACTTATGTGCGTTTCGTCATCTGGACTGCTGCCCTCTCCTGAAGTTCATCCCTAAACATCTCATACTCTGGCAACTTACGCAGTATCTGGCGAATTCCGCGTGCCAAACGCACTATGCGTGTTAGCATCGCAGTAATCCCTCTCGTCCTTCGCTGAGCAGAACTGCGTAGATAGGCAACGCACGGAATCGGCGGAATTCTCAAATGCCTAAGTACAGTCGGGGAACAATTGGACCATCCGGCTGGATGACAGACTAGCTTCGCTCCTTGTCAGATAAGCGGCATTCGCATTTTGGAAAATCTCCGCCTGAAGACGGGCGTGCCGCGAAAAAAAGATACCTGCATCATACGGCTGCAATAAAGTCAAATTCAGCCTCGGGCCCGCTGTCATTAATGTTGCATGTTTAAGCCGTCATTCTCTTGTGTGCACTCACCACGTTCAACAGTTTGTGACCATCGGAAGTGATACTGTCGGCCAACTCCAAATCATCCGTATACTGTTAATTCGAAGCAAACTCGGGCGTATCAGGCAAGGCCCTTGCAAACAACCCAAACGCTGCGCACGGGGGAATAACGAAGCAACAGTCAGCAAGGCTAGGAGAGCCAGGGGGAAAGAGCGCAGAATTGTAAGTCTCACCGGCATCAACATGAATCCATGCACCATATTCGTCGGCCAGTGCCCGTAGTTTCTGCATCTCTGAGAAACCTGCTGTCGCAAACCGGCCCGTGTTGATCTCACCAGCACTGACGCGATGATATATGCTACAGAGTGGCCGACTTTGCCTTCGCCACCCCCCCCGTCGGACTCTCCTCTGAGTGTCTGCTCAACAGCAGATATGTCGAGACGCCAAGGTTCAGCGTCGCTGTACGGTAGGTCTATGAGGGAGGCACGGCCCAAGCCGACGATACTTGCGGCCTTGTACAAAGAACTATGTCCCGAGCTGGTAAGGATGCGAATATCGGACACGCCTGCCTCTTGGCATTGCCCTGAGGAGACCCAATTTCGGCCACGGCATTAGGTGAAGCCATGGCACTGTTAAAAGCCGTGTCAGACAGGCCACGCCGCTGCCGCAATTTTGTGTCTATGACTGCCTCTCGACCCATGGCCAGGCCGAGAACGTGCTCGCCGTTGCGCCGGTGGTGAATATACGACCCGTCCAGTCGCCGTTGCCCAGACCGAAAATGTCCGCAAGCATCTGCAGCGCTGCAGCCCTCGACGGCCGTACTGACAGTTTGCGCAGGTAGATGCGCATGTAGGTTCTGGTCCAGCGCGGTAACAATGTTATCGGCGGCCTCTGCCACGGGGAGGACGCTGCCCGTGACAAATCCATAGTAACGACCGCTTAGATTTGGCCATTGAGTGCAGGGATGACTGCGTCGACGATATGTTAATGGCCACGCGGGCATCGCGTGGCTGAAGGTAATCAGGCTGACCTGGCCTGGGCAGGGATGCAAGTGCTTCTTGAACCCGCGCAAGCGAAGGGAGTGTAGGGGCGGCATTGTCAGCCCCATCCTGCTCTGCGGGACGGCCGACGGCTGTGCGCAGGCGCGTGTAGGCCTCGGATAGGAAGTCTTTGTCGGCGTCGCTCATTCGGACCATTATATAAAGATTGGGGCTTTAAAGAAACAACTATTCGACGTAGAGTGGTATTAATAAAGCGAGACAAGCCAGATAGGAGGGTGTATGTTTGTGGAGTTGCAGCTTCTGGAGAGAAGCAAACACTCTAATTTCTCCTTATTTGAGTCGGTTGGCGGCGGCCGCCTTCGTGAATCGGGTGTAAGACGGTCAGCACTGACCCTCGAAGTGTCCTGCATACAAGGGCCAGTTACGAACTTTAAGGAAGACACAAATTAATGACGAGATTCGGAAGGTAGTTTGGGGGGCCATTAGCGACGACTCTTATGTATCTTCCTGATTTTCGCACGCAAACCAAACACACACCACATAGATCTGTGACATTCTACCCCAGATGTTCTGTCAGCTAGTCGCCATAGCCAGGAGTGGCTGAGAAAGACGATAATTATTATTATTATTATTATTACGTGGCTGTCACCATAGGGTATGCCAGTCTATCGCAGGTTCTAAATAGAGGAAACCTTGGGCCGTCAGCCCTGGACTAAAACCTCCACTTCAGCGTGTTTCGCCGTTCAAAACGTCAACGTTCACCGAGCTTGGTCTCACCACCAAGCGCAATTTGCCGTAAGGTAGGACCTAGGTCCTCAGCCTCCGAACTCGCCATCCTCGTCCTCAATATCCCACTTATCGATCAGCTGTACCGCAAGCCTGTACATATCCAAGCGGCCAGTTCGCATGAACCAACGGACGAACGTCTTGGTTTTCTTCGCATTGCCTATCGCACCCAGGAAGTCGACGGGCCCTTGAATCGCCGACACCAGTTGAGCTCGCTGCGATTGGAGTAGAGGGCAGAAGACAGCCAGGTGACTGGCCGTCTCTCTCGCTTGGCCGCAATCGCAGGTATCGGTCAGGATGTCAAGAACCCGAGCCTGTAGCAGGAAGTGCTTCAGGCCAATCTTTCCTGTCCGCAGTTGGACGAGAAGGGAAGACTCCGCTTTGTACAAGCCGTCGTGAAGGCGAAGAGTGCGGGTTCCCGGGGGGACTGACGCTGCCAGGTCCGTCCTGGTAATCTCTCTCGACCTTCTGTGAGCTGCTTCCTGCTCCAGTTCCCATCTCTGCTTCCACGCAGTGAGTAGAGCTGCCTTGGGGGTTTCCTCGGCAGCCCAGTCGATGAAGGCAGCTTGTCGCCTTTCGAAAGTCGTCGGTGGTCTCGGCCGAGGGTAGTTGCTGAACCCAGTTCTTCTGTTTCTCGAGGGTCGGCGGCGGAGGTGACCGCGGACGACGTCCGTTGCACGTCGTAGGGACTCTGCAAGACCGGATGATTCTAGTCGGCTCTGGAAGGCCGCAACCTTTGCGGTGAGCCACAGGTCTAGAGGGGGAACCTCTGCCTCTGTCTCTAGTTGTCGAATCGGTGTAGCCTTGAACGCGCCTAGTACTCTCCGGAGACATTGGTTTTGTACCTTGTCGATTGCTGACGTGCCGACTGAGGCTGGCCTCTTGACAGACGGCGCTGGATGCCAGACTGCTGCTCCGTTTCCGATGGAGGAGCGGATCACTGCCATGTAAAGCGTGCGTGCCCTTCGGAGTGTCGGGCCCATGTCGAGGCCACGATCCTGTCCAGGGCCAGTCTTTGGGTGGCGAGCTTCTTCTGCAGGAACTGGTGGTGTCCCTTCCAGTTCAACTTTCGGTCGAAGATGACTCCCAGGAGCTTCACTTCACAGACGGCGGGGATCACGGTTCCGTTCTCGAGCTGCAGTGGAGTCCTGTCCCAGCTCCTGCCACGGGTGAAGTGGAGTAGTTGGTATTTTGCCGGGGCAAATTTGATTCCAAAGCGCCGGGACCAGTCGATGCAAGCCCGATGTGCTTCGCGGATGCGCGCGATTGTCTCTTTCGTTGATCGTCCAAACCCCAGGATCTTTGTGTCGTCTGCAAATCCGCAAGTAGTAATCCCTGGTATTCGTCGGAGTGCGTCGTAGAGGCCCGAAGTGTAGAGAATGAAGAGGATCGGGATAGCGGCGAGCCTTGGGGGACACCGGCTAGGGTCCGTCGTGCGCTGGTCTCCTGGTCGTCGAACACCAGCGTTGTAGACCGGCCCTCTAAGAAGCTGCGGACCAGTCTGACGAGCCAGCCTGGGAAACCTTTGGACCGCAGCACATCGAGTAGCCGGGTGTGGTTGACCGTGTCGAAGGCTCCGCTTATGTCCAGCGCCAGCAGCGAGGCTGAACCTCCCTCGGCCCAAGCAGTGTGTACTTGGTCTGCGACCAGGTAGAGGGCGGTTTCAGTCGACCGTGATCGGCGGTTGCCCATCTGTTCGTCCGGTAGGAGACCAAAGTCCTCTGCGGCCCTTGCGATTCTTTGTGCTAGGAGCGATTCGATGACTTTGCCGAGCGTGTTAAGGAGCGCTATCGGTCTCCAGCTGCCAGCATGGTTCGGCGGCTTTCCGGACTTCGGGATCACTACCGTTTTTGCTACTCGGAACCGAGAGGGAAAGTAGGACAACTTCAAACATGCTTCGACGACTGGGGCGTACACCTCGGCAAGCGCTTCCCCACAAGCTTTGAGGAGCCGATTTGGGATCGCGTCGTTTCCTGGAGAGGAGATCATTGCCATCTTGTTCAGGCAGTGAAGGATATCGCCTGGAGTCACCGTATCTGGGACGTCTGTCACTCCGCTGTGGGTTTCGTTGCCGAACGAAATGTCCGTGATGTCGCTGATGTCCGCCGTTGACGTTGGGTAGAATCGGGCCCTAAGTAGTTCTTCTTTACCGGCTAGGGTCCGCGCTGTACGGAGATCCCTGTTGGAAGTGGGATTTAGTCTTAAGGCTGGCATTTCGCCGGCTCGCGAGGTTTGAAGCTCTCGAGCCGTGCCCATTTTGCAAACTTCCACAGGTTCGCGGTGGAATGGGTTGCTCGTCTCCAGGCTTCTCGACTGGCTGTGTTGATCGCGGCTGCTTTGTCCTTCCGCTTCTGGATCATTCTCCCGTGCAAAAAGTCGGTTCGAAAAGATCGCCACATTCGCTCTGCCTCGGCGGCTTCCTGGACCGTCCTCTTGACTTCTGGGTTCCACCATCGGTTGCGCGGCAGACCACCGCGGCGCGGTGGTGCGCAGCTTTTTCCGATTTGCGATATAGCGCCTACCAGCAGTTCGAGGTAGGTGTCAATTTGCTCCGTCGTATCTAGACTTCCTGGCACTGGAAGGTCCTTAGCGTCCACGGCTGCTTGATTGGCGTCAAGTAGGGACCAGTTTAATGGTCGGTCTTCGACTCGGCTGCTCGGGTTCCGGGAGAACCTAATGACAGCTTCTTGGGTAGATGTCGGAGCCTCGGAGACTGGAGGGGATTCCTGCCCATTCGGTGCGAATGTCGTCAGACGTCCAGATGAGATCAATCGTAGAGTCTCTGACGTCCTTTGCCGACCTCGTGGTGGTTCCTGGGGGCGTCAAGAGTTGGAGCTGCCAGCGAGCTGCGAGGTTGATGAGTTGCGCTGCCCCGGGGTCGCGTGGGTGGTTGGGGTCCCAAGCTGGATGGTGAAGGTTCATGTCCCCCTATCACAACTCGTTTAGGCCGGGGTCGTTCAGCTAGCTGGATGATCGGTGTCGGCCATGTCGTGGCGCCTCGAGGAGGTCCTGGAGAGTAGACCGAGTAGACGGTGCAATCCTGTTGGTCGAGGATCGTAATCGAACACCAGTCTCGTGTTGCTTCCCAGTCCCAGTTCTTCAACTTCTTGTTCACGAGGATGACTGCTCTCGGCGGGTGGTCCTTGTCGGTGACTTTTTGGATCGGGGTGAAGGCGCTGCCCCGGGGCAGAAGACGCCGCCATGATCCTGGGTCCACGGCTCTTGGAGGGCTAGGATGTCGTAGTCTCTTGCTTCCTCTAATACTGACCTGGAAGTGGCCTTGTTTCCCTGCAGGTTCCAGAACAGGATTCTCGTCCTATTCATCAGTTACCATGATTGTATCTTGGTCGGCGTTTTGGTTTCTCCGCAGCATCTCGGCAATGGGCCTCGAGCCTTCGGCTGCGCCGTGGAGGGCGGATGGTCGGCCCCTTCTCTTGGTTGGGGCGGATGTGGGTGGCGTCCGTGCATCCGTGCTGTCCGCCGTCCTTTGCCTCTTATGGTTCCGTCTCGACGTCACGAGGGTGAATCCCTGTGTGTCTCCGGGCTGAGAGCCATGATTTGCGCCAGGGCTGGCGCTGCTGCTGCAGCGGCCTGGCTCCGGGGGGTTCAAAGAACTCCGTCGGTCTATGCTGGAAAGCGTCTCGGGCGACGGCAGCTGCTTCCTCCCACTTAGGGCACTTCTTGCTCCAAGCCGGGTGTGCCCCTTGGCAGCGGCAGCAGCGTGAGGCTTGTCCTGCTTCCCGTTGGGGGCACCGGGACTGCCTCGAGTCGGTGTGCTGCGTGGAGCTGCACCAGCCGCAGCGTCGTTTGCTTCGGCACCGCTTGGTCGTGTGACCGGTCTCGTGGCAGTTGAAGCACCTGATTACCTGTGCCTCAGCGCAAAAAGGGACGCACGGGTGCCATTGGGCCTCGAAGAAGAGGCCTTTCCGGCACAGGGCGTTTGCCTGCTCGGTGTTGTCGACGCTTAGGAACAGTGAGCCCCGTTCCTTGCCCTCGTGGCCCTTCGGCGGACTGGCAGCCACGAATTTGATGTCAGCGTTGCTGGCCGAGAGCTGCTGCAGCAGACGCTCCGGGCCCAGGCCACGAACAACTGCCAAGTTGAGCCCGTGGGCGACCATTTTGTACTGGTGACGGTAAACAGTTGCTCCGTCACCAAAGACCTTTTGGCACCACTCGGGGGTCTTCTCGGCCATGTGTTTCTCCTCGCTAGTGGAGAACGCGATCGCCCAGCGCTGGCGGCCGCCCAGTTCCCCAAGCCTGCGGGCTCCTTTCGCCAGGTCGGCACCCAGAGCGCCGTTGATTGCTCGAACAGCCTGGGTGCTGGTCATGTTCGAGGTCTCCGCAGGAAACGATTCGGCTTGAACGATCGTTTCGCGGAGGGCTTGGGCTTGCCGCTGTGCCGCGAGCACGGGTCGGGCAGGCGGTGCTGCGGGTCTGGCGCCGGCCATGGCCGCGTAGGAGCGCGGCACTGAGGCTTGCGCCGAGAGTTTGTCAATTTTCTGCGCAAGGGAGGCAAGACCCTTCTGCACTGCGTCCAACTGCGGCTCGTTTGGACGACGGCGGAGGTGAATCGCGAGGAGGTCGCGTACGATGGCGTACGCGGGGACGGCTCTGTTCGCTTCCACGGCAAGGAAGCGCTCGGCGTTTCTGATAGTCGAGCTCACGTCGGGGTTACCATCTACCTCTGGCTGTAGCGATCCCTGAGCTTCGGAGCTCGTGGGAGTGTCGATGGTGCTGTCGGTCGGTTTGGTCGGAGACGCGTCAGAGGCGCGCGTCGCGCCTGAGCTACCGCCCGGCGACGACGAACGCGACAGCCGACTGCGCGTTGCGTACCTGAAGGCCGCAGACATGGCAGTTAGGCAATCGTATCCGCTGAATACGATCCTGCTATTTGTTTGGGTTTTGGGATTGTTCTCGGTCAAAAGGTAGGGATGAGTTGGTATTTCCGAAGATTGTTGAGACGGATATATTAATAACACGTACTTCCCAACTGGTTGATTGTGTTCTCGGTCTGTCTTAGTCTCGCTGAGACTGTGCACATAAGAGTGATTTATCGGAATCGGGCCGGAGAGATTCCAAGCTAATTAGCCTCGTAGCACTTCTACTCGTATGATCAGCCGGCGACTTAGCCTATTGCCTGTCCAGACGGACCCTACTTCTGAGCACAGCTGTTGGCAAATGCGCTCACTCTTTTGACCTATTCGGGTTTACCAAACAGTGGGGAGTCTCGAAAAAGATCGACACGGCCTTGCCTGGTAGACGCACCCGCACCCTGTACGACAGCCTCAAACGAAGTGAAGCTCGGGTCCTGGCACAGCTGAGGACGGGCATGGCACGGGTCAACGGCTACCTGTACCAGATCGGAGCAGCAGAAACGGAGACCTGCACGTGCGGGCAAGCAAAAGAGACCATCAAACACTTTTTCTTTCGCTGCCCGCAATGGCTGGTTCAAAGACGTAAACTCCTGGAGCAAAGAGAAGCGAAAGTGGACAACCTCTCCTTCTTCCTCGGAGGCAAGGAGGGGACTGATCAAGATGACTGGGAACCGGACATGAAGGCGGTACGGGCAACGATAAAATTCGCCCTGGAGACGGGGAGACTGGACTACGTACCGGAGGCAAACTAACAAACAATACACAACAACCATCGAACCATCGAACCACGAACCATCAACAATATCGCCAACAACCCCACCAACAACCTCACTGACCCACCGGCAATCGACTCGGCTTCAGGCACCGCCCATAGGACCCTGAACACTTGAAGGAAGATCTTCAAGAAGGCGATATGCCCAGTAATAAATCGGATACGAAGAGGGTTAAGGGAAGCTAGCAAACGAGATGGGAAAGAAAGACTGTGGTCGAACAGGAGGGCGGTGTACTTGATAAGCAAATAATTATGTAAGCAGCGTACAGAAGAGCCCTTCAGGCTTGGTGCCTCCGGGCGGAATAAAGTTTCATTCATTCAACTTCCCTTATGACTCTATTTGGCTGAAAGCCGTCAACCGCCATAATGAACGGGCAGAGTCAGAAGCCGGTATTGAAAAGGGGAACCGTCTCAGTTTCACCAGCCAGGCAGGTAATTAGGCTGCTCTGTCTTTATTCTGTCACATACAATAAAATAAGTATAAAATAGCACGTGGCGTTCTCATAAAAAATTGAAACTTGAGAAACTCTCGGGTCACATTACCATGCGTCACCAGACAAATTCACAATGACCAAGTTTGTACCCCCATTTGGAACACGCCGCCGGCTCTTGTTTATTCTCCTCTTCGCATCCAGACCGGTAGGTAAGGATAATCCGCATCTAGCCAAAAATTAGCGAAAAGTATAAGTTGTCGCTGTATTTTCCACGTCCAAGTTTCTGTCAATTCGTCGGTGTTGAGTTACCTGCAGACCGAACAGTGACGACGTCTCCCTGGCAGAAAGTACAACTATCAAAAGGAGACCGGCTGCACACACCATGCATGCATACAGAGCAATATGTTAGCACAAGATCATGAGTTGACTGTTCACCTTTTACGGAATAGCCCCCGCACAACAGATACGCCCCATTCAGTACCGACCCACAGATGAAGAGGATAAACCGCTAACAAGCTTTACCAAGGAGCCTACCTCTTGTCTCAGTGATAAGATTGAGATTGAGCGGCTGGACAACCAACACGAGCTCATCAAATTTTGCTCGATAACCAAAACCAATATAGTACCATGGATACACGACAAAAAACCACCGTCCGGAGTGCTCGACATTACCACTTGGTACTTGCTGGTGGGCGGTGGAGCTAGGTAATGAGTCTCATACGGCTACTGTCAATGGCGTCGATTTGTCTCCCACCCAGCCGACGCTCGTGCCGCCCAGCGTAAGCTTTTTGTTGACGGTGCTTTAAAAGCTGGGAGGGCAAGGCTACCTGCCCGACTACATCCATCTCCGCTTCACTACCAGCTGCTGGGGTGACGTGTACACTGACATAATCTGCAAGGCTGCTGCCAACTGCAACTAGGCGGCTGGCTTAGTGTCAGAAGCGGCATGGTGTAGTATGCAGCGATGGTAGCTCGTTGACCGAGGGTATGCCGCTGTTCAGGTAATGCCGGGGAGTGGTCGAAGTGAGCACCCGCTCTGGGCGGCTACTTGTGGCTACAGCTCAACTACGAGCCTGGTTTGAGGCTGCTGGTTTTGTCGATGTGCAGGGCAAGGTGCATGTTGCCGATCAATGGCTGGCTACGCGATCACCGCCTCAAGACGATGGAGAGATGTGGCAATAGTATGATAATTGTTATTTTAATGTCACGACGGCGAAGGAGAGATGTGGCAACACAACATGCAAAGCAGCTTAAAAGCCTTCAGCTACAGCTTCATGCACCGGATACAAGGCAAAAAGGAAGGCGGCGATTGTATCGCTCGTGGATGTCCGCAAAGACATTGTTCACCCACAAAATTACGCATACGAGTAGAACGCTTTCATGTCGTGTGGGCCGGAAGCCAGACACTGACCCAGCGATGTCGTGCGCGGCGTCAATATTAACAGCGACATCATCTGGGCTCGGTACGCCTTTGAGTCCAACCCAACAGCAACATAAAGGTAACACTGCAATGTAGAGAGCGGTCGGGGCGCCTAAGTTGCCTACATTTTATTGTGCTTCTGCCTCTTCTAAGTTTTTTTAGCTAGGAAAACTTGGCCGACAACACTAGGGCAGTCGACGGTAGCCGAGTAGAGTATGAACATAAAGCCTGCCAACTGGCTCGGAAACTGTCCACTCGTTATGTAGAGTTCTCATATCATCCTTCACACGCCGTATCCACTATCTTATATGCCGCACGTTTGTATGAACTGCCGTTGAATCCTTCATCTCGAATGACCGCGTGCGTGTTTGCCAGGGAGCCCTCATGAACGTCGAATATAAAAACTTAGATTGAGCTTTCGGTGACATTTCAGTCATGTTCCGCAACCTGTCGTGGCTTTAAAACTCCTGCCAACAGCTAGCCGATAACGCATAGTAACTACACCTCTTAAGTAATCCTTCCAGGGCGATTTGTCGCGCATATTGTCCGCTGTGAGATCCGTGACTTTGCCCCTTACCACTACGGCACTCTGTACTTCGTAGTTGCAAAGCAGTCTGTGATATGGCGTGTGCTGCATTGGTACCCTGTATTGCTCTATCGTACAAAGCGCTCGGCTCAACGGCAAACTTCTTTGCTACCTGGGTTCGGCGACGGCTGCGTTAAAAAATGCGCTGGCGGCAAATCGTCATGCAGCTGTGCTATCGGCTGTGTGAGCGTATCATTTTTCGCAAGGCACGTACGCCTTAAATACACGGTAAAAGGGACTCGACTACGAAGTAACGTGGAAGAGAGAGTTGGAATAGAGGATATGGGCGCACATTGTGGAGAAGGGCTCCTATTATTTGCTTATTTATCGTGGTCTGGCCTCTCAAGACCACAGTATCCCATCCCCTTACTTTTTCTGGGCCCAGTCCACATCCAGGGCTCTCTCCGTAAAGCACGATTATCTCTCCCTTTTCGTCCTTATGCCACCTTGCTGCGAACAACATTTTTAACACCTACAAGAAAGCGAACGCCGTGTACACGCCGACGCACAACTTCCGAACTCGCGGCCTCGAGCCAACGAACAGAAGACGGACCAGCCTGCATAGTGCGTCAGCCGGACACCAGATACCGGATACCGGAAAGACACAGGCGGAATCTTTAATCCTGATGTATATATCTACTCGGAGCTATTTCTGGAACTCTCGAACAGAAATCGTACGCCATTTACGGACGGCAACACAGCACGCGTGCACACTCATACTCACAGAACACGCACAAAACGCTCGTGCATTCGCACGGAATTACACACTTGCGCATCGCATCCGCATTGTCCTCGCTCGAGCCGTGGCTTTGCCTCGCGGTTCCCTTCCGAGCTGCCTGTGACGCCTGAGCCTCGGGCAATCCTTCCGTGCCTCCAGTCTCAATCCTTCGGCTATCGGCCATCTCAGCCGCCGTCTTTCGCATTCGTGATCGCCATGTCAGGCTTACTGAGTAAACGCCAACAGGCGCGCAACGAAAAGGCTCTGCAGGGCCTTGTTCAGTCCGTGCCGGGCAACAATGTCTGCGCCGACTGTCAGGCGCGCAACCCAGGTGCGTTATCCTACTGTCATTGCACGACCCGCGTCCATACAACTTTGCTGTCCCGACGACGCCGTACATAATTTCTAACTCTTTTACCCAGCTTGGGCATCTTGGAATGTGAGCTTGTTTTGCGTCTAGTCACCGCCATCTGGCGCTGTTCGTCGAGAGCGACTGCCACCGTTACCGTCGCTACTTCGCAATGATGTCCTCTCCATGCGCTAATTACTCTCCGCCTGTATCCATAGCTTGGCATCTTTCTCTGCATGCGGTGCGCTGCCATCCATCGCAAACTGGGTACACATGTATCCAAAGTCAAATCTTTGAGCATGGACAGCTGGTCCAACGAACAGGTTGACGTACGTTCGATTTTCGAGTCGCACCTCGTACAGTGCCGTTTCGTACTCACTGTGATCTAATGTGTTCTCCAATTTAGAATATGCGCAAGGTTGGTAACGCGGTATCCAATAAGGTGTTACAACCCAAGGACCAAAAACCCCCAGTTCCCATCGACGCAGACGAGGCCGATTCGGCCATGGAGCGTTTTATTCGCCAAAAGTATGTCGGCTCTGCCTTTTCCAAGCCAACAAATACTGGCCGTCACCGCAGCACGGGAAGCTCTGGGTCTGACGATATTCCGCCACCGCTCCCACCAAAGACTACTGGTCGCCTCGATGTGCGCTCTTCAACGCCCATCTTCCCCCTCTCCTCCAAGGCGGCTTCTGCGGTGCTGCGGCCAGTCACAGCAACGGTTATCATGACAACGGCAACGCACACCCGCCTCTCCTCTGCCACGTGCAATGTCATACCCGTGGCCAGAGTCGTCCCGTTCCGGTTCCGGTTCAGGATCTAGGCTTCGCAATAAAGTCTCACAGGTCTTTGGCTCCAATAAGCAACCCAATGGCGGCGATGGCTTTGATGGGAAGCTCTCGAAGTTGCACGACATGGGCTTCTCCGACGATCGACGTAATGCCGTCGTGCTAAAAACAACCAGTGGAGATCTAGATAGGGCTATTAAATTGCTGGTGCGCATGGGTGACGCAGGCGTGAGCAACGGCCGACTCTCGCCACACCCTCTTGCGTCACATCGGACAGCTCTCTATCTGCGCCGACACGTACCCTGACAATGCAACGACGACTACTGGACTGACTGTCCCGTACTGTCACCTCTTCAGACACCAACCCCGCCCTCTGGGATCACTGGCATGGACCCTTTTAATGCACTAGATAATGCCCCTCCAAAGCGCTGCCGCAGTCATCCCAGTCAATGGGACGTATCATAGCAAGTCCCCGTATAGCACGACGAACCCATTCGGCATTTTGCCAACACCGCTGCAGCAAACAGCACCATTCAACACAAATGTCGCGGCATCCACATCCGCTATCAATTTGAATCAAGCTTTTCAGACCATGGCACTTAGCCTGCCACAGCCGTTATTTCCACACCACACCGGAAGCAGCATGCTCCTACAGCAGCAGCAGCAGCATCAGGCCCTTCTTGCACATTCGCCCCTTAGTGCATCGTTTAGCTGGCCAAACGTACTCTTCATCTACTGTTCCGGTTGGTGGCATTCAGCAGAGCTCTATAACCCAACAAGTTCAATACAACAACCCGTACGCAAATGCTAGCAGTGTAGCACAACCTCAGCAGCCCCCAAACGTGCACCAACAGCATCTGGCCTCAATGCCGCTTCAGCAATCCCTTTCTGTCAATACGTCCGCCCCTACTAGCGCCACGCTTGGAAACAACCCGTTCACACGTTCGCCAACACGCATTCAATCGCCAAACGCACTCGGGCAGATCCCAGAGCAGTCCCAAGCAAGCTACTTCACAAAATATCTCTCAGTCGCGCACGTATCCGCTTACCTAACGGAAATTTATATGCGCATCCTCGCTGCAGTCATTACATCGTCCCAATTTTCAATCATCCGGGCCGCCGGGAGCGGACAACAACCCGTTTATGACACAGGCGCTACCTCCGCCACAACCTCCGCGGCTGCACAACACGGGCATCCATTTATGGCGCTGTATAACCAGCAGCAGCTTACCCCCCCGGCGGCCCAACCACTGTCCTCGCCGACAAACACACCGACTCACAATCCTGTTCAACTGCCGCACGGCAGCAGCAGCAGCAGCCGCATGTAGGTGAAAGTCTAATTGAGACGAACAGACCGCAAATGCATGCCACGATATTGGGCGGGAACGATCCATATCTTAGCATGTCAAGCAGCTCCACTGTGCCACCTGCACAGGTGCAGCAGAACTCACAATACCCGACCGCGCGGCCCTACCTGTCTTTGGGCCAGCGGCAACCCCCACCACCCCCGCCGGTGTCATCTTCCGGCGCCGCCGAGGTAGCAAATTCGCAGAAATATTAGTCGGCGGCCGCAGCAGAGACAGCATGATGGCACTCGGAATGGAGTGGAGCAATGGACGACACAGTCCAGACGCATTCGCTAGCCTCAGCGCCCATCACTAGTGTCCTTGCGCTCGAAGTTCATGTCATGCCATCAAGCCTCACTTATTTATTTATTAATCCATAGACAGTCCCAGCCGCCCTTGTGGTGGCTATGCAGCAGTGTATGACTATTATTACCGATGCTCCCACATCCCGTTTCTAGGATTTAACTTTCCTCCTGCAAGAATCGCCCGTCTGACACACGAAGCCGTTCTTCCGTGAGGTGTTGTTCGTTTAACGGGATGCGGGGCCCCAGCACTGACAGCCTTTCTATCTGTTTTATCTATGAGTTCTTGTCAGGCCCTGCCGGCCCTCCTTCTTCTTCTGCTTACTGAAGCCTCACTTTCCGCATTTGTCTTTGATGTATATTTAATGTCACCCTATATACTGTGTATTATTTTCAAATGGCGTTGAAATCTCGTGGCACGTGTATATTTATACTATGCGCTTTCAAACAAAGGGTTATCGAAAGATTTTCTGCCCAATGGCAATACTCTACCCACGCCTGGCTGGCTTGAATTGGTCACGTACCTATGTAGTCCTCTTATTTCGTGTATGTCCGGGTGAAATAAAGCAAGGTAAATGGTCTTCATTGACGCAGCCGATGTGAGCATTAACGGAGAATGCGTCAACGTAACAGTCCTCTATACAATACAATTGCATATAAGAAAGGCTTGCTCAAGGCGACACGGATTACCAGTACATGGCTGTTTGAAGTTGCTTTGGTATGGTTGCTTTAAGAAGAGAGCTGGAACGACTTTACGGAGTACCTATCTAACAACCCGCCGCTGAAAATTTAAAGCGTACGGTGTGCTTTACTTGCACGACTTCTCCACACAATCGATTTTATTCAAATACCGTTTCAACGTGCGCACAAATAAACATAGTTATTACCAGATTGGAGACGAACAAAGTGAAAGTCGAAGCACGTAAAAACAACAATAACAAATATGATGCACAAATAAATAGAGCCCGCGACCACGCCCCAAAACCCGAAAGTACCACCCAATCATCCATCTCGCACCTAGTGTCATTGTGTTGGTATTATCTCCCCATTTCTAAGCAGACACAGTCGATGATCGAGCAGTAGTCCCGCTGTTCCCTCCTGCCATCGCCCGGCGCCCGGCGCCTTGGCCCGGCCGCGCCAGCGTATATTTAGCAAATGCGCGCGCAAGAGCCTTCTTGCAGCTGACCTTTGACTGCCCACAAAACTTTCGATTGTCACAGCAATTGCACGATCGATGTCCTGAGCTGTGCAGTAGTCCGAAAGCCGCATACGGCAGAACGCCTCTGAAATGCGAATGATTGCCTCCAGATGACGCACTGTGATCGGATATGCGCCCGTGGCAAGCGATTCGCGCCGCATATCGGCAAATAGGCGCGCCACTTTGTCTTCATCCATATTGTAAAGCTTGGGCGAGCAGCGCTCACGGGCATAAAGGATATACTTGCGAAGCAGGTCCTGCGAGATTTGGTTGTCGGGTGTCTTGTTTGATGGGGTGGACGAATATGAGGCTTGGATAGCTGCCTGAGTCTGGTCGTCTTGTGAAGTGTTTGCTTGCATGGAGTTCGGCTCGATTGCGGATGGCTGCGACTGTGCGAGTTGACAATAACCGTGCAAGCCGCTCATCCTCTTCCGGGTCGACCGTGTCCCGCACCACGCATAGTATGTCAAAACGCGACAAGATGGGCTCCGTCAGCTCCACGTTGGCCGCAAATGGGATAGTTGCGTTGTAGCGCGACCCGATTGGATTGGCCGCCGCAATGATGCCACATCGCGCCTGTAGCGTCGTCACAATACCCGCCTTCGAAATCGAAATTGTTTGCTGCTCCATCGCTTCGTGAATCGAGGTGCGGTCTTGGTCGTTCATCTTGTCAAACTCGTCTATCAGACATGTGCCCTTGTCGGCCAGCACCAGCGCGCCACCCTCAAGTGTCCACTCGCTTGTCAACGGATCGCGCCGCACACTCGCTGTTAAACCTACAGCACTCGCACCCTGGCCAGTCGCAAAGACGGCACGGTGTGCGGTCTTTTCGACGTACTTCAGAACTTGCGACTTTGCGGTACCGGGGTCACCTAGCAGCAGCACGTTGATGTCACCCCGTACATGGTGGGCCCCCTTCCGAACCTTAGCAACACCACCAAAAAGTGACAGTGCTACGGCCGTCTTGATGTCATCGTGACCATAGATGCTAGGCGCCATCGATTGGACGATTTTGTCCACAATCTGCGGGTCTCGTGCGAGCTTCCGAATCGCCTGCTCGTCATCCTCTGTCATTCGAAAACCGGCCAATTGATCGTGAGCTTTGACCACATTGTTAGCCTCGAGAATTGTGGCAAAAACGGGAAATCCATTACGGTTGTTGAGCTGAGCATCAAAGTTGTTGAGGTAGGTGCCCGTCACTTCGATCTCTTCGCCTGGCTTCGCTTTGTCGATGAGGTCCCATAGTAGGATGACCTCGCGGTGACGGGGCAAACGACCAGCCGGCACCGTTCCAGGAGACTCCTGCAGTGTGAGCTTTTGGTAGTTGCGGTACACAGTCTTCTCGGAGTTGAGGGTGAAGGGGCCGCGCGACTGGCAGCTTTGACAGTAGTTGATCTTGACTTCGACATTGGCCTCCTGCTGGAAGGGCCCCAGAGTGACGCCGCACTTGGAGCAGTCAAATTTGACGTATTTGAGCTGCGGGAAGACACCGCTGCGGCGAGTCACCACTCCACTAACACGAACCAGGCAATTGAGGTGAGACTGCGGAGCTGACGTAGAGTATAGTGGACAGGGAGGTCAAAGATGCGCACATGGATCTCCGAGTGGATACGCTCGTAGTCTGGGTAGTGAAGCAGGACCACGTCCATGGCGACGTCGTCGAAGATTTTGAGCATTTCTGTGGGGGCGTTGGCCAAAAAATAGGCGAGAATGGCCTTTGCCGAGGAAAGGTGGTCGTAGGACACTTCGAGCGATTCCGCATTGATCTCACCAAGCGTACGGATCCGGCTGCCGTACACAGATGAGCCACTCTCGTCCGTGTATTCGGTCAGAAAGGCCTTGAACTCGCGCTTGATCGTACGCTGCACTGCCGGCTGTGAAACCCATTCCGTAAGACTGGCCGCCTTCACATCCTGAAGGCCTCTAATGAAAGCTCTTCATCCATGATGTCTCCATCTAGCATTTCATCTGGGTCTTCGTCCATGCGGTGCGCCGCCGCGGCTGCGCTGTCAGGTCAATGTCACCGCCCTCGCCGTCACCGTCGTCGTCTCCTGGCAGAAATGCCGTAGGCATGCCATGCTGTTGGCGCCGCGCGACTTCAAGATCACGACGGCTCAGCCGTGCCTCAAGCCGGCGGCGGTCGCCCAGGTCCATAGTATCGAAATCATTGTCGTCATCGAGGTCAATGCCTTCGTAGACATCAGTCTCATCTTTCTCGCGATAGTCGCGTTCGAAACCTTCGCGGAAAAGGTCAACGTCATCCTCAGCCATCTCGTCGAGCTCGTCGATATCGTCCTGGATCTCGACATCTTCTTCAATGTCATCCTCATCATCATCACGCCCATGGGCGATGTCAAACCCTGGTGGCGACGACGGGATAGGGCTGGACGCGGCACCGACAGATAACCCGCCGTCGTCCGCCGCGCCACGGGAGCGTTTGCGGCTGAGCCGGGGAGCCGCGCCGCGGTTCCCGGAAGCCATATTATGGCGCAGGGAGAGCTTTGCAGTGTCAGTCCCATGTGGCATTGTTTGTTAAGGTAGTGTGAATGGGTTGCAATTTTTGTTACCTCATAGCGTGGGCGTCCTTTAGGCGATGCTTTAAGTTTTATATTTGTCGTGTCTACAGCGTAGTGATCTTGTGTGTCGGCTGACTGTCAAGACGTTGCTACAGGAGGTTGCGTCGATGCTTGATCAATGAGGAAGTTGGAGAAAAGAGAAATGTTAGAATGGATTTGGGCGAGGAGGACGGTAAGGCCGAAAAATAGTCCACTCGGAAGAGGTCGACTTGAGTGATTGGGGAATATTGACGCACGGGGTGGCCCTGCGTCGCGTCTTCGTGCCTTCAGTTTTCGCGTTACGGCGCGTTGCTTAAGGACAAACTAACTACTTACAGCGAACGCGTTAAGGGAATATAAAGTGGTTGCATAAAACGCACTAGTTTTTGTTATCAGCTAACTGGCCCGGTCCTGGTGAAAGGTCAACTTTCTTAATTACATCAGCAGGTGTTCGTCTTGTGCGCGACGCGACACGCTTGGTGTTCTCAAGACACTTTACATCCGAACACCATCTAAAAATCAACACTGCGCAGTGTATTTCCGAGACGGCTTTTATTCACATTCGCCATTGCCACCAAACTTCTCGGACCTACCATCTTGTGATTCTTTTTCAGAGTTACACCGACCTATCTCGACTATGGCTTCACGACTGCCACACGACATCCCCTCAGCTGATGATGCGTCGCATCAAGAAATGCAACAGCACTCTTCGCGAACGCGTCGCCAGAGCTTATCGCATGCCTCTCAGGCTTCGGATGATTCGCACACGGCTTTAGAGTAGGACTGGTGCTTCCTTTAAATATCCTGCGAGTCACATTGCTAAAATATCGGCCCAGCTTTCTCCGCCGTCAGATGCAACTTGAGGCCGATGCCCGTGAGGCTCTGCCCTACGTACGTTTGTTTCCTGTAATCTTGCAACGGATGTTCCTCACTAACTTTGCAGAGTATTGAAAGCTGTACCAAGCCTCTTGGACGTCTTCGCCAGGCTGTTTTTGCCTGCCTAACGTGCAACCCAGTCCCCGTGGCCGACAATCCTCGGCCTAACGACGGCGCTGCCGGTATCTGCTACGCCTGCTCCGTTCAGTGCCATGGTGAACACACACTGGTTGAAATCTTCAACAAGAGGAACTTTACATGTGACTGTGGCACTACTCGCCTCCCCGTTGCGAGCCCCTGCTGTCTTCGTCTTAACCCCAAAACAAATACCAAAGGCGCCGTGCACTCCGAAGCGCCTGATAGAGCCAACAAATACAACCAAAATTTTCGCAATCGGTTTTGTGGGTGTGCGTTGGACTACGACCCATTTCAACAACAGGTACTATGTTTCAGTGTTTGGACTGGGCACACACGAGACTGGCGGATGCGGTGAGGATTGGTGGCACCCTGGTTGTGTTGTTGGCCTGGGGCCTAAGTGGTCCGGAAAAGAGGGCCTCGAGCACGGCTCTGAGCACTCTGACGATGTTCGAAAGACCGAAGAAGCAACTGCAAAAGAGGTCTCTTTGCCGACCATCTCGGAGACTGCGGAGAACAGCGAACCGGCGACAGGAGGGTTTCAGGACCCGCTGTTGACGGTGATGCTGGTCGTGGTCACGATGACGAAGACGACGACGAGCCCCCCATGCCAGCCGGGTTTCCGAACGAAGATACTTTTGAAGGCTTTATCTGCTACAAATGCGTCGATGCATTTCCTTGGATCAGGCAGTACGCTGGATCGCCCGGCTTTTTACCAGCGGTGCTATATCAACCCGAAAAGGCCACCCCACCAGTACAAGCTTCGGGACGAGCTAAAGAGGAGCATCCAAGCGTAGAGCGAGGATGATACCGAGACAGTTTCCAAAAGGGTTCGGGTTGATGAGAAAGTGATGGCTGACAACACGCTGGCGAATACGGAACAAAACAAGACCGCGCGGCAACAGAGTCGATCGCTTTGCCGTCTGTAGCTGAAGCTTGCAAGAGAATGACCCTGCCACAGCCGCCCAATGGGCGATTCTCTTTATTTTTCACCGAGGATTTTCGCGACCACCTATGTCGCTGCGCAAACTGCTTTCCTCTATTGACAGTCCATCCCCAGCTGCTTGAACAAGAAGAAACGTATGAGCCGCCAGTTTCCGAAGACGGTGGGAGCATTGCCGAGGGCGTGGCGCTGGAAGTGGCTCTCATGGAAGTGGCAGTCTGTATGATCGCGGTGAGAGCGCGCTCCGCAATGTAGATCGCGTGCGGGCGATCGAAGGTGTGATGGCTTACAACCATCTCAAGGACAAGCTGAAACCTTTCTTCCAACAATTTGCTGAGAGTGGACAAGCGGTCTCAGCGGATGATATCAAGTCGTACTTTGCAAAACTTCGTGGCGACGAGCAAGCCATTCGGGAAGCCGGTGAGGCTGCTAGGGCCGATGACAATCGGAGAGAGCAGAGCGGATACTAGTTGAGGATAGTGCGAAGCCGGTGCATGGCGGAGACGATCTTGGCACCGGACGGAGATTTCTTTCACGGCAGTAGGTTAAGGACTGCGGTGAACTACATCACAAGGCTTTTGAGTACTTTTTAGAAGTGATGCATCACGCTTCGGTGTCGTTGGGATATCGGGATATTAATTAGCCTTCAGACCACCATTAAGGTTTGCATAAGACATCTGAAGGAAGGCGAAACACGAAATTGATGTGAAGAGCGCCGAAACAAATATAGTGCCGCAAGACACGCCTGTCCGTCTACCCGCCTACAGCTCGCCTACAGACGAGACACCTTATTGTAACGCCTATTCTGAAGCTTTCTCTCTTTCTTGACTGTGTACTGACGCTGCGGGGGCATCTCGTTGTATAGCGGCCGTGCCACCCATTCGGCTGATGCTCGCTGGTGGTGAAGCTGACGAGGGTGCTTGCGGAACAGCGGGCAAGTGTGACGGCAGGTCATTTTCCAGGTCGAGGTCCTCGTCCAAGTCAAGGTCATTGTCATCGTCATGCTCGTTGGCACCTTCTTTTTCGCCGTTCTCCGTATCCTCCTCCTGGCAATTATCCACAGTGTCAGCATCCTGAACCTCTGATGCAGATGATCGGGCAAGTGGCATGCTGTCTAGGTTCACGCTTTGGGCAGCCCTATCATCTATGGGTTGATTGCTGGCTTCGGTTCCGTGCCGGCTGTTGTCGGTATCCAGGCCATCAAGGCCCTCGCTAATGTCGCCTGATTCGGACGAGGGCGACGACGACGACAGGGTGGATGACGATAGGGCTGTCGCAGCGGCAAATCCCAATTGCTGCTCGTACTGCTGTTGCTGGTACTGAAAATGCTGCTGCTGTTGGAGTAGCTGTTGTTGAAGTTGTAACAGCCGCTGTTGTTCTTCGATCACTTTCTGGTCAAGATGACGCTGCCGCACTTTCTCCGCGGGGTCAATGAGATCGTCATCATCGCTCCAGTATGCAAGGTCGTCGTCAGCTACGCTAGGCATCGCCATCCGCTTCCAAAAGCGCAGCTCCTGACGAAGCGCCTTGTCCGCGACACGACGATCCCACCTTGCCGGGTCTTCGTCGTAGGAAGCTCGAAAAGCCCGCAGACTTGCATTTGCACGCCCGGCGCGCTCCTGCATCTGCCAAATCTGGTCGCGTAAACGGCTGTTTTCGGCGCGGGCTTCGGCTAGCTGGTGTCGGTAGCTGCGGTGCCATGCAGCAACATCGGCAACGTGTTTACGCTTGTACTCGTGGAACTGTTTAAGCATGCCGGCGAGGACCTGCGCGTATTGGCGAGGAGGATTGCGTTCGCATCCTTGGCATATTTGGCGGCATCGAGAGCCTCACTCAGAATAGAAATTGTGGCATCCAAGTTAGAATCTTGGCCTAGGACGGAGAGAAGTAAGCATTAGCATCGCGAGCCTGTCGCAGATTATCCCGTTCGTCGCTCATTGGCAGACCGGGGACTGCATACGCACCCTGTAGCACTTCGCTAGCTCCTTCAATCAGCTCCTCGTTTCCGAGCTGCTGCGTTCGCGCACGGCTACGCACGCGTCCCACGCCGGTCACGACATCGTCTAGAACACGCTTGTTTTCGGACAGTTGCCGGCTAAGCTCCTCGACCATGGCGTGAATGTAACTCAACTCGGCCGTGTAGCCAGCGGGTGCTGGAACCCGGACGCGGCGCCTCCTGCTCCCGTCATGGCGCCGGCGCCGGCGCCTTGGGCATTACCTGGGCCAAGGCCGTTCATGCTGTGTGATTTTCTTTTCTTCGGTCGGTGCTTTATGCCATATACTAGGATAGGATGGGTGCTGGACGGGGCTGTTGATGGTGGCATGTAGGCTTGGGTCGAAGATAGCTTTCTGGACTAAGTTGTTGTTCCGGGTTCTTTAGTTAGATTGCGGCTCTGGGCCTGTGGCTTTGCAAGGAGGTTGTTGCTCCACCTGTGCTATTAGCGCAACAGGCCACCACACCGTGTTCTGGCGCAACTTCTGCTGATTGGGTTAACAATTAATTCGAACATATCGAGGCGCTTAGATTTGACTACGGAGTACTATGGTAGAATACTCTGTGTTACAGCCCTTGATTATTGCGAAGCAGTAAACTTGCGAGACGAGTGCTATTCGGTACCAGAGGAGGGATTGATTTTCAATACTGAACGACACCTCAATTACGACTCACTCCGTACGAAATCAGTGTCAAGAAAAATGCGTAGCCTGGGAATAGTCTACGGGTTTTTTCAAAAAAAAAGACGCGCGTGGAAAAGCAGCCCTTGGCGTGGCATCGCCTGTCAGATGTGGCCCAGGCGCATGGAAAGTTGTTTCAGAGGCGATGACATCCGTCTTTGTATCGGACATTATTCTCAAGCTTATTAGGTGCTTCCTCAGCCAACGACGGGTACGCGTCAGGCTAGATACACACCTAACAGCATTCACGGCGGTACTCGTGCCATGCCATGGTTGGTGCGCTCGTAGAGTGGACCATCATAGTGGGTCGTGGCACGAGTATATCGCAGAGATCCTACGGAAAGACCCTCTTACTATGATTTGGTCTACGCGGACGACATCAGCCTGTACCGGGCCTCAAAGTCCATCCATGAGCATGTCAGGCACCTGAAGGAAGACGTTGCAGGCCTAATCCGCCGGGGAGCCGCGAATAAGGTGGCCTTCGCCCCCGAGAAATTTAAAATGATACACCTGACTCGCAAGCGCCACAAGGAGAATCCTCCGCTGATCACCGGCAGCCTGAGAATCACGCCGGTTCCTCTCCCCACAACAACGGTCCCCTACCCAACTCTACGCTGGCTGGGGTATGGTTCGACAGGCAGGTCAATTTCAGAAGACATATGGTGGAAAGGGGCTGCCGGGCAATGAAGATAGCTACCTGGTCTCTATCAGCAGGATCCGGGACGGGCCGCGCCGTCAACGTTGAGAAACGCGGCCATACAGTGTATCCTTCCCTCCGCGCTATGCCGCAGAAGCCTGGTACACGGGCCGCCACCGCCCCGCGGCAGGCAGAAATTAGAAAAGGAAAGGCCGCTCAAGTTGGCAGCAAGAAACTATTCTATCGTCCGTAGCGGCATAGTGTGGGTCTCTCCAGATAGTAATGCAACTATTAGGTCAGCCTTAAGATCATACCTCACCATTTCTTTTCTCATTGATTTTGATTTTGATTTTTCCTTTTGTTTTTGCTTTTTGTTTTTCTGGCTTTCACTCGCTTTCGTTTCCTGTATCTGTTTGGCCGAGGAAGCCTTTTTGGCCCACCCATAGATAGTGTCATAATCCGTAGGATTGAATACACTTATTGAAAAAAAAAAAAGGAAAAAAAAAAAGATCATACTCCGTAGTTTCGTAGCAAAAGGCCACCTACCGACCAGCACGTATCTCACAGAGTGTGCACAGCCCAGCGGATGTTCTCCAGCAATGCACCGCACCCAGATGTCCTGTCCTTTGCTATGCCTCCTTTCTTCCTTCGTCACCCGCCCACGTAGCGATATAATATGTACCTTATTGTCAGTTTCGTGCACGCTTGGCGCCTCGCCACTTATGGAACAGAAGGCACCAGGCCAGGCTGCCTCCGAGAAATCCCACGAAAGTTCGTGTGGTGTTCCGTCCGCAGCAGAGAAACTCGCCCCCTGCTCCAAGTGGTGACATTCACTGAGCAGACTCACTACTGAGTAGCAGTACTCGAACTTCGTACACAGCCTGCCTCTTCTTGCATTGGTCCATGCCGGATTGGCCCGCGTTCGACTAGTTTGGACCAAATGGCCCCTCCTACGTTACCAAGACACAGAGGTATCTTTACCAAGTCCAGTAGGCCATCACACCTTCGCCCCGCGCCGCCGCCAAAAAAATACGCTATTGGTCTCCGGCCAATCCCAGCCACAGCGCGAGTGGTTGGAAACGAGCCCGCCTCTGCCGTCATCGTCGTCAGCGAGATCTACGGAACCAGCCAAAAGAAACCACGCGCGACTTTAAGAAACGCATCGCATATTCCGACAAACACAACTGGGAGCCTAAATGAACAATATCCCCCTGCTTCGTCGCATACTTCCAGAATCGCCCGACTTATTTGCATACCGTTGTGTATTATTTGTCTCTCCGAACGAGGCAGCCAGCGGCACTCCTCTACGCCGTTCGTTTTCTGTCACGGCGAGCCTGAGACAAAGGCCAGAAGCTGGCCGCAGGACATTCAAAACCCGTGATTATTCCAACACGCAGTAGGGACACCTATATCTTAAGTTGCTTCTAACTCTCGCCATGATGGACTCGAGTTTAAAACGGAAGGATACGACCAAGGGGCCACCCTTCGTATCTTGTCTCTTGGTATGTCCGCCTCTCGTCAGTCGCCATGGTATATGGCCGGTCTAACCTCTTCTTTGTCTACTAGATGGCGGAGGTGTCCGTGGTTATAGCATCTTCATCATTTTGCAGGAAGTTATGCACCGGACATTTGTCGAGATCGAGGGGCGGGCCCCCCACCGCAACGAGATTCCAAAGCCTGCCGACCATTTCGATTTGATTATTGGGACCGGCACCGGCGGTTTAATTGCCCTCATGCTCGGCCGCCTACGTCTCGATATCGAGACCTGCAAAGCACTTTACGTGCGCATGACTCGCATGGTTTTCGAGACCGACAAGACCATCCTTGGCATACCAACTCGCCCGACGCTGTTCAAGGCGTCACGCCTCGAAGACGCCATCAAAGAGGCCGTACGTGAGCATACCGTGGCCGTTAGCGAGGGCAAAGACTCATCCTCTGGTGGCAGTATTGCCAACCCCCTCAGCACTGCCTCTGGCCGACCCGGCAGCGGCACTTCGTCCTCATCTGCACCCCGGCGACACTCGAGCAATGCAAGCGTTATCAGCTTTAGCGCGCGAAGCCCTGCCGCACAAATGATACGTCCTTACTATTCATCGAGCCGTGGCGACCCGAACACCTTACTCTATGACTCGAGAGAGTTTCGTACAAAGACGTGAGTTGGTAGCGGTGTGAAAGATGCCGACTGCAATAATTTATTGAACTATGTACGGAGTAGCAACCTGACTGACCTACCATTCTACAGAGTGGTTACCGCTATATACAAGGGCGCGCCACGAGGCGAAGAACCAGTCATGTTAAGGTCGTATGATTCAAGGCGGGAGCCCGCCCCGAGTTCGACTGCCGTATCTGGGAGGCTGGTCGAGCGACTTGCGCCATCGGCCTTGCCTTCAAGCCCATTCAGATAGGCCAGTCTATGTTTCACGACGACGGTTCCGGCACATTCAATCCTTCCCCCAAGCCCTTGACGAGGCTACGGTCAACGAGTGGCCGGGCCGTGACGTCGGCGTTTTTGTCAGCGTCGGCACTGGCAAGCGTCCTCGCGGCAGTGATAACAATCCCATGTGGTACGATGGATTTCTGGGAAATTTCGCCGAAGCCCGCCGCCGCCTGATCTCCAAGATTGAAGGCTGTGAAAAAATTCACGAATACATGCAGCGAGAGCATTTATTGAAGCGCGGTGTCAATGTGGAAAATTACTACCGTTTGAACGTTGAGGTTGGTGTTGGCGAGTTTGGTATGAATGAATGGGGCCGCCTGGCTGAAATAAGCACCAGCACCAAGCGGTATCTATCACGGACCGCTGAACGCACCATGGTGCAGAGTGCGGCCGCCAAGCTAGCCAAGATCAATCGTGCCCACGAGCGGTATAGCCGCCTTGCCGATGTCCTTGAACCTGATCAGGAAGCACCAAAATGGGTAACCCATCTTCCTGCAGCAGATGTTTTCGCTGTTGAACTGCCTGGTGATATGCCAGCGACGTCTAGCACCGCAGCGCCTGGTCCAAAGACTTACTCGCCGCGACAATCTTACGACTCAGGTATTGACAATCTGTCTGTTCCCCAACAAAATGGCAGCCCCTCGCCAGAAGCTCATCTGACGGCATTCCTATCACGCACCGCCGTCACCATATCAACACCCACCCATCGCCGAAGTGCCCGACAACTCCTCGCCGCCCTCACCACCTTGCCAAATGGTTCACTACCGCCCCACCTCCGGTCAGCGATAGCGGGAGGGATCGCAACTTCCGCCACGAGCGGGCGGAAAGCTGCTGACGATGACCGCTTACTGGTGTCGGCCCGACGCCTGAGCAATGGCGCAACGCTTCTCACCCGACGGCCGAAGACACCGCTTGGCAAGCTCAGAGCATTCAGTCGTATGACCAGCCACCACATGAGTACCAGCATCCCTTGCAACCGCAATGCCACTACCATGCGCATCGCATTGAACCTCCGCCACTGCCCCCCAAGACTCCATTGCCCGAAAACGCCGGGCGGACGAGCAACAGCAGTGACGGAGGTTTGCACCGCCTTCAGCCCCTGTAATCCTCCCCCACCGACGCCGTCTTCATACTTAACGCCGATGGGAGGCGCGCCCTATCCGATTGACGACGACGATGCGCCACCGCCCCCTGTGAACAAAGCAAGGAAGCCTGAATATCGGAGACGGTAGATGTCTGAGCCAGGAAGAGCACAAATATGTCAGATGACTTCTGAAAGGGTGGGTGCATCTCCCTTTTTTAGCATATGTCTTCTAATTGTACTTCCCCTTGACGATTAATCTTCACTTGACTTTTCTCAACCTGTTATTTCTACAAGTAGCTCATCATTTCTTCTCTTTATATACCAAAGGAACATATTACGAGCCGATTATAGTATAGACAGGTATACAGGTTCGCTGTGTTGGCAGGAAGGACTTGTCATTGGTGCGGCTAGGCCAAAATCGTATGGGGCCAGCACACAGGTTGTTTACTACTTACACCTTACCTAAGTTTGCAATCACGAGAGAGGCTGGATAAGAATGAGGAAAGGCACAACGCCGAAGGCACAGGCTAAGCCAGAACGCCAAGAAGTGAGATGAGTTGAAAGAACGCAAGCGAAGAATGACATGCAGGATCTCAAATGGGGCGAGCATAAAAGAATGAAGAACAGACAACGACTGGCCGCCCAGTCTCGTTCGTGTAACTTTGTGCGCTGAGATTATCATACGCTCGCCCACTCAGAGGGCCAAACGCCACCGGCCGTGTCAATATCGTGCTATGAGCATCTTGCTCACCTTCTCAACATAGAACGACAGAGCGGCTTCTTGGACGGATTAATTGACAGCATTGGCACCGCATCCGATGATCTCTGCGTCATAGGCACCGATTTCGCGCGGGCACAATCCCGTGTCCCAGCTTGCATCCCGTGTAGCCAACAACAGTGACGGCGTGCTGGAAGCCCTGGCCGCGGTAGATCAACAAACAATGAAACGTGTCGCCAGCCAGTGTTACACGGGCGTCCTGGGTTGCCTCTGTACCGGCAAAGTCCATGGAGACCCGTAATTCCATACTGTCGATGAAGCACACGAAGCCTTCGGTTTCCACTTGATCTGCTGGCTGAAGGGGGCGGCTAGCTTTAATGGGCTTTCGCTGCTCTTTAGCAAATCGATGACCTCCTGGCTACGAACAGCTTTGTCGAGGTGGCCTCGCCAAATTTTGTCCCAGACGATAGTTCAGTCGGCGGGGTCCCGCACCGGTGCTGCTTCGAAGCCGTCGTGACGTACATAACGCCGCACCCACCGACCGCATTGGTCCCATGGCGGCGGCAGCAACGGGGTGTATATCCGTGACGGTTGACTTCGGCGGCGTCGCCGTGATGACAATGGCCGTGGTAAACAGCAGCCCAGATGGTGTGCTGCGGGCCTTGTCGGCGTCGCTGAAAAAAATTGCGCGCACGCGGGAGTGTGCACCATCAGCGCCCAGAGCGAAGTCAGCGGCGAGACTGGGGCCATCTTCAAAATCGAGAGATGGGCGCCAGGGTGGGGCTCGCGTTGTCGCCATCGCTGCTGCTAGGTCACCAGTGACGCCGTTGTACCTCTTGATTCCTTCACACCGCCCAACGGACTACGGCCGTTAAAGTGTCTCCCCAGGCCGTGCGCAGCTAGAAAGCCGCTCAGGCCGGCGCTAACAGTGGACACCTGGGGCTACTTCCAGTCGTAGCCATTGTGGCAGAATTGGAATGGAGACAGGTTGCGGGGTTTCAGATGACACGCGTACAGAATTGACACGGTACAAAACGAGATTTGGTCTGCGCGGCATCTATCTCAGGCGTGGAGATGTTTTTAGCCGAGCGTGGAAAAGGTGTCGAGAGAGTCGGCGGCAAAAATATCTGCGATGCTGGGAACAGCTGCTCGTGCCGTCCCCCACAACGTACTTCGAACTAAGCGGGTGCTTACCACCCCAAGGCACATACTTCGTATCTTACTACCCTAACGCACCATTCCGCGTCACTCTTGATTTGGTATAGTTTCGAGAATGCTTAAGACAAGATTCGATGCTCAATAGAATTTCATATCTCATGAGCAATCGACGGGTAGGTATTTACGACTACGTTCCAAGGTTAAAAGATTTTTAAGGGTCTTGGTCCCAGCGATCTTAAAATAACCGCGGCATAGGCCGTGAACCACTCTGGCGGAAACTCGCAAATGTGGGGTAGCCATGTCAGTATGGCGGGCGGGGACGGAAGCAATGGACTGAGGCTATCAGGGAAATACTTCGTAAGGGGAGCGAGATGATAATTTCCTGTTTGTCCACTATGAAGTACGATAAAGATACAGGTAAGCCCAGAAGCCCTTGCTAATCACCAGCTAAGAAGATACGTTTAGTGGATGTCCCAGGGGCTCACCGGTGTTAGCGCCAGGGGTCCCGCCTGCCTGCATTGTGTGTCGACGTGTGGTTGTAAGATACGACATGCTGCTTTGCACACGGGCACTCGTGAGAATAGAATGATTACCTGCAGCATTTGTACAGGCTGGGCGTTGGGGCTGAAGAGTACTATGTAAGATTACTGCCATACCGAGTTTTCGGGTCAAGTCCCTGCCGTTGCGCCAGTGTGTACTTCGTTTCCTCAGTAAAGTGGATCATTTCGGATAATCGGGCGCGGGAGATGCTATTTCTCCCTTCCGAATTATCACGAGTTTTCTTCTATTCTATCCATCAGCAAATTTATCAAGTCTCTTTTGAAGAGATCCGAAAGGCGAATAGCTGAGATGCTCTTCGTGACACCCCTGCGCAGTGACCCATCTGGCAGCTTCTACGCCATTGGTGCCCCGTCTAGCACGGACACCTAGAAGTCACAAGTGGCCGACCAAACAGCTGGAACCAATAGACGCGAGAACACCTCGCTTTTTACCCGTCCAGCTGGTAATAATAATAATGAGGACGACGCGTGACGGGCAGTAGATGGCGACAGTGCAGTAGTGATGCCCTCGCTGATCAAATAGCTCTAAGGGTACCACGTGTGTCCTATGGCGGTGTTACGTTTATAGCAGCCAATAAAATGGATGGTAGAGAGCCTTGAGTACGAAGTACGGGAAGCTGCACCAAGTTTCTTGATCGAAGCTAATGAGCCCTAACTTTGACTTGCTAATCGATGCAGTCGGCTACAAGGGGGTGGCATTAAGCGAAGTTGTGTGGTCTAAAGGTCTCTACGGCGATTTGTATTTGTTGTGAGTACAATTGCCGGCCTCGCACAGGATGCCTGCCTTGTTAACGCTCTTGTTGTCGCTTCTAACTCTTACATTGCGTTGTGAAATCATGGGCCAGCAGTTCTATCCTGTGACAGGAGGTAAGAACTAACAGCGTGGGGAACTGGAGTTATTCACGTTAAAAATGAGGCTCAATTGAGCACAGGCGGTTGAGCGTGTGGACCATGCGGTCCACCTCCACTGCGGCCTGGGGCTGAGATAGGGCGTTTCCATCGTGGATTTCTGGATAGGGCTGAATGGGGAGCAGGGACTGGACGGATGGCCTTGAACAGCATGGCGCGCACATCCAATACCAAGGGCTTGGCTTCAGCTGGTATGTGATACTCTGGTGTCGAACAGGAGCGCATCACACGGTTGACGAAAGGGGTTTGCGGTTGTGCTTGATACAAGCGAAAAATTTAGTTGCTTCGTTCCTTTCGCTCGCTTTATTTGTCTGATTGTTCTGTTCCAACCCGTGCAGTTTCATTGTTAGCAGACAACATTTTGGATGAGAAGCATTGATGGTCATATTTATGTATATGTATTTCACACTCACATACTATCCCGTTTGTATGTTGTTGTTGCCAACTTTGATAAGCACATCACTTTGTAGCCCCGGGCTAAAATGCGAGCTTTTCGAGTCACTTTTCCTGCCTTGTCAGCTCTCAGAGTCTCAAGCCTGGCTGTAGTGGTCGAGATACAACAAGCAAAGCAATCTGAAGCTGTGGATATCGGAAATGCAGCGCGAGACCAAGGGTGAAAGAAGAGCAGAGGTGTAAATACGGAGAGCGATGGCGATATGATCAAGGTGTTTTGTTTCTTGTCTAGGGCCATCGACGAAGTGATACCGTACGCTGTACATGCATAACCTCCTATATTTGTTAGCAACTAGATCTATACTACGCGGAACGAGTCTGAGAGTCAACAATGACCTATCTTGCCGCGGGGGGAAAGGCCGATGTTTCTACCACGAATGTTTTTCAGATCAAGATGTAATATATCTGCAATATCGTGAGCCATAATGCGGACAGCTACACGAGTCACTATGGTCGCGGCAAAGGTTCCACGTATATGAGTATGATATGAGATATGGTATCTTGGACATGGGCGCATATGACTATCTGCGAATATTTACGCCCATGTGGAGACGATTATGTTGATTTGAGGGCTCCAATACAGTTGAAGATACATGATCAAGTCAAGTCCCTTGGTCAAATCTAGATCTATACCACAATGTATAGGACGCGGTTCGTCATACGACCAATCGTGTTGGTGTTGCTGGCATCGATCTTAGTCTGGCATTCACACCCATCGCCATCAGAACGGCCTGATTTTGCGAAGTTCTCTTAACACCAGAAGACTATTGGCATGTGTCTTTTGTTCATAGGTCATGGACATGCCAGTGGGCCGTTGACACACTAAATAATAGCGAATGAAACACAGGAGGGAGGCTGTGCCAAGACTGACGAAACATGGATCTTTAGAGCTTGTTGTATTCCGTTGTAGTTTTGCCGGTTCTTATCCCACCAGTGGTTGATGTCTCTTATTTTTGTCACCTACCAAGGCCTACGGTCATCAGCAACTACGCCCTGCGGAGCTCAAGCCGCTGATTTGTGCGGTGTTTTCTTTTTGCACTTACCCATCTCGAGTGTCGTATGATAGTCTTTATAATACGGGCATAACATCCAAGGCGGTTATGCACACTGCGCTCACACCTTTGTACTCCGTATAAAGATTAGTCTTTCTGATTTTTCAAAGTGTCGCTTCAGGCGCGTACAACAATGACAGGTCTTGACTCCGTCCCACTGTTACACCTCACTGAGGCGACTTCACACCCACAGCCTGATGGCTTTCTCAGCACTCTCCGCCGTATGTCTTCAATGACCGCCGTACGGAGAGCGAGACATTATAAGAGCTATTGGTTCGAGCGCAAAGAAGTCTCAGAGTCCTAGACTCTGACTTTGCCGCTTGTGACGACCCGAAGTTACTCGCCTCTGCGTGGCAGCTGTACGAAGTACGTTCTCTGCCCATTTTGCCACGGCCTTTTCATATTTGACAGTCTCGGCTTTTGTGGCTTTGTGGCATTTATGGTTCATTTACCTCGTTTACGCCTGGTTTGGGGCCATAGGTTGCCGTTGGGCTTCGCTGTATCTTCTTCTTTCTTGGCAGCTTTTCCCTCTTTTCTATTCTCGAGTATTCCGACGCACTGTCTAAACTTTCTTATTCTTATACCGTCTTTTGCATGGACTGATATCTTGCATAGAGTTCAGCCTACTATCGAAGTATACGCTGTACTATTGTGGCTTTGTAGTAAGTGCCTAAAGTCCGTCCTGCTTGACAGTGACAGATTCAAAGTCCTCATGCCAGCTGTTGCCCCCTTCGTCTTATCGAGCCACCCCGGCAGTTTGGTGGACCTAGATTGCCAATCATACAGTGCTAATCCAGCATACCGGGCTGTAGCCGTGTCCTTCTTCTGTCTTGGCTCTCTCAGCTGTTTGGTCGAACCCTTATTCTCCATCTGTCGCTGAGCCCCCGCGGCTAGCTCTGGTGAGCCCTGGAGGTACCAGGGCTTGCTTGCAAGGTCTAGACCACAGGGAAGTCCTGTTTATTATGCGGGACTGATGGTATGTATTACGACGTACGGAGCTCATGGCGAGTGTGACAGTCCGCATAACACGCCTGGAGTATTTGACGAGCCTGGGGCGATGCTGCTGTACGTCTCTTTGGCCCTGTAATTGTGCCATTTGTCGTCTCTCATACCGCTGCTGTGCTGTCTCACTGTCACGCTTCCGTTTCTGACAGAGCAGTACGTTTGCTGTGGTGTTGACTCTCATGCCGCACTGCCGCCCGTGAGCGGTATGTCCCCCAGCCTTCTCTTTTGGTAAGCGAGGATCTGACATCTGGGCCGTTAAAGGGAAAAATGAACAATGTCCTTAATTTGAGATGGGACTGATGCTAGATCTACAATAACGTTACAATGACAGTATGCGACCTCACCGCTATGGAGTACTTTTATCTGTCTCCTGTCGTCGTCGCGAGAAAGCTACCACAATGGCCCACACTCACTGTCTGGTTTATGATAGTAGCTCAAAGCTCTCTCCTGCTCTGCAGACTGCAGTACCTGGTATCACCCGCCCGCCTTGGTCATCAGCCGCCCTACTTTCATTTTTTTCAATTTTTCATTGCTCTCATACTTTCTTTCTGGACCTCGCCATCCTGGCCACGAATTTTACTGGCCACCTCCAAACCACACAGGAATTTTTGTTACGCCGCACCTGGCCCAAATCCGACACCTTACATAATGAAGCCCGATGCCCTTGTCGCTTTTCTTTTCCCTGACCTCCCTGCCAGCTACAGCACGATACACAGCGTACTCCGCTTCTGTAACTACTCTGTACGACGTGGGCCGAGAACACTTCACTTCTACTTGAAAATAGTCATTGATTCTTTCCCAGTTCCCACAGTCTCCGTACTACATACGCCAAGCTCGGCATCAGTCTGGCCCAACAGTTTAATTTCGAGGCGAGCCAGTCCAAGGTCATTTAGTTCGCAACGAGAAATCATACACCCCTCTTGGTGTTCCGGAGAGCTTCTATAGGGTCTGGGGCATGATCGAGCAAGATTATGCAGACTTATTGGTTCAGCCCTACGAAAAAAAGCAAAATCAAGGACAGCTCGGCTATGGTGAGAGGGGCCGTGCGGCTTGCTCTGATACTGGGTCGCGTGCAGTCAATACAGACTGAGCCCAGAAGACTGATCGAAAGCTAAACAGCCAAGTTGGGAAGGTTGTAGAGCGCGGAGAACATAAGGCAGATAGAGGTAGCTAGGCAAGAACAATACCAAGCTCTACGATGGCAGACAAATACTGTCTATATTGAAATATGACGGATCTCACAGCAAGGCAGACCAAGGCCCCGGGTCCTAGAATGACCAATCTGCCTATGCAGACACACACATGCAGCGGGCGCTGGTGGGATGGTGCCAAATGCATATAACACCACGATGACCAGCAGCCCTAACCAACGTCGCAAGTTCACACGTTCTAAAAGGCCCGCCTCTTTGCCTCTCCTCCAACCCTTCCTTGCTCTCAAGACTCTATCTCTTGATATATTCCTGCATTACATTGTGCTCTATCAGCAGGTTGACCTTGGAGATATGCAGAAAAGAATCGAGCTGCGTGCCCGGAGGGCATTGTCAACAGCGACAAATAGTCGACAGACCACCTCGACCGGTCTGACAAGCACGCATATCCACCTCCATCCCTCCCTATGCCCCGATTTCCGCTTTCGAATGCCAACTCTAGAATAGGCACCGGCACCGCAGCACGCCCATTTCTTCTTCCAGCACCATCTCTTCTGCCGAAGCGCCCGAAGACATGCAAGTGTACATACGGACACCCGCGCCGAGCGCGTCACAACCAGCTGTAGTGAGTGCCGGCGACGAAAGCAGAAGTGCGATCAAGGCCGGCCTTGCGGTAATTGTATCAAACGCTATCCACAGCCACTGTGCGAATACAAACAGAACAAGTGCGTACACCAAGACATGACACCCTCCCGCCTGGAGAGTGCGAAGCCTCATTTCTAACCAGCACACAGACGACAAAATCCAGCAGTGGCTCGTGAGCCGGATTTTAGGGTCGTCCTCCCTATGCAAGACTACGAGTACGCCAATATCAGCGGTATTCGCAACCCTATTCTTCCCCGACTCATCAGCGACACAGACAGAGCCGACCAGCCATACTTGCGCAGGGCACGGGTCGATTTATCCGGAGTCTTTCCCGTCCCCACCACTACAGTCACCACCTCCCCTCTCGTCCTCGCATCCTATGCCTGGTCAGGCACAATATATAGCAAGCGCCTTGGACAGCAGTGTGGGCACGAGCAACAGAAGCAACAGCAGCAATGGGGCATTTATACTGCAGCAGCTGCTACAGGAGGAGTGCCGCACTCGGACCAGATCCTCTACTCGGCCGCTGGCAGGGGCTGGACCTCATGTCAACTAAGCACTATACAAATGATCTGACATCAGACACACGTTTGCCCGTGGCAGATACGCAGATGATAGATCAAAGTCTTGATGCTGGTGGCATGCTAGCACTGTTTGACTCCGGCCACGCACCCTCTTTCGGTGGAAGCTTCCCCACAACCAAGTTTACCGTGCAACACTACAAGGTTGGCGGCCATAGTGGGAAGGGATGGCCCAGTGGCAACACTGAAGATGATACGCTTGCTATAAACTTTGACCACGCAGCTATTATCCACCACGACGTCCTCAGTAGTGCTTTTCAGCTCCTCCAAGCACGCCACAGTGCTCCCCATGAGCTGCTTGCCAGCAGCAAGACCGGCACCAGCCCGGCTAATATGGATGACTTCTATGCTTGGTTGCAAGTCCTGACGTGGGCGGCGCCAGGCCATAATGCATATGTCAATGGTGGTGGGACCGCCGGCCGCAGCAGGGGCCGGAGCCGGAGCCCAAAGGGGAGCCAAAGAAGCACAAGCAGCGACTACTTGCTGCCCGGAACTAGCCTTATTCAGATACTTGGCCGGCTGCCGATTTGGCACAACTGCCCATGGAAGCGACACACCTTGACGCTGATCTTGTCCAAGCTTGTATGTATTCCCTGTCCTCCTGATCTTACCACAAGCACTCGGCTCTCTGACATTAATCCCACAGATTCCAAGCTTATATCTCGCTTCGAATCTTGCCTCGACGGCAACCCGGACCCTTTCGACCCTAACACACGTATCTACGTGCCTTACTGCCTACAGACGCCTCCACTTGCCCAGGCTGCTATATTCACGTCGGCCTCTTACTTGCACGAGACTGGTCATCTCGACAAAGTGGTTGCTGTTCCTTACAAGGGCCGTGCTAGTGGCAAGCTTAATGCACAGCTTCGAGGGGGTTGCTTAACGAGTGGCGATGGTGGGTCCATGTCCACTTCCGCATCCGACGATGCCATTACAGCCGTTATACAGCTGGTCATGGACGAGTGGTACGGGGGCCAGACGCAAGACCTGCACGGTCACCTCCGTGGCCTTAGTGAGATGATCCGACTCCGTGGCGGTCTTCGATATTTGGGTTTGAATGGCAGGATCGGGAAGCTAGTTACGGCGTAGGTTTCCCCCCCACCTGTATTCTTTCTTCCAGCATTTTGATTATCGACCTAAACATCCCAGGGTCGTGCATCTGACCGCCGTACATAACTCCGATCTGGCGATAGCTCTGTCACTAGAGACGGGCCAGTCCTCCAGGGCAATAGCAGCGGAAACAATAGGAGTCTCTTTGACTGCGAAGACGTTCTACCAGCTCCCGTCTGCGTCTCTCATACCACTCCTTTAGTCTCGGGGCAGCCGACATTTGAACAGTGCGCCGAGCCGCTTGGCATTCATCCAACGACCGCATCTATACTCGATGATATGCGATTCTTGATTACCACGGTGCTGGCCCTTTCTGTAAGCCTGACCGCAGAAGACTTGCAAAAGGTGCAGACAACTGCCCAGTGGATCCATGACCGCATCCAACATCTGCCAGTGGACTCACCGGAGCTGCCTGACATTAGCAACAAAGAAAGAGACACTGTGTCCGCCGAAATACAAGGCATGGTAGATTGTCGCCCAGAAATTGTCCTGTCTCAGGCCCAGCCGCAACACCAGGAAGACTCACGCTTCGCTGCCCAACCTCTGCCGTTACTTGAAAATAGCCTCCAGCAACAGCGTCAGTGGTCTGCATCGCCTCGGCCATCGGAAGGCAACCGAAAGCAGAGCAGCAGTCCACAATTGGCACGAAGATCGCTCACGCCACCGAAATTGGCCGACGGTAGTCTTCTATCCATGTCCTTGTCTGCGAACAACAGCCAGAACAAAAGGACAATCAAGTCGAAAAGTGTGTCGACACACTCACTAGCGCATGTGCAGTCTTCTGGAAACCAAGCCAATCGGGCATCCTGGCAGGCGGAACCAGCTGCCCTTCCATCCACCGCCGCAATTCCGCCAGCACACTCGCCAGTTGCTCCGGACCCCTCTACCAGGCCGTTCGCCAGACTGCACTCGTATATGCACGTGCCGTGCTACAGCGCCGGCCTTTTAGTCAGGTCGTTGAGCCTCACGAGTTTTCCCAGCTGTGGACTGCCACTTGGCGTGTCTCA
The DNA here is from genome assembly GCA_016097075.2 of Sporothrix phasma. NCBI lineage: Eukaryota > Fungi > Ascomycota > Sordariomycetes > Ophiostomatales > Ophiostomataceae > Sporothrix > Sporothrix phasma. The sequence continues at coordinate 558,342 of JADMNG010000015.1, read as the reverse complement.
CTGACTTCTTGGAAGGCTTATTAGGTGTCTTTATATGGGTAACAGTTTCCATCATCTCCAGCGCGCGCGGTACACCGCATGATCTTTTTGTAAGGAGCATGCTGAGCATCTGTACGGTACAAATGAGCCTTGAGAGCTGGGATGTCGCTGAGAGCGCATTAAAGGCAGCCGTACGACTAAATACATGGCTCGGGGGTGGTGAAGGCAGATGGAACTGCGGGAATGGTGAGGTACATAACACAAGTGGAGAGGCAATTGTGTTTGGACAGGCCGAGACTGCGGATCACACTGCCCATGGCGTAGCTAAACTCAACAAAAGTCAGCATGTTGTGCTTCGGGAGAATGGTACAATGCTGCCAGTAGGAATCCATTAATCTGGCTTAAGGTCGATAGACATGGAGAGGCGCAACCCTTGAGGCAAGACGCACTTAGCAATAAGAGTAGAACAGAAAGATGTAAGAACTGTGGAAAGATTTGGATCCAAACCCACGTACGCTCTTACTCTGGCGTTTTGTACAAAGCCCTTATCGCGGATGCTGTTCGATGCTCCTGGGCTCAAACAATGTAGAACACTGCTAAGCTAAAGTATGATTTGCAAAGAAACTGTTGGCCGTTAGTATGAGTTCGGACAATATGTAATTAAGGAAGCTCGGCCGTCGTACTTGTACTTGGGAAGGTGCGATTTGCCGGTAGTAGATGTTCGCCCTCGCTCTTTGCCTCTATAAGCAAACGAGGACTATGTCCAAAATAGGAAATACGTAAATAGGACATCACGAGGTCCCACCCAGCAATATTTTCTCTTCATCAATCAACATACGCCGATCCTACCGCACCTGTCCTATCAACGACGTTGCAATCCTACTGTATCACTTACTGAAGTAATGGCGCCATTCCAGGACATTTTCAAGATTATATCTGCCCTCATCAAAGTAGCCGATATCGCACTCAAAGCCAGAGCACTAAGACGCAATCGCAATGTAACAAAAGCAAATACATCAACTGAGGGATCATCATCACTGGCACCGACACTCGATAATGACAATGGCGACTTCCACCACGAGCAAGGATACGGCTCGAGAGTCGACTCTCGATGCCAGTGTGGTTACTATCGGCGCGGAGAGTGAAACCCGGCTTTCCGAGTGGGACCTTCGGGCTGCGACTGAAAGTGGACTCCATTGACATGGCCTGTTCTACTCATTGGCGTCCTCGTTTGTGCCGGCTCTCTTGCGACGTACACTGCCACGATGAGCATACATATCCCAATGCATTCCGCCCATTGCCTTGCAAGCCGTACGTTCTGTGTCACTATCTGGAAATCGATACTCTTTGCGTCTGCTCTGTCCTTTCGATTCGAGAGATTCCTTCCAATCGACAAATTCCTGGGTCTGCAACAGAAAGAACTGCGGCTGCGAAATTCGGATTTCATATTTGACTCAATCAAGCATTGTTTCTCGAGATGTCGGAAATCCTCATCGCTCTTTTAAGCAGAATACAGCAGTACCTATGGGAGCGACAATGCACCTCAGGTGCGTACCTATGGTATACCTACGTCAAGCATCTTCAGCTTCCAGGTGGCCCACAACAGGGCAGAGCAGGGCAGCGACAATACCTGATAGAATATATCGCTAGAGAAGCATGCCTCTCAGCTGGTCAGGATGATTGGGGATAGTGGCAATGTCCGAAAGGTCACTGGTAATGGCGGCACTTTTGAAAATATGGTTGCGTGGACGTTTCGTGCCAACGGCAACGAGAACCGGTTCTAGTACGAGCTGACAAGACTCACCGCTGCCGACTCCAGTCGATATGTGCGGAGCGGTAGACTTTGCGGTCTCTGTCCACGTATGGAGCATGGACGGAAGCAGTAAAATCAAGTAGCAAGAGATAAACTGGGCTGTGTTTGCGACGGTAGTTGCGCCTCTATCATTGTGGGTACCAATTGCATCTTTCAGTATCGTCTTAAGTCTTATGTCGTATAAAGAAGCGATATCTGACGTTTCATAGTTGTCTAGCCTGTCTTCACTTGTTCTTTTTGCTACTGGGCGCATCCCCATTTATTTGAAAGCCATTCATATCGAATATTCTCGGGCTTGACCGGACCAGTGATTGTCATTTGCTGCTCGATGAGCTTGAGAACCTAGAGAAATGGCTTGAAGCTTCTTGTTAGAGAAATGATGGCCTGTTGTGAAGCTGAATGAAGACATGTCGAGTCCAGTTTGATGTTCTTCTTGAAAGGGAGACATGATCAGCATACATCTGACACTCTGTAGGATGCCGTCAGGATAGGGGCATGCATAGGCCGTCTACTCACGACTAAGATACGTCGTAGTCCGAGTAATCACTCCGTAAAGTGTCCAGGCAATGGAGAGTCCCCTTCCCCATACTCCGCACTACGGCGGGCTTTTCACCCCGTAGACTTGTGCATGATGGTGAGAAGCAGACGGCGAAAAAGAGTGCTGCGATTTCGGGTAGCACTGTGCAACGGGACAGAAAGAAGAGGAGGAGTGGAGGAGTGAGATGTTGCCCCGGAGTCAGCTGGCATCTTTGCTTTGTACATGTACACACAGACCGTGGCTAATGGCCGATCCCCCATTACGACGCATAGGCCTTGTTCTATTCGATACACCTCTGGAAGGTCTCTTTAAAACCGATGGGCTCCACGCATCTGCTTCGTGATCAATACGATAATTGATCTAGAAGAAAGACAAAGAAGACTTCACTGGCCTTCGTAACGTAAAAGAATCAAACCATGCTTTGTCGTGCGCTATATACGCCACACGCTTCACTTGTTGCCCATGTTCTCTGATTACACTTGTACTTCGTAAGAGAGGCTTAGGCCGTCCGTCAACGAAGGCTGTCCGGCGGCTCAGCCACGATCTGTTCGTGTAGGAGGCGGGCGGGTCCCGTCTCCAATTGTCATACTTTGTGGCCTGCTGTTTTGGTCCTAGACTGTACTTTTAAGGACAGCTCGACCTGGCTTCATTTTCACCATTCAGTAATCTCTCGGCGTCCGTGCCCTCTCGTTGTTAGCAGTCCAATTCTCAAGCACGTTTATGGGGTAACACGTAACAGAGCACACAATACCCTCGTTATGAGACGTATATGTATCTATGTTGACCAGATAGCGATTAAGTCGCCGTAGGCGGGCAGTTTACGACAATAAAGCGAGCCGCAGTATAGAAAACGGGAAACAGAAGCCCTCCGTTTGCACTTTCTGCAAATTGCGTGGTTTCGGCTTGATACCACCATTGAGCCGTTGTCGGGACCGAAGCTTTGCAATTGTCTCATACACCCGGCGCTGTTCTCGGGCGTCTACGAAGTAAGACGAGCCACATCATCCCTAAATACACAGGCCATGCCTTTATTTGTGGGTAGCTTCATGGAGCTGGATACGAAGAATCGAGCAACACGTCCCTCGCTTTGTCTTGCCTCGCCTCTAGCCATGCCGCATTGCTCTTTCCGTATTGATTTTGCACGGGCGGTGCAATGACTACGCGCCCTGGCGTCAATGGCCTCGTCCGATCACAACCTGGGGTATATAAGAAAGACGGGCTGCATTTGCACGGCTGGCTGATCAAGACTCAAATTAGAACAAGAAACAAAGTAGGCGTAATGGGGCAAGGCAAGGTGAATATGAAGTCTTGTGGCAGCTTGTCAAACAGAACAGAAGGGGGATCAGGTCAGCCTCGGGCGCCAAAAGAAACTCGTCAGCCTCCGGTATTCTCACACGGCTGAGGGTAAGGTGGACGAAGCCAGGTTGAGAGCCACAACGTACCACGCAAGTTGCGGCCAAGCCTAGCGACACGGAATTGGCCAGTCGTCTCCAGAGAACAAAACAAAGCACAAGCTAGCACGGCGGGCTGTAGGCTTCGAGTAGAATGTTTGGTGGAATGCACAGCATCCAGCAGTGCACACGGCTTGTAAAATGAAGTGATGGGTAGTGTTGGTGGTTTCTTTCCGTCGACCAGTGCCGCGACGTTCCGTGTATCTTACCCGTATGTGTGACAGGGCGGTGATGAGTTACGAAACAGGAGCAGGAACGGAGTTTCGAAACAGGACACCGCAGCTGCGTGACCTGGTGTTGTTTTGTCGGGTCGGTGGGCGGCAGCCGCAACACATTAAACGAGGCCACGTCAGGCTGTGCTTAGTGCACCTCAGCTCCTGCCCAGCCTGTTAAACAGTCGACACCTCGTGCTTACACTGCACTGATCTTACTGCCATGTCTTTCTCTATCGACTGCATTACCCACAGCACTACAGCATAGTCCAGCTGCAAGTTGATATGCAGCAAGTCTTGGAATATTCATACAATAATAAAAGAAGTTTCTGTATGTTTTACATGCTACCACTTGCTGTGACCTGTCGCGGGCTCTACCACAATCTGCTCTCGTTGTTGTGGTGTAATTACAGTTCACTCTAATAATAGTGTATCTTGCGCCGTAAGATACGTATCGCATGTTCACGGAACCCAAGAGGAGGGACTGTTTTGAGCTTCTCTTCAGCTTCCTTCCGCACAGCGCATAGTGCCAACAGCACCACGTCGCTCAGGGACCCTAACAGTAGCAGGGCAGGAGCCGGCTTTCACTGTCATGAGCCTACGACCTCTACGGAGTCCCAACTGAGGCAGCTTACTCCGTATGCCCTGGCTTAAGCCTTAAGTCTAGCTCAGGCTCAGGCCCCTGTTGGTGGCCATGACTCGAGGATGCGTGATGCGTAAGGCACCCATGCTTTGACTCCACTGGAGTGCTGGACACTGTCCGCTGGCTGGCAGTGACTGGCTGCCGCGTTCCAAGCTACTGCCTACCGATGGGGAACGGAACAGCACCGGAACGGCCCTACTGGCCTGCTGCACGCTCACCGCCCAGTCAAAGTCCAGCCTGTCGACCGGTGCTGGGTGCAGGGGGAGGAGCTCAAAGGCCTCCTGGCCTTGCCTGTCATGACCATTGTTTGCTGTTGCGGATCTGGCAATCCGGGCCAGCCAGCCAGGGGACCACAGGGACACGAACCCACAGCGCTAGAAACAACGCTAGAGCATTTTGCGAGGCTTTCGATCCTCAGACCGGTGCCTCGGATTGGCTACCAAGGTCCACACGCCTCAACCAGCCGCTTTGCCCAAAAACCCGCCAAGCACGAACTGAGAGGAGCAGCCAGCGCTGTCCATGCAGCCTTACGGCCGCTCTCATATGGACAACACAAGGCCCTTCATTGGAACGAAAGCGACGAAGGGCTAGAAAAAAGGAACGAAAAAATAGGCCACAAAACCCGACAAGACAGGGCCGCGATTTCCCTCTCCTCTACCTCACCACTCCTTTGCCTCCTCTTTTTTTGCTTTCTTGCGCGACTGCCTCCAGAGCCTTTCCCCCCTTCGCGCTTCGCTTCTTCCCCTTCTCACCACCGCCGATGTCTGTTCATTTCCTCATATCGCATTTATCGCATTTATCGCACCTATTGTACCGGTCGCACTTTGTGCTCTCTTCACTCCCTCTTTAAAATTGTTTCGTTTCTTTGCACTGCGAGCCTTTCCATCACCGTCTTTGTTCCCGCGTTCTTCCGGATCGCCGGGCTTCAACTCCGACCCGTCGCATCCGCCCGAGACCGTATGTCCTCAACAAATGTTTGCAGCCGCACAATCCGCATAACGCAGCGTGATTAACATCGTCATCGACGGCGGACCCGGCCCCTCGACTACCGTTTTCCACCTGCAATGGACCCTCCCAACAAGCGGCGCCGACTGGCGCCCAAACTCCCGGACCCTCCACCGTCCCCGAACGATGCGAAAGCTGCAAAGGCAACAGCACCCTCGAAGCCGGCACCGCAACCGACCGTTTCTGGCCCCGAACAGGTACACAGTCCCCTGGTCCCAATTGCGCCGCGATTGTTTCAATGGCCGCACGAATTTTGGTGGCGCTATTTGCTACCTAATTCTTGGTCTGGGCTCTGCGCGCATTTCGGCCTTCAGCCTTGTCCCTCAGCTTCTTGTGCCTCCCAACCCCATTTTCACCAAACATTGAGCTAACACCAAACGCCAGGCGCAAACGCCCGCCACCGACGCCCCGACGCCTGATGCTCGCAATGACGAAAACGAAACGACCACGGAACGACACGACTTCGAGACTTTCGCGAAACACTTACAGGATGCCGCCATGTACATCTATCGCCAGGGCCAAAAGCTTCCTCACGCCAAAGTCTCAGCGCTTCTACTAAAGTGGGAAGACGACGTGGCTTCGTCGGCTGACCTGTCTTCGCTCGAGCGCGTGCTTCGCGACCGTTACAACTTTGGTACCGAGCGCTGGGGAATTCCTGCTTCTGCCGACCCAGGTGCCAGCCTGAATTCCCGGATCAACAGCTTCTTGGACCAGGCGAGCGCAGATCATCTGTTGATATTATATTACGTCGGCCATGGCCACAACAGCCTTGACAATCAGCTGTACTGGTCTTGGTGAGTTTATCTCTCCGAACAACAGGGCCAGTAGTTTGGTCTCAAGCAGTGCGACACGTTTGGGATGGTACCTGTGGATGATGAATGTGAATGACGGCTAACCGCAGTTCAAACGCACCCTTCCTTCGATACAGCAACATTCGAGAGGACTCACCAAGACTAAAGTGGAACATCATACGGAACACGATCGAGGACTCCGACTCTGATGTACTTGTCCTCCTCGACAGCTGTGCGCCAAGACATATGCCTTTATCTGGAAGCAATGGTGCGAAGCAGGCTATAGCAGCCTATACACATGATGCCGGCCCACGAGAGCTTGGAACGCGAACGTTCACGTCCTTCCTAGCCGAGTCGCTTCAGAAACTCGGTAACGGGCGGCCATTCAACGCGCAGCACCTGTACGACGATATTGTTGCTGTGCAGCAAAGCTACGAGTTCCACTACCCGCCCAGGGTAAAGTTTACCACGAATGGCAAGTCGTCACCGACTGTGCCTCATGCACCCATCTTCTTCAACTTGACGCCCGCCAAAGCCACGATTGACCTTGCCCCGATACCCAGAAACCACCCATCACCTCAAGCGCAAAATGGTACCAGTGCTGGGCCTATAGCCGCCGGTCACGAACCTGCTGAAAGTCGTGACGCACCTGTCATTAGCCCTGCCGCTGTCGCAGAAATGGTCTTCAATGAGCCTCGCTTATTGGTCTGTACTACATTTGTCGGCGACCCTGGTCCGGATATGAATGGCTTCAACCAGTGGATAGCAAACACTCCCTCTCTAGCTTCCAAAGTTGCTGTCGAGGGCATGTTTCTGGGCCCGCCAACAGTCCTGCTCATCTCCATTCCGCAATCACTATGGACCGTCATCCAAGACGCCAAGATATGCTTTTCCTTGGGTTATATCAATTCGCACAACTTGATAAATCTTTACGATGGCTTGATGAGTTCCACGACGGTACCGCGTACAAACCCCACTGCCTCTGCCAGGGATATTGAAGACGGAAGGACGCTTCTTGAGGCCCGCGAGGCAGCTGTCAACACTTCCCCGACCTATCGAAATGACTACCATGCATCGCCATACCAGCAGCAGCATTCAGCAGCCCCGCAGCATCAACAGCAACAGCCGCAACAAATGCCAACATTGCCGCCAATGTTGCAACAACACCAGCAATCACACCAACACCAGCACCAGCACCAGCACCAACACCAACACCAACAAGCGCCGTTAAACTTTCACTCTTCTCCTCAGCACCAAACTACATTGCCACCTCCGCAACTCTCGCAGCTACCGCCTCCGACGGCACACTCCCACCAACCGCTGCCTTTACCAGTACCTCAGCGACAGAATTCTCAGGTTCACGCATCCCCACACTTTCACGAATTGGGCCCTTCTGGCCACTATGACCCAAATGGCCCCGTTCGGCGGGAATCAATTCCACAAATACAAGAACATCCCTGCCAAACGTTCGCCTCTCCGCCGCACAGCATTCCACTTCCGCGCATTGTTTCACGAAGTGGTAGCCCGACTTTGCCCAAGGATGAAATAGAAGATTCTGAGGAAATGAAAGAGGCTGCAGAGCAACTGAAAGCTCTCAGCCATGTCCGCCCCGCCAACGGCAATACTCCGCCCCCATTTACCGCCACTGGACACCTGCTAAAGATTGCACAGGACGTCATCAAGTGCCAGACAGATGACTCAACTTCGGAGGATGCGGACCTGAAGAATGGAGAAGAGAACTCTTCTTCGCCAACAAAGAAGAGGCAAGCCGAAAAAGGACTATCGGTTCAAATCTGCCAAACCGCATGATGGGCAGCCTGTTCGATCTCGATCCAAGTCCGACATATCTCAGTCGCTCCCAAGCCTGCAGCCTCAGGCATCCAAACCCGAAGTCCAGTGCGACTGGTGCAGCCACGAACCGTTTAAAGACCACTCTTCATTAAGAAAGCATGTTGCTTCAGCACACACCAGACCGTTCCCGTGTGCGTTCTCATTTGCTGGCTGTACGAGCACGTTTGGGTCCAAGAACGAGTGGAAACGCCACATTGCCTCGCAACACCTGTGCCTGCAATACTACCGGTGCTCAGACTGCTCCCAAGGTTCTGTTGATGGTAAGGGCAACGAATTTAACCGAAAGGACCTCTTCACACAACATCTCCGCCGGATGCATGCTCCGCCCTACATCCGCAAGGCTATTCAAAAGAGAGATACGAAGGTTGAAACTGAATGGGAAGAGTACGTCAAAGACATGCAAAAGTCTTGTTGCATTGTTCGGAGACTTCCTCCTCAACGGTCTGCTTGCCCCAGGCCTGACTGTAATCGTCTTTTTGAGGTCGTAGCGCCTGGGATGAGTGGACTGAACATGTCGGTCGTCATATGGAGAACGGCGAGGGCGAATTTCTCGGGGTGGACGATCTTCTTGTCTCATGGGCAGTGGATGAGGGAATCATTTCGCGAAATGAAGACAGCACCTATCGCCTATGCAATCCTATGGGCAGTGGGACTGGTGGTGGCAGCAACGGCAACGGTGGAAGCACGGGCAATAGTGGTGTTGGCAGCAACATCATTGCCAATACCATCAGCAGCAACAATGGCAGCGGTAGCGGAAACAACGAGAGCACGGCCAGCACGGTTGCCGTCCGCAGCAACGACGCCGGTACTGCAAATGCCAATCACAATACCAGCAACGGCAACTCTCCTCTCAGCACGAATGCTGACACTGTCAAAACCAGCGCACTCTCTCAAAAACCGGCTGCTGACCTCTCTACCGACACAAACGATTCGCCTTCCCAGCGGACTGACAAGTTCACCATGCCTCCAACTCCGCCTCCGACTACTGCCCGCCTCCAGCCTGGCAGGGCGGAACTAACAAAGGCAACTTGTGTCTCCGCCAAGAATTCAGAGAGCGAGCCTGCTGCAACGGAGAATCAGAGCAGTGCAAATGCTGCCCAGACGGTGGACAGTGCCGCTATCGCCGCGGCAGATACCCTTACAGCTGCAGCTTCTGCTGCAATAAGCAGCCCCAGTGAAGGACCAAAAGCCGATAACATTTACCCGCCGAGTGAAGCGGCAAACCGGGAAAGATCGGCTGACCTCTTCGGTCTCCAATCGATCACAGTAGCTGCTGTTGCAGCGGCGGCTGCCCTGCAACAGCAGGAGGACGAGAAAACGGCCAATGGAGCCATGGATGTTGATGGCTGAGAAGTGCACTTGCAGAGTCCGCTTTTTCTCTCTTTCCCAATCCGTTCTTTCTACCATTGGTCTCCATATTACTTTTTACCTTCCCAGCGCAAGCATCACGACCGTTACGTCCTCGCATTTGATTTCTGGGCAGAAGATTAGAGGCAGCTAGTTATGAGCAGCATTTAGTTTATGACTAGCGAGCCGGGCTTGCTCATTCAGCATCTTATTTTAGGCAAAGAGCTGTGTCAGATTTTGTGACGATCATAAGGGCAAAAGCACAACAGTTGTATATGCACATAAGTTAGACATAGCATTATCCGTTGCACCAGACACAGTAGTGTACACTATCTTATGTCAGCTGGCAGAGGGTACGCGGCCGAATCGATAGCCCCTTTGAGACGTCGAAACGTGACTGTGATTTAAATCACCACGGTACGGCATACATAGGTATACATATATACACAGGTCGGTTACTATAGAAGAGCGACAAGCAAACACCTCTAAAGATTGGCTGTCTTTACCCAGGTCTGCAAACGATAGGACACGGCAGTGGGCATACGCTTCACAATTTGCAGCTTCCGCCCGGTTTGCCCTTCGTCTCTTCTTCTTCATCGTCGCCAGGGAGCCGCACGAGGATGCGCTCCAATCCCTCGCGTAGAGATGGGTGCATACCCGTCTTCGAGTTAGGCCGGTCTGTTGCTGCATCGACGAAAACCTGCACAAAAACACCAACTGCTCGAACATCAGGTTGTTCTTGGGCAAAAAGGCCAATCTCATAGTGAACACTGGACTGGCCGAGCTTCTTGACGCGAAGGCCTAGCTCGGCAACATCGGGGAACGATATGGATGCAAAGTAGTCGGTATGCGAGTGCACGACCATGCCGTACTGTGGCGTTCGACGCGCTGGGTTGAAGTTGCCACAGTGGCGGATGAGATATGTGTTGACGACTGAGTCGAAGAGGAAGTTGTAAATGCTGTTGTTCATGTGCGCGTACATGTCATTGTCGGCCCTGTTACGTTAGCGAGGGAGTTCAGGGTGAAATATGTGCACATATGCATATAGATGCGCTCCTAAAGTCGGCCAATCTCAGGAGTCTCACCATCTTGTACGGTAGTCGAGAATGAATGGGTAGTCCTCGCGTTTGCGAGCCTTGAGGGGAGCCAAGGAAGGCATTGCGCTGTACTCTAAAGAAAGACAAGAAAGGCGAGAGGGCGACAAGATAATACGAGGATAGTAGGATCCCGCAGTCGCTGCTGACGGAAGGTAGGTAAAGACGAATGGCACGTTAGATTGGCATCAGACGCGGCATTGCCCCGTACTATGAGATACGGCAACGAACTGAACTACGAAGCGAAATGCTACCCTCGGCTCTCCGTTAAAAGCGTCACTTCTTTGCGGGGAAGTAAACGCCTAACCCCCTTTTAGGTCTGTCGCTCCCCATAGTGGTCTCGTCCACGAAAGTGGTCGTAGACTTTACGACGTATTACAATCCGTAAACTTGGCGCATGATTCTGCCAGACGAAGGGCTTTTCACCGCCTAATTTTTTTGATCCCAACGAGCAACAAGTGACAAAGCAGACCAGACAAAGCAACATTCAACACTGCGACGAGAAGTCATCGGCATTTGGACATCACGACAGCGGATCTATATACATCCAAACCAAGGCTCGTCAATCGACAAACGATCCACCCCTTCAATCTGCCACTCTCCACGCCCTATCAACGTTCCCTCGAGAATACATCTTGTGATTTAAGCTGGCGTCGTATCTATCACGTCTATCTACGCCTCGAATATTCTCCACGCAGGGGACGAGAGCTGCGGCTGCATACTTTACCAGTAACAATTCAGCTCCAGCCATGTCGGGTGTGCAGGAGGTCGAACCGGCGCCGGCGGCTGCATCCACGACAATCGAGAACATTACGACCCCAGGTGTTGCGAATAGAGCTTCCAGTGGCGAAGTGGCGGCACCCGACGAGCCTCGGGCTACAGACGATGTCACCGAGTCCAAGGCAAAGGCCGCGAAAGTGGATAGAGGCCACGATGCAGCCACATCAGCGCACAACAGGGCTTCGCCGGCTCTAGGAAATGCCGTGAAATTACCATCTGCAGCACCCAACGCACCCGCATCCCGTGCTGCCAACGATATCCGCGCCACCGACTGGCCGGATCGCTACTACCTTGAGGGTGGTCTGCGCCGTGTCGAGCCCTACTACTACACCTACAACACATGGGTCAAGGAACGCTGGCGGGGACGTACTCTGCTTGCTGTCTTTGAAAGCGAGTTTCGTGACCGTCCTCTTGCCTACTACCGCCGAGCGATGGAGTCAGGCACCGTCAAGGTTAGCGACAAGATTGTTGGCCCAGACCACGTGCTGAAGAACGGCGAACGTGTTTCGCACACGCTCCATCGCCACGAGCCGCCTGTCACCGCCGACCCCGTGCAAATCGTTCACGAGGACGATGATATGCTGGTCATAAATAAGCCAGCAGGTGTCCCTGTGCACCCAGCCGGCCGCTACCTATACAACTCAGTGGTGGAGATCCTGAAGCACGAGCGGGGTCCTGGGTTCATTCCCTACCCTTGCAACCGGCTGGACCGCCTGACGAGCGGTATCATGTTCTTGGCCAAGTCTCCCGCGACAGCAAAGCGACTCAGTTTGCAAATTCAGGCGCGTGTCGTTCGCAAAGAGTACCTTGCGCGGGTGGTTGGCCGGTTCCCTGACGGTGAGGTTATCTGCGACCAGCCCATTCTGCAGATCTCGCCCAAGCTTGGCCTTAACCGCGTACGGGCCAGCGGTCGGTCTGCGCGCACTGTGTTTAAGCGGCTGGCTTACTATCGCCCGAATGAAGCGAAGGGCGATGTATCACCGTCAGAAGGCCCCGAATCCCGCAAGGGCTACTCTATCGTGCGCTGCTTGCCGGTTACTGGCCGCACACACCAGCTCCGTGTGCATCTGCAGTACCTTGGTCACCCCATCGAGAACGACCCGATCTATGCCAACCAGAGGGTGTGGGGCTTCGATCTAGGCCAGGGTGATGCGATGCCACCAAGCATACTGACGAGGACGTCATTAGCCGCCTCTCGCGCATGGCAAGGAGGATGTTGCAGAGGCTGTGGCCTACTATGACGAAATGGTCGACGAGTATCACAAGCGCAAGGCTGAGCGCATGTCAGGCCAGGTGTGCGAGGAGTGTGACACCCCGTTGTATACAGATCCGGGTTCACACGAGCTCTCCCTATGGCTGCACAGCTTGCGCTACGAGGCGGCCGATGGCGCTTGGAGCTATGTTAGTCCACTTCCTGCCTGGCCCTGCCGCCGGACGGTGCAAGTGGCCCAACTGAGGTAGGCAACCTCGACGATCTTGTTGGCGCGGCAGATGCCCTGGTTTTGAAGCAGAGCCAGATACCAGAACAGATGATGCCGTTAGCAAGAAGGACTTGAAGGCAATTGCGGGTTCTGCAGGCCCAGCCACAAGAGATGCAGCTGCAGCTGCGGTTGGTGCTCTTGCACCAGCCCCGGCAATTACCCCGGAATCGCTGGTACCAGCAGCAGACACGTTGGCAACGGCGCCGGCTCTATAACTTCCGGGCGTGGCTTGATCTTAGCAGGGGTGAAAAGCCCTGGTTTTTTCATGTTTCTGTCCAAATGGAGTGCCAACTCTCGCTATAAAAAACGGTCCAGGTCCTTTATATGTGACTCGTGAATTTGCTCGATCTTTAGCGAATGTAAGACTCGTGTGAGATACTGTCTCGTCATATGTCTGTTCCGTACGACCGCCACAGCACGATTGGTTCCTCTGCAGTTCTCGGTGTGTCCACCTCGCAGGGTTGGGTTGATAATATACGCTGTAAGTGCACACTGCCTCTTAACGCAGCGCACTTGCGCGTACACAAAGTGTAACAAGAAGATACATTGGGGATAGGACGTTGCGGCCGTGAAGCGTGCCTTTGTGGTGCCGCTGCATGAACACATGCTTTATTAGTATAACTCTTCGGATTGTGTGTTTGAACCAGTTCGCACTCTCGAAAGACTCGGTAAAGGCGCCGTCAAGCTTCATCTACACCTATTCACGCATTCCCATCTGGCAGCTAGTCGACAATCACTTTATGAAGAGACGTCGTCCGTGCGAGGTATGCGTCTATTAATGCACCCTGTCTTTAGGCGGGGATGTCGCCCAACCTGTACGTGGACGAAGTACTCCGTTATTATGCAGCAACCAAAGGCTTCAGTCAGTCGATCCTGGGCAGATGGCTGTTCTTCTCGATTGCTACACAAAAAGTGCAGCGCAGGGAATGCTGTGCAGGGGGCCATCACGTTGTAGTGTAGCAACATCAGCGGTGAATCCGCCAAAGTGAGTGTCGGTCGAGGCTCAGGTGCACCCATTTCGGGGAAGGTCCAAGCGTCTCTTCCCGAGATGCATTCTTTCGTGTCCTTTTTCGTGATTTTCCCCCTCACTCCGTAGGCGGAAGGTGTGACTGCAGCTAAGCGTTTCCTGAAGGTCTCCCGCCCACCCTTCCTTCCCCTTTCGGTTTGTGTACCCAGCTCTGCTGTTGGTCAAAATATTCGTAAACAGTTTTCTCGTCACTTTAGCGCCCTCGAATCCGGATGCCGGCACGGCCTCTTCAATGACTGACACCAAGCACATTCACAGGCCACTCAAGCAGGCCGCTATGCACCGCTGACGCTAGGCATAAACGAGGCTGCTCTGCCCGGGGTTTCTCGATGGAGGGTTGCAACTCGCAAGAAGTGTTTGCATGACGCCAGGACCACACTGGGCCGATCTGGCCCCTGATGGTCGGAGCTCACTGCACGTTGAATTTCCATGCGCGCCAATCACATGCCAGGAAGCCGTCACCAGCTCACTCAAGGCGCCAGACAAACTCTGATCTGCGTTGCAAGAACTTCAAAGGACGATGAGATAGCGATGCTATTACTGTGCTGTGCCTTTTATTCATTTCCAAAGGTAATACTCTGTGCCCCTCAAGGGTCACGCACCACCACAGTGACCCTGCCGATATCCGACTTCTGGCTTGCATCTAGACCCCACCCAGGGCTATCACAGCAAAGAGCACTTGATGAGAAAAGAGCATGTGTCCGACTATCATCGTCTGCTTCGACCAGTCTCCAAATGTGACTCAATTTGGAGAGAGAAAGGGGCCCTGGTGGCTGGCGGCTGGTTGCAGCTACCCTAAAACCAGGCCTCGCATTGATCGTGTTTTCATGACCACCAAGCGTGTCCTGGATAAAAGGACAGTCGCTTCCCTTTCCTCTCCATTGCCTTCGATAAATATCGCTTCCCGCAGCGAAACTTTTCAGGCATTAACAAAGACTGGAAGCTGGATAGACATATCACAGTTCGTTTCCTTGGCCCTCGTATCGAAACACAGTCGGTCAGCTCTCACCAAGGAGCTCAATTTCAGAAGGCATCACAAGACTGTCAGCAAAAGCCCCTGCTAGCAGCAAACTTTTTTGTCTCCGTGGCTTGTCTCCCTTTCTCCTCTATTCATTCAAAGATCTTGTTGGCAAAGCATTGAGTGGTATGCGCTCCTTTGTGAACCAGCTTCTTGTCGGGGCCGCAGCCCTTGCCGTGACTGTCTCGGCGGCCCCATCACAGCCTGACCGGCGTGACCAGAGCTGCAATGGCTCGCCATATCTTTGCAACCGGCGCTACAGCGACGTCACATACGTTGGATCACACGACTCGGCCTTTGTTGGTCTGTTGCCCACTGACAATCAGTTCACTTCTGTGGCCAGCCAGCTCGGCGAGGGCGTGCGCTTTTTGCAAGCCCAGAGCCACAACAAGAGCGGTGTAATCGAGCTCTGCCACACTAGCTGTATTGAAAAGGATGCCGGGACGCTCGCTAGCTACCTGACTCCATCAGAAGCTTCCTTGACGCCAACCCGAACGAGGTCATCACCCTGCTCCTTACGAACGGTGACTCCATTCCCGTCTCCCAGTTCGGTACCATCTTCACGGCCGTGGGCCTCGCTTCATACGCATATGCTCCCACGGGTACGCTGAGCCTCGATCAGTGGCCAACTCTGGTCGAGCTGATTTCTAGTGGAAGCGGCTGATTGTTTTCATGGGTGCGTTTCACCTTGCCTTCATTCTCCTCTTGTTTTGATAATATGGTAAACGTCTCCTGGGCTCGTACTAACTAACATCTACTGTAGACTATCACGCGGATACGTCACAGGTCGACTATATTCTTGACGAGTTTACGTACCTTTACGAGACTCCGTACGACACCACGACCCAACCTTTGCCGAATGCACGCTCGACCGACCTGCTGGAGCCAGCGCCTCTGGTCGTATGGGACTAGTAAATCACTTCCTTGACGTCGGATTGACATGCTCGGCGAAGCCATCCTCATCCCGGACACCATTAAAGCGGGCACAACCAACTCGCTTTCATCAATTACTGCTCAAGCGAATCTCTGTGTCGATGCGTTTGGACGCACTCCTAATTTCGTTTTGGTTTGTTTACCCATTGTTCCACATGAAAAAATAGGTTCTCTTGTCTTTTGTCAGACTGAACATTCACTAATGCCTTTTCAGCTTGATTTTATTTCCATAGGCCAGGCCATGGCTGCCCAGAACCAGCTGAATGGCTTGTAGAGAAACCAAACAGTGGCCAAGAGCAGTTTATTGCCCCTCGAGCGGCGGCTCGTTATCTGCATTTTGGATCATATGAAAGGCCTCATGGTATTTTTGACTGGATAATAACATTCTTGGGGACAGGATATTAAGGGGCTGCATGGCAGCACCACAAACACCTGGCAAGAATGGCCATGATTGATAGCCTTTCTAGAGATAGGAGTGATGAGCAGCTTACCCAAATACCACACTCGTATCGCCTTCTTTCCTTTTTTCACATTATCGCCGTCACATATAAAAAACTAGTCCGACGAGAATACACCTTCAATTCAATCTGACTGAAACAATTGTGTACGTCCAATCGGGTTTCTCCTCCACTTTTCTGTTGTGCGACCTTCCCATAGATTTCTCCGAGCCGCATTCTTCACGTCTTCGATCAGGTCGAACGCCATATATGGACCGATACACAAGTGGGGAAATGATAGCGTTTCCAGCATTGTCATTCCAGTTCCCGTATCCGGCCCTAGGCGCAGTCTCCGCGATGGCGTAGTAGCACTGTCGCAGGCAGACCGACGAGTCATGTGGAGAATGGGCTTCCCTCTGCATATGCACTAACCTCGGTCGGTAACCAGTCTCCGACACTGGTGTTTAAGTCGTGGCGGAAGTCTCCTGGTAGGGGCCGGAAGGACCATGCGCAAAAAGCGAAGAGTTCACCTGGAACGGCGGAGCCTCAGCCTTGAGAAGGATGGGTTCAACGTGTGCCTTCATTGGAAAAGGCCCCAACGATTGAACATGGCCAGATCCTCTTCCCAGCCCGAGCACGCCGTCGTGAGCATTTTCTCGCCCGTGAACACAGCGTGGCGCCGGCCAGAAAGCACAAAGCCTGTTTCTCCTCGCTCATGTCTACACGTCCAGCAGCGATCCGGATAATGGCCATCGGCATCACCAGGCGTGCCGTGGCAATCGTGCGCAGGACAGCGTCGAAAGCAATGCGAGTCGATTTGTATAGGGGTGTGCCCTCGATGGGAACAAGAGTATTGACCGGAAAGCTCTCCGGGTGAGAGGGCATCGTGGCCACGGTAAGCAGCAGACCCACGTGGTCCTCGGGTTTCTCACCGAGGCCCAGGATTCCGCCCGTGCACACCTTGATACCGGCCTCGCGCACGTTGCTGATAGTCGTCAGACGTTCGTCGTACGACCGTGTGGTGATCACCTTAGGGTAGTGCTCGCGGCTAGTGTCGACGTTGTGGTTGTATGCCGTGAGGCCGGCGTCCTTGAGCTCCTTGGCCTGCGACTCGTCCAGCATGCCCAGTGTTACACAGCTCTCGAGACCCAAGGCATGCACGCCCTCGACCATGGCCTTGATGTTGCGGAGGCCGGATTTGCGACCACGCATGTCGCGCCACGCAGCACCCATGCAGAAGCGGGTCGAGCCGTTGTCGCGAGCCACGCGAGCGGCGGCCAAAACAGAGTCAACGGTGGACAGTTTGGTCGCCTTGAGGCCCGTCTGGTAGCGCGACGACTGGGCACAGTAGCTGCAGTCCTCGCTGCAGCCACCCGTCTTGATGTTCATGAGGGTGCACATCTGGATGGCGCCGGGGTTGTGGAAGCGGCGGTGCAACGTGCCGGCAGCATGGGTCAGGTCGATGAGCGGCGTGTTGTAGATGGCGGAGATCTCAGTACGCGTCCAGTCCGTCCGTGGGGCCGTCGCATTAACGGCTCTCTGGAGAACGCCGTGGACCGTGCCAGCGCCGGCTGTGCCAAGGGTCGCAGTGCTGTAAGCGCGGCGAATAGCAAAGGCAGCTGACGCGGTTGCCGCTCGGTGTCCCATAACGGGGGTTTTCAACTTGGACCACATTTCTACGGCTCCAGTCCTCGATTTTTGTTCTTCTTGAATGTCGTTTTCTTATACTTCTTGAGTGTTGTTTCTACTGCAAAGAAAAGTTGGTCTTTGATTCAACGCATTTCCCAAACACGGACCGGCGTACCGTTTTAGTTTCGGGTCAGCCAAGCCTGGCGCAATCAACCCCACACTCTCGTTGCGAGTACGGGGCCCCCAACGCTTCCAATCCCAGCAACTTTCATTGGCCCATCTTATTCTCCGCTCCCAATCATTGTCACACGAGTACACCATGGGTTCGGCAATTTGTGGCTAATGCAAAGCAGCCGAGCCGAGCATCTGACCGCATATTGCGATGTGAACTATCCGCCTATGTGATACGTACCATCTTGTACCACTTTTATTTTGCATCGATATGGGATGCGTCGTGCGGTACGTCCAAGAGCAGTACTCTGTAAGCGCGGTGTGCGGGCCGATAGGCTGCGCGTGTACGCCGCCGTCGTATTACCCTTGCCGCTGTCTCCGGCTCCGGCTCCGGCTCCGACTCCTCCATCTACTCTAGCCAGGCCATATCGATCTGCTGTAACAGAGGCGCAGCCACGCGGAGGCGCCCACTAGTTGATTGACTGGAGGAGGGCTTCTAGTGACTCGTGAACGGCTTCGGGAGGCAAAACACGAGGTCGGTCGGGCGGTAGGGAGGGCATGTTGGTGATGTTTTTATTGATGCAGGCTCAGGGCCAAAATGATTAACGATTATGTAAGCTATTTTCTACCTGCACCGAGTATCTGGCCAATCAGAAGCCGTTATATGATTATGTAAGTTTATTATATTTGCACCGGACCGGTGCACCTACATGATTGGGAGCCTTACTTGCCGCACTGCTTTCCTCCGCGCGATAGCGATTAGAGCTCACCTCAAAACACAACAGCTTCCTCCTCTCACGACTCATCTCGCACAACCTTATACGACGCGATCACGTTAAGAGCGCTGTCGACTCTACATTCGCCGGGGCCATGAAAAAATTCGGCACCGCCAATATACTTTGATCGAGAAGACACGCGCCCACATTGTATTGCACACATCCGTACTCTTGGCACCACGCACGATAGCCTTTGCAGGCTCGCGACAACGTGATGGCCGACATGAGTCGGGAGCCTCCGCGGCTTCACGAAAGCGGTCATCACCGCGGGAGATGGCGGCGATGGCGCAAATAGAGCCAAAAGCGATGATCGAAGCGATGGCAGGATGGCACCGAATGGGTCGTCGCTGCATCTAAACAAGAGACCACGAACAGCCTCTCCAAACAATGGATTTCGCGACGACGACGATCCATACGCGTTCCCCGATGCGCAGTTCGGCAAAGATCGCGATGTCACCAAAAGAATACAAACCAAGCCGACATCGCCGCTTGTCGCCAAGGCAAAGCCGCCAGTTGCTGCAAAATTCATCGTGAAACCCGATATATCGCCAAGCACGTTAATCGTTGAATCGAAAAGAGACGTCGATGTCGTTATGGGTGGCACGGACGAGAACGAGCGGCCATCGACCGGAGAAAAGAAGCCACCAACAAAGATGGATGTGGCGCCCTTGCTTCCTCCGGAAATCAAGCTGCGCCAGCCGCAAAAACTGAAACGGTTGCGCGAGCAACACCAACGCGAGCAGGAACAAATGGAACGGCTCTCAAGCACTAGAAAGGAGCCGTCAGAGGAAGAAGAGGCACGCCAAGGGCTACGGAGGGCACTGGTTTTGGCATTGGACCATGTTGGTTTCTCGTCGGCTACCAACGAGGCTTTGGAAAGCTTCCTGCTGATGACCGAGTCGTGTAAGTGTTTACTTGACAGCTGGCGCGATACAAGGGTCCTTTTTGCTCCCAGCATACTAACTGGTCTAGATTTTCAGTCTCTTACCGAGGATGTCACACGCTTCGCCCTTGTGCCGCCGCAACCAGCCAATACCCGTTGATTTCGATATATCGCTCGCTCGCTTTAACGTAGGAACAAACGCATTACGACCTCATCTGCGGAACCCGATTGATCCTCGAGGCTTGTACAACAACCCTCCGCCGCGCCACAGGCCGAAGCGCAGCAAGAGCGACAGCCTCGTCAGCTCGAGCGCAGCGACTACGGCGACCTACCTCTCCTCAGCGACGCCCTGAGCGGCAGGCCTGAAAAAGAGAGCAAAAGCTACATTCCCAGCAACTTCCCTGCTTTCCCCAGCATCCACACCTATCGTAATACGCCCGTCGACGTTGACACGGTGACTGTCCACGGCAGTGGCCTACGATATAACGACGGCTCTAAAGTCCTGCTCCCGAGTGAAGAAGCGAGTGCGGAAGACCGTGATCTGGGCCTTGACTATGCGCCACTGCTCGACGGTACAGTACGGACAGACGACCCAAGAGAATCCGTGAGGCTGCAGCTGTGGAGGCTAAGCAAGCTGAGGAGGCACTGCGTGGACTTATGCGTGCTAGCAAGGTCAACAAGCTCAAGGAGGTCCGCGCGGCCGCAGACCGCAGTTTTTTGAACAAAGCCGCTACACATTGTGGGAAGCAGCTATGCGTGAGCTCATTATGGAGGCAAAACAGGACCCTCGCAACGGCAGACCTGGTGGTGCAGCCGGAGGACTGGGGCAGTAGAAGTCTCTAAACGTTTTGGCACATCTCCTTATAAGGCGGCCCTCCGCGAGGATATTGCAGACCAGAGCATGATGGTAAACGCGGAGAAGGTGTTCCACCGCAAGGAGATTCCGCGTAAGGCGCGGAAGATTGTCTAGAGTGCGCTGTGTTTGGACGGCTTTTGCGTTTGTTTCCTATCTTACTCATTCAATCTGCGTAGCATAGCACGGGTTTGCAGGATAAATACGGCCAATATCTATTGTATAGTACTGTTTAATTGGATTTTTGGACAGCCAAACATTCATCAACCTGACTAGTAACATTGCCGTCTTAATACTAGCATGGCGCCAGCCGACCCTACGGCCGTCTGTGGCGGATTGGGCTGATTTGGACTACTACGCATCAAGGGAGTAACAGTCAAGTAGAGATAGAGGCGCAGCGGCAGCCAATAAAGCGGATTAATCCGAAAGCAGACGCAAAGTGAGGTAAATGTATGTCAAAAACGAAGCGAAATAAAGCGAAAAAATGCGTAGCAGTTGGAAGTTATTCGCTATCTACGTTATCCCAACACAAAATAATCATATCTTCTTCGCCCAAGGAAGGAGAGGAGGAGCACATCTGTATCGTTCCTACGACAGTTTCGAGGACGCAGAGCGCGGGGCGTATCAGCCGCCAGCCGAAGTATTGCGGTCGTCTCGCGTGTCTTCTATTCCTCCAGGCGAGAAGCTCAAGGTGGGTGCCCCGGTGATGTTGTTACGGAACCTGGAGACAAACAAAAGCCTCTGTAACGGACCGCGGATGGTCGTTTCAGCCATGACCTGCTCTCTATTACGGTGTACATTATTGGCGGGGCATTCCATGGCGAAGCTGCTTTCATCCCGAGAATCACATTTGTTACGGATGTACGGTATCTCGCCTTCATCCGTAACAAATGTAATTCTTGGGATAAAAGCAGCTTCGCCATGGAATACCCCGTCAATAATCGGCCAACGCCGTTCCTCTGCCGAAGTTACACATAGAAGTGCTTTCAATCGGGATCGGGATCTTAAAGGCGAGTGTGACGTTCGGACGCCAGGTAAAAGACGGGCCGCAATGCCAGACGAAGCGACGCAGAGCACAATCTGGCCCTTGGAACGGTAGTGTGCGGCCAGTAACTGGTACAGGAATGTTTTTCCGGTGCCGGCCGGGCCCTGTAAGAAGAATCGTGCATATTACGGAGACGACTCGATACAGCCCGTGTAGTCTCGAAACAGTGCCGTTAACCGGGATCAGCTGTGCCTCGGCTGTTGCTGCTATTGTGGCCTGCTCGGCACAGTTGAAACGCTCGTCCGCAAACACGGGACACTCGTCATCGGGGTGCCAGTTGAGCTGCGCTGCGGGAAGACCAAAGTTCTGCAGTGACTTTCCATGCTGTTGCAAGAGCCCGTCGATAAGAAACAGCCCGTAATCTAGGTGAAATTCAACGAAACCATCCGGAACGGCCGACGACAAAGCCCAATCAGCTGCAATCCGCCGTGGCAGGTCATCACACAGAGAGGACTCGAAGCGCGGCCATAAAGCTAGAGGGTCCGCAACAGACCCGAAGATCAACTTTGTCACAAAGACGGAGCGCACTGCCGCTCCAGTCCGAATCACAGCTGCTCCGGTCAAAGCATAGATCGTGTTGTTGCCACTGTCCAGCAGACCGAGTGCGTTGCACGCGGCACGGAATGTTTCGTGCCTCCGCGGCCATGCTCGGATCCAAAAAGTAGCACTGCGCAAACTGCGGGGCATGCCGTGGCTGGCTGTAACGGGCCGGTACTATGGTACAGCGTTCCTTGAATTTGGTATACTGTAGGGCCGCTACCGACCGCACCGCGAGTGGTCTGAGTCGCGTTGATGGAAGTGAACGAAAACACACAGTTGTACTTTCGAATGTTCTCGCGAAACCGCTTTGCGGCTGCGGAGTTATGCAATTCGAAAAGGCGAAGGAGCCGGGAAGATAGACGAAGTGAGCAAAGGTAGAAAAGGAGGAAATGAATTGCTGCGGCCGTAGCGGTTGTTGCAGGAGGGTTGGTAGGAGGATCTTCGAAGCTCTCAAAGCCAGTAACTAAGCGTTGCAGCTGCGACGTGGCCGGGCTAGGTTGGAAAACAATTGTCATTACAGTGTCTGTGAAAGAAACACCTGCAGCGGCGGGTTGCGGCAACTGTAACGCGGAATTGACAATAGGGGCGAGAGAAACACGCCGGCGGCTCCGGCAGTTGCAGCAGCACTGTAACAGCCGCGACCCCCGTCCGGCAAAGGAGGCCAAAGGAACGTGTTCTTGCATCTCGTACACTTCCGTGAGACGCGCGAAGCGGGCGAAACGGGCCGCGACGACGAAGGGGGGGCTTGGGCCCGTCGGGTTCGTGAGGCGGCAGTACAGTTCTCAGGTCCGAAACGGTCTCGTTTCTAACCATTCTTTTGCGAAAGAAGTGGCAGGAAGGACATGTTCACATTTGGAACACATCCGCGGAGAGGATGCAATAGCGTTCTCCATTCTGACGGTCTTGACGGTATGAAACAGGTGGAAGGCGGGCGAAGGTATTTACAGAAAGAAAAAAGTCGCGATATCAAAAAGGAGAAAGCAAACAAAAAACACGCGTTGAAGAGAGCGAAACCGCCAGACCATATTAAGAATCATCTGCAACGAATCAAATCAATTTCGCGTGCGAAAAGTATCTAAAAGTGGAGAAAATTACAGAATCAGCAAACCAAAGGGCTCAGATGGCCATAAGACTGGTGCGCGCTAGCCAAAGAACGAATCAGCGTTAAAGGAAGTTCAAAAACCCACTGAATCTACAGAGCCAATAAGGAGACTGTATTGTTGATAAAACTGGATCGAAAGGGCTAATAGTGGAGTAATATTGGTGTTTTAGGGACCATGGGAGGGCTTCGCGCAACTTCCTCGTGGTACCTTAAGAAAAAGACGAGTTTACTCGTAGAAGCTCAGCCCAGCCTTGTCCTGGCAGCTGTCCGTCACCTGCCAGAGCTGCTAAGTCATTAATACGAGTTAGATCAGCGTGCCTTGTCACATGACGATACTCATAGCGCAAAACGGCTCGATTCATGCAATGTATCGATTCTCATGATAGACCCCACATCACACGCCTTTGGCCCTAAGGCAATTTTTGGTCCTTGCACAAAAATTAATCCAAAATTTTCCCATTGCCCAAGCGCCATAGAGCTCAGACCCGCCCTAATCGCTCTGAAACTTTTTTCCAGTCGAGCCCTCGTTTACGAAAGGAGGAGAGTCTTTTCGCCTACCCGTCAATTTTTTTTGCTTCGCATCGCCGTCCCCTCAAAATTGGTTGCCAGGAATAACGAACCTACATACTCACTTCACACAACTCAACACCTTGTGCCGACGCCAATTTCATCAACCATCACGATGTCAGAGCAGCTCATCCTCAAGGGCACCCTCGAGGGCCACGTATGTTTTCACCTGTTTATCTGCTCCAGCAGCTCCGGGACGTTCGCTCCATGAAGTCGCCGCCGGCCATCGACATGGCTTTAGCGAGGTCCAAAAGCTCGGGATCGGGGGCTCGCAACTGGCATGGATGCGTCGGGCTATTGACGATATGCGCCGGAAAGACGTGGGCTTTGGACCGGAAAATCGGACATTGTTGGCGCCCAGGGATGCTGCTGGATTTGCTCTACGTTAGGCTTTGAGTTTTGTGGCTAACGGGCGTTCGTGAACAGAGCGGCTGGGTCACCAGCTTGGCCACCTCGATTGAGAAGTGAGAACGCCCCCCCTTTTTTTTCGATCCGCCTGCCCAATTCGTCGAAAGCCGAGATTGTACCCGCCCATTTTCAAATCACCAACGCGATCTTTGTGGAAGAGACGATGTTGCTTGTGATCGAAGCAAGGGGGTAGAACCGGCTGACAGGATGGCGCAGTGCGGCGCGGGCCCCGATCACCATGACATGCACAGCAAATGCTTACGATGTTTTCACCTTGTAGCCCGAACATGCTCCTGTCCGGCTCTCGCGACAAGACGCTCATCATCTGGGACCTGACCCGTGACGAGGCCCAGTACGGCTTCCCGAAGCGCTCGCTGCACGGCCACTCG
Source organism: Sporothrix phasma (assembly GCA_016097075.2). NCBI lineage: Eukaryota > Fungi > Ascomycota > Sordariomycetes > Ophiostomatales > Ophiostomataceae > Sporothrix > Sporothrix phasma. The sequence continues at coordinate 533,579 of JADMNG010000015.1, read as the reverse complement.
CACATTGTGTCCGACTGTGTACGTTTTGTCCGATCTGAAATGAAAGAGGGGTGGTTTATGGGGGCGGGGCGGGTTGGGATACTTTTATGGTCCAGGGGAACATCGGCATTAACGTTACTACAATAGGTCATCTCCTCTGACGGTGCTTACGCCCTGTCTGCCTCGTGGGACAAGACCCTGCGCCTGTGGGAGCTGTCTACCGGCACCACCACCGCCGCTTCGTTGGCCACACCAACGATGTTCTGTCCGTCTCCTTCTCCGCCGACAACCGCCAGATTGTCTCTGGCTCGCGCGACCGGACGATCAAGCTGTGGAACACCCTGGGTGACTGCAAGTTCACCATTACCGACAAGGGCCACACCGAGTGGGTCTCGTGCGTCCGCTTCTCGCCCAACCCGCAGAACCCTGTTATCGTCTCGGCCGGCTGGGACAAGCTTGTCAAGGTTAGTTGCTTCTCCATTACCGCCATGTGCTTCCAAGCACCCAATCAATCCGAACCAAGCGAGGTTCATATGATGTTTTGCACCTTTTTATTTAAAAGTATTTGCTACTTCAGAGCCGGCATTTGGCCGGCCATGAGACAAACTAATCACCGCACTGATGTAATTCCCAAAAAAAACGCTTTTGTTTTGGGTTGTTTTGCTTCGCTTGGCTAAATACTGTCACATCTTGGAAGCACAAAGGCACATCTTTCTTGGAGAGTTCGTTTAAACTAACATGATGGATTTTTCCTCTCCACCAGGTTTGGGAGCTCTCGACCTGCAAGCTGCAGACGGACCACATTGGCCACACTGGCTACATCAACACTGTCACCATCTCCCCTGACGGTTCCCTGTGCGCCTCGGGTGGCAAGGACGGTACCACCATGCTGTGGGACCTGAACGAGTCCAAGCACTTGTACTCGCTCAACGCCGGCGACGAGATCCACGCCCTGGTTTTCTCGCCTAACCGCTACTGGCTGTGCGCTGCCACTGCCTCCAGCATCATCATCTTCGACCTCGAGAAGAAGAGCAAGGTCGACGAGCTCAAGCCCGAGTTCCAGGCTGTCGGCAAGAAGAGCCGCGAGCCCGAGTGTGTGTCCCTGGCCTGGAGTGCCGACGGCCAGACTCTGTTCGCCGGTTACACCGACAACATCATCCGCGCCTGGGGTGTTATGTCAAGAGCATAAGTGCTTTGACGCGGACGGGTACTTCGGAGCCGAGCGGGAGTGGAAAAGTTCGACGTCACAAAAAGTGACCGAGAGGGGACGAGGGGTCCAGGGGAAGGACTGCTGCGGTTGGGACCGGAGTTGTTTGGGACCAAACGTGTACGGATGGCAACAGGAACAGGAAACGGTTTTGAGAATACAAAAAATCAGTTCAAGTAGCCCCTGGTAGATAAAAAGGAGGTAATACGATCATACCTTTTTTTTTTTTGCGACCAGTAGTTTAGTACCACCTTTTCTAGGCGTTCGGAGAAGGAAAATCACACATATAAAAAAAACCACGAAAACAAAAGCACAAGGTGCACGGATACTGGGCAACACATCAATCGGTAGGACAATGTTTCAACGGTGTGTCTACTCATATCAAATTTCATTTTCGGTGACTCTTCGATTTGACACGGGCACTTGATTAGGAATGCGTCACAGTTTAAATTGCTCGTCCACCGAAGTAATCTTGTGACAAGGCTATAACTGTAAGCGGACCCTTTATGCTTGTGCGCATCACCAGTCCCTGAAAACTTCCCCCCAGGCATGTGATACATGCTGGTCCTTAAGAGGCAGTGCAAGTTGCTGATGTCTTGTTTTTGTAACATTTGGAAAGCCTTGTCGACGGGTATTGTTGCGCTCCCGCTCAAGCAGCACCTGGTCAATTTCTTCGACATACTTCCCCATGCGCACGCTGGCACGCTGCACATATGTGAAGCTGGACTGCAGACTCTCCAGGTATTCTTTGATGCATAGTCTAATCCGGCATTAAAATATGTGGCAAGAATCCGGCGGGTTCCATCTTTGCTTACAAGGCACTCTTCAGCTCTTGGTAGTCTGCAGCGAGCAGGTCTTGTCTCATGAACTGCCACAAGATATGGCCGATGCCGGACAGCTCTTGAGTCTAGTGTAATTATAATATGCAATTGTCAGCTTTTTGTGTAATTCACAATGTATAATAACCCATCGCTGATTCCTCACCGCAGCAAGAGTTGTCCATTTTAGATAGTCCAAGGAATTGATGCCATGTCTTCAACTAGATCAATGGCGGTACGACAAGCCTGGCTAAAAGTGGCTTTACTGAAGGCGTAGGCCATGATACGGACCAGCTATAACATGTTAACAGAAAGTAAGAAATCAGAGAGCTGCACTCGAGTTTCGAACCGTGTGCACGTACCTGATATGTGCACACAATGTTTGTCGCCTGAAATCCGCATCGGTTCAGAGATATGTTGGAAGACAGCGGTTGAGCCTGTCTGAAGCGCACTGGAAGACTCTCCAACGCTGTTTTCAGCGGTAGCAGAATCTTCGATTCGGGGTCAAAGTCGATGAGGAACGTTGTTGGCAAAGCTGTGCTGCGCGCAATTCGGCTATGGTGCATTGGCAGCCGCCGTGGCCTGAATTTGGACAAGAGATGCTCCAGGCCCCGGTACAAGTCCGTGACAAAGTTCCATCCCGTCAGCCATTCGACTTCATCATTGTCGTCCTCTGCTTCAGACCCTCCATTGGTACTGTTTGGCCTGTCAAAGTCTGGGATTTCGGGATAAGCTACCAGCGATTGCAGCTCCGGACAGCGGACTGGTGACCCATGACTAGGGCCGTGTGCACTTCAAGACGATACATGTACCAATAGAGCCGCCTTCGTTGCTCCGTTTCCATGGCCGGCATGCATGGTGGCCACCGATTCTCATCGTGCAAGCTCTGGCTGGCCACAGTTGCGTGGTACAGGCCAAGGTACTGCTGTAGCAAAGCCGCATCTCCCTTTTCAAGGCCGGTGACGCACAGAAGAAGCAACTGCCTGGAGCTCTTCTGTGTGCTTTGGTACTGCAAGTGATAAGTCAATGGATGAGATGGCCTCTTGTAGATACACATCTGGCCTCAGCTGGCGAGCAAATTCCGCACCGGCCGGTGCGATTCCCTTTTGGATTCTGTACGCCGCCAGCGAAGTCATGGCCATAAGTAAGCCGTAAGACGGCTTGGAGTTTGGCAATCGGCCACTTGTCCACCGTTCCATGAACGTCTGCTCATGGACATAGTTGGATCTGTAGTTGCTGCTATTAGTATGCAAAACAAGTTGGCGGGCCAGAGACCGTAGAAACAATACGTAACTCACATGGGATAAACAAAGTCAAAATAGGAGCGGATCAGTATTGTCAGCGTTTGTCTGGACCCATGTACCGCCTCGTCCAAACACCAAGTTGCTTCCGTATTGGTGTTGGCCACCGAAACACCCAATCTCCCACCATTTTGTTGTCCTTGGGTTTAGGTCCTCGTTTGGCGGCTACTCGATGCCATGTGCAAGAAAAGCCATTGTGGCGACAGAACAGGCAGGATGTAGGCTCTGGGCCAACCTGGCATCGACGTCCTCGCCGGTGACAAGTATCACAGGCTTTCGTGCTTCGCCGTCCGACAGGGCGCTTTGACTCGTCTGGCGAGGTGCTCATGGCGCAGCTAGATCCAAGGCTGGCTTAGCGAAACAAAATTTCTATGTATACAAATATTGAGATCGAACCTCCTCGGCTCGAAATGAGCTCGGGGAAGCGTTATATTTATCGGGTGGTGACATGCACAATGGAGCAATAAACCAGATCTGTGGCCACGCACTAATGCATCTTCGATAAGCTTTGTAAGTGGGATCTAATATGTGGGGGGGCTGATTGCTGTTCTTTTTTAGTGTTTGTTTTACGGTGTACATATTTCTTATCTTTCGACCTCTGGCGGTTAGGGGTAGAACTGAAGGCTTTTTGAATGTGCGAAGTATGTAGTTTCAAGAAGTTTCAAATAGCTATGTGCTCTTGTCTGATTGTCTACTGTACGGAGTATGGCGTAATTCGTTAAGCTATGAGCACTTGGCCCAGAAGTATCGGCTGTGGTTCCGACTGTCCCCAAGACAACGCACCAGCCACTGTTAAACCTTGTCGTCGAAGCGGCCGCCATCAACGTTCTCAACACCGCTCTCGGATTCCTGGCTCTCAATTACAGCAGCCAGCGGGCCATCGATACCAAAATAGTCCTCATCATCGACTTGACCTAGGCCTGGAACCGGCTGTAGTCGGTTCAGAATGTAAAACGCTGTCATCGATATAAGTGTGCCCAGCGGCCAGCTGAAGTAGTTCATGTCGGACCAGCCGGCCATGGAGGGCCACCCTGCACCATGCGTGCAAATCCTGGCAGTGTGATCCAAACACCCAGAACCCACGCGACAAACGCACGCCAGTTGACACCATGGCTAAAGTGGTAGATGCTGTCGGGCGTCGTGCGGTACAGGTCAGACAGCTTATAGAGGCGCTTGCGGACGATAAAGTAGTCACAAAACATAACGCCTGTCATGGGGCCTAGGAAGACGCCGTAGCCACCGAGGACTGTCAGGAAGCTGCTTGCGCCATTCATCAGCTGCCACGGCTGCACGATGAAGGAGATGCATGTCAACGCAAGCATGCCGCGGCGCATGGTGAAGTAGCGGGGCAGCAGCGCTGCCAGATCCATGCCGCCGCAGACACCGTTGTTGGCAACTACCTGGCCAAACTGGGCCAGCATAAAGGCCAAGCTGGCAAAGGCGACCGCCGCGCGCGAGCGCGGCGAGTTGTTGTAGTGTACTTGCAGCTGCGTCAGAAGCTCGTACGGCTGCCACAGTAAGGTGCCGCTGGTCTCCGGGAAGATCTTGGCGGCGCACGAGGTGCAGACAATGCCGATGAGCGCGACAACGATCGTGCCCAGAGGCACCATGACCATCTGGGCCAGGATCTGGTCGCGAGGCTTGCGCGCAAAGCGGGTGTAGTCGGACTGCACAAAGATGTGCACGCTAATGGTGCTAATGTTGGTGCAGATGCCCAAGACGAACATCCAGGCAAGGTGAGAGCCATGCGCCTGGGTCACGCCGGCAGCGCCGACATCGTGGAGCAGCTCGCCACCGCCTTGGGCCGTAGAGACAAACCATATAAGCAAGGCCAGCACAGTCGGAATGATGCAGGCGCAACAGACCAGAAATGGAATGCGGTAGCGCTCGGGCTTGATAAAGACTAGGGGCAAGTAGAACAGGGTGAAGAGCACAAAGGCAAGGAAGTCACCAGTCGTCATTGTACCGCCGGCCAGGGACTTGTTGAGCTTCTGGTATGACGGCCACAGCGCAATAAACAACGTCTTGAGACACTGGGCGCCCCAGAAGACCTGTGTCGAATACCAGATGCAGGCCAGGAAGAAACGCTGGATGATGATAAAAATGTAACCGCGCGTGCCCCAAGCAGAACGCTGGATAATCGGGAAGCCAATGTGCCATTTAGCGCCGGGCGCGCCGCTGAGCACACACATAACACCGACAATGAGGTTGCCCACAATCACCGTGATCATGCATTGCCACACATTGAGGCCATATGCAATGAGAGAAGACCCGGTGGTCCAGCCGCCAATGTTGAATGACCCTGTCGGCGTTAGCGAATGTACATCTAGCACTTCGTGATACCGTGTTCGCATCCAGAGTCTTTCCTACCTGTGATGACCCAGAGAATGACAAACGACCAAGGGCCGTATGTTCTCCGGCTCGGAGGTAGCGGCTTAGTGTCCTCATTGGAGACACCGGCTTGGCCGTCCTCCTGGACGTCGACCTGAAGTCGCTTCAAAAGTTCATTGCTGTTGCAGTGATTTGTCCGACATGTATTATGTCGAGGAAACTTGCCATGAAAATTATGATCGGACATGCAGATAATGGGGACCCATTGACCGGAAGCCATGTCGCTATTTATAAATCCATTCTCAATGCTGATGCACGAGACTGGTCTTCCCAGGCTATGAAGTATGGTCTCCCGGGTCTTCTTCTCCAGATGCAAGCTTCCTATCAATGAGCTAGTGTGTGTACATCGTAGTCGACGCCGAGGATGCATCGAGCGACGTGCTGAGTTCAAGCTGTTTAGCCGCTTCTGGCGAATCAGAAGACACCAATTGTGAGGCGCCAGATCAAAGCGTTCCTGATAAAGAGATTTGGCGTCAACGGTTTTGTTTTTAGGTAACAAACCACACCGCGAGCGATAAGAAGGCGGTGCTCAATAAATCCACCTCTCGTCAAGTCTTATCAATGGAAGAGACATGATGAAGAATTGCTCGTAGCACGGCTTAATATCGAACATTCACCCGCCTGTAGCGAATCAGGATGGCACAAAGTGACGAGGCTGTCAAACTTATCCCGTGCCCTTGATAAGGCGGTAGAGTTGCTTGAATCGAGCTGGTAAATGCGACCTTTCAATCTCTGTGCAGAGCATTCCGTATTTGCCTAGCTTTGTGGAGCCACGCGCCAGTGTTTGTAGGAGTAGGAGTACTTCTTGATCTGGTAAATCGACTCGAGTTCAGCCGCCGCCGACAAATGAACAACCTCACGTGTCACCGCCCGAGGCTGTTGTCAGATATAAGGTATATAACCTGAGAAAGCAGTTGCCATCATCTGGCCGGGCTGTGGCTATAGGGCCATCAAAACTCTGCGTTGTTGTCACATTCATGGTTTTGGCAATCTATTACCACCAAAGGAACGACAGGAACGACAGAAACTCTTCCCGTCATGGCGACAACTACCACGACAGACACAGCCATGTCACCAACCACGACTGGGACTCTCAGCTCACTTGAGCTGGTCAATGGTAAGGTGGTCCACTTCATCTCAAACGATGCCATTGAAGCCGATTATGTGCCGGTGATCGATGTGTCCCGCATGTACAGCCCTGATCTGGCTGAACGACAAGCTCTTGCAGAAGAAATCGGACACGCAGCGCGCAACGTGGGCTTTTTGACCATTGTCAACCATGTACGTATCCGAAAGGTGCTCATTTTGCGGTGGTCTTCCTATCGTCACTAACGCTACCCAAAGGGAGTCGATATGGCACTTGCCAAAGCGGTATTTCAGCAGGCAAAGAATTTTTTTAGCCAAGAACGAGAAAAGAAGATGCAGGTGTACACCGGCCTTGTGCCCAACGAATACATTGGATACCATCCGATGCATGAGTATAATGCCAACGAGAAAAAGTACCAGGGTAAGAGAGAAAACACTTACATGCCTAGTTTGCGCTGATTTCATATCAAGCAGGCACTTGCTAACGTTTGACAGACCTATACGAAGCATACAACTGGAACTACGAAGAGATCACGGAAGCAAATACAGACGGCCCAGCGCCAGCATCTGTGGCAAACCTCTGGCCAAAAGACTTGCCCGATTTCCAGACCACCCTCGGAACATATCAAGCAGCTTTGGTAGGGCTCGCTCGCAGAATGACGCGCATGTTTGCATTGGCACTGCAGCTTCCGGAGACAGCATTTGACGACTGTGTCAAAACGCCCGAGGCTTCAATGCGCATCCTGCACTACCCAGTCCAGACGGCGTCTCGTGATGAGCAAAACGGCATCGGCGCCCATACGGATGTTGAGCACTTCACCATGATCACGCAGGATTGCGACGGCCTCGAGGTACTGCGCAAAGACGGGCAGTGGGTCAAGGTGCGGCCAGTGGCCGACTCGTTTGTCGTCAATATTGCCGACTGCTTCATGCGCCAAACCAACGATGCCTTTGTGAGCACAGTGCACCGTGTCATCAACACAAGTGGCAAGGAGCGCTACTCGTGCCCGTTTTTCTTCGGCTTCAACCGCGCAACTGTCATGACTCCTCTTCCATCGTGTGTCAGTGAGTCGAACCCGCACAAGTACCCTGTGACGACAGCGGGCGAGTACTACCAGTGGCGCACGAAGCGGCAGAAGGAGCGCGGGTTGGGCGCTCGCATAAGAAAATGTCAACTAGATGAAAGAGACCAGATGGGTGGTTAGTCGAGCAAGGCGGAGAGTGAAGAGAAGCAAGAATCTTCTGTTACGTGATGTGGTGCATTCGTGCTGCGCTGGGCACTTGTACGCCTGCCAGTCCGTGTAATTGAAACGTGTTTAGCGTGATGAATTCTCTTGTCCTGGGTGTGGTTTTGCTACCGACTGGAATGGAGCGGCCCCTCGCGATACGATAATCCGCCTCGAGAAAATGTTGTTTGGACTTTGTACCTCATTCTTCTTCATTCAACTTCTGATGTTGCTATCCGGCAAAGAGAGTGAGCACTGACCAACTTGGACCGTCTGTGCTCCTCATCAAGCCCCACAGGGCTCAATACTTCGTACAGTGCACATGGCAGCCCCACTTTACCCCATATCCACTCGTGAATGAGGCAAGCGCCTATGCTTACCAAGTACGAAGTAGTTTAATGGACTTTGCTGGCGGGAGAGCAAAATCGCCGTTTGTCCCCGTTGTTGTTGGGCTTCCTTTGATCGGGCGCCCCATGGTGGTCTTTGATTTGTGCTTCCTTGCCAATGGCTTGAGGAAAGGGCGGCACGACGTTGAGAACAGGGGTGAGAAGAGGCAAGATGCAAACGAGGGAGGTGGCCCATCTTGAGAGCTCGTCTACGGCACGAGTTTTTGGTTTCAACAGTGCATCCTGTCGGCCTCGTTGACTTTCTGTCGGAGACTCGGAACGACTCGACAGATGGGAGTCAGAGTGAGAGAAACTGCAAGTTTGTGTCACAATTCTTGTTCTGGTATCGATGGCAGGAATGCTACTTTGCAAATCCAAAGGCTAAATTACTTCGTACGTGCACCACAGCGCTCGAGCTTTGCCCCCCACACTGCTGCCCTGTCTAGCAGTCTGAAACACCTGAAGAGACGTCTTGGCGTTCGATGTGCAATATGCAGACTGGCAGTGTAGTCCTGCACAAAAAATGCCTTTTCTTTCTCTGTTCGTCGAGGTTCTAACAAGGTGCTGGCTTTTGACACTGCAATGACATACTCGTATGTTTGCCCCTCTTTTGGCACTTGTTTCTCCGCCAATTTTCGCTCAGCCGTCGGAGCCGAATCGCTCTTTTCTTCGAAATCGTTCGCTTCGGCCAATCTCAGACTTTCGTCTATCTCAAACAATATTTATTTCCCTCTCTCGAAGCATTCTGCCACATCTTTCGTTTCCTGCAGCGTGCAGACCAAGTCATATCAGACATAACAATACGTTCTCTCGGCAATTTCACATTTTTAACCGCCATCAACCTCATCTGAAGCGGCCTTTGATCGATATCTTGGCACATATTTTCTTGAAATCTTTCAGACAACTACATCTCATCAGCTCGATAGTACCGGGATTAAACCTGGTACTGGTTAACTTTTTGGCTGTCGGCTCGAGCACATGTTATTTTCGACATACGAGCTGTATTGTGCCAAACGGCCTTACTTACTAGGCCTATTATTCTACCCAGCTCGTCAGATCTAGCTGTACCCTCCGGCGTCTACCACGTCGTATTGCTCTGATTCTACAGAAGACAGCTTCTGTTTGTGCACGGGTAAATGAGGGGCACTGCTGTTCACCACAATGTCGGCCATACGGGCAGCAGTGCAATCACTGTCAACGACGAGGTGTCGATAAACCCCGAGATTTGGACACCAGATCGAGACGACAAAGGCAAAGATGTCAGCTTTGACGAAGATGGTGAAAACGAAGTGCTACTAGTCAAACGCCGCAATCTCGATCTCGAGAAGGGCGACAATGACCGCGACGACGACGACAGCAACGTTGACCAAAGGCTCCTGGCAACGGGAGGCCCGTCTACTTCAGCATCATACTGCGACAGTGATAGCGAGACTGGCAGTGGCAAAAACACACCAGTCGGTGGCAGGGGCAAGACGAACAGGAGCAGATCCAATGGTGAAAGGACGAGATGGCAGGGGACTGTCCGGTGGCGCGACCTACCTGAGAAGGACAGTTGACCGTCCTTACTCTAGCACGGTTGAGTGAGCCTCTGGTACAAACATCTCTCCAGGTTCGTACTGAATCTCCCTTTCCAAGGAATCTCACCAGAACAGTGCGACTCTAACATGTGCAGTCCTACATGTTCTACCAGCTCCAGTCGTTTCGACCGGATCTGCCTTCTTCCGCCATTGCAAGCCAGTCCGGAGTTCTTCATGCCAGCTTCACAGCTGCGCAGTTCTTAACGGCCATGGTATAGGGACGACTCGCTGACTCGCCGTGGGTTGGCCGCAAGAAAGTGCTGATGATCGGCCTGGCGGGAACAAGTGCGTATTGTCTTCACCATGCATCAATCCATGGCCTTACATCATCCAGCTGACACATCCTTCCAGTGCTTTCTTGTCTCGGCTTTGGCTTCTCGCAGAGTTTCTGGGAAGCACTCTTCTATCGCTCACTAGGAGTGCTACCAACGGAAATATTGGCGTCCTCCGTACGATGTACGTCTCCTTGACTATCACCATACATCAAAGGACTGTACTAATGTAGTACTCCACGAACAGGATTAGTGAGATCGTTCAAGAAAAAAGTACGTATCCTTCCTGTTACAGCTCGCTTTATCAACATGAGATAGACCCTCTGCTGACTGTCGAGATACCAATCCGCGCGTTCCTACTCCTACCTATGACGTTCAACATCGGCGTCATCATTGGCCCTATATTAGGCGGTGTCCTCTCTGATCCTGCTCATTCTTATCCGAAGCAATTTGGCGATAGCGCGTTTTTCCTCCGTTTCCCATATGCGGCGCCCAATCTTCTTAGCGCTTTCATACTGCTTTTCGCGTTGCTGGGTGTGTGGCTGGGTCTGGAAGAGACGCTCGACTCAAGACGAGATAAGCGCGATCTCGGCATTGAGCTGCGGCGCAAAATTGTCTCGTTGTTCCATTGCTCCTCCGATTCGATCGCGTACACAGCTTTGGCCACCCACTCCCATAACGTCAGTGATGCTGGCCCCGCCAGTGTTGAACTGGACTCTGTCACGCCAAGTGTGCCTTCCGAGGCGAGTCGTCAACATCCACCACGGACGATTTATCGAAGAAGTCGAAGCGCTTGAGGACACGCTATACGCAACGACTACCGTTCCGTCGAATTCTCACTAAAAATGTGGCTCTGACGCTTCTTGCACAGTCCATCTTTGCATTTCATATGGGCTCATTCAACTCACTGTGGTTTGTATTTTTTGTCGACGCCCGTGTATGATCCGCACAAGCACCATCTCCAGGCTCCCTTGCGGCCACATCGGCACACTACCTGACACAAAAGCTGCCTTTCGTATTTACAGGTGGCGTTGGTATGCCTCCCGCGAGGTAGGAATGGCTATGGCCATTTTGGGGTGTTTCGGTATTACCATGCAGCTTTTGCTATATCCCACCGTGTCCGCCCGCCTTGGCGTTGTGCGGTCGTGGCGCATCTTCTTATGCTGCTTTCCAGTCTCATACTTTATCGTTCCGTTCCTCAGCTGGTTCCGAGCTTGTCTGCACCACCCCACGCCAAGGATGGTGTGGCAATCTGGATTGTCATTTCCCTGGTGCTTCTTTGCCATGTGACGGGCCGGACCTTTGCACTGCCAGCCCAGACAATCCTCGTCAACAACTGCACCCCTCACCCATCCGTGCTAGGGACTCTTCACGGCCTAGCACAGAGCACGAGCTCTCTTGCGCGACGGTAGGCCCTGTGTTGAGCGGATATCTTACGGTCTGGGCCTACAGCACGGCCTGGTTGGGGCGGTGTTCTGGGCCTGAGCTCGGTGGCCGTCATTGGCCTCATGGCTAGTATGTTTGTTCACGAAGGTGACGGACACGAACTATGGCTGGAGGGTGATGTGGAAGATGAAGATTGAATGGGCGGCAACGCGGATCGTACGGTTCTCAACGAGCTCACACTCAGGACAAAGAAGACTCGGCAGAATAAATGGCTGGGGTTCCTCAAAAGATGGAAGTGACGGCGATCAAACAGGGCCGACATGCAAATGTCACGACGGTTGAACAGTAAAGCAATAGATGAACAACACCGGCTTCGGAACAGCTGCGAACATCAAGCTAAACATCTGCCAAGACTTGTTGATATTCGTGCAGTAATTACACAGCGGCAACTGTCGACGTAAACTTTGTAGTTTTGTGTCAGTGGCGGCAAAAGATGAGGTCAGCCAAATTAAGGCTGTTTTAGCGGTGTAGCGTTGCAGTGGCAGCCGCGCAAGTTCAGGAACAAGTCTTGGGAGGGCGAATCTTTGAAGCTCTGTTCTCTTCGCATTGGCGTACGTTCGTCTGACATATCCAGGGACAGAGGTTTGACAGTCTCATACATTTGATTCGCTTCCATTGCTTCTCAGCCTTCTGCCTTGATTTCAATAGCGAGTAGCTATTCGAAGCGGAAAGCATTCCAAGTCGCACACCAAGGTTGCAGTATTACAAGACCCACGTGGGTCCACCGGCTTATCTTCGTACTTCGTAGTACGAAGTAGATGGCGCGCCCCTAAGAGACGGCGAAGAAGACCAAAACAGAGGGTTGAACTAACGAAAAGGAGGGTCCTTTAGGGCGTCAGCGCTCTCTCCTACTTTTGACATTGTCTCGCAGCCTTGTCTATTCTTTTGTCCGTCTTTCCTCGCATCTTCATATACGGTTTCGAAGCCTACGACTCGTTTCCATCATTGTCGCTTTAATTCTCGCCTCTGTTCACCCGCTACCGCTGCTTGCCTAGCACCGACTCTCACCGACCATGCACAGTTTGGCGACGCTTCGGGCCGGGGGCTACCGTGATTCCGGCCTCACCAAGTTGAAGCTGTCGGAGCCTCTTGACTCGTTCCCGCCCGAGATCTTTGACGCCAGCCTTGCCACTACCCTCGAGATCCTTGACCTCTCTGGCACAGGCCTGTCAGCTTTACCTGCTGACCTGGGCGCCCGCCTGCCTCGCTTGCGCATCGCTTTTTTCAGCGGCTGCCACTTTAAGAAGTTCCCGAGCGCACTCGCCGACTGCCCGCACCTTGAGATGGTCGCCTTCCGCAAGAACGGCATGGAAGGCTTCGAGGGCGACAACCTGGACGGCGTGGCTTTCCCGCCCCAGCTGCGTGGCTCATCTTGACCGACAACAACCTTACACACATCCCAGCAGCATTGCTCGCTGTGCGCGCCTGGAAAGTGCATGCTGGCAGGCAACCAGCTCACCGGCCTGCCCGACTCCATGGCCGACTGCCGCAACCTCACACTGCTGCGGCTGGCCGCCAACCAGCTGACAACACTGCCACCGTGGCTTCTCACAATGCCCAAACTGGCGTTCTTGTCCTTTGCCGGCAACCCCTGCTCGGCCAACTCGTCCACCAAGACTATGGCTGCCTCCGCAGTCTCTTCATCGACACCTTCCTCCCTACCACACGTCGACTGGAGCCAGATCGAGATTCACCATGTCCTCGGCGCGAGGTGCTAGCGGTATTATCTCCAAGGGCAGCATCCGAGTAACGTGGACAACGGCACCGGCAACAGCAGCCGCGGGACCGAGCAGCACACCAAACAGCCGGGGCCATCCGGCTTCAACATCCGTCCCTGTCGGCACGTTGACGTCAGCCTCTCGGTTCTGGGGCCTCAGTCCTCTCGACAGCTTCGTCTCTGTCAACCCTGTCGGCTGCATCTTCGACCTCTGCCTCGACTTCTACACCAGGCACTTTGTCACTGTCGCCCTCGACCCCGTAGCCGTCAAAATCTTTCGCGGTGCGCTCACGAGCGATGGCACTCCCTACGACGAGATGGCCGCGTGTCTGGCGGCTGGCCAGCATGTCAACCTCGTGCAGGTGCATGGCAGGATCCGGTGGGGCGAGGACGAGGACGAAGCAGAGAAGGAGGAACAAGCACAGAAACGGCTCCCGCCTTTCGTGGTGGTCTCATCATGGAGCTTATCCACCGCAGTACCGCGTTCTGGGCCAGCCACCGTCGTTTGACTCGTGCACGCGGGACTGCTTCGACAGAGATGCGGCGACTGCAGCAAGCAGCTGCCGTTGCCGGCCGCCTGGCAATTCTGTCGGGTGTGGCGTCGGCCGCGGCGCACTTGCACGCCCGAGGCATCGCCACGGTGACCTGTACGCACACAACATTTTAGTGGCTCGTGGCATTACCAGTCCCAGCTCCAGCTCCAGCTCCAGCAAAGACGACGACACAACACATGCGATCCTTAGTGACTTTGGCGCCGCAACGCTCTATGGGGGCGCCAGTGGCCAGAGCGAAAGCGAGGCCAACGGCCTTGCCGGCCTGGAGAAGCTTGAGGTGCTTGCATTCGCGCACCTTATCGAGGACGTGCTCGGCCTGATGGACAAGGACGACCCGTCGTCAGTGCGGACGCCTTCTCCGGATACATGCGCAGTGCATTGTTCCGGCTGTCGCAGAACGGCCCGTCTTTTCGGCACTCGTCGAGGAGTTGGCCGCTGTGCAGGCCGCAGCATAAGCCAGAAGGCCAACCAAGACAGCTATGAACAGCCAGTGAGGCAAACCGCGAGCATTGCTCCGGATCGTACTGTTTGCACGCTACGCCTGGGCCCGTTTAACGATCCTGTATCGCTGGACGATCTATCTGCACATGATTGCTCGTCATCTTCCAAAATCTCGCCCGGGGTTTTAGCGTCATCTGTTGTTGTTTTTCGGTCGCTTCTTGTGACCTGTAATTAGTGGCCGATTTGGGCCAAACGATCCTCTTACTGACGTCTCTTGGGCTGTTGGGCAGCCCTGCGCGCGATTTATTTCCCCTTTTGCATTTTTGTTACATTCTCAGATACGTCGTACAGATTCGGTTTCGGTTTCGGTATTGGGTCGATAAGGCCGTCCAGAATCACGACAGTTATGACAGCATCAATGATAGAACAAAGAGAGAGATAGACTGAGGCCATAAACTTGGAGGCTACTACAGACAGATTATGCAAACTAGACGCCGGTGCTTGAAACTGGAGTTTGCCAAAGAAAGCATCTAGATGCTCAAATCTTGCGCCTTCCACAGCCCGACAAAGCAAATAACCGGGACGTCCAGAGCTTTCTCCAGGCCCTCCAGCCGAGTGTCATCTCAAGACATTTAAAGGCCCGTAGCCGAAGCGGAACTCAGTAGATTCATCCTGGATATATCATGATCTGTACGTCTGTGCGGGCTATACTTAAAGTTCGCCTTGAAACTTCACCTGGCAGGACTGGCCCTAGGATGCAAATTAATACCGGCAGCTTGAAGCTCTTTCAAAGACACGAGGTGCAACATGGCAACAAATACAGTCTAATTTCTGTGTTATTCGTAATTCCACTGTCCGTGCCACCTGTGGAACTCAAAAATCAACTTACAAACCCCTGAAAGCCAGAAAATGAGCCGCTCTTGGCCAGGCTTCTTGGCGCTCAACAGGCTCTCGTAACTCAAGATTGAATTATACAGCACCCAGTGGTGGATTTTACTCATACCTCGTGTTGTCACCAGATTCATATTGCTCATCGACGAAGTACTTCGTAGATCAAAAATACTGACTTTTGCGATCAGCCAAAACATTCCAGTCCAGATTCAACTACCATTGTACTCCGTAACGGACAAGATCTTCCTCGAACAGGTCAAGCCTTGATATTCAACGAGATCCTGGTACTGCAACGGCCCCCTGCCAGGGCCTTGGACATCACAGCGCCCGTCCGCATAGTGCCGACCATTTTCAACAAAATAAGACTGACAGGCAGTCGCACCGGTTATCGCAAGGCGAGAGAAAATGTATCTACCATAAATCCACTTCTCTTTTTCCTGCAGCTTGAAAATATGTGTACGGCTACAGCGCCGCCAATCCTGATATGCATACAAAGTACGCCGCAGATGCACACCGCACGACAATACCTTGGCAACAACGGGACACGCTCCGTCTCTCGACAAACAAGACACGAAGGAGACAGAGACCAGTCGGGTGATATTTCCTATGTCCACAACGGCGGTGGGAGCCGGTGAGTCGAAGTCGGTGCAGACGAGTCAGAAACAAAATGAACAATCAAGGGAGAATGCAAGCCCCGTATCGAGACGGATGCCGCAGTCTGTAGAACGACAGACGCTAAAAAGGTGGGCATATGCTGGCGACAGTTTGAACGGACAAAACCGAGAGAATATGGCCTACTGAGTAGTTTTGTCTCACTCTGTACCTCTTCTGTTCGGTTTGCCCCGAGTGGTCGATGCCCACACCGGGGAGCACGGAACAGTCGTACTAGTCATGAGCTTCTCCATTCTACTACAAAGTAAAGTCTGCCATTGCCGTTTCGAACATCCTACTCGTAGTTGTGTGATTCGTCTTGATTTTTCTGGCCCATGCCTCGGAGTCAGCACTGTTTTCGGCCATGCAGATTCGCATCGTCGACGTTGGCTATTCTTGCCACAATCTTGCACGGCGCCGCTCACTAGAGGGAATAGCACTGTCTTGTCAAGAGGCGGTCTCGTCCGGCTCGTCCAAGTGCTACCGCGTGGGGAGCTGCGTAGGCTGACGACTTTGGCCGGGATGAATGCACGAACCATCTCACATCTCATATTCGAAAGTGTCTTTTTTTTTCTTCTTTTTTTTTCAATGAGTGTATTCAATCCTACGGATTATGACACTATCTATGGGTGGGCCTAACAGGCTTCCTCGGCCAAAACAGGTACAGGAAAAGAAAGCGAGTGAAAGCCAGAAAAACAAAAAGCAAAAACAAAAAGGAAAAATAAAAACAAAAATCAAAGAGAAAAGAATTGGTGAATGAGAAATCCACCTGCTCCGTCGTGCAGTTTCCGAGAAAGTGTCTTATGTTCCGCAAAGTAGCCCTTGTTCTACCGCCTTTCCCACCCCTGGGGCTCTTGTCCGGAGAGTGGTTTTCTCCCTTGCCTTGTGGTATTGAATGATCATTTGGTCAGCATAATGATCGCGGCCCTTTGTACTCTGTCGATCGCTTGACCTCTTGTCGAATTGCGTCGATCCAGGCCAACAGCTACTCTGCCGGTCTCTCTTGTTCCATTGTGTCTTTGACACACCATATCTTCGTCTAGCTGACAACAACCAACAGATGCAGGTCCTGAAGGAAGCTTTTAGTCATTTTCCAGGTCAAGTCGTTGATGCAACTCTCTCTTGTTGCCTCGCGCCCCTTCTAGACGTCGTCTCTTCTATCGCCAGCCACCTAGCGCCCAAGTGCAATGCCGATGCCCCTCGTAGCGCAAGAGTCAATGGCAAAGCTGACAGGTTTAAGACAGGCTTAAGACAGGCTTGAGAAAGCCTTGAGAACGCCGCCATCGTCAGTTTCAACATCTCTCGCAACAGAGCCAGGCTCTAGCCCCAACTGGGATGGTGGGGTGGGTCACTGTCAACGAGCAAGGGTAGAAAAGTGGAGAAGTACGCAGTACTCGAACGACCTGTGAAGGAAGCAACAAGTGGCATGGAATGTCAAAGGAGGGAAGGAGCGGGGCGGATTTGCCCTACGAAGTGGAAGTTGACTAATCTAGCAGCTGCAGCTGCACGTCCCGCTGCACGTCGGTCGTGACTACCACTTTCGAGATAAAGTACGCAGTGCAATCCGTCACAAACATTTCCTGGAGAACAGAAAACCAGAAAAGAAAGAACAAGGGATCGAGAGAGGAAGGAGCTATGGCCGAGAGTTGCAGATGCAGAAAGGGCGGAAACATGCAAGGAAGGAGCGACTGCAATGCCTTCTGTTCAAAGGACCATTCCGTGGCCGACTCCCCTTTCTAAGTGGCTTACTGGGCTGCAACTCTTTTGTCTCGCCTTGTTT
Source organism: Sporothrix phasma (assembly GCA_016097075.2). Taxonomy (NCBI): domain Eukaryota; kingdom Fungi; phylum Ascomycota; class Sordariomycetes; order Ophiostomatales; family Ophiostomataceae; genus Sporothrix; species Sporothrix phasma. The sequence goes on along the minus strand of JADMNG010000015.1, from coordinate 515,856 downwards.
TTGCATTACTCCGTACGCCGTACATCGACACCGACCGCCAATAACTCAGAACAATGAAGCTCAAAACCAAATACATCAACAATTCCTCGTCGCAAGTCTGCGGCCGACCTTGTCAAGAAGGGTGTAGAGTTTGTGTGCTCCGTGCATACATAGGGAGAGAGGAAAGCAAGCGCATCTCGATTTCTCGAATCTGCTTCGTAGCAACATGGTGCCCGTGCTGTTTTAGCCATTTCGACAGGCGGAGAGAGAGTAGGATCGGAGTAAGTCGCTCGACAGAGCTCCGATCCACTGAGGTAAGTGATTTTACGTGGCCAATCTCGGCCATCGCAGCATGCCCCATGATGTGTGACTTTATGAACGTTAGTATCAACTCACAGTGCTACAATATTGACGGAGTTCTGTAGATAACGCTCTCAAATCTCAACAAACGACATGGCACCGCGCGGTGAAGGGTACATCTCGGCCTGAGCGAAATATTGCTGTGATTGACATCATGAGCATACGCCGCCAGGAGGGATAATGTTGCAACGAGTTCCGGGATGAGCGATAAAAGCGCAGAGGCAAGGCATGAGTACGTAGTACCCTGTGCCAAAAACGGTTGAACGAGGTGCCCAAAGGATGACATTCGACAGGGAGGCAACAATAGTCTCAAAGAAGGTTGAGGGAGATCACTACACCACCTTTGGCATTTGGCCGTGCTTCCCGCATCTCATTACGACGTACGATATGCGTCGCACGTCACAAGTTCAGAGTACCTTCAGCAGAGTGAGAGCAAAAATGCGGATGGGCCATCTATGGTCACCGACCACCCACACATGATGGTAGTCGTAGAGAACGGAGTATCGCTTCGTGCCTCGACCCCATTTCCTCGCCCCCTCTCTCTTATATGTTTTCTGTACCCTCTGTGCGTCGTACGCTGTACTTTTTTAAGCATCTCTTTACTTTCTGAAAGAGATGGCAGGAAGTTGCACTGCCAGACTAACACATACTCGTCAGCATCGTCTTACCGCACGTCAACTCATTTTTCCCGTGCTTTCTTCTCCTCTCTCGCAACGGACACCCCACCTCCACGAATTCATCACAAGGAAAAAGGAGAGACAAGGGGCTGGGCTCCACTTCCACTCCAACCGCCTCGCCTGTTGCCCGCATCGTCGATCTCGGCGTTGGCGTTGGTGTTGGCCGCTTCGAATGGACGCTATCTGAGAGGGGTGGAACAAGCACCGTACCGCTAGCACACCCACGCAGCGAACTGAGGCAGTCTTTTTGGCCGTTTTTCTTTCATTACTTCGTACTCAGTAATGTCTGCGTGGCTGCTCTCCGTTGTTTTTATTTTTAGGCTCCGTGCTTCAGACATCAGCTATCCCACATCCACATTTCCAGTCAGTTTCAATTTGACCTTCTCTCTTCACCAACGATTGAGAGAACACTTAACGACACGCATTACGACACACAGGAACAGAAAGCTACAACAACAGCTTGCTCCATCTCTCCCGCCCAGGAAAGGACTGGCTGGAGCCCTGGCATCGTGTGTCCACCTGCCACCATTTTCTTAACAACCCGAACACTCATGACACCTTCCTGCCGACGTATCTGGTCCATCGACTGTCTCTCCTCTTCTTTCTTACACAATTTGGTCTTCACAACCGAGCCCTTTACCTCCCATTTCGAGCTCCACGAATCTTTTCTCCAGTGGTCTTTGAACGGCCGGCATGTAGTGTCACCACAAACGGCGGACCCCAAATATCTCCACTCATCTTTTGTCTCGTCCAGCAAGTTCCATCTGGTCCCGGTTACACCTAATATCGACATTCCGGCCGTCTGCTTTGGCCGTCTTCTACAGCCCTCTCCATCTCATACTTTGCCAGTCCGGCCTTATCCCCTCCGTCAACGGGATCGATTTGGGTGTGCATATCCGATGCCCAAACTAAGTCTTATTATGCCTGTTTCCACGCTCCATCTCAACATCACGCTTTCTTCTTGTACACCACCAACTTAATTTGAGGCAACATTATTTATTTACCTCGTACCGCGATAACCAGCTGCCCATGATCGACTCGTACAAGTCAAAAAACCTCCCACCCCCTCAGATTTCTCCCCTTTAAACCTATCAAGTTCCTTTGTATTTCCCACGCGCTATTTGTCGACGCCCAGACGCCACTGCGTATACCATTCGCCATGCCTCTCGCATTACCCATCGATCTCGCCAGCTTCCCGGCGCTGCAAACAAGGAAAGCGCTTTTGATTCTCGACATGCAAAATGAGTTTCTGTCACCCAGCGGCACACTCCCTGTGTCAACACCAACTGGTTATGTGGAACGCACACTAAAAGTCGCCAAAGCATTTCGCGAGTCTGCATCTGGTGATGTGTTTTGGATTCAGAGCCAGTTTGACTCGCACCGACCAACAGAAAGTGCACAGATTATCACCTCGGCCAACTCTTGCGCACCCGACCCAGACAAAGCACCCCACGGGGCCACAGGCATGAGTCGGAGCCGCCCGCGGATGACCTGGATGCCGACCCGGAGGCCTTTTAAGTATAGGCGGCTCAACACTACAGGATAAGCAAACGAAACAGCAGCAGCGAAGTCATTGTCTTCTTCCTAGCAGCCACGGCAGCGAACTTGCCCCTCAAATAGCTTCATCCGTCAACGCCCGTTTAGACCTCGTCATTGCCAAGTCACACTACTCGGCCTTTGAGGCCACCCAACTCCTTATGCGCCTACGTACGCGCTTCATCACCGAGCTGTACATCTGTGGGGCCCTCACGAACATTAGCATACACGCCACGGCTCTGGATGCAGCCCGCCACGGCCTCACCCTCACCATCATTGAAGATTGCTGCGGCTATCGCGATGTGGCCCGACACAGCGCCGCCATCAGCAGCCTGGTGCAGCTCACTGGATGCGACACGCTGTCAGCAGAACGCGTTCTCGAGACATTTACGCCCCAATCGTCCGATGCAAAACCGGCTAGTAACGGTTTTGCGGCGGCTATTGCCGCCATTACGGCGGCCAGCAACGGGCCGCCCCGAGCGCGGCGACCAACCAAACAAGCGTCATCGGGACTCAAAGCGGTCGGCGGTAACTGTAACGGCGGTGTCGCCGCAGGCGCTGGTGGTGGAAACAGCGGCGGTCTACCCGTACGTACCAAAATTCAAAACTCAAAGCCCAGTGAAGATGACAAGAAGAGCGATGCCCATACCCAGCCCGCACCTTCCTCTCATGAGAATTCGGCGCTAAGTCGTGCGCCTCCTACAGCTGAAACCGTCGCCAATGATGAGCCGGAGACGTCACAGCCGCTACAGCCCGTGGTAGTGAAATATGCTGCGATTTCGATAGCGACGGAAACAGCACAGAACAGCAAAAGCGGCAGCGAGCATAGACATGGCGACGGTGACGGCTCCTCCCGCTAATGGAGACTTGAAGTCTATCGCTAGTGCGGGCGCTGGTACCCCAGTACAGTTTCAGCAGCCCCTTGGCCTACTGCTACGGCTAAGCCTCCTAGCACAAGGCAGACAACCTCCGCACCCACCGAGCCACGAAACTTGGATCTTGGCGAAATCACCCCGGACGAATATGCGGGCGACAGCAACGACTCGAATGACTCATTTGAACTGGTGATTCCCTCTCGACACGAAAAATTTCAGTATTCTCGGTCGCGGTCTATGCGAAAAACTAATGCCTTGGGAAAGCGACTCGAAGACGGCATGGAAGAGACCGCATCTGCTGCTTCTCTACCGCCCTCGCGAGTCGAACACCCACGAGTCAGAAAGTTTCCGGCGACACCGCCCAGCCGTACTCCCGACACCCGCCCTGGCAATTCGGCAACTGCCACATTAAAAACAACGGCTACCAGCAACTCTCATAAGCCCGAAAAGGACGCGAACCACATCAGACACTGCAGCAACCGGTGAGACGATTGCTCCTGCCATGGCATCTCCGTCACTGGCTGTGGATGCCCTTAGTACGAAGAAGATCGACTCGGCAAAGAGACCGGCCAAGCCCGCCGCAAAGGGTGGCAAGAGTGACTCGGACTCAGACGAACGTCCAGAAATAGACTCCGATTCGGAGGACGCCGAAGCCAAGCTCGTGCCAGCGCATGCGACAAAAGAGCCATCCGCAAGCGAGCCCATATGTTCCGGTGACACGATCATTTACCACGACGTCCTACCCCAGTCAATCGAGGAGGGCATCTATGACCGTCTAAAGGGCGAGGTGCAGTGGTTGCGCATGTCCCATCAGGGCGGCGAAGTGCCACGCTTAGTCTGTGTGCAGGGCGAGGTGGATGAAGACGGCAGCATCCCAATATACCGACATCCAGCCGACGAGTCGCCGCCACTAGAGGCCTTCACGCCAACCGTGCTGCAGATCAAGAGCGAGGTCGAAAAGATTGTCGGACACCCGCTGAATCATACCTTGATACAGCTGTACCGCACCGGCAACGACTACATCTCTGAGCATAGCGACAAGACCCTGGACATTGTCCTGGCTCATACGTCTGCAACATGAGTCTCGGCGCCGAGCGTGCGATGATTTTTCGCACGAAACGAGTGGATAAGGGCCCTCCTTTAAGCAGAACCATCGAGCCCGGAGACGTTGACAGCACGACAGACGGTAGTTCCGAAAAGGATCTTGAAAATGATCAGACAGCTGCAACTACCAGCAAAATTGTCCTTATCAACCCGACCAAGCGCCAGAGTGTCCGTGTCCAGCTGCCACACAACTCACTATGCCGCATGGGCTTGCAGACAAATATGAATTGGCTGCACGCCGTCCGCCAGGACAAGCGTATCGAGCGTGAAAAGATGCCAGTTGAGCTGGCCTACAATGGCGGCCGTATTAGCCTGACGTTCCGCCAGATCGGCACGTTCCTGAACCGCGACAGACGCTGATCTGGGCCAGGGCGCCGTAGGCAAGACTCGCAAAGATGCCCGTCCTGTGGTCAACGGACAGTCCGATGAGGCCATCCGTATGCTACGGGCGTTTGGCACCGAAAATCATAGCTCAGTGTTTGAATGGGACAAGCACTATGGCCAGGGCTTTGACGTGCTGCATATGAGCAGCTCGCCACGCTTCTTTGCCAGTGTCGACCCCGTTATCAACATGACGATCCAGCTTCTGTTGGCCGAGCTTGGTATCAACTACGCCAGAGGCAGTATGGCAGCGGCTGTTGAGAGAAGGGGTACACCATCTACCGCGACTGCCTCTCCGGATGCAACTGAGGCCACCACCGCAGCTTCATCCATGGATATTCCAGTCCGCCTCGTGGACAATGATCGCAACAGATCAATCGTCCAGGCCTCCTGGCCATCCTCCTCTACCTAGATGAAGTTTATGGGCATCGCCCAAAGGACGGTCGGCCCACCGCCACCTTGAAGCAGCTCACAAGTTCACGCGGCTGCAGCAGGCTCTGCAGCTCCAAGACAAATGGAGGAGTGTGCCGGGAGCAGCTCAGGAGGGTGAAGCTACCCCTGCCTTCTCTTTGAGACCACTCAAGAGCAGTTTGGCAGTGTGGGACGGCATCCTCTCGCAAAAGGGTGAGGCGGCAGAAGCCGCCGGCGAGTTTATTGCTGGTGGCACTGCACCCTCTGTGGTTGATTTTGTCTTGTGGCCCGTGCTGCACAGCATGGAGGTTGCTGCTGGCAGCCAAGTCGCTCTTGACAACGAGCTGCGCCGCTTGGGTGCACCCGGTCTGGCGAAGTACTATGCCTCGTTCAAGACAAGGGCTTGTGTCGAAGATGTTTTGAAGACAGACGAGAATTAATCGCTCTTATGAGAGAAGGTCCTGAACCTAGCTCCCAGCTGTTACTTGTTTTTATCATATATGAGTGAACTTGCTAGCCAGATTGCAATTATGTGCAGTACGAAAACACTATTGTGCCACTGATTTGGCAATTGTGTTGCATACTCACTAGGACGAACCCCATCATGACTACAATAAAAGTAGTGCGGCTGTGAGCGAATGGATTTAACACAAGTTTGGATTCGTGTCCGTTTTTGTTGTTTTCTATTCCTTTCAACACGCATTCGTGTGTTTCAGGGAACGATTGTACACCAAATATCAGGCGTTACCAACAACACCATCAAGTGTATCAAAAACTGTGTGTGAAAAGGAATAGCACAGACTCTCTCGGTAAAAACATTTGACAGCGAGCGACGTTTTATTACACTGTGGCTATCGTAGCCTCCTCCTCCTCCCGTCGTGTCCGCTGATTGACTTTGATAACTGGAACCTAAAGCTTCCCACGGAGAGCTTGCAACCCAGGTCACGGGCTGAATGTTTTCTACTTTCCCAGTCAGGTCGTCCATCTCTGCGGTCGTTGCATCTTCTCTGTAGCCGCTCTGATTCAGGTCGACATCTTCAAAGAGTGCCAGAAACTTGTCTTGTCGCTCTTTGTAAGACTGAAAAGCATCCTGCTCATATTGGTGCACACGCAGCCAGCCGTAGGATCCGGTAACCAGTGCTGCAGCCATGCCATGGCTCAACGTGTTGCTGTTGCCGGCATCGTTGTCGGCACGGTTCGGAGGGATATTGCCCGTCGCCCCTCCGCTACCAGCACCGCCCACAATGATGGTTCCCCACCAAGGCCGGTCTCGCCGGCGCTGCGCCCCGTACAGCACGCGCTCCTCGGCTGCAGCCACCAGCTCAGCCAGCGGAACCTTCCAGCGTGGGTCGACCCGAAACACATGGACATGCTGGAGGTCGTCTTCGGTGACGGGCGAAGCCAGGGCTGCAGCGGTAGCCTCCTCGCCGTTGGCAGAGTCGATGACTGACGCTGTTGGTAGTACGCCGAGCAGTTGCCGCACATCGAGGCGCGCCTCGGCATCGACGACGACGACGGTCTGCCGTAGGGGCGCGGCTATGAGAGTGGCTACCAGTAGATAGACAAGCGCTATAGGCCGCTGGCCGCCAACGACGAGCTCGGTGCACGAGTCGAGCGAAAGTGGCGCGCAACGAGTTGCTGGAGAGCCGGAACGGGGAAACTGGGGAGGCGCAATGGTGCTGCTGGGCCGTTCTTCACGGGCGAACCAGCCGTGGCGGCGCCAGAAGTCGCTGGCCGGCCCGAGTATGCATGGGCATGCTGCGTTGCCCGTCCAGTGGCAGGTTCCCCCCTTGCATTTGCACTGTTTTGTCGTGCTCTTGCAGCGGCCTCCGTACGGATGCGCTCGAGGACCTACATGCGTGCGTATTAATACATTAATATTTGATGGCTAGGCTACTTCTGCGCAACCTTTAGACTCACATCTTCGAGGCTTGCTTCTTCAACCTCGCCTAGAATCCTGCGGCCTACTGATGCAGGTGAAGGCGTAGCCGCGGTGGCCATGGGCGCACTGGCATCGTGATTGTCCGATGTCGTGATTGGTAGTGGTAACAATAGGTAAAGTGGATGGGGGTGACGTTTTAGTGGTGAGATCGCGGCCAAGGTGGGCGGCGTGGGAACGGGCCCCTCTATTCTCACGGCTATTCTGGCGCCGCTCTTGCGACCCTTTTTGATTTGACCGCAAACCAATTGTTCATGCAACGGCCGCCCGCCGCAGTACCACACAACTCACGATTGACTGGCAGCAACTCGTCTTGGCTCGCCTCGTACCATAACAGACGCATCCAAAGAGGCACACAACTCCATCGGCAGCCATGACGCCGCCTTGCTACACATTCCGGCGGCGGAGCTGACGGAGCGTCTCCAGCTCGATGTCCACGGCCGTCAGCGCAAGATGCTGCCGGGATCCTCCGCACCGGCACAAAAGACGGATGCAGCGGCTGCTGAAAACAAGCCTGGTGACACAAAAGTGGCAACGGCAGCCGACACCAAGGAATTGACCTTGCCCGCGACTGCACGCTGCTGCCGTCCATGGTCCAATACAGTTGTGCTGTGATGCACCCAGAGATGCGCGACAGCCCAGTACGATGCTGGCCAGTGCAAAGAATGTTTCGAAGGTGAGATCCCGTGGCAGAGTACACAGTTGTTGACTTCTTCGTGTACGGGCTTTCTCGCAGCTGAGCTGACAGATTCTCAGATGCCAGGACCGGCATGGGAGCTTCACGGTGGAAACCACAGCTTGGGAAGGTACCGAAGCAAGCCGAAGCGGCAGCGTGGGCGCCCCTGTAGAGAGTGCAACGGGACATGCACGCACAGAGGCCGGTCCTGCGCAAACATCAGCACCCGTATCTTCTGCCGTGCCGACAGGAGCAGGGAAATCGCAAGGACCAGAGGTGTGACGCGTGTTCGGTTGATGTGAAGCCAAGAATTGACGCAGGAGCTATGTACGATACATGTACCGTGTACATTAGGCATGCGGCATACGGCGGGAAATCAATGATTGACGGTCGAGCTTTTCTCGATCACTGGATAGATACTACAGCTGTGAGTCATTCAATGCACATCTTTTTGACTATCACGCCACACGTCACTGTCACTGCGAGCCGCACAGCCGCATTTTGTCAATGTGTATATTTCTTTGTCTAGTCCGCCTTCAAGGCCTCATCGGCCCAGCATTGGTTGCAGGTGACAACAATGATATAGTGTCCGGTTTAGTACACATACACAGGCATGCCGGGCAGCAGTGGAGGGATGCAGGAGGGGAACGATTCCGCCCTTACTCCGACACGGCCCTCATCACGGACCGGCCGCAGCCTCTCCGTCCATTCATCCGCTCGTCTCGCTCTGTCGTCCGTCCTCTACAGTAGACGTGGTGCGTTTACTGTTGTGCCCGGGCGGCGCGCTCGGCCTCGAGCTTGACGTAGTAGTTGTCGCGGGCGTTGGTGCGCGGCATGTGGAAGCCGTACCAGAAGACGTTGCCCATAACGAAGCCGAGGCCAAGGCCGATGCTGAGATCCGTGATCAGCGTGCGGCGGAGCATCTGTGTGCGAGGGACGATATGTTAGTATGGGTACCCATGTGGCTCCTGGTCCGGAACTACCATGTCCTCGATATGACTGCGCGTCATAGCATCCCGGTTTCCCGGCATCCACAGCAGCGGCCCCTCTGCGCCAGACAAGCCATTGAAGCGCAAAACGTCCATCGTCCGCAGAGAGCGGCATCAACTGGCGTCCGGCAGCGCTGCGTTGCCGCTTGCTGGGGTCGCGCTGCGCGAGACCGGGCTATCTCGGCAGACTGCGCATATAGAGACATCCTTCGGGTGGGATCAGGAACGTACGCCAGTGATCGGTTTGACGGCCATTGTGAGCGGTGGCTGGGTTTGAAAATCGGTCGAAGTTGACAGGTAATCGTATCGCGTGTGCGTAGAGGGGATTGGGCGGTGCGGGTGGTGATGTCGTGATGGACTGTTTAGCGGAAGGGGACAGAAGAGCGAAAAGAGAATGGGAAGGGAAAAACGCACGAAAGCTCCGACAAATGGTCTGATGCTGATTTGCTCCACTCAGCGCCCGCCAGACAAGCAAGAGCAAAAGCCCCCCCATTGTCCATACTGAGTAGTGACGGCTGTCCGCCTAGCGAGGGAAATAACTGCGTTTAGGCGCAAAAATAAATCAAATCGTCCTAGGTTAATTCGCGGTGGCCCGGAATATCACGTGCCGAGGCACATGCAGCGATGACTAAGTGCTCGTAGTGCCAGACATGGTCCAAGTAGCCAATCAGGCACCTGCATCTCAAACTGGTGCAGTTTTTTCGAAACTTCGCGGAAGGTCGTCTGAGCCTCGAGAGCTTTTTTGTTGATGTGCAGCATCGTGACCGGGATTGCTTCACTCTAGCGACACGAATTCCGGCCACCATGAGCCTCAACGTACCCTCAAGGAGGGTCCTTGCGACAGGTAAGCCACTGCGCAGCGTCGAAGCGCTCTACATGCCCATAAACCCGGCATTCTAACGCAGTTTCTTCTCTTAGGTCTCCGGCCATCGACGACAACATGCACCGCCGCTGCGACGACACACTCCGCCCTCGTGCTGCGGCCACGCACACAACTACAGCAGCCCTTGCGCAGGCCCAACAGTGCGAGCCGGCCCCTCCACACTACCGCCAGTCGCGCCATTAGCTGGGGTGGCCTCTTCGGTCGCAAGAAGAAGCCGGCCTCGTCCAACACGGCCGATGCGGCTGCTGGTCTTTCCGGTGATCTCAGCCGGGCCAAGACCCGCCAAGAGCTCAAGGACCGCATGACCAGCCCGGCCTGAGCGCCAGTCCTCTGCTTGCCGGGAGATGGAGCAGCAGGGCCAGCAAGGCGAACAGGCTTCCTCGAAGCCTCGGCCTCCTCGACGGCCAAGAATGAAATCGGTACCTCGCTGCTGCAGTCTGACCTGCAGCGTGCCCTTGACCCGGACCCGCGGAGCCGTGTCCGCTGGGAGCGCAAGATGGTGGTGCGCCACGTGTCCCGCCTGCTGGACCCCAAGGGCAGGAGACGCGCGAGGAGCGCCTGGCCCGCACGGAGCGCCAGCTGCTGCACAAGTCGATGCCCATCCCGACGAGCACAAAGAAGCTGGTGCACCTAGCACGGCAGATTTCGGGCAAGACGCTCGAGGACGCGCTGGTGCAGATGCGCTTCAGCAAGAAGAAGATGGCAAGGAGGTGCTTTGGCACCTGGAAGAGGCACGCGACATGGCCGTGGTGGAGCGCGGTATGGGCCTGGGCCGCGTGCAGCAGCAAAAGGACGCGGACTCTGAGGGCCAGGGCGTCATCGCCCAGTGCCCTCAAGATCCAGACCAAGGACGGCCGGTGGCTCGAGATCACCGACCCCTCGCGCATATACGTTGACCAGGCCTGGGTCGGCAAGGCATCTGGCGCTCGGCTGTGGCCGAGTACGCGCCCGTGGTCGCCGTTTCACGAGATGGTCGCCATCATCCTGTACGTTTTCCAGCACTCCCCTGTCTGCTTCATGTTTGATGCCGCTAACACAACAATCTAGTCTTGTCGGTCATTCTCAAGGAGGAGAAGACCCGCATCCGCCAGCACGACGAGCGGGTGTCCAAAGAGGCCAAGAAGAAGCCTTGGGTTCACCTGCCCAACCGCCCTGTCACAGCACAAAGACCCTACTACTCGTGGTAGACGTTGGCAGCAGTTTTCGGAGAGGAAAAGCGAGCATCTCTTCATTACGGGGGCGTTTACGAATTGCCCTCGACAATCTCAACTGTCCTCATCCTGTCGCATTAGCAATAGCAAGTAGGCGCTGTAAAAATACAAATGCATTGATCGTTACTGTGGCTTGTTGTGGTGCGTTACGCCTGACCACTGGTCATCATGATTGATGTCACACGCTGCAATTTCCATGTTTGATAGTTTGGCTCTGGTAGCTTGGTATATAAGCAATAATGTCTAGCTGGGAAATCAATTCCTGTGCTGATATCGTGTCTGCGGCGACACTCGACGTATCTAGGAAAACCCGGCGGTGGTTTCTTGAAGAACGCCCTTTCCATCTATTGTGCCAATGTGCACTACCTGTAGTGTGGCAGGGTAAGTAAAATACATAAGAAAGTAAACTTGGGTCAAGCCCGTTTTGCCCTTTTCAAGAGAAGAAGCAAGAGCATGCTTGGCGTATCATATTGATGCATGATGATGCTCGATTTCGCGATACGACGGCCGCCCTCTAAACCATATTCCTAGGCACGTGCCGAGGGACCATGTCCTCGTATCGCCGAGACTTCATCTCCAGTTCGGAGTGATTGTAGCCGTTGCCACGCGCGTTTGCATAGATACGGCCTGAGCCAGGCATCGGGTCCGAGATTTGGAGGTGGGACCGGGAAGGCTGCGATCGTTGTTATGTTTCCGGTGCTTCCGGGCCATGATGCAAGCCACGATGGCGGCGATAACAGCCACAGCACCAACGGCGGCACCGATACCGATTCCGGCCTTGGCACCAGTCGTCAGGCCGGGCGAAACAGTGGCAGTCGAGCTGCTGGCGCTAGATGTGGTCTGGATTCAAGGTTAACGCGGCTGCCACACGCCCATCTCAAATAGTGGAATCTGCCTGACTTACGCTTGCAGGAGAGCCGGCAGTAGAGCTTCTGGTAGTTGCAGGCGGCGAAGTGGTCGTCGCCTGTGTTGAAGTTGTAGCGACAAGAGCAGCGCTGGAAATGCTTGAACTGCTTGAACTGCTGCTGCTGCTGCTGCCGGTGACCGGTGTAGAGGTGCTTGCCGCCAGAGTAGGCGTGCTGCTCGGGATGCTGCTTGTCGCAGGCGGCATCGACGTCGCAATGGAGCTGCTGCTGGTGAAAGTGGGTGTGGAAGACACCAGGGGCGTGGACAGCACAGACGACGACACAGCCGGTGGTGTAGTTGAGGCGACTGGTGCAGAGGTGACTGGCGTGGACGAAGCCGCGGGAGCGCCTGCCACAGCAGCTGTAACATGTTAGCACGCTGCGATACCCAGATAAAGCCGCCGACAGCCTTTGTGGACTTACTTGCACAGACGGCAACGAGATAGTTTGTTACCGAGGCCAAAAGGTCTGCAGCACATGCGCCGGCGGCACAGTCATGGACACCATTCTGGAAGCTGGGAGCCGCGCAGAGACAGCCAACTCCATCAGCGGCACAACCAAATGTGCCTGCCTGTGTAATAAGTTGATCGAGACAGGTTTGCTATGGTCCATTGTCAGTACTCATGATCAGGAATATCGAATGTGCGGATGAGAGAGGAGCTTACACCACAGCCGGGCAAAGCAGTCTCGTCGGGGAAGGTTTGGGATGTAACAATGCCCGCAAGGGTAGCCAGTGCAAAGACCAGCGAGCTCTGGGGGTGCATTTTGAACGAACAAGGAAGAGGTAAGGCGAAGGAAAAAAGGAAGCAGAATCAAGAAGAGAAACGAGCCGTGGAGGATACAAGCTCCCCCGACAAGCTGTTACTGGGAAGACCAGCCAGAGGGGTAAGTTAACCAGAATAGAGAACCCGTGTGGAGTGAGGGAGAAGAAGAATAAGAGACAAGAAAAGGAGAGGCAGAGCAGGCCGCGGAGAAGGGTCTGCGGCAGATATAATCCAAGTCGAGAAAGTACGGTCGTAGGAGCCCAATAGAAAGATTATGCAGGATGCACGAAGACACGGCCTGTCTGTAAGACGTGAAGTTGAAGTGAAGCGGAATGCTGCGTGGAAAGCTGCAATTTATGCTATCCTGGGGTTCAGTCGGACGCGAGACTGCTTGTCTGTCTGACTTGTTTGTCTCTTGTTGTCTCGTGGGCGGAAGTGGCGAACGCAGCGCGAGAAATGGACCTGGTTTGCGTGTCTTTACCGTGCGGGAGGCCTTTTCGATCTGTCTGGGAGTTCTCTTGGTGTAATGGCAAACGGACAGGGCGGATTTATGTGAATGATGGCTAGAGCGGGCGACACATGGGAATGCTGCTGGTGGATTTACCGTGTAGAGGACGGACCTGGTGAATATGGAGGGTTGTGCCGCAAAACAATGTTTCGTGTCTTATTAGTTGTCCGTTGACTTGTGATTCAATATCGAGCGAGTCGAGAATGTTTGGTGCGGACGTCTAGAACAGGCGAGGAATGGGAGAAACGGATATGGAGGGCGAGGCGACGAGTTTTGGAAGAACGGTACCCGAAAGAAGAAAAAGAAAAGAGTATATAAAGATAAGGCTGACGAGCCGTGTGGAAAGAGTGCAAAGAATAGAAAACAGGCTCTTGCGAGGGTGAGGCCAAAGTGATGTCGAAGCTGTGAGACGATGTGATGGCGTGGGCCTAAGAGATTGCTTGTGGGAGAAGGTAGGTAAACGAAATGTAAAGAATGGAAAGAAAGACCTAAAGGAAGGAATTCAACGAGTGTACGGGCGAAGAAGGAGCGCTCACGGAAAAGAAAAGAGGTGAAATATTACAAAATGAAAAAGAGCAAACTCTCGTGGCGAAGGAGGAAATGCAGAGGAGCGAAAGGGATTTTGAGGAGAGGGGAGGAGGGAGGTAAAGAGGAACAGTTCACGGTCATGATCCAAGCTACTCGAATCGACTCCCAGCTTCCCATCTTCACCCTCCCCTCTTCCAACCACCCCATGTCGCCAGTGTTGGCCGCACATGAACGCCGAAAACGCTGACACAACATGCGACGTATGCATCTTACAGCCTCTTCAGCCCTGCCCTGGAGACAGGGGCTTGATGCAGAGCGAATAGGAAGGGCGGACGGCCAGGGACATCAGTTCCTACAGACGCCGTCGTTTCTTCACCCCTCGAGGCATGGCAAGAATGATGCCAGTACGAAGTACGTGAGGTAGTATGGTGCATCGGTGCATTAGCCAGGTACCCAGATCAAAACCTCAACGTACCCGAGGTACCCAAACCCGCTGGTCCCTTACTCAACTTCCAGGGACAGGGAGAGCCATGCGCTAATACTGCACAGGACTACGCGATGTGGATGACTGCCTCTGCACCACGCCTGAGCGGTCCAGGCACACATCCACTAATTCGACACCTATTCAGGGCGCCTGCATTGCCAACATGACGAATAGTGGGCTGTGCAAACGGGTTCCGCTACTACGAAGTTGGACGGCGGCAACAGAACAGAATCATGGCGATCTCCAGCGGCAGAGCGACAAACGCATCATCTGGCACTGTCAGCCGCTTCCACCACCTTTCTCGAGCCCCTCGAAGACGACAGACTCAACTGAAGAGATATACATGACGGTGTCCGGAGTAAACTGCGGCCCGTTGCGGCGAGGGTCTTTCGCTTTGCTGGCTACAACCGTTTGCGAGTGGCGGCTACAAGGTCTCATTCTCACGATGCAGCAAACATACCCAGGTGGCAAGAGCAACAAACAAGCGACGAAGAGGGACGGTACAAAGTAGTGTGCCAAAGAGGGGGAAGAGAAAACACGGAGCAAAATGCAAAAGGTTGCAAGGCGTTCAATCTATGGCCGGCAGTCGTTTCCAGCTGTCGTTATGCACTGTCCAGACATGCCACACCAACAAACTGAAAACAACCGCGACGCGGAGGCAGTCGCTTCGTGCCTTGATGGCTCAGTTCAGTTAGCACTTAGGAGTATGAAAGGGCGCGATTTGTCAAGCTTCCGTCACGACGACGAATCGACTCGCAACATGGCAAGACTACGCCCCCCCTACCCGCTCCTCTTCGTCTCTTGCTGTTTGTTGTAAGATACGTGAAGTCAGTACACCTTGTCCGACGGTTCTTCCGCCGCACATCCTGCGTTCCCGTCTTTACGTCACTGGCATCCGACCTTTTCCACAGCCCCCGCCCCCAAAGACAGAGAGAGGGAGACAAAGCTCGTCTGAGTGCCCTCCAGCCGCCAGCACATCTTTTGCCTCACCCACAGCCAGCCAATCCATACGAAGTAAGATAGGATCGCATCCAACAGACGATCGATACTGAGGACAGTCTGAAGGTTGTCGTGGTAGGGACCGAGGAGGGAGCGACGCAGCCATCCCGAAGCCAGGAACCAAAACATGGCGCCAGCGCGCCTCTTGTGCCCCTTTCGTCGCTTTTGTGCTTCTTCTTGATTTACCCTGTCAAGACGTTTGCGCTAAAGTCTTTCTTTAGCAGACCTAGTGTCTCAGGTTCTCGCGCTACTGCGTCACAAAATACGGAGTGTGTACTCGTATCCGCATTGCCACTTTTCTTCTTTTTCTTCTTTTTCTGTCCTGTGCATCAAAGGCGATGTGCGCGTTGAATGCACAAATTCGACCGTCGCCATTGGGAAACGCCAGGAAAAAGCAACTGGCGGTCTACCCATCGTTCGACGTTTGGGCCAAGTTTATGCCCATTGTCTGCATGACTTTCTGTTTCTGCCCCTTCAGGGCGGGCGTGCCTTGTTTGCGTTGATGAACCACCCGTGACCTCTCTCGTCTTTTCCTCTATGAACCAGCGCCATTAGTTGACTTGAACCGCTATTCACCTGGTCTTTAGAAAGAAAGGTGACACATACTCGTATGTATTCGTACGAGCTACAAGGTACTTTGTACAAAGGGCATGCCTATCATTTCCCGGCAAGGAGCAGCAGACATGTGGTTTTCCGGGACGAGGGTTACAAGGAAATGATCGCTGAGGATTAGCGACTATCTTTCAAAGTGTTCATGGCATAGTTCAGGTGAAGACGCTCACATTATGCACACGAGCGTACAAAGTACAGTGGACGTCTAGGTCGCAATCCCAAGGCCGTCGTCCGTTCTTGAGCCTGACGATCAAGAGCGACCAGGTGCGCAAAGCTTGCTGCTTGCAGAAGTTGGGGATGTCTGTGCAACGCTCAGGTTCATCCGACGAATACGCCGCATACAAAGTATCTTGCAAGAAGCACCTTCGAAGCACGCATTGCGGTCAGGAATGAAGCACTTGAAATTGTGCAGGGTCTGTCCCCGGTCTAGCCAAGCATTATCCCAGAGCGAAGGAGGTGGAAGCTCAGCGAGTGTTCGGGGCTACGAAGTAGGGTGCCCTCCAATTTCAATGCTTTGACCCCCGTCCGGTCCAAAACGACCAGCCTGGTGGGAAATGAGCACGGCTGATTTCTCACTGCAGTGCTCTCCGACAGGCAATTTATGACGCACAACAAAACCTTACACGACACAGGGCAGGCCATGCGCCGAGATCAGATTCAGTTTCACGTCGCACATCGGACGTTCGTCGTCCTTTGTACTCTGAAGCCTTCAAGCATGAGAAGTAAGAGGAGTGAAAGGGGAAAGGAAAGGAAAGGATCGGCGAGGTAGGCGTGGAAGAACGACTACTTCGTACAGTCAAGAGATGTCAGATGGCCAGGGCGGTCACAGAGAGGATCCTCGATGCGCTGTCCAGGGAGGCGAGCAGAATCGGCTGCCGCAGGGCATTTTCGCACGAGTATCCATCCCATCTTGTGGACATTTGATTGGTGCCTCCTGGACAATCCCGTTCCGTGGTACCGCGGCCGTTAGAGTACCACAAGGCTCACTCATGGCGACAGCGGTGGCAGAGGTGAGCCACTCTCCAAAGGCTGTGTGTGGCCCGGCTCGTGTAATGCAGCCGTTTGTGTTGCATCGGATGTGCAACGTTCACCTTCGTCCCTACTCGGCGGCTGTTTATGACTCTGTGCTCATAGGCGCAATTGCGCCCTCTTCTTCGTCTTCTCCCCTCCCTCTTCACGCGCAGCTCCTTGGCTCGACACGGTTTTGCGTATTTTATCGCTTAGCATTCCTCCGTGCTTCGTCTGAATACTTTGTAAAGTACAGTTTGGCACTATGAACGCGCAGTCGTGAACGTCGCTCTCCATGCAATGCAATAGTTTTGCGTACGCAAGCTGGACCGAGATGAAGTCTGCAAAAGAGAACTTTAAAGAGGACACACGACATTGCAGCTTCGTCGTGTCGTGGTTCGCGTTTGCTGACAAGTAGGAATGCTTTGGCACACCCTCGTGGGTTGCCGCCAGAATAAGAAACTGCTACACAATACGACCGTGTTCAGAGCTCTCCGGCATGTTACTTTGTTCTCTGCAACGCGACGCGATCTGTTCTTTTACTTGCTTCTTCCTACTACTTTGTAACTAGACACCGCTTCTCTGCATTTAAGCTACAGCAGCAGTCGAAGCTGCAGCCACAGTCAGCACTCGGGCTGCAACGCAGGTCCAAGTCACCTTACCTGCATCGGCACCTGGCACGAAAGAAGTACTTTGGTACTTTTATTTTCTAGCTCTCCCTTTTGGTCTCGCAGGTCTTTTCGTATGCTGTAACTTGTCGTGTTACCTACGTGGCATGGCGTCCGTAAGTTTGCCCGCAAGATGCTTCCTTTTTTCTTTCTTCGTGCCACCCTGGCATGCAGATGCCAAGTACGTACATACATGAGTGGATTTGTGTATGCCCGACAGGATTGCAGCTCGACGCAATCCGCGACGCGATTTCTGTATAGAGACGAATCAAAGACAGGAGAGCAAACGTAGAGGGGCGGAGAGCACCATCTGTCTGATAAAGCACCAGAGGGTGTAACGGTGATGTCTCTCGCTTAGCGAGCGTATTAATATCAGCGTGTCTCTAAAGGATCTCTCGAGTCTCCTCAGGACGTCGGGAAAGATACACGAGACGGAGGCAGACCTATGCGCAATACCGAGGATGGAATCTTCGATTCGGCATGCGACACCGAACAGCCCGGAGTTGAAACAGCTCGAGAGCGAATACACAGCGGAGAAAACGAGCACCCGGCGACGACGTGGGAAGCCCTGGGGGGTTCACAGCATGGCAGGTGCTTCACCAAACGTAAGCTTGGGAAGTAGCTGCGAAAAAAAGAGAAAAAAGAGAGCAGAGCAAGATAGGTGCTTCCGGGCAAAGATATCCCTTGTGATGCATCATCTTTCGCTCTGCGTCAGCGTGTCACAACAGGCAACAGGTGTCGCTTCGTTTTGAAAACCCGCATTGGCACGTGTCTCCCGGTTCCCTTGAGATATGCCTTGAATGATGGCAAGGGCGCTTGACGGACTCGCTACACCGCCGGGCACCCGCAGCGGGACGCTCGCAAAGAAAAACGTCCAACGGCCGTGTGCCACGTACTGCGCCCTCGGCACCTCGAGATCGAACGGCACGCTGATGGGCATGCCCCAGCCGGCCAGAAACCACTGGTGCACCAGCCCACCGCCCTACATCTCCTCCTCCTGGCTCTCGCCCTCCAAGCCGCACCCGGCCGGACATGGTCGCCGTACACGAGCGTCTGTTTCATGCCCACGGTATCGCTAGCCAGTGCCGCGTAGTTTGTCTCCCAAGGCCATTGCAGCGTCGCCTTTGTCAGAGACAGGCCCACGAAAGCCGGCACCAGCGCAGTGGCAATGCCATTGTTTCTTTCCCCGATGCGGGCATCGTAGGCGGCAGTAAAGCCGATGCCAAACAGGACAATGTCACATGGCTCTACCGTGATATCCGGCCCTCGAGTACGTATCGTCCAAGAGACCTCACCATAGTGCCGAGCCCCACCCGCTGAATACTGCACTGGGTGTTGAGGTCGAGGGCGTCGTCGTTGACCACGCTCCGGCCTTCCGTCCCAGCCGTCGTGCGTAGCCGGCTCTCCATTGTACAAGGGAAGGCCTTGCGCCCCAATCCGGGAAAGTATGGCTTGCTGGGTAGCCAGGCTCTAGAGACGTGCGTGCAAGGGTGAGTCTGTGATGCCACAGCGGCCGCGACTCTTCTGGCGTCAGCATGTTGAGAACCCTGGGGGTATCGTCGTCGCCCCGAGAAGACCCTAGGCGTAGCGGCCGGGCCGATCGGATCAAGCGGCAAGGCCGAGAACAGAGACCTGGCGGAACAGGCACGGTATATGAAGAAATGCCCAGAATGAGAGCAAGGGCATAGCACATATGACAAAACAAGCCTGTCGTAGTAATTACACGCGGATAAAGTGTATCGTGTATAACTGCAATCTTTAGATCTTTCTTCGTGAGGTGTCTGAATCCCTGTGTGCACCGATATCGAGTGCTGCGTCATGCCCATGCCCTTTTCCGCGGAAGAACCTTGGGCAGCAGGGGGGCTCGCCATTCGAGATCCGGTAAACTTGAATCTTCGCGAACCCCTCGGCAAGCCATTGGCCATATGGTACAAGGTTCGCTGCCGTGGAGACAACCAGCCGATCAACTCTGTCGTCCTTGGCCGAATCGCAATTCCCACTGACAGCAAGCACGACCTGCGGGCTCGCACGACTACTTGAGGCCAGAGCGGCTTGCTGTCTAGACCAACCGGCTCAAGCTAGTCCCCAGCGATTGTGCGCAAGGGCCCAACCAGCAAGCCATTTCGTTCGAGCCATGATCCCAGACACAGACTCACCTGCCTCAGGGCTGCTACTGCCCATCGGAAGATCAAGTGTCTCTGTGCAGGTGGCTGTTAGGGAACGGTTTGAGCATGGCAAATTTGCACGATATCTCGGCATCAGCGTATTGGTGAGGTGCACCGCCGCCTTGGTACGCCTGAATGCTGTCGCTATGCATGTGCCACATTTGCCGTCTACCATGACCTTCTTTGCGAATGGCTTCGCCGGCGCCTCCAAGTTGCTCGTGCTGGTACTGCCGGTGGCATCGTTGCTGCTCATGAAAGCTGATGTGATGGCCGCTCATTGGTGACGCAGCAACCTAGCTGCAGGAGATGCCGTCTGTCGCAGCCCTTGGCTGCCGGCTGCATAGCTCCTGGTCGCGTCCAGCTTGTCATGGACGGAGCCCAGGTTTGGCGGCCAACGGTCTGTGGTCTTGGCGACCGGCCGGTGGGTGTACCGTCCTCAACAACTACACGCACATGCAGTATCAACGAGAGCCCCTGTGGTCTGCTTGAGGGCTTGTCGCCACGGCGGTCGGAGATGCGTGCAGCATCGATGGGTTGCATAGTGCACGATCGTACCAATATATGGCCACTCCATTTCTGCCTGGCGGTGCAACATGGAGGCCAATCTGGAGATGTACTGGAAGAAGATCAGTATGCTTTACTCCTGGTGGACGTGACCGTCTAGCCAGAATGTGCTTGTTTTGGCATGCCCGCGGGGGAAAGTTGGATGCGCCAAGAGTTGAAGCCCGTCAATCCGGTCGTTGGTCTGATACTGAGTGTCTGGGCGGTACGTCGTAGTCCTCCGTCAACGAGGCGCGACTACGTACGGAAAGCCCACGATGCTGACTCTGCGTGAAAGAGGTCCAGAAACGCAAAAAGAATATGTAAGATGTATTGCAAACAGAGCTGGTTTCTCTCGAGCGAATTCAAATGCAACAGTTCTCCGTTTTGCGGTTGCACGTCATAGCGCGCCGAATACGATGACAGGCAACCATGCGAGCCAACCAATGCTGCGAGAGCTTGAGTGGTGATCGTTGCTTTCGGCTCTCTGGTAGTATGGAGAGCTGGTAGCCTGCCAATCAACATCTTTATGGGTATCGTCTGTCTTCAGTGAGAAGGGCTCTGTGACTGTGCTGAAAGGAGATAGTCATCAGCCGACAAGGAACAATGCACAGGTGATCCTCATTGTAAGGTCAGGCCAAAACAATGTCGGCCCGGAATTTGAGTGAGGCAAGAGTGGCCCCATGGAATGGAGAAAAATCACCCTGCGCCTGATTGTGTCATTCATAAAAAGTGAAGTGATCTTCAGGAAATAGCTTTCAGAATTACCCGAAGCATCTCCTCGGTAGTACTCCGCTCCGTATTGAGTAAGACATCCTCGAGTTTGAAATGTTGTGACACTGATCGCGCAGGAGCATCTCTCGACTCCAAGGCATACAAAGTCCGTCTGGGGCGCATTTCTCGAAAGGCATTGTGCAGCTGTCGGAGTATGAGGGAGAAATCCATGAGAAAATTGATGTTCAGGGATGAGACTGATTGTGTCAAGGCGGACTCCCTGGCTGCATGCCGGATAGCCGTGTCGACGCTGGATGCGGCCAAACAAAAAGGTGCGAGGAGCAGCGGGTTGTCCATAGTCTCACACACCGTAGAATGGGAAAAGCCAAGACAGGAGGGAATCTTCATCCACTTCTCCGCTTTCTCTTCCACATGGGACTCGCTGGCTCTCCCAACATGCTGGGGAGAGATGGGTGCGCGCCCTGAAAATAGGAGAATGTCGCCCTAAGACGGGCAAAGTGGTCTGGAACATGTTGTGCGAGCAGCCCTCTTGGCCTGGTCTGGTCATCCGCGCCAACGATGCGGGACGACGTCATCGGGCGTCTCGCAAGGGATCCTCATATTTCTTATTTCGCCCTGGCCTGCACTCTGTGACAGAACACAGCCGTGGCCAGATTGGTTGGAACACATCTCGTGGCCAGGCTCTTCTGCAGCGCCAAGCCGTTCTGTGCAAAATATCTGCCTTGTTACTGGCAAGGGATAAGCAGGAGATCGAGGTAGTCAGGCTCCTTCTGGCGGGCTGTCGTCGCAACACAACAAAATTGATGTCCCTTTTGTGGCCATTCTTTCCCTCCTTCGCAGGTCGATCGGCAAGATCGGCACTTGGTCCATCACGTGGACCTGAGAGGGAGGCACATTGTTTTGCTGGGCGATTGTACTGAATGAACATGGAAGCAAAGCATTGTGTGCGTCGTACATGAACTTCGTAAATGGTAGTAGAGAGCCTGACCCTGATTGTGAGGATCATTCCCTGTCTGGCATTGGAGAGCGTACAAAGTACTGACAGTCGTGTGCCGTTAACAGCCCGTCTTCCTGTACTTTGTACTGTACATCATGTTCATCAACGAGATACTGGATACTCTGAAGTGAGCAGGACAAAGGACAGGCGACAAAGGACTCAGGACTCGGTACAGCTGCCACGGTCCGCAAAAAAAATAGGGGGGAATATTGCCGGAAACTAGCATGGCAAACCTCGGGCTGGTCGGGCTGGTGGGAGACGGACTCAGGGACTCTCGCAAAGGGTGGGGATGGGAAAGGGAAGACGAAGCCCGCGCCAACGCCGCTCCATTCTCGTGTGCGTGATTGTCGTCGCGACCGAGTGGTTGTCAAGTGCCACTGGCTCTCGCAGGTGCTATCCACTGCTGGCGTTCTCGCTTGGGTCGTTTTGTACATGTAAGTGACGCCAAAACGGCGTTTCTAGGTCCTTTCGTCCCCTATTGTTGCGGGCCTAGACTGGATCCCGTCCAGCCAATGCTTGTCAGGATGCGGCAGCGATCAGCAAAAGAATAGATTTCCATGGAACCTAGCTCCTTTCGAAAAGACGCGGTTTCGAGACAGCACCCACTGGCGCGAGGAACGGATACCAGAGGCGAGCTGAATGTCAACCTCCGCGTTTCGTCCCGAGACCAGTCGTGGTCTGCAAAACTCGCAACCATCTTTGCGAGGCCATGTTGGACGAAGTACTTTGTGTCTGACTTGGTTTGCATGTGTGCGAAGTAGAGGGTTTACTTCGTAGGAAGAACCCGGTGTTCTGGCCTCTCGGCCTTATTGTGCCTTTTTCACTCCTTTGATGCTTCTCTCTGGGGGACTCTTTGCGAGGAGGGTTCGTGGATCAGTCCCAAAGCCTGTTTTGGTGGTCACACAGCAGGTGTGAGGAACAGAGAGACAAAAGAGACAAAAGAGACAAAGACAAAGCGCCGAGAGGCTCACCCGGTTCAGGGAATGGCCAGGAGGTTGCTGCATGAGAAGGGCGACTGGCTGTTTAGCATGTGCCTGTGTATGCCGTAAACCTGGGGAAAGCTCGAGATGTTGAACGGTTCCGATCGAGACCCGAGTAGTTGCGACGCGTCCTCCTCGAGTGCCTCCAGTGCCCATCAAAACGATAGAGTATGGCCACGACCAGTCACCAGAAAAGACTCGCATGGCCACAGTGAGGAGTGTTTTGCCGCCGCCAATACCGTACAAAGTCGCTCATCGACGCAGCACGGTCGATTCCGTACATGTACGTCAAACATCCGATAGTCTGACTGCACCCGTTACGGCCTCAGGGCAAGGAGGGCCGTTGGATATGCCACAACCCCTGGGGCCTGCACCGAGGCAAAATTCTCGCCAGTTCCGTACTTTGTAGGATGGTAGGATGGTAAGATGCCCGCCGCGTCCGCTACGGTGCTGTCGGGAAATATGCTGCCCACCAAGGACCCACTTTCGTTGGCCAGGGCCCAGTTTAGCCTGCTGCGCTGGGACTCGCTCCTGCCGTTACCGCGTACGATGGACTAAGACAGCGCCGTGCAAAGTCCGTCTCAGAGCCAAGGAAGGCGCGGCCTGCACCTGTCGCAACAAAGAAGCAGCACAGCGCGGAAGTAGGAAGGAGCGACCTCTCACCTTCCAACTTCCCATCCTCCGCCCGTCGCGCCTTCTTCCACTCACGACCAGGAGACAGGCTCCATCCGTCAGCCATACACTACCCACATTCGCGCCTCATTCGATTTTTTATTGTGATTTATTTTATTGGTGTGGCGGCTTATCCTTGCATCGTGGCCACCCTGGATCTCTCACCCTTTTACGACGTACTTTGTACGACATACTTGTCCGAGCACTGCACGCAACTACCTGCCAGCTAGCCATGCGCATCGCCATCGTCCTGTTCTCGCAAACTCTCGCCATCTCGTGCTCATAGCCAACGCTTGGCTCTCCTCCACTAGCAGCGCCACGCGCGCCTCCACTCGACCTTCGAACTTTTCACTCCGCAAACCATCGAAACCGACGTCGCGAAAGGCTACCTTCTTCGGTTTTGAGCCTCTCGCGTTCTCTCCCACCGCGCCGTCTCCCATCTCATACAACCCCGATCAGCTCAACCTGCGCCTGCGCGCCAAAAACCGATGGTCTCAATCTCTACAGCCTCCGTTTACACGCCTCATTCAAGATGGCCAGCCCTCCCCCCCCGCCCCTTTGCCCGTAGGCGAAGACAGCTGGCTCGACTACATCGAACAACAGCGCCGCACCGCGACGGGATTGGAGCAGCGCATCCGTGTTATCGAACTCTACGACTCCGCCGTCAACGCCGAGCCCGGCAGCTTGCGCCTCTGGGTCGCCTATTGCGACTACTTTTGGGCTCTACACAACGAATGCAAACATCGGGCAGGCAGCGTTGCTGGCTGGTCCCCGGAAGAACAACATGCGGCGTGCGACATCTTCTCGCTTGATGCATCGCTGCACCTGTGGAGCAAAGGCCACGAAGCGACCAAGTACCGCCTCAGCGACAGCCACGAGCTCTGGAATCGATGGATTGCCCTCGAACTCGACCTTCTCAACCAAACGGGCACCACCGAAGGTGTTCGCCGCATCACCCACCTGTTTCGCAATCGTCTGACAATTCCGCATGCGGCCTGGGACGACACGTCCTCGGCGTTTAGCACCTTTTTGTCCCAATACAATCCGGCCGCGTACGAAGAGATCATGCGCGCCGTGACGGAGCAATCGAAAGCAGCAAGACACATCTACGAGCTGCGCGACCCAATGGAGATGGCACTGCGTGCTGCCATCCGCCAAGGCGACGAAGAGGCCCACCGTGAAGCCATGTCGCGGTACCTTGGATGGGAGGTGGCAAATGCCCTGGCCGAGCAAAACGACAAGGTCACCGCCATTCGCGTCGCACTCGGCCTCTTTGGGCGCGCTTTGACTAGCATTTTTCAAAAAGACGACACGGCGTGGACCGACCTGGTCGTCTTCATCTCCCGGCTTCGGAGCGAGTTGGACAATGCTCCGAATCGCAATGCGGAGGTCGCGCGCTTCCTTCCCAACAGCCTCGATGTTCTACAGCGCGCCGTACAACATTGTCCCTGGTCCGGAGCCCTCTGGGTGTGGTACATCATCAGCGGTGAACAGGCGGGTCTGAGTTTCTCTGACATGGAGCGGATAAAGCACGCTGCCACAAACAGTTCCTTGGATCGTGATGGCATGGCTGCCGTGGTCGACATGTACGCTGCGTGGTGTGGCTATCTGCGCCGCTGTGCCGTTGACCCGAACGCGTCCGATGAAGCTGTTGACCTTGCCGATTCGGGCCTCGTGGCCGCCCTCGAAGCCGTCCAGGTATGGGGAGAGCGTCGCTTTGGCAGCGCTTTCCAGGGCGACCCAAACTTCCGCCTCGAACGGATTATGATCTACCACCTGACTGAAAAGCACGCCGCCATCGAGGAGGCACGCGAGCACTGGGAAAAGCTGGCCCGGAAGGAACTACATGCTCATGACTACAGCTTCTGGTTGAGCTACTATATGTGGGAGATGAACCTCTTCCATTCACAGAAAGGAACCGGCGAAGCCCGACGCCAGCCCCCCGACACGCATGTCACGCAGACCGACCCGCCCCGCGAACGTCCTCAACCGAGCCCTGCACGACCCTCAGCTCAACTGGCCCGAGCGCATCATCGAGATCTACTTGCAGCATTGCAACGACTTTGAAAGCTCAGACGTTCTTCGAGGTGCCTGGACGACGTACACGACATTCGGAAAACCATTGCACAGCAACGCAAGGACGCAGCGTCACAAGCTGCCGCTCAGGCTGACGCCCAAGCACGTGCCCAGGCCGAGGCCGATGCAAGTTCAGGACCGGCTGCCTCGACCGGCGTCGCTACCGGACAGCAAGCGTCTGAGCAGGCAACTGACGAAGCCACTGCTGGAGTGAAGCGAAAGTGGGAAGCGAACGCAACGACAACGATGCTGATTCGGCTTCGAAAAAGCCAAAAAGTGAAAACGGTACCCACCAAAGCGACGAGCCACAGCAACAGTTGCTCAAGCGCGACCGTGAAAACACGTCTGTTTTTGTGTCCAACCTGCCGGTCGACGTCACAGCCACAAAGGTCCGGCAATATTTCCGCGAATACGGCCACGTAAACAACATACAGCTCAAGAAAGAGGAAGACAACAAGTCTGCGGTCGCGTTGGTCGAGTTCCGATCCGTTGAGGACGTGCAGTCTGCACTGATTCGCGATGGAAAGTACTTTGGTGACCACAGCATCTCTGTCAAACCAGCAACAGGCATCACACTCTACGTCACCAACTTTCCACCGACTGCAGATGATGCCTTTATCCACAAGCTTTTTGCCGAGAGCGGGCAGATTTTTGGAATCCGCTGGCCAAGTTTGAAATACAACGCACACCGCCGCTTTTGCTACGTATCGTTCCGCGATGCAGAGTCGGCCGCGAAGGCCACCCTACGGAACGGGCAGCTGCTCGAGGGCAAGTATAAACTCTCCGTGCAATACTCGGACCCTCTGGCAAAGAAGGCACGAGGCGGAGCAACGGACGAGGGCCGTGAGGTGCATGTCAAGAGCATTCCGTTTGATGCCAATGAAAAGGTCATCGAGACTCTGTTCTCAAAGCATGGTGTTGTTGAGCGTGTTCGCCTTCTACGCAACATGGCCGGTCGCAGCCGTGGCTCTGCATTTGTGGTCATGAAAACCAAGGAAGAGGCGGAACGGGCGGTGTCCGAATTGAACCAGGTTAAAATGGCTCACAAATTATCACGGTCGAGGTGTCCGTGCCGACAAATACGCGGCTTTCGGCGAGAGAAACCTCGGTAGCTGCAGAGTCGACAGCCTCTGGCGGTGCCGGTGATGACGACCTACACGACGCACCGGAAGACGACGACGCCAAAAGAGCCGACAAAGAGGCACTCCGCAATCGGACGTTTGCACTTCTTGGCATTCCAGATACGGTCAACGTGGCCCGCGTTCGGACATTGGTGGAATCGCTCGGTCACCTCAAGAGACTCGTGCTTCGCGCTGACCACGGTGGCGCCATTGTCGAGTATGCCGATGCGGCGACGGCCGGCAAGGCACAGCTGGCTCTGGAAGGCGCGCAAGTCGGCCAGTACAACCTTCGAACGGGCACCATTGCGCAGCTCTACAATGAGAAAGGCGAAGTTCGTTCTGACCGGATGGACAAGGCCGCGCCTCGGCCCGCAAAAGCAGCCGCTTCGTCGACCACGACCGCAAAGGATGGGAAAGGTTCTGCCGCAACAGCCTCGACCGTATCCGCAGCATCTCTGATGCCGACTCGCGTCAAGCGCTCGGTGTTGGGCGGTAAGGGCGCAAAACGAGGCGTTGACTTCACCGCACTGTCGGCATCGGCAGCCGCCAAGAGCAACGGCGAGCCGGCCACCACAACGGTACATTGACGACGGCCTCTGCGACCGAGCCTGCGCCCGCCAAGAAGTCGAATGCCGACTTCCGTGCATTGTTTCTCAACCATGGACAAAGGCGGAAGCGAAGGAGCTTGGCGACAGCAAGGAATCGGAGGATGGAGGGAAGGAGACGGCAACAAGGAAAGCGAGGCAAAGCTGCTGGTGATGCCAAAGGCAAGGCCAAAGCCAGCGACGCCACTGACGACACCGACATGGATGTCGACGTCGCCGTCGCCGTGAATGGCCACTGAAAACAAACGGTGATTGGGAACACGGGGCCGACCAAGGAGGACGGTGCGCCGTATGACTTTTGGATGCATATACCCGACGAGTTGACCGATGGGAACGGAGGGACCATCAAAAAACGGCGAATGTAGGGCGGCTTATTTATTTATTATCTTTTCTATTTTTCCTTTTTTTTTTGGTTTTGGCAGTACCTGCTCCAAAAGCTGTATTTTCTAGTCTTCATTCTGCCGTTTCTTGTTTCCTCGAGTACACCACCTCGTCTCTGTTTCTATCAGGAGAGAAAACCCTTAAAAAAAACACTTCAATGAACGTTGCGTGTTCATAGCAACCAACATTTGACTCCCATGTGCCACGCGCGTCTACTCGTAGAAAGACGACAGAACACAATGCTCCACATACCATCGTCTTGTGTTCCACAGAGAGAGGGCGCAAGGACTTGACCGTGCAGCAACGCCGGTCACGATGCCGACCTTGAGGCCTGGCAGTCTGTACAAGTGTTGCGACGTATGAGAGGGGGGAAGGGGCTCTCAAGGTATGCTGGAGCTGTGTCGTGTGAGAATACAGCCCGGGACACGATCTTCGACTAAAAGCCACCAAACACACTCGGCAAACAACAGATGAAGAGAAGCTACAAAAGGCACGATGAGCCTGGTGGAAGTCGCATATTTTTCTATTCTCATGACGATGCAGTAATGACTCTCCTCGAAATCCGCCCAGCAGCCATGCCACCTCGAATTATTGCGTGTCTCCTTGCCTGCTCCTGTCAACAAGGAAACCAGGAGTCTTTCTCTCTTTCCCTCTCTTTTTCCTTGTTCTTTTTTGTCACAATTCTAAAGACAACGTTTTCTCAGTGATTGGTGGGAAATCGATAAAACAACTTCAAAGGCTACTTTGCTTAGCGATACCTGTGCATCCTCACCATTTCGTCGGCCTCCACGGTCCTCCTGACCCAGTTCAGAAGCTACCTGACGACAAATCGTCTCATAACGAACGACACCCACGCGGATACCAAATGGTTACCGTGAATCCTTTGACCAGCCCTACCACTATCATTGGTATCGTCTGTACCGTTGACGGTCTGTTTCGAAGCGTCTCATTCTATGACTGGTAGCTGCGCTTGAGCAAGTACGGCTTGCGCTTCTTAAGATCGAGCACCATCTGCCCAAAGAGACCGTTGGCCCACGAGAACCACTGTCGCGTCCACTTTGTCTGGTCAAATGTGTTGACACTCTCATGGATGAGGCCCAGCCCGGCTGTGCTGCTAACAAGCGTGTGCAGCTGGTCCTCAATCTCGTCATCGTCGGTTGATGTCAGGATGCGCACAATGCTGGCCATGGGCCACGCATAGCCGGGGCCTTGGTGCGGGCCGCCGACACCGCTAATCACCGGACCGTGCATGAAGTACGGATTGCTATTGTACTGCTTTGGGCCCGGTCGCAGTGTCTCGGAGAGGATGGCAGCACGCGTGTTTTTGTAAACGGGGTCGTCAATGCTCGTGTAGCCAAAGAAGGGTGCCGACAACAGGCTTGGAATGTTGGCATCGTCCATGATGATTGACGAGCCGAAGCCGTCAACCTCGTACGCGTACACGGGCGCACCGATCATATCAGCCCGGGTGCCGGCCACAATGCCGTGTCTTTGGATGGCTTTGCGCACCGAGGACGCGAGGCTGTGCATCTGCTTTCCGAGACCCTTTGGTGCGGCTGAACCGAGCCTGTCCACAATCTTGGCCGTCTCCTTAAGGTAGTGCGAAAACATCATGTTGGCTGGGATGAACAGCTGTAGAAGGGTGCTGTCATCACTTGGCCGGAACGCCGACCGGATGAGGCCCGTGTTGCCCGCCACAGGGCTGCCAAGACCATCGTTGGCCAGAGTCTCCGTGCTGCGCGTGGTCATCCGCGTGAATGTGTAGGGCGATGTGAGCACGCTGCCGTTATCACCGTACGTCGGCGTCATCATCGAATTGGCGGTCTGGAGGACAGCTTGCACTGCCGCGAGCCACTTGAACTTGCCAAAGAACGCGGCATCGCCTGTAGCGCTGTAGTAATCGGCCGACACCTCTAGGAAAGCAGCCAGGCTGTCGAGCTCATACTTGCACTCGAAGACCTTGGTCGCATCGTAGTTTGGTGTGACTGTGTCATCGGCCGCTGCACTGTTGGTGGTCGGTGCAATGCCCGACTCCACTGGCGGCTGGAAGCTGTTGCAGTACGGCGACTCCAGCAGGTAGCGTGCCTGTAGGTTGATGACGCCGCGGTATAGGGATGCCAGGCTGTTGGGGTCCGAGGAGGCCATTGAGGAGCGAGACGTACGACTGCATCTGGTTCGACGAGTCGCGCAGCCACATGGCATCAATATCTCCCGTGAATGAAAACGTCAACTCCTCGTCAGCATTGTCGGCTGCTCCACGCCCTTCCAAGCGAATGGCCGTGTCCAGTGTGTTTGGAAAGGCGTTGACAAAGAGCCGGTATAGATCCGGATCGGCGATGCTGCTGGCCATCGAAGTGATGGTGGACTCGACCTCGGTCAAGTTGAAGGTGCGGCATCTGGGGTCCGGGCGCATGTAGCTGAGCTGGTGGGTTCCGTTGCTGAGGGCTCATGCTTGACCATGGAGTAGGTCGAGTAGTCGGGCAAGCCTGAGCGGCGGCCGCCCCGGCGTCCAGAGACCCGCGAGTATGCCGGCACCGGCAATTTTGGAGCGTCTTGCCATGTTGCTCAGATAAGGGATGTTTGAGAGGTCTGAGATCGCAGAGAAGAAAGGGTCTGGGGGCTGAAAGACGGCAAGAGGCGTAATAGATGACGAGCCAAGCTATATGACTACTGGGGAGTTGATACTGTGATTGTATCGTGATCCTTCTTATGCTTCGTCCGGTCTTCTCGGGCCGGTTGATTGCCCAGTGTATGGCCAGACAGGGTGCCTCTTAAGTATACACACACTTTCCGGCAGACCACGACCGGCTGTGCTAGCACAACAGCTGCCGTTGTACGAGTATTGCAAAAGGATAATGATAGCTCAAGAGCTGCGTCGTAGCAGAAGCGTGATCAGTGTGGGGCAGTGGCCGATCACTGGGTGACCATGTCGAGAACACGCCGCCTCTCATCACTTTCGCGGGGTCGAGAGTCGATCAACGGTGCCGGGGTCACGGTCACACGTACAAGGGTCAGCTTGTTCTGTGGGCCGTGGGGTGTACGAAGTAGTAACGTGCTGATGTACTTTGTAGGATTCGGTCTGAGAACGGCACGAGTACCGTGGCATAACGGTTGAAAGGTTGCATCTCAGACGTTGGCGGAGAGAGCGTGAGAGGACGAGAGAAAGAGATGCTCTCGATGCATGTTCTGTTTACCGCCGCCTCCGCTGCTCTTTCCCCTTCTTCCCTCACCAAGGCGTGTCTATCACCAGATGGCAGTGATGCAAACTTTAATACATGCAGGAGCTTCTGGCAGCAGCGTGACCTCTGCCCAGCCTCACTTTACCACACTTGGTCACGGCCACAGACATATACGCAGGCGATAAGTGACGACCACAGACTGTCGAAAGAGCAGCACGATCTTTGTCTGCAGCTACGCTCTGTGCTGTAGCTCCGTGCATACCTTGCAAGCTCAAAGCTTGGTTCAATGTGCTCGCAGCATCTCACCTCCGCCTTGCGTTGCCTCCCCGCGGACAGCTCCAGTCTGGACAAGTTTGAGCAACTCTCTCCGGTTCCTGTGCCTGTTCCCTCAACAGGATAGACAGGCCCGATATGAAGAACTTGGGGCCAAGGCATCCTTTTGTCTGTCGATCTTGGTTTGCTCACGCCAGTCTGCACCATTCGATGCAAGCGCAAGTCCTTTGCGCCACACGCCGTAGAACGGCCGTAAAACGGCCGTGGGCCGGTGTCCGGGGAAGGCTGTCTCTCCGACCTTGTGACCGTCTACATTTTACCTCTACCAAACCCCAGTAGTAGGTTGTAGTAGGTCATACGTCTGCTTGCTTGCCTGCCCAGTGCAGCATTCCCCACACTCTCTTCACCTCACTACTCGTACTTTGTTCCCCGCAACCCAAATCTCGGTTGGACGGGTTGAGTGTGTGTGGGTGCCGCCGTCGTACTCGTTAATACATAGGACTGTTGCCATGGGTCCCTTTGGCACATAAAATGAGGTGGGTAGATTGCCAATCCGAGGTCGCTGATTCGATGTGACAACTTCGTAGGAGCTTTGGATAGCATCCATATCAACAGACCGTCCCCCATTATCATCGTCTTCATTCTCTCTGACGAGCTTTCTCTTGTCGCACTCTTTCTTGCTATCGTGGCAAACCGTTCATTGAGCTAGCCCGAGAAATGCCCGGGCCGGAGACATGAGACACGAGCCTCGGCTGAGGTACGAAATCAAAGGAAGAGAGGGCCCGCTAAAAACCCAATGCAACCCACAAAAGCGGGAAGCGATCTCGGTGTAATACGGTGCGAGCTTCTGTGTCATCGCAATCCCCGCATCTGTACGAAGTACTTCCTTGGTATTAGGCCTGCGTCTGGGCGTTCCTGGTGCCAACAGCAGTCACAACGGCACATGGACGGAGGTGTTGAGCTCCACATATGCGAAGAGTTTGCTGGATGCATGAGACTGAGGCTGATGAGGCCCAACGTTAAGTCTATTGTAGCTGTGTTGTATTGTATGGTAGGTGTAGTCTCGAGGGTGAGATTACAGATAGAATAGCATGCCACGGGGAATGGAGAGCAAGATAGCTATCCAACGGAAACATGCGAAATATATAGTACATCAAACGTGCGAATAAGTGGCCGCAGGCGACTCTAGCTAGTATAGATGCACAGTGTATGCTGCTGGGCTGGCTGTGCCCAAATCCTAAAACACTCTGATTGCAAGTGTGGTTTATTTTCTATTTTCTTTATTGAATGTTTGAGCGAGACGAGACCAAGCGCCGCTTACTGTGCTGCCTTTGTCGCGGCTGTAGGCTCGGCCGGGCCGCTGACCTCCTTCTTCTCGTCTGTTGGTGGCGCCAGGGATGCCTGCACCGGCGGCGTCAGCAGGTAGGTGGACGGGATCAGCTTGTGGCGGGCGGCCGGGTTCAGCGTCAGACCGAAGCCTGGCCTGTCGAGGTCGGCCGTGGTCAGGAAGCCCTGGTGCGGGATCGGCTCGTCGATAAACAGGTCGCCGAACACGGCAGAACGCTCTTGCCGTCGGGCGAGTTGGCCAGGTACTCCTGGAAGGGTGTGTTGGGCTGCGAGATGACAAAGTGGTAGCTGTAGGGACCGCTGGCGTGCGGCACGACGGGATGTCGTAGGCGGCGGCCATGGCGCTCACGCGGAGCAGCTCCGTCAGGCCACCCAGCCACATGACGTCGGGCTGGATGATGTCAAGGTTGCGGCCTCAATGAGCTTGCGGAAACCGTAGCGCGAATACTCGTGCTCGCCCGTGGTGAACTTCATCGTCGGGTGCGCGCGCTTAATCTGCTCGAAGCCGTCCGTGTCATCGGGCGACAGGCACTCCTCCCACCAGTTCAGGTTCAGGTCCTTGGTGGCCTCGACAATCTGGATCGTGTACGACACGTTGAGCGACATGTAGCAGTCCACCATGATGGGAAAGTCGGGCCGACCGACTCGCGGTGTTTGCGCAGAAACTCGACGTTCTTGCGCAGGCCCTCGGCGCCTCCTCCGGGCAGTACGGCAGCGGCACCTTGGCACCCCAGAAGCCCATCTTCTTGGCGCAGTTGGCTCGGGGCCTGTGCAGTAGAAATTGAGGCGCTCCTTGGTGGCACCCCCAATGAGGCGATAGACGGGCTCATTGCGGATCTTGCCCAGCAGATCCCACAGGGCCAGGTCGATCACGGAGATGATGGCAACGGGAGGCCCTTGCGGCCGTAGAACATGGACGCGCGGTACATCTGCTCGAACAGGAGGTTTGTGTTGCGCGGGTCGGCACCGATCAGGAAGCGCTCAAAGTGCTGGTGAACCAGCCAACAGGCCGGCGGGCCACCGAAGCCCGTGGCAAACCCGACTGTGCCATCCGTGGCCTCGATCTCGACGAAAAAGGAGCCGAGCACGTTGATGCCCCAGGTTGTCCGCGAGGACCGGTATTTTTCCCAGCCGGAGCAGGGTGTCGAGATAGGAGTGTCGATGAGCCTGAGAGAAGAAGAGGCACGCGTTAGCAAATGAGGCGAGGGTGTAGCCGGGGCGAGTTTCGGTCAGGACGTCGGTGGGCTGCTCACCAATGGCCACCCTTGACATTGTGGTAGTCACCGCCTGTACACAATGTTAGCAATGGGGCCAGGACGAGTCAAGAGTCAATGCGGCTCCATAGCCAAAGCTCGTGTCTTTTGCTCAGCGGCGGGTGGCAAGACGTACCGGCACCAACACCGTCGATAACATACGACCGGATGGCCTTGATCTTGGGGAAATCCTTGACGGAAGCCATTTGGACGACTGTCAACCGCACGGGTCGCGCTTTCGCGAATGATACGAGGCGCAGGGTAGAAGAGAATGGGGCGAGAAATAGCTGGCGAGACAAAGTCGGGGAGGGGAAAGAGACCAGAACGTATGGAGAGAAGGTTGAGCAGCAATGACGGAGGGTGAAGAAAAGACGAGAGAGGACGGCGCGGGTAGATGTACTCGTAGTGGCAGCTTTGGCTTCGTTTGCCTCTTGCGATTGCGGGACCGAAAGAGCGAGACAGAACGGTACTTGTCTCTGGTCTACTCGTATTCACATGAACAGGATGGCCTTGCTGCGATCACAAAGCACGCGAACGGCACCCAACAAGCGACCGGCGAGAAGGAGGCTAAAATGACATACAAAGGCCCCAAACGCAGCAAACACAACAGCCCGAGGGGCAGCTCATGGCACAAAGCTCGAGGTCTCCAGCATCAAGTTGAGCTTGGGAGGGGCGATTGAGACACTCGTCGTCGGCCACTGATGTACCGACACAGCGATAGGTGAAATGTGAAGAAATGTCCCCACCTGACGACGATCCTGATTAGCGTCGACTACGACCAGAACAGTGGAGCCACTGCTGTGCTGTAGTGCACCGTCACGAGGTCTCACATTGTGGCACTTTTGTCGTTGGATGTTTGGCAATTGCTCGATTGTCTGCGCTGTCGCGACGTTCAAGTGGGAGCACAGCTTCGCAACACGGCGCAAATACAGCACGCCGACCGCTGCACGCGAGCATGCGATGGACACACAAAGGAGAATGAGGGATCGCGCAGCTGCACCGCAAGACCGGAGTGGTGATACTCGTCTCGGGACAACATGGCATTGGCTGAAGCGAGCTGGAGGGTGACTGCACGCATGCAGACAGCGTGAGCAAGCAAAGGGCATAAGCTGTTCCGGTGCGCGTATCGCCTGATCTTGTATGCTGTGACGAGGTCCGTTCTGTCTCAACCATGTCGTGGACAACGATACACGATCCTCCTTCTGCAGAGCTCGTTGAAGCCATCGCGGCAGTCTGGGCCGTTGCATGTGCAGGCCACCCGGGCATCACTAGACCGTAAGCCGAGCTCGCAGGGAGCGACAGACCCCTCACCACGGCGACCCTCTTTTTGTCTCGTAGTCGACTTTGTACGAGAAAGAAGACCGAGCCAGAGAAGCGAGTCGGCTCCACAGCCAAAGACTAGACTACTTCGTAGACGGGGTCCAGCTCAGGTCCAGTTCACACGAGGCCTCGGTAGTCTACAAAGTACAGAGTAAAAACACTCGTCTGCCCCTCGGGATGTCGACAGAACGAGAGCAATAGCCCGAGCTGACAACATTGGCCGAGAAGACCGGCAGCAGACGTTCTCATGGGACAGCCTTTTCCAACGCCAACACGACCTTGACCAGCTTCATTGTCGACCCTCATGAACGCCAGACCCACGGCAACTCATGCATGGGCCTACGACGGTCCGGGTTGAATTGCTGGAGACCTTGCACAGAGGTTCCGTCTGACCGTGGACGGGCCGCGGCGAAACAGAGCTTGCGAGACCAGCTCGGCTGTCGCATTCGTTTTTCTTCTTTTTCTTCTTTTTCTTCTTTTTTTCTTCTAGCTTTCTGCTCACATTGCCCGATCGCGAGGTCACCCCATCAGGCACGCCTAGATTCTTTGCCCTACACCGACCAGGAGCGACAAGTGAGGAGAAAGGAGGAGAAGCTGTCTGCGACAATTGTCCCGAGCTGCAGCTTGGGTTCTTCATTCTGACACACTGCGTCGTACCGCTTTCTGCACACATCCCGCTCGCCTCTCACGCAACTTGCCCAAACCCCATTTCCCCAAGGCTCGGCGTCCGGAGTACCTTCATACGAACCGGTACGAATCGACCCAAGGCGCGGCCCAGCGACCAACCCAGCCATGCGATCGGCTGCAGGCAGCACGGCTGTGGCCATCGCAGGTCCAGGCGCTGCCGCCATGGCTGCCGGCTCGACTCCAGGAGCAGCTGGAGGCGACGGCCGGCAGCTCACCGACACCATCCGCTTCAGCAAGAACAGACGCCTGACTCGAAGCCGAGCCTACACATCTTACAGACCCAGGGCCAAAGTCAAGAACAGCCTCAGTCGCAACCACAACAGCAACAGATTGCTGATTCAGATAGCGGCGACGGCGACGGCGACGGCGACGACGGCGACGACAGAAGCGATGTCGACGGTGACGATGACAGCGGCGCCGCTCGCAGCGGGAAGCGGAAGCGGCCCGTCTCTGTATCGTAAGTATCATCGGCTGCTTTGACGTTTCTTCCATGCCCCTCTCGCCTTTTTCGATCTTGTGCTGCCAACTCTTTCTCGTGTCATCCCATTCGTCTCCTTGATTGCAGCGTATCCTCGTCCCCCCGACCAACGCGCTGATGTCTCTCAATCTTAAATCCTGGTCCCTCAAACAGCGTTCGCCATCCGGATCAGATTGACACCCCCCTTCGACCCCTACCCCATCCACCAGCCTTCTTCGACTAGTGTCGTGTGAGCCTGTGTTAACAAGATGCTCTCTCGCATCTCGGGTTCATACCCCCCGCGGCGATCGCTCCGCCGCGCAAGCTCTCTATGCACGCTCAAGCTTCCCCATACTCTCCTCCCCGTCCCCTCCCCTTCCCCCTTGCACCGTCTGGATCTGCCCGCTGCCATCTTGTCTCCCTCCGTGTCAGTGAGACATGCGCCAGGCCGCCCCATGTATCCGCGGTCTGGATGCTCGTGCTCTGCACGCGGCCCGTCCATGTCTATCCACTTGTTCCCGTCTTAACCCAATCATCCGTCAATCATATTGTCGATTCTTCCCCACGCGTTCCAGCCTTCTGGCACACAACACTCTTGTCCTTATCCACACTACGATCGGCCTGTCGCACATCATGGCTGCTGCCGCCGCCTATGAGTCGCCTCCGGCTGCTCAAGTCGAGATGGCGGACGCCACGTCCCAGTCGGACGACAGCGCGGACGAGTCGCCTCCACGGAAGAAGCGCGCCGTCAAAAGAGATCATCCACCCGCTAACCTGACCGGCAAACCCAGATGCGAGCTGTGCAAGCAAAGAAAAGTAGGTTTATAATGAGCTCTATGGTCGATGACGACCAGAAAGCATTCTATGCTAGGTCCCAACGTCTAACAAGACACAGGTGAAATGTGACCGCGGCCAGCCCTCGTGCGGCTGGTGCACACGGAACGGCGCTACTTGCGAATACAAGGAGCGGAAGAAGCCTGGTCTGCGCGCCGGCTACGGTCGCGAGCTCGAAGCACGACTCGACAAGCTCGAGGCCATTCTGCGCAAGCACTCCGAAGTCCTCCACATCACATTCGACGCCTCTGGCAACCCCGTCAGCTCATCCGTGAGCATCCCGTTGCCACCCAGCTTCCACAACCCTGCTACGATCGGCAATGGAAGACCAGGAAGTGTCCATGGCAGCCTCGCCAGCGGCGACGACCGGGGCACACCCCAAGACCATTTGGCAGCGACTTCCATCTTCAACCGCGTTGACACCGCCCAAACACCACAGGCGGAGGCCGCGCTCTTCCTGCAGAAGCCGTCCATGGCGTCTTTCGCACCAGGACCAGCGCCGTCAGGGGTCCTCCGGTCATGCCTGGCCGCGGCGGCAGCGTTCATGGTATAGACATGGCCATGGCATCACCGGGTGCCATGAACAACGCGAACAATGCCGCCTATGGCGCAGGGAGCGGCCCCATCTCTGGCATCTCGCCGTCACATCACTCACAACCGTCTCCCCTGTCGACCCCGGCGGCACGAGAATACTATGGAGCCAGCGCGCCCCCTGGTGTGGGCAGCGGTGCCACCACAACGTCTTCGCCCATGACGAACATGGCCGGCAGCAAGTCTCACCTGGGATCCGACCAGGACCTCCCTCCCTACGACCTCTCTTACGCCTTGGTCGACCTCTATTTCAAACACATCAACACATGGTGCCCACTCTTGCAGCGGAATCCGACCATCGAGGCGCTGTTTGGCGCAGCAATGACCGACGAGACAAACAAGATCCTGTTGCATGCTATTGTCGCCACAACGCTGCGCTTCTCCACGGATGCACGGCTCACGGAAGAGAAGCGCCAGCGCTACCACGACATCTCCAAGAATCGCGTGCTCCTCTATGGAATGGAGAACTCATCTGTCAAGGCCCTGCAGGCCATGGTGATCCTGGCGCTCGACTTTTGCGGTAGCAGCAACGGGCCACCCGGCTGGAACATCATGGCGTTGATCACTCGGGCGGTCGTACAGCTCGGCCTTGCTGTCGAGACCAACTCCTTTTCCGTTTCGCCCAACTACACTTCCATCTACACGCTGCGGGCCATGATCTTGCCAGAGCCCAAAGACTTTATCGAAGAGGAGTCACGCCGGCGTCTCTTTTGGGTCATCTATCTGCTCGACCGTTACGCCACAATTGCGACTGCATTTGAGTTTGCGCTCGACGACCGTGAAATCGACCGTACATTGCCTTGTCGCGACGACCTCTGGGCACGGAACCAAAAGGTTGAGACACGCCTCTTCCACACCGACCACACCCGCGGAGGGATCAACGAAGGCCCTGGCAGTCTCGGCGCAAACGGCTTCGAACCTGAGGCGGGCGGTCCTAGCGGCTCACATGGAAAACCCGAGAACCTGGGTGCTTTAGCTACTACATTGAGATCCTCGGCATCTTGACCAAGATTCATAACTTCCTGAAGCAGCCGGTGGATATATCTTCGCTCAGCGACGTCGAGCAGTGGCAGATGCGGTACCGCGAGCTGGACCAAACGCTCAATTCGTGGAAGGTCGGCCTGCCGGGCGAGTACGGCAACATGTCCAAGCTGTTCCAGCCAAACTGCGCCAAGGTCGTCAACTGCGGCTGGGTCATGCTGCACATCACCTACCACACCGCCATCATCCGGCTGCACTCGTCCTCCGCCTACCCGACGACGCGCTCTCCCATTTTCACTCCCAGCTACTCTGCTAGCCAACGCTGCCACAGTGCTGTCGAGAACATTGGCACGCTCTGTGAGTTTGTCGTGTCCAACAACCTACTGCCTAAGCTGGGCCCGCCGTTTGCCTTTTCCCTCTGGGTGGCCGCTCGCCTGTTCCTCGTGCACGGCTCGACGGTCGAGCACAAGCTGAGCGCCCGCGTCTACTTCTTTGTGGATACGCTCCGCGCCATGGGCCGTTACTGG
Source organism: Sporothrix phasma (assembly GCA_016097075.2). Classification (NCBI taxonomy): domain Eukaryota; kingdom Fungi; phylum Ascomycota; class Sordariomycetes; order Ophiostomatales; family Ophiostomataceae; genus Sporothrix; species Sporothrix phasma. The sequence continues at coordinate 476,638 of JADMNG010000015.1, read as the reverse complement.
CCTGTGGCTGGCCGTTACTGTGCCCTCCTGCAGCGCGTGCTCGACGAGCACAGCGACAGCGAGCGCCATGGCGACAGTGTGACGCCCAACAGCGTCCAGATCCTGGCCGACATGCGCCGCACTGCGTTTGACCTCGACCTGCTCATCGGCCGGCAGCCGCGCCATGTTGCAGGTGGCAGCGCCTTTGTGGGTGGCCACCCGTTTGGTCACTATGGTCACGACGGCAGCATGCCCAGCGGTGGCGCGGACAGCAGCCGTGGCCTTGGACAAAGCAGCGCCATGGGCGGCCACACGGCGAGCCGTTTCCCGGGCCACACGCCAGCACGGACACCGCAGCCCAACGAGCTGGAATACCTGGACGTTTTTGATTTTTTCAATGTTCCCCGCCTGCCATTTGGCATGCCGACGGAGATGAACGGCAGTGGTAACAACATTGTGTCTGGCATCGGCAACGGGACCGTGACCCACTCCAACAACACTGGCAACAGTGGCAACAGTGGCAACACTGGCAACACTGGCAACAATGGCAACAATGGCAACAATGGCAACAACGCCACCAACTCTACCATGGGCTCAGTGTGAATGACACCGACTCGCATGGCGCCAAAAGTACCGCCACGACCAACGGCAACGCGGGCGGTGACAGTGCGGCCGCGGCCGAGAATGCAGCGGCGGTGGCGGCAGAAGCCGCGAGCAACAACGGCAACAGCAATAGCAACGGCGGCGGCGCGTCGTTTGCCAGGGAGCTTCACATGACCGAATTTATGAGTGACGCGAACCGCGACTGGCTGTACAAGCAGGACGGCACCAACAAGTACATGACTTGAGGTGCGACAAGCCGGCTTTTTTGGTTTTTTTTGTATCGCAACCTTGCTCATTTTTGTTTATATTATATCCCGCACAAAGCGTTGTTTGTTGGTCTCTTGGGTACCAAGAGATGGGAAAAAGAAGGGGAGTTCACATGGAGATGTCCAAATCAAGGTGCAACATGAAAGACAAGGACGAGGCTGTGACGAGTAGCAGGGCAGAGCTCGCTGCAGAACATCACATTGTATTACTCCATAGTTGTGAGACGTCTAGACGAACACGCGACTGTTGGGAAAGGCCAGTTCAGAGCATTTCTCCCTCACGTCCCGGCTTCTGCGGGACGTGGCACCAGCGTGCGACAGTCGCGTGCTAGAGTCTGCTTTTGCAATGTCTTCGCCTCGCCGTACAAAGCACGTACGATTCAGCTTTGTAGCAGCGTTGTACTAGCGTTGTACATGACGCTTCGTGACACTGGCTTCGGAATAGCTTCAAACAATCACAAGATACTTTGCTCCCGGTTGCGAACGCTCCTTCTGATACTATCAACCCAGTGGCGGCTCGCTCTTATTGTCTTTACCCTCGCTCTCCTGGCATCCAGGAGGAATTTAACGGTCCCGACTCAAGGTCTTCGGCTCCATAGGACGCAGTGTATTCGCTTTCTGAACAGGAACTGTTGTGGCGCTGTCCGTAATCGCCTTACAGCACTATTCACTCGAAGCAGACAGTGACAAGAACAGAGAGCAAGATCAGGCGAGGACAGAGTTCGGCACGCTAAAGATCTGAGCCGGGGAAAGGCGATATGGGCTGAAGTGAGAAAGCTGCGAATATGAGGCTGAGAAGGCAAACAGCATGAATCAGGGCCCCTTTGACGGAACAAAGCAACACGATAAACGCCCAACCTTTGAAGCACCAAAAACGCCACAGGGGTGGGAAAGACGCCCCACGAAAGAAAAAGGAAAGATAACAAGGGAAACGAAAGAAGAAGAAGCAAAAGAGAAGCAAGGTACCAGAACGCCAAGGCTACAAGGATCGCTACACCCGTCCCTCTTCGAACAGGGCCAACAAAAGTGCATCACTCCCCACCACGCCACCTGCGCCATCCTCGTGTGTGCCCGTCTCAATCACGGCCAAATGGCACAGATCGTCATGCCATCGAAGCGGCCAATCACCACGCTCAGAGCGTCGCGATACTTTTCCACCACGGGCGCTTGCTTGGCGGGCGCGGCCGGCGTGGCCGGCGTTGCTGGTGCGGTCGCGATGGCGACGGCCGGCTCCGCCTCGGCTCTCCGCGCATGCCCTCCCGACGGACGACAGCCTCGTCGACGACGCTGCGCTCGAGTTCCAGCGGATGGTCAATCACGGGCTTGCCTGCTTCAGGCAGGATGCTCCGCCGGATGGCCACGACCAGCTGAAGCTGCTGCGCATGAAGCCGGCAAACTGGCTGCTGTGGACCAGGACCTCGAAATCGACAATGGCCTGCTGGTCCACGACAGCTCGCGCAGCCTGTCCACCTCCTGCTTGTCGAGCAGCGCCTCCTTGGTCACGACATGGACGTTGCGCTTCTTGGCGTCGGCGATGAACATGTCGCGGTGCGCCTTGGACCCGGTGGCGAGGTAGATGGTCGACAGGTTTCTGCGCTGGGCTTCGTCGAGGTAGGCGGGCGCCTGGGCCTCGTAGCCGGGCCAGCCGACCTTTTTCGCGTCCTCGGCTACGCGCAAGTGGGCACCCAGGAAGCCCTGCGGCGCGAGGCGGCTGCGGCCCAGCGAGGTTACAATGGACGACGTGTCGGCGAGCGTGTCGGTGCGGTCGGTGCGGTCGGTGCGGTCGGTGCGGTCGGTGCGGTCGGTGCGGTCGGTGCGGTCGGAGGCGGCCATGGCAAGCTCGGGAAACAGCACGGCGTCGCTGACCATGGGCACCCGGCCTGCTTCTCCATCGCCCACAGCGTGGCGGCCGCGAGGCGGCGGATGTGCTCCGGGAAGCGGAACAGACGGGGAAGGCGACGGCAAAGTCTTGGGGCTGGCTTTCGCGGTTCCAGTTGGACAGGGCCAGGCGCTGGCGGATGCGCAGCGGCGTCTTGGCCGCCATGTTCTTGCTTTCGGGCACCTTCTTGTCGAGCCAGCTGTCAAAGGCGGCGCGCCAGCCCGTGGCATCAATGACGAGCTCCTTGATCCGCGGGAGCGTTCCGACGTTGTTGGCACGCATGGCCGGGGACCGGTTGAAGGGCGGCAGGCCGGCAATGTCCTTGTCGGTGCGGACGGCCCGCATCTGGGGGCAGGCTTCCTTCCAAGCGGCGATGAAGTAGTCGACGTCATACAAGCTGTCCATGTCAACGCTGTGCTCGTCATCCCGAGATTGCCCAGGTCGTCCTGGGCGCGGGCGCCGATGCGGGGATGATGATGGTGGTGGCGCCGGCCTCCATGGCATAGCGCACGCAGTTGAGCCACATGTTGCCGACGTTGCCGATGCCGCCGTTGACCATCTCGCAATGCCAGACGAGACCCTCCTGGAACCTGATGGCGTCGCACATGTTGCGGATGGGCTTCACGTCCAACAGGCCCTCGACGGGATCACGCAGGACGGCGTCAATGTACTGCTGCTTGGAGATGCTGGCGCGGGCTGACTCGAGCGTCGGTGGCTGGGGTGGAGGTGTGTCGGCGCTTTCTGTGGCCTCTTCGGTGTTGGGAGCTTCCGGTGTCTCGGGCTCCGTCTCGGGCTTCGTCTCTGCTGGTGGCTTGTCCGGCCATGTCGGAGCGCTGGCGGGCTTGTCGGAGCTTTGAGGCGTCGGCGGCACGTCTGGGTTCGCGGTCTTACCGCCAGTAAAGTGGCTGCTGACGGTCGACGGCACGTCAGAGGTGGTCGCAACAAGAACCAAAAGGAAGAGCAGGCTGCCGCCCAGCACGAGCTTCCCCCATCGTGTCTGCAGGAGGGTTCGTGGTCCTCGCCGAACGGCAGCTGCTGTTGAAGCCGAAGTCGACGGCGACGAGGACGACGACGTTGTCGGCAGTGGTGAAAGCGTCGGTGATGCTTCTGGGTCAAGTGGTAGGTATGTATAGGACGAAGCCGTCTTCCCGCCACTGATGGACGCTATGCCAGCGCGACACGCCTGCTGGACATGCCGTACCATTCGTAAAGGTAAGCCGTTGCCCAAAGACATGGCGGCTGTATGGTGGGCTGAGCGGTGGGTTGAGCACAACAACGGTGCTTGAGAGCAATGTGTATGAGAAGGAGAGAGAAGGAGACTATAAGGGGGAGAGCCGCGTCAAGGACACGGAAGCATGACCGGCCTCGCACCAAGAAGACAACTGCCCCGAAAGCACGGGGTAGTGCAGAGCTGGCCAAAGAGTGGTGCCGGTGACGGTTTGAATGGGGAGGGGGGCCGGACCGGTATCGTCTAGTGTTGCCGGTGCAGGACAAGAGGAAAAACAGAGCAAACAGTTGTGGGAAAAAGGTCTGACGAAGAAAGAGAGACAACGGTGATAAAAGGAGGGACGGAGGGTGTGAGGAGGAGTGACAAGCAACACACAAGAGGCCAGAGCCGAGAGGCACCAAGGGACACAGGCAGACGCTGCAGGAGAGACAAAGTGGATGAGAATATCGTCCGACCTCTCTTGGGGTGTGATGAAGGATGGGTGGTTATGGACCAAAGGCTTCAACGCGAGTGCTTGCAGCTGGAGTCGCGGAAAGAATGCCTCCTGCCCTGGATATACGGTAAGCCAAGATGGTCCAACAAAGAATGAAAGGGAGCAGGGGCATAGCAGTCAACGCGTCGTCTACTCCGTACGGATCAAGATTCACATTACCCATATTGATTTGTCTTACAGACCGAACCGTCCAGGCCGGGCTGGGACGCCACACAGGGTGGGAAATGGAGAATTGCCATGCAAAGGGGCGCCTTTCGCATTCAGTCCGTCGAGGCCAGAGGCCACGAGATACCGCCTTTCAGACAGCGTCTTGGGAAGAAGACAAAGGCCGCGGCGGCCAAAGAGCTACAAAGTACGAGTATGCCCGGCGACTTGTCGTACGCCAGGGAGACACGACGGTGGGAGGATTGATGGCGGATGCCCGGCGCACCTGGTATACGCCAAGTTTTTTGTCCAGGAAGACGGGACAAGTATCCTCTCCACCCATCCCACAGGGCCGGTGAGTGCGTCGTATGTACTTGCATGTTTGACTTACACCAAGTGCCGTATGCGAAGGAGGACGCAAAGAGGAAACCTGATGGACGGCCCAGTTTTTGCCCGGCAATGTACAAAGTACGACGTACGTCGTAAGCACATTCGTAAGACATGCGTGGGCTCAAAGTCAAACGGGGGCCCATATCGAAACAAAAGTACTAGGCCAGGGTGCTAAGCCCAGGCCCTTGACTGTTCAGCCAGTGGCCATATTGACACGAGCACAAGAGACAGGCAATGTTTTTAAAGACCGAAAGGACACAACTTTATGCCTCGCCGAGGACGCCTCTTTCTGTGTCGGCGCGTGCTACAGGTTGTTCGGCTGTTCGAACGCCTCACATGGTAGGAGGCGGCGAGGGATTTGGGGAGGGCCGGCTGGCCTTCGCTGTGAGATGCAACATTCGTCTAGACAGGTGAGAGGGTATCTTGCTCGACTGCTTTGTCTAATCCATCAAGATGAGCTGCTCACAGAACTGCAGTCTACAAGTACCGTCAGCAGTGTGGTTCCAGAACTGGAACATCGGCCCAAGATATCATGCCAGTGAGAATCGATGGCTGCTATGGAGAGGCACGGCAACCCCTGTCAAACAAGCGTGAGAAGGCTCTACTCGTACGGGTGGAATCATAGGATACGAGTAGAGAGGCATGCAGGGGCGTTCCCTGCACACGCGTCGTACAAAGTACGTATTCGTACGTGCGTCGTACGCCGCGCATAGGAAAAGCTTGATTGCGGCCGCCATGGGTCTGCTAGGAGCTACTCCGGCAATCTTCACCGGTTTATCAGTAAGATGACATTGGACGCGTACGACGGTCTCCATCTTTGAGCATAACGACCGAGGAACCGGATATTGGCGTGCGTGTCGTATGTACCACAATAGGAGGCTTTGATGGAATCCTCCGTCGTGATCTCGCTCTTCTTCGACGTAAGCGCATGTACTTGCAAAGTAGGAGTTACGTCGTTCCACTAAAGAAAGGTCAAACTGTCAGTGGGAACTTTGTACTAGTGAGCTGCCACCTGTGCGCCAAGAATGCACGTCAAGTCTCTCTTGGCAGAGCAGAGGCATGTCGATACGACGGACTCAACAAGAAGCACATATCGTGAGCAGCAGAACAGCATAAAAGCAACATTGTCTCCATCTCGCTTTTCTCATACCCCCTCAACCCCTTGCCTGTCCTCCTCTTGATGACAGCTGCTCAACAATGGCAGCAAGAGGCTCTCGCAGAACACGCCACCACGACGCCGGAATACTCGCGAGAGACGGCCCGAGTGGACAAGTGTAGGGGAGAGGCAGCGGCCAACAAGACGCAGAACGCTCGAAATGAGGAACTCGAGAAACGATCGACACGGTCGACACATTGTGCTCGTTTCTGAAACCTCTTCACGTTTCACTCACTCACTCTCGCCGGCCATCTGTCATGCACCCCAACGTGCGAGCTCCGTTCGCCAACACCCAGCGCAAGCGCCGTCTGCCGCGCACTCTGGCAACACGCTCAGTAGCATCCGGTCCGCGCGGAGCAGCACTCCCGCCTCGTGGCCGTGGCCGCGGCCCACACCGGTCGCCGATGCCACCTCGAATACGGCCCGCGCTGCTGCGAGCAGATGGTTGACGGTAGCAAAATGCTTCATCGGCGTTGGCAGCTGACGCTGGTTGGCTCTTGGGACTCGGAGCGACCTTCAGCTGCCGCGTACTTTGTAGTCTCAGGCATTAGGGCCCGCTCCAGGGCGCATTTTTGAGGATGACACATGCTAGCGCTGTGTAGGCGGCAGCGGGAGCTGTTTTTGTCATTTTACGGTGGATATGACTCGCCAAGGCACCCAGCCACAGCGGCCGCCGGGCCCTTTGTTGGGTCTCTGTTGGCGCTTAGGGACTTGACAGGCGCTGCCACGCTGTCTCGGCCTCGCCAGGCCCAAGGAGCTACTGCGCCCAAAACAATGGGCGCTTCTGGAATGCAGCATCTTTGGTCATTCGCCACTCGCCACCCGTTGTCGCTCTTCTCCCAGCCTCGCCTTGTCGTGGAAAACGGTCGGGTGACTCCCACGACGATCGCCTTCCCGGATTCCCAGAGATATAAGAAGCTCGCTGCTCGACAGGTGCGTTTCGTCTTTCCTCCTCTTCTTTTGCAATCAACTCACATTCTGGCTCCCATCTTTTCTGCATCTGCTCTCTCTCGACCGCCTCTTGTCCTCTCTTGTCCTGTTCTTATCGTGACAAGCCCGTCTCGTCTAGCACGACATTCACGTTCGCTTCCACCTCCTCTTCCATCTCATCACCCGTCACGCCACTCCAGACACATCACATGTCGATCGAAAACCTCAAGACCGTCGACCCCTTTGCCGATGCAGAGGACACTGTGCTCCCCCAAGACTTGACATCGTCATCTGCCGCCCACCGCCGTGCAGACAACATCCACATTCGCATCCAGCAGCGCAACGGCCGCAAGACCCTGACCACGGTCCAGGGCATCCCGCCGCGCTTCTCCCAAAAGAAGATTTTGGCTGTCGTCAAGAAGAAGTTTGCTTGCAACGGCACCACCATCCACGACGACGGCCTGGGCGACATTCTGCAGCTGCAGGGCGACCAGCGGAAGCACATGCAGGCGTTTTTGACCGACAAGGGCGGCCTCGAGCTGGACGCGCAGACGGTCAAAGTGCACGGTTTCTAAGAGGAACAGTCCGAGACCACGCTTGATACGATGAGAGCGACTGTGATTTGATCATCGTATGGTCCGAGTTCCATCTTTTCCCCGTCGGCCTCGTGCCTCTTTCACTTTTTACCTTTGGGTACCTGCACCGCCACAATGGCATTCACGATCCTCTCAGTCGATAGCTACAATGGCAATCCACGATTTCTACTAGACGATACTCTGATTATTGCCGTGACAAATATATGTACCAAAGTGACTGTAGTTGAGAAACTGCCCATCCAATTCTGCAAGCGGGAGCGGATAGACTCTTGCTATACGGAGTGATGATGTTGTACGCCAGAGCCGTCGGCAACCATTGTAACTGTACGAGATCTTCCCCATTTGACGTGAGACCTGCTTTGGATTGCTTTGCTTGCCGGTCTGTGGATGTCAGACCCAAGGGCTGGCGAGAGCGTCTTCTTCCGGCTTGGCCACGACTCACGCTCCGGGAGGCAGAGGCCAGAGGCCATTTGAGCGTAAGGTTGAAACAAGAAAGATGGCTCATGATCGGGTCTCTCAATGTCTCTCGGACATGCACGACCTAGAATGTCCCTGGGATTGCTCCGATCGACCCAACCTCACGCTCGGGCCCGATGCACGGCCCTGCAGCACCTGCAGACGAAACGAAACAGAGGGGCGTCGACGAGCCGTGCTCCCCCGAGTCTACAAAGTACGACCAAAATGTATGCTTCTGCAACACCAACCACAAACGGCCCCCTGTCACTGGCCAGTACAAAGTACGAATAGAAAGCTCTCGGGAGGTCAGTCAGTGAGATATGGATTGCCACCAACATACAGAGTACACTGGTTCTGGAGGATCCTCAAGTCGAAAACAGCATAGCCTACTCGAAAATGGATCTCCAGATTAGAGCACGTCAGGAAACGTCGAGAAAGCCTGCGAGCTGTTGAGGCACCTCACCGTTCCTTTTTACTCTCGAGGCTTTTCATACGCCTGAGCTGTTGCCGTATTATACAAAGTATGGGAGTTTGCGGCTCTCAAAATTGGTATTCTTATGTTGTTGTAGAGTTCTCGTTGACTCTGAAGACCCGCCCGGCGCTCTGACTGACAGGGGGCGGCTGCTCAGTTTCACGACCAAACACCAGGACCACCAGTGCACCACAAACAAGCTCAGCCTTCCCTGGAAGGGGCCGGCGAGCTGTTCTGGTATGGATGGCTGTCCGTTGGTGCTGATCGTGGCTATGCTCCTCTGTTAAGTGGACTGCGTACAAAGACAATCTCGTCGTCAATGTCATCCTCTGCAATACTCGTACTGCCGACTCAATCGTCGTTTCGTCCGAGCCAGCGGCAATCTGTTTCCTGCCCCTGCATATCGATCCGTTCACGTCTACTCCTACGTCGCATCTTTGTTTCCTCCGATTCGGAAGTGCTGGGAGAGGGAGGTGTTTGCCTTGATGCTCACCCAACGCCCCACGGTTGGTCGATAGCACAGACCCAAGCTTGCCCAGGAGAGATCTTGGGAAACGAATGATGGGGCATGACACCCGAAACTACATGTAAGTCGGAAACGCGAGAGGTACATTGTTGGACTGTGTTTCGTGATGTTTAGCGACTGCCGTCTCCACACATCCGCCTCCTCGTCAGCCGACATGCTGTGCTCCTTTGCGAGTGGTTACCGGTAGCCATTGCTTTCCATCCCCACGCACATACGATCCTGTCGAATATTGCTGCCGTTTCCAGGTTTGCATTTGCATCAAGACCTGGACTCACAGCATGGCTTCGTGTCATCTGGAGTTGGAAACGAGCAGACGGGGATACAGAACTGCTTCCATGCTGTGTCTTCCGTGCATTCTTGAAGGTATATAAAAATAGGCACTCCATATCCAGTCCCTGTCGCTCACCCCAGAAACTTCCGGAGACCTTGTTTTGGTTATTCGCGCGCCCCAGCCTCAATCCCACATCCCAGCTCCCCGTCCCGGACCAGGAGCGTTCCGATCGGTAGCGCCAGGCTGGTTTTCCTTCTTATTGCCATTCTCATCTGCTTATCTTCTCTTCTGTTCTCTGTCGTTTCTTCTTTTTCTCTGTATGTTCTTCTTTTCCTCTCACTCTTCAGTCAACACCACTCATCACGCCCGTCGACAAGTGCCACCATGCTCTTCCCCGTCGGCGCCTCGCCCATGGCCGTTTCCGGCCGTTACGGCCCCTACGACGGCTCCCGTGCCTCTCAAGCCGCCGGCAGCCAGGCCAGCACCCCCGTTTTAAGTAGCAGCAACGGCGATGACTTGACACCGAATCCCACCACAAAGTCCCCGTCTGGGCCTGGGTGCTTGTCGGCATCGGCGCCGCCCTGGTGGTCGCCTCTCTCCTCGCCCTCCTCTTCAACGTCCTGCGCGGTACGTCATGGCTCATACGTAGCAAGCAGCTGTCCTCTCTGTCTCTCTCTCTCTCTCCATCCCTCGCCCTCTCATCCTGACCCTCGCCCAGAGCGCCGTACGGCCCGCAGCGAGCACCGTAAGCCCCGCTACGCCCGCGCCGCCCTCGCCGGCCTCAACTGTGCCCTCTTCATGACGGCGTTTACCGCCATCGCCAAGGGCGTCCGCTCCATTCTCGGCGCCGGCAAGAAGGCCACCGCCACCACGTCCTACAGAAAAGTCGCCCCAGTCGGCGGCGCCAGCTACGACAACAAGGGCAAGGACGCCCGCAGCAGCCGCAGCTACAACAGCGGCATGGCCTACCGCGGCTCGTCCGACAACCAGGACGAGGACATGGACCAAGAGCCCTGGTCGTCAGCTGCGTACGGCGATGGCGGTTCGGGCGACGGTGCCCAGTCTGGCCACACGTCCCGCGTCCGCAGCAAGTGGTACGAGCCGTACAGCCGTGCTGCCGCCATGGGCACGGCCAAGGTCACGTCGACAAACACGGCCGTCAGCGACGGCTACGTCCTAGCGCCGGTGCGCATTACGCCCGCCGGTCTGTCCATGGCGACAACGCTACCGACACCGGCCGCTACGACGAAGCCGCTCATATCGTCGTCTGGACCATCTGCGACCTACATCCCGGGCCAGGACGCGCGCCCTCTGTAGTAGCAAGACTCGATCCGCGAAAACAGTACAGGACCGAGAGGATAGCGGGAGAGACTGCAACGCGGTCGTCGGAGACGTCCACGCAAGTGTAGAACGGAGAGAGCGACAGTATCGTGGCGGCATTTCATCGGTGCTGTCATCGGTCTTCTCTCTCTCTTGTCCCCAGCTCAGGACAGTCTTCATGCAAGCAACAGGCTGGCCTCTCGAGCGTTTCCGGCCTCTGTGCACTCTTCTTTGGTGATGGAGTCGTCCGAATAAGAAACGGGCAACGTCTCATTCTGTCGGCTTGTCTTTGCCAAAGGACCTGTTTGTGCCGGGCCTTGGGGTCGATAGGGTCAACAGGTCAATAGGGTCAGCTCCCGGGGACTGCGGTTCTACGAGGCATGCCGGTTGCTTTTTGTGTCTTGTTTGATTATGCCTTTTGTTGTTTTCGGTGTTCTCGAGGTGCATGGTCATTTTCGGAGGGTTTGGCGACTGGGTCAACGTTTGCTCAATCTGCTGGCATATAGTAATGGGAAATGTTGGGCGTGATTGTCTGGCTGCCAATTCCTCGAATGCTCAATGACTTTTATGTTTTGCTTCTACTCGTAGCGTCTTCCACCTCCATGTTGCCCGGTTGCCTCTCATCACTTCACTTCACGTATGCATGAGCATCTGTTGAGTGGACTCGGTCGACTGGATCCTAGGCTTCTTCTCGTTCTTGGGTCTTCTCGTTCTTGGGTCTTCTCGTTCTTGGGTCTTCTCGTTCTTGGGTCTTCTCGTTCTTGGGCCTTGAACGCAACAGTCGCTGTTGGGCGCCCTCCGTACTGTTTCCCCCTTCTTTTTTGTGTCTCGTGTGGTCCTATTTCCTTTGTTACTCCTACCTATATTGTCGTGGTCTTATTCACTGTGTACCACCCTGGCTCCTTTTTTCCTTATTTGCCCTGGGCTCCCTGCTTCCCACACCCCCCCTCCTCTCCTCCCTTTAATGCCCTCCCGCCCATAGGTAATACCGCGAGCCATCGCGAGGTGGCCAGCTTGATGCAGGTTGTATCCCATGCCTCACCGTTACCATGCCGTCACAATCGCGCCATCTGTAGGGCTCGAGCTTGGTGTCCACAAAGGGCTGCCGGGCTTGTACCCGGTAGCCCTTTGTTTGGCACCTCGTATGTCCTACGCCCGATGCTACTGTCCTGGCCAAAGCTTGGCTCTCACGCTTGTGCGAGCTGCAGGGGCTAATGGCGAAGAGACGTGGTTTTACGAGAACAAGTGGAATCGCTGAGAGGAGGGCCATTGCATTCATGCGAGAGATACAAGATCATAAATAGTCACAGTCATCCACAACCAGACGCGGGGGCGAACACGATAGAGATGTCACCCAGGTGAAGTCCTGAAATGGAAAAATGGAAAATCGCAAGCTACGGCATCACAAGGGAGCGGTCCGCCGACAAGCATGCAGTGTGGCAGTAGGGCAGCATGGCGTATTGCTTCGTCCAACGACAAGAGGGTAGCGATGTGGAGACGTCAATAGCTCATGTGAGGGTGGTGGGTGGCACAGGTTTCCACATCCCACCTTATCCCTCGCATGAGGCATCGCAGCGTCTAGTTGTTGGTCGTCTTGTATTGCACTGATAGTCTCTCGCCTTGACCATCATTCAGAGGCGCCCTGGTCATCGTCCTCTCGCACGATGTAGCTAGAAGCACGCCGCTGACGTTGCACGATACTCGTGGGCAGAGTATCTTGTTTCTTCAGCCGTGACAGGACACACCTATGAGAGATAAAGGTATCTTACATCCGTAATACCGCCGCGCAGGCAGAGAGAGGTCATCCAAGTTGTCGGATTGGGCCGTCGTCGCACTCATACCCACGACAGGCGCAGCAGGCAGCCGTTGGCCCCGTTCCTTTCATTCAACATTGCGCACATTCTCCGTCTTTTTTCTGCGTGCTTCCCATCTGATTGATACGAAGTATACCGCACATACCTCTTTCTGTAAAGGATCGGCGCCTGCACGTCAACCTATTGGTTAGAAGGTTCAAAGTAGGCTACGGAGGTGATAAAATAAAGGGCCACGCCCGGCCCCTGAACGGTCCCTCGTCTTGGCAAACGCAAACCCCCCTCTCTCCACGGCTGCTCCATCCCAGCTGGTGTCCGAACGGCTGTTCAAACCGGTTTCTTGGCGCCCGAGTGCCCCGAGTGCCCCGAGGAAAAAAACTGGGCCAAGCCGGCCCTGGCAGAAAGGAGGCGGTTGGCCTCCTTGATGAGCCAGGGCCCTCGCCTTGGCCCTCGCCTTGGCCTTGCGAGCCATTTGGACAGGCAGGGACTTCGTACGGAGTTCGCCGTAGGGTGTATCAGGTCGGGGTCTGTTCCCTTTCCACCGTTGAGCCACAGACAACCAAGGTCCAATGCTACGACGGGGGCACTCGGACGCGGTCGGAGACGCGGCACGGAACTCGTCTCCAAAATAGACATCCTAGGACCAATCATCGGCCAGCTGTCGGCTACAGGCATTTGCTGTGCCGTCCTCTTGCTCGACATGGAGCCACGATGCAATGCCGTTTGCGTTTTTGCTGGCAGCTCCTCTTCTTTTTCCTGGCTGAAAGTCTCCATACGACGGAGCCAGCTCCATACGGTCGAGCCCAGCTGTCGCACACTAACAACCGTTTGAGAAGGTGACTGGCAGGTCAAGCCATTTTTAGTCTCGTACTCAGTACACTCACTGTGGGGGGCCGTTATTTTCGTCTTTTCGCTCCCAATTTTAATCTCTGGCATTTTCATTCTGCTGTTGCCTATTGCCTATTGCCTGTTGGCATTTGCCTCGGGGTTTCTTTTCCTCCGAGTCTCGTTACGAGCCGACGACACACACTGTTCATCGGCTGCGTGTTGCCAGTGACATCGTCTCGGTGATTTTCGTTGCTTTGTTCAATTTCCCCATCATCCGACTGCCTGTTGCCTTTGTCTCAAGATGCAAGCACATCTTGGACACGAAGATTACACCCTGACCTCCTAATGTCCAAGGCGAGAACCGTTGTCTTTCACGTCCGACGCCATGCTGGATGTCCTTTTTGGCACATCGAGACGCGGCGCGATGACTCCGTAGGCTACGACGTGCTTTGTACAAGCACCGAACCGTCGCGTTGGACATGCGAGCAGGACAATGTTGAATAAAGGCTGTACTCGTAATAACGCGAAATGATGGACAGAGGGCGGGCGTCATGTGTCGCTTGTGCCATTGTTTGGATCGGCAGAGTCGACCCTTTTCGGGGCCTTTCAGGGGTGCGAGTGGACTTTGCACCAAACGACAGGGAGGAGGACCAAAATAAGCACGCTATGTCTTAGGGCGGTAGGGCGTAAAGGCGCGAAAAAGCTTAACTTGCACTTGGCTCGGGCGTTGAGCGGGTCTCTGCTGCTGTCACGAGGCACTGACGACGGGGTCCGTACTGAAACGGCGGAAACAGCTCATCTCGCATTTTGCTGACAAAGTACTCAGTACTGAGTGATACTGCAGATGCAGACGCTTCTTGGGCGGCTAGGGCACAGGCGCAGTTGTTCCCCTTTGTTCTACTTTCTGTCGCTGGCGGCGAGACCTTTTTCTCGTATTCACAAAAGTCGGTCTCGATGGCCCTTTTGGGCAAAAGCTAGAGGCCCACCGTGTACCTGCGGGGCGTCCTGGATGGAACGGGCTTAGGGCTTTGACAGAGACGGTGCTGGTATTTTTCCCTCAAGTCTACAAAGTACGAAATAGACTGTTCGCCCCCCCATAGGCTGCCATTTCGTAATTTTATGCTTGTACTACAGGCAGCCACTACTTGACGCAGTTACTCACATGCTCCTTCAGCTCAAGAATCCGACAGACTAGGCAAAAGAACGACCAAGGAACCAAAAGAATGAATGAAAGAGGCTCTGGGGCGCCAAGACGCAGGGAACAAATCTAGATCAACCCATCTTACGATACTCCGTACAACCCTATTTTGGGATCGTCTGGAGAAAAGGAGCCATTCCGCCCCTTGGAGACCTCCCAAAATTTAGACAGATGTGGCGAATCATGCAGCAGCAGTGACAGATGGCCTGCTGGCCTGACGACGTAGCAAAGCCGAGGCAAAGCGGCGCGATTGACGAGTCGGCGAACAGACGTCCAAGACGAGGTGCTTGTCCCGGCCGCCCTGATGTGCCCCCGTGATGCGGCAGCCATGTGCGTGATGCGGCAGCCATGTTTCAGGTCGTCTGCTGCAGGGTCATTTGCATCGTGGGTGCCTCTGGTTGTTTTCTTGCGGTCGTGCTTTATGAGCTCGGACTCCAAGTCGTCCTTGTCTCTGCTGGTCGCTTGACCAGTCTGAGCTGGTCCGCCCGAACTCTATCGACTCACTTTTCACTTCACATGTCTGCTACTTGCGCTGCTCCCCATATCATACCAGATAGCAGCGTCTCCCTTCACGTACGGCCATAGATACAGGAAAGTACGGGATCCCGTCCGCTCTCCCCTAGTCAAACCTGTAATCGGCGGATTAGTAGTTGGGTCGGTGACGACCAGCGAATACCCGCTGCTGTACGTTTTTTGCTTTTTTGTGCTTTTACCACCACTTTTTTGGTGTTTTATCTGTGTTTATGTCTTTTTGTATTCATATTTTTCTCGTTCATCATACAATGCGACTGCGTAAAAAGACGACACAATGATGGCCAGAGAATTAAAGAGAAGAGAGCATTGCAAGAACATCGCAACATCCGCCGGCCTCCACCATTCTTCAAGCTTGGGTTTACGTCGTGAACAGATGGACTTTCGCCCGTTACTTCCAGGGATGTGAATCATGTGTTGGCATGCCTGGCTAGACTGAAAGCTCATCCAGAAATCACGAGGTTGCATCTCGCATCTTGCCAAAGATAAGACAATTCAAAACTAGTGTCGCCCGTCTGCCGTGCCGGCTGGGTTGGCGAGACCGGCAACACTAGACACATGCACAACAACACAGAGTGCACGCCATCACGAAACAGGCAGCACTACGCTCGCCAAGTAGGCAGGCTATTGAGGCGAATGTGGGGAGAGCTTTTTGGAAAGTGTGGGAATTGAGAGGCACAAGAAGACGAAAAAAGGGCCAAACGGCGTGGATGCAACGCCACATTAACGCACTGGAGAAACGTCAAAACCGTAGAAACTCTAAATGAACGGAGGAATAGCCAGATGCAGAGCATGGATCCCGATCGAGAAGCGTCAGAACGGCGAGAACGGCCAGAACGGCCAGAACAGCAAAAGACCATGGTCCAAGTGCGTTTGCCATTTCTTCGCGAGGCTTGACGTACGCCATCCTATTTCCACTCGTATGCTTGTACTCAGTATGCTTGTCTCTGCGAGTACTTTGTACGAAAAACCACGACATACAGCGCCCGATGCCGCCCAGAACTGCTACACTGACGCTAAAGCACTCAGTATGCCGTCCCCTCTGTTTCATAGACTAGTCTAGACCGCCGCCACCACCTAGCTGCACGGGCTATGGCCGAGGTGTGCCATTGGCTCCCTGCCACGCGCCATGTTGTGCCACCAAAGGCACTGGGCCAATGCCAGCGTCTTGGTGCAATACTTTGTACTTACACCAACGCGCTGTGCCGTTTTTGGCCTGACAGCGTCGCAGTCCGTGTTGGAAGCAGACGCGAACGAAACAGGTGTGATTGTCAGAGACTTTGCCAATAGTCTCCAACGATCGTTTCGAGTGTCGCAATTGCAGCCGGGACGCGATGCAGTGTCTACTCGTAGTTTGTCGAATTTTGCTACCACGCCTCGGTGTGCGACTAGGTGTCTACGGTGGACTCGAATCGATAGCGCGCTGCAGAGTGATTTGTCTTTTACGGAGACGGGAGGGAGAAGTAGCAAAGACGAGGCGAGAATGAGAAAATACCCAAAGAAACCAAAAGCCAAAAGAACAAGAAACAAAAAACAAAAAACCAAAATACCCAGGGGCAACATCTGAAGCAGGGGCAGTCGGTGTGAGGTGCCCGAACAGGCCGAGTTGACGCTGCGAACAATGTCGACTCGGTCAAAGCTCAGAGACTGCATTGACCGAGTCGGCGGCAGCGAGGAAACCAGGCAAAGCCGTCAGTCAATCAAGTCAATCAGGTCAATCAGATCAACAGTCAATCAGTCAATCATCAATCAGTCAATCAGGTCAACGCTGCTTCAAAGTCTTGCAGGACTTCAGATGCACAAGCCCAAGCTCAGTCAGACGCCTGCTGCCACTCCCCTCGCGCACCACTGATCGCCCACGTTTTCGTCAGAATGGGGCCTGGCTACTTCGCAGTAGACCCTAGCGTCAACAACAATGCTCTCCACTGCCGCGACCCCAGGGCTTGGAGGTGTGTGTGGTGCCTGCATCTGGCTGTATCTTATCTCACCCTCGGTGCCATTCTGCTTTTTCCTCCCGAGCTCTCGCCTCATCTCCAGCAACGCTGCTGCTCCCCTGTACCAACCTGACCTTCTGGCTGTGAGAAGGTGATTCACAGGCATGCTCACATGGGAAGAAAATGGCGGAAATGGCGAGGATGGATGGAAAACAAGAGCGAGCCTTGCCCAATTCCGGTCCGCACCCGTTTTTGCCCCGTTGGCGGCACAGTCTTTATGGCATAAACGTTGCAATTTGGCTTGGCGCTTTTGCCGCGCTTCTCCATCCCGTCGTCTCTCGTCCGCCGTCTCTCGTCTCTCGTCTCTCGTCTCTGCTTCTGCTTCTGCTTCCTCTACTCGTACCTTTCTGACATCTGGCAGAAAAACGCCGCATGATACATGCCGCACACACCTCGGGCCAGTAGATCTGTCTCTTAACAGCCGTGCCACAGAATGTACAATGTACGAGTACGAGTACGAGTAGTGTCTCGCGCATGGCTCGGGCCTGGCTCGGGCCTCTTCCTGGCTTATGGTCTGGGACCGTCGCTCTGCCCCTTTTGTCGAGTACAAAGTACGTCGTTTCTCCTTGACACCTCTCCCACGGCCCTGATCGACCGAGTCGCCCTTTGGCTGGACGTTTCGTAGTGACAAAGATGGCAGCAACGGCAGCACAGGTCAGATACAGGGCACGATCCAAGATATCTTACAAGACAGGCATAGTCATGTGCAAGAAACGACGGCTGCAGGAGCCGGTTGTCCCGCTGTTCTCCCCCAAGATGGTAAACCACACTCAGTTCCCAAACGCTTTTGCGCTTTGCGCTCATTCCTCTGTCTCGCGTTCCCAACCGTGCTCCAGGCCAGTCTTGGCCGGTGACACTTGATGTTTCGTCACCGACCAGCCACGAGCTTCCTTGCGCACCAAAAGCCCAGTCTGCGTCTTTCGTCTTTCGTCTTTCACCTTTGTCGTTCCCCTCTTGTCGTCGCTTGGTTGCTTCTTTTGCTTCTTTTGCTTCATTTGCTTCTTCTGCTTGCTCTTCTCTCTCACATGTTTCTCCACAGACGGCTTGCACCATCGTGCACCTCAGGTCATATCCGCTGTCCTCCCTCCTGTCACCCTTTGTCCGTCTTTTTTTGGCTTTGGACTTTGGACTTTGTCCACTCTTTGTCTTTTGCAGCCGCAGTCGTTCTTGTCTCCACTCGGGCACCAGCATCACTCGTACAAGCTCTCTCTTTCACACGCCCCTGCCGAGGCCAAAGTCCCCGAAACACCACTTGGCTCCAAAAACACCACAAAAGTATGTACCAGGTACTAAGCGCGCCCACACTCGCCCAGCTCACCCCCCAACACCCTCCAGTGACCGCTATCCCCCGGGCCTCAGTTTAGCCTACAAACCTACAGACTCCAGGATACGAGCTCTACTGCGAATGCGGGTCCTCTAAAACCAAACTCCCAGCACCACCCTACACCAAAGCATGTTTTCTTGCATTAGCTGCCAAAGAAGGTCTGGTTAATCATATATTATCTCGCGAGACCTGCCGCTCCTCTGCACCTACTCCCTCGCTCCTCTTCTTGGCTGTCCCAACTCTACTCGTTTCTTTTCTCACACCGTTGTACACTTGTTGACTTGATACGTGTTGGAACAGAAACGACCCTTTTGGTTTCCTCTCTTGCTCCTCTGCAGCTCTCCCTTTCTCCAACCCGTCACGCCAAACTATCCGCCCTTCACGCCTCACACGCCTGTGCTCACAAACTCATCCACACCTCAAACGTCTATTCTCCTTGCTCTACCCCTCTCGTCAGACCCTCAATCTCCTACCCGCCCTTTGACTCGCTTTCTAGTCACCGGCCATTCTAATCTACGCGGAATATAAAAAGGTGCCAAGAACACGCATCTTCTCTCCTGGCTTTCCTGGCTCTCCTGGGCCTTGGATCTCGGACACTCTACACCCCTCATCTCGTCACTCGTCTATATACTCCGTCCAGACCACGTCCTGATCAGCCGCCCGTCTCTGCGGCTGATCTGACTGCGCGCGTGTGTGTGAACCTGGCTGTTGAAAAGTTTGACTCTGAGTAAATCAAAGACGGCTCGATTGTACCTTTTGTCTAGAGTCTGGGCGGTTATTATCAAACCGCTTCATCTCTCTTGTTTTCTATTCTCACCACCCAACACAAACCAACAAACCGGCACACTTTCCGCCGTCGTCACCATGCGGTCAACAACAACACTTCTGTCTCTGCTGGCCGCAGCTGCCAGTGCGCCGCCGTCCTTGCTGTTCCTATCCCTGACAGCTTGTCCGCCGACTGGGAACGCCGCCTGTCCGCCGCCACCAGCCGCACATCTCTCCGCCTGCATGAGCTGTCTCCGAGGCCGCCGCTGCACTGGCCGATGAGACCGGCCCGAACGCAATTGTCATTGATAACCGCCATTACGCGCCATCCAGCGACTCTGAACCGTCTGCTGTTCTGGCCACGCCTCGCCCGATCGTGACGACGTACCTGATGGGTCTGGGCGCCACAAAGGCACGGGTTTCGACGACGAGCAGCACGGAAGGGAAAGACACCACCCCGGCAGATACGCCGGTCGCCATTCGGATCCAGGATGCGCACAAGGGCATGGAGGTTGTGATTGTCGACTCGGATGTTGAGGCTGCGCTCGAGGCAGCCAAGGCCATTGCCGGTACGCCCGACTCGACGCCCGTTATTTCGCCCGTGGCCGTGGATCCGCTCGACTCGGCAGAGCAGGCCGCCCTCATGCAGATCGACGTCCCCGAGTCCGTGAAGATGGAGTCGCAGCCACCCCGCCACAAGACCCGTCCTGCCACCGAGGTGCCGTGCCAATATGCGCAACTGCGCCGTGAAAACGACATGATGGTCATTGGCCTGGTCGCCATCTTCTTGCTTGTGATTGTGGCGGTCGAGCTCTATGACAGCAGCACTGACCAGTACGTTATTTGTCACCAGCTTCTTTGTCTTCACCGGCCCCAGCTTTTCGGTCGTGTGACGTTTCACGTTTCAGCACAGCAAAACCCACTAACACTTGACAGATCAAACGCACAGGACGCTCCCGTGGGCGCCATCCAGCTGGCTGACGACGAGGTCTCTGAGAAGCGCCCGTTGTCGGTGCAGGCGTCTCCTGCTACTCTGGAATCGCACGAGCAATAATCACAGCTTCACACAGCAGGCATATCGGTGCCTTTTGCATTGTACTATGAACAGCTGAATCCGGATCCGGACTGGCCAAAACGGTCACTCGAACCGCAAGCTGGCATCTCAACCTTTAGGATGCACATCCCCCCTTTTTGTAACAACACAACGCATGGGTTATAGCGCAGGGACGGGATACACTTTGCTTTTATTGCGATTTGGGGTTCCATTAGCGACAGGAACGAGGTGTTTGGGTCTGTCTTTATTATTTACTAGCCACTTTTTGTTTGTCAATTCTGCTCTCTATTTGATATCAACCCGGGACCGGCGTTTTGTTTCTTACTTATAAAGGGGAGAGCCATCAAACGCGGACAATGTACTTTCGAGACCCGTGCCTGGCACCATTGACTATGCTTGACCAGCACGCCAAAAACCATATGCCCTGCTATCTCTTCCAAAGAATGCAGAATGGCCGACTCAACGTCAACGTCTTGTTTACTCGAGAGGAGCCCGTCCTCATTAGCTCGTCGCCCTTTAAGGTTCTCGTGGCCATGCGCTTCCAGTCATTTTGTCTCTAAAGTATCGTTCTCCCTTCGTTCCACCTGTACCATCCATATCTGATCTTGCCCCTTCATGGCTCATTTTGCACTCTCTCGCGTGGATAAGAGTTGAGAGGCAAAACAACATAAACGAAATAGACGGCGGTCTTGGCGCGACTTGCGTTCCTGATATCCAATATTGCAGAAAGGTGCGCATCGCGCCTCGTTACAGCGCTCCTCCCTTTCTGGCCCATTTTCTTCTTTGGCCCCCTTTGGCATTTTGATCTCTAGCGACCGTCGAGAATCGCTTCCTGTCCCATCACCCCATCACATCCCTGTCCACTCTCCTCCGTCTTCCCTCTGTCGTTCCGTGCCCGTCAAGCCCTGCATCCCTTGCGTTGTGCATGGTCTGACTCCTACTGAGCCTCGCCCTGCCAGAAGTGGCCGAAAGGGTATGAAGTAACAAAATGAACTCCTTCGCAGCCCTCTTGATTATTGTGTCCGACTTTCTTACTGTATTTCGTACATGTCGATGTTCTCAATTGGATTTCAGTGGCTGTTGAGACTTCCCCAAAAAGGGTTTGGTGCGCCGGAGCAGCGTCACCGTCTCCGACTCGGTCCTGCATCGATGCTCCTGTCCAAAAGAGCCAAGAAGATCAGCGACACACAACACCCACGCCTCGCACGCAACCCCTGCGGCCACACCAACCGCACAAACAAAGAGACCAGATGGACAGCGCGTACAAAGTACAAGCAAGCATATGTCGAGCCGCAAGCAGACTGCAGACAACTCTGCAGCAAGACGACGCGCCAAGATTTCACACTCTCCATCAATCTCTGCTCCTTCTCCGCAGACTCTGCGAAACATCACACACAGTGGGTACATGCCGGCAGCTCAATCGCATATCGCGCTCTACGCAAAGCAGCAGACACGCAGGACATGGAGTGCACAGACACAACGTAGCACCAATCAGTCAAAGTGACCTGCTGACTCTATCTCGCGCAACCAGGTACGACAAAGGACAGCGTGAACCACTCTCGAGGAGCCGAAACGAGGACCGAACGACAGCCTCAACGACAGCCTGAACGCAGCCTGAACGGCAGACCCTGTTCCACCCTATCGTGCCATTGCCAACATACTCGTACCCATCCTGCGTGTGATGCCCACGACAGCCCCAAGACCCCAGCCGCCGTGCTCCATTGGCAGCTCTGCTACCTCTGGCATCTTCTCTCACATTTCTCAATTTCTCATCGGTGTAGTGCATCACCACGTTATCGCGCTTATGGCAGGGCGGAGAGGGAAAGGTAGGCAGGGAAGGGCAAGCAGGGTCAGGTAAGTGCCATACTTACCCAAGCTGCTATGGTCACACTGCCTCACTTCCCGCCTCATTCGAGTGTTTTTTTTCTTCTTATCGTTTCAGCAACGTGTGGCTGCCACATGCCTGAATGTTTGAGAGGGCGCCTCCATGCTCCCGTTCAAACGACTCGAGGTCGAGCTCCAGCCGATGTGGGACCCAAAACAAAACCCACCAGACCCCCCAAAAGCAAAAGAGCCTCTTAGCTCCAGTCTCTTTACTTGTACAAAGTACTCTGTAGAGGGAACAAGCGTGCTTTTGTATGAGTACGACCAAGTACGTCATAGCTCTCCCAGAGGACAGCCCAAGGCTTACCACGCGGCCGACAAAGACACTGCAAGGCCCGGAAGGCAAAAGGACGGCGCTACCCGCCGCCTTGAATAAGGGAGAGACCAACTCCGAGTACTGCACCATCCGATTTGTTTACTTTCGGTTTTCGAGAGTACAAAGTCCGATAAACGACATGCCACGACGTATTGGCCGTATTGTTACGAATGACGTCTCTCTCTCCATACGACTTAGTGGGTACAGCCGATGGTAGGCTGTCCACGAACATCACGACTCGGCCAAAGAGGCTGCATACGATCAAGCTGCAAGGCCAAGCCGGCGAGTGTCCATTGGCTCGGCTGATGACCCCCCTGAGCCTCCTCCCAAGCTGCACAAAAGGCGCGACCCAACGGAAAGAAAAGGAAAAAACAGGCTGCAAGGCTCAAGCTTGCGTTGGCTGCCTGCGACTGCACCGGCCCAGCGCTTGGGCCCCTCGTCCTCGGGCCCGCCATCCAATCCCGCTTTACCCTCTAATGCCAAACCCCTGTAACGCAGCAACAAGGTTTGCGTTGGGGCTGCCTCTTTGCTTTCGCCGCAACGAAACGCAGAATGACAGGAAAACTAAAGGTACGAGTACTTTGTACACACTCGGCCTCTTCTTGCTGCTCTGCCCAGCCATGTTTGTCTCCACAGCGTACTGCGTAGGCTCCTGCTTTCTGCTCCTCTTCCAGCCTCTCTGTAACAAGCGCCTTGCTCTGAGCCCTAGCGTTTTTTGTCCATCGTTTTGGCCGTTTCTCGACTTAGCTGTTTCTGATCCATGTAAAACAGTCAAAGCGACAGAAGAGCAACCGTGCGAGACAAGACCCAGTCGCGCCTCTACTCGTCCATGTTTTGGTTTGTCTTGCTCCGACCCACGGCTTCGCCATTGCGAACGGTTTACCCCTCCACCCCGTTGAGCAGCATCATCTGCGACAGGCCGTGCCACCTGCGTCACCGAGTTTAGACACAGGAAACTCAACACCTCCTCACCCTCCTGCCCCTCCAAACAAACTTTCTCCGCGGGCACAGACGACCGCAGTGCAGGGACACACAAAGACAAGGTGCACTACAGCAGTCGCTTGACCCTCCCACAGCATGTCTCTCCAGGTTGACGACAGCGGCCGCCGTGGCCGGTCCAGATCGCCATCCGGCCGAGAGCGAGACCGCTCCTCCTCTCGCATAGAGCGATCTCCATCAGGCCGCGACCGGAACGTGACCGTGACCGTGAGTACGAGCGTGAGAGAGAGCGCGAACGCGACCGCGACCGCGACCGCCCCGACCCCACATTGTCACGGCCGCCCCTACCCCGGCTCCATCCCCGGCTCCATCCCCGGCTCCATCCCCGGCGACGACGACGGCCCAGCAGACGACGACCCACGTAAACCCGCCCGCATCCTCGACTACGACGACTACCGAGGCAGCGTCACCCAACCGCCCCCGGCCAGCAGCGACTCCAAACACCGCTCGTCAAAGTATGCCGGGACCGACGAGGTCGATGTGCGCTATGGCGACGGTCGCCGTGAGAAGGAGGGCAGCCGCGACCACGACTACGCGCGCGGCGATTACGAGCGAGAGCGGGATCGCGAGCGGGAGCGCGAACGTGAGCGCGAACGCGAAAAGGACCAGGCCACAGCCGAGCCCGAGATTGCCGCCGACAAGCTCGCCTTTTTGCCCGCCAAATACGCCAAGAAGGTGGAGGCCAGCAGGTCGGCCCGGGACAAGCCGCCGTCGCCGCTGCATGGCGGTCGTGAATCCGAGCGCGACCCGCGGGATCCGCGCGACCCAAGAGACTCTGAGACTTTCGGGACGCGCGTGACCCTCGCGGCCTTCGTGATGCCCGCGACGCGCGTGAGCCGCGGGAACCGCCTCGCAGCTACTATGACGAGCGTCTGTCCGAACGCCCTCGCCCAGGGGCAGGAGGTCGCCGCCGCAGAGACAGTAGCAGCAGCAGTGAAGAGGATGACACCGACGACGATGACGATGACCTCGCCTATGGCCACAGCGGCGTCCCGAGCGGCAAGCTGTCGGGCAAGCCGTCGTATGGCTACAGTGGCGAGTCCAAGGCGCACGACAAATACGCAACGTACGCCGATGACCGGGAACATGGTGCTGGCCGGGCGCTGGCCGGGACCCGTATATTGTGACGGCCGAACCCCCGGACTCTCCCAGGGGGTCCAGAGACCCTAGAGACCCCAGAGACCCACGCAGCTCAAGGGAAGCCCGCGACCGAGAGAAGCGAGAGACGTCAGAGACCCACGGAGCTCCAGAGAGTCCTTTGATGGCCGGGGCGGCCGTGATCTGAGAGACCCCCGCGATCCTCGTGACCCTAGAGATGCCAGAGACCCTCGTGACCCTCGCAGCTCAAGAGAGTCGTTTGACGGCAGAAGCTCTCGCGATCCACGGGATCCACGGGATCCCAGAGACCCAAGAGACCGAAAAGACGGGAGAGACCCCGTGATGGCCGTGATCCTCGTGACCCTCGTTACGACGATGAGCGGACGTCCAAGTACTACCGTGACGATCCTCGTGACCCCCGATCCAGCGGCGCCAACGTGCTTTCTGTCGAGCCTCCGCGCCGCCGTGACCGGTCGCGGTCGCCCATGCCGACCAAGGGTATGGAACGTCTGTCGGTCAACACTCTGGCCGTTGGTGCTGGACACCACGCTGCCGGTGGCTCTCTGTCTGCGGCTCCTGGCTCGCCCATGCAGGAAGCCTACTATGGCACATACCAGTCCATGTCGCCCATGCCGTCGCCCCTTATGCTGGCCTCGCACGGTCCGCATGGCACTGGAGATGTTCAGGCTATGGACATCAACAGTCTGGAGTCGGACGGAGACGGATCCCTGGCAGCTTTGAGAGGAGAGGGCGGCGACAAGATCCGGCGCCGGGCACGGTTCTACGATCCAGAAGACGATGCCCAGCGACTCGCCAAGGCTCTGCGCGGCGAGCGTCACCCACCAGACACGGGGCCGCTCATTGAGATCCTGCCAGGCCTCACGCACGACCAAGTCATGGAGCTGCGCACCGAGTACAAGCGCATTGTCAAAACAGGCTCGGAACGCAAGGGTGTCAATATTGCCAAGCACATCCGTGCACGCCTCAAGGACGAGGACCCGGCGCTGATGAAGGCGTGCTACGCGACCGCGCTGGGCCGCTGGGAGAGCGAGGCCTACTGGGCCAACTTCTGGTACCACGGCGACAAGACGCGCCGCGAGCTGCTGATTGAGTCGCTCATGGGCCGCACCAATGACGAGATCCGCCACATCAAGAAGAGCTTCACCGACAAGAAGTATGGCGACAGCATCACAAGGTGCATGCGAACCGAGCTCAAGGAGGACAAGTTCAAGCGGGCTGTGCTCTTTGTGCTGGATGAGCAGCGCATGGAGGAGGTCGGCCGAGATGGCCGTCCGCTGCCGCTGGACCGCAGCCTCGTTGAGGAAGACAGCATCGCGCTGCACCGCGCCGTTCGTGCCGAAAAGGGCGGCGAGACGGCCATGATCAACATTGTCGTGCAGCGCAGCGACACGCACCTGCGCGAGGTCCTGCGCGTCTACAGTGCCCAGTACCAGACAACTTTGCCCGCGACTGTCTCAAGAAGAGCGGCAACCTTGTTGTGAGTTTCCCCACCACGCAGCCGTCATTTCAGCCTCTTCCGCCCCTTTCAGCCTCTTCCGCCCTTTTCCGCCCCTTTGCATCACGCTAACAGTACAGGGCGAAATGCTGGCACACATTCTCAACGGCGTCATCAACAAGCCCGTCCGTGACGCTCTGTTGATCCACCACGCCCTCACCACCTCCAAGCGCGACGAGCTGCGCCGCGAGCTGCTCATCTCTCGCCTCGTCCGCTTCCACTGGGACGGCCACCACATGGCTGCCATCAAAGCCGCCTACCGCAGCCGCTACAACAAGGACATGCAGGAGGCCATCCGCGAGGCCACCGGCAGCTCGGCCTGGGCCTCTTTTGCCACGAGCTGTGCATCACCCGTGTGCCCGACCATGTGAAGCAGGTCGAGCGTCTCTCGGAGATCCGGCACGACAGCCGGCACTAGATCCGTGGCGGAGATGGGCAAATGTGTGTACTGAGGCCTCACGATATCACATCTACATTCTATTTCGAGAAACCTACCTCAAGGCTCGTCTTCTATAGCTCACATAATACACTCCATAGTGGAATGTCTTTCATATAAAAGAAATCACAGCCGATGGTAAGGATGCAATGAATGTCTACGGATGCCCCTATAGTAAGAGGTATGACCAGCAATGTATTACGCCGTAAATGACTTGATATGATGCCTATAACTCGGGGGCGGATCTGAGCCGCTCGCCTCGTAGTAGCGGTTGCCCTCGTGATATCCCAGATAACGCCTATGTGCTTGAGCAAAATGTAAACAAAACAACATTGCCTTTTATCCCATTCAGGCTCCCTTAATCCTCATCCTCGTCCCGTGCTGGCGGTGGTCCGCACGGCTGCACCATGTTCTTGAGCAGCTTGAAGCGCGTCTTGGCCGCCGGCTCGCCCTGTGCCAGCGACAAAAACGACAGCATCGGCGGGTGGCCGACCAGACTCGAGTAGGTGTCGCGCATGATGTTGGACTTCACTCCCAGCTCGTCGTGTCCGGGTGGCCGGTGCCAATGTATCTCTGCTGGAGGCGCTCGAGCTCCTGCTGCGCGCGAAGTTTGTCCGCCTAAAAGGCCTCTGTTAGCTGTCGTTCAATCGAGGGGGAGCGGGGAGCGCCAAGGTCCGGACTCACCATTGTGAAAGGATGGGTGAGATTGACTTGGAACGCAGGTGCGGTGTAGATGTTCAGCGTTGCTTGTTGTCAAGGCTGAACTTGCGAGTAGTGGAAGCTAGCGTCGCAAAAACTAGGCTGGCAAAAGCACCATCTTGATGACTAACAACCCCTACAGCCTGATGCACTAAGCACCGCTACAGCCCTGCTGAAAATACACGCTATATCGGGGAATTCGCCTCGTTCCAGCTCCTCAGCGCGTGCGCAAAGAGCCCCATTCTCGCACATGCGCATTTCAACCTCGAATTATCACCAGTTTGTGCCAAACCACGACCCGCCCTTACTGTGGCGAATTTGGGCACCAGCCAGTCGCATCGCTACTTTGGCATCTCTTCTACACAGCAAGCTTCCCGGGAGCCAATAACGTAGCGATTGCCTCTGGTGGCGACGTGCCTGACGTGCCTCGAACGGCAAACTTCCACATCTCGACGACGACTTTCGACCTCCTGTTACTGCGGCATTGATACCCGAAAGCCGTCCCGACCTACGGCCCGAGGCATGCCACGATGGCGGACAGCTTCGAAAGCAACCTACTCGGGCTCCTGCAGGCGATGCAGGAGCAGAAAGCCGCCTTCACAGCCGAGGCGAAGCGGATAGTGGACCGTTGTCGTGCCGAGCATGCCGCGGACAGCACGATCACGACCAACGGCACCAGCAAGAGATCCAAAGATGAGGATGTCGAGATGCCAGATGCACCAAGCACAGAGGCGAAAACGGCGACAGACGCCAAGGCGGATCGCGAGACCAAGACCGTCTTCTGCCGGCCATGCTACAACGACTTTCTCACCCTGATCCACCACACCTACGCCTCGCCCTCACAACGACAATGGTACGCGACGCAACAAGAGTCCTTCATGGCCGAGCTCAAAGGGCGCCTCGAAGAGGTGCGGAGCCTGCGCGCGCCTCTCGCCAGCATTGATGACTGGGTCAGCGCGCAGAAGCAGGCGTGGCTGCGCAGCCAGCTGCAGGACGCCGTTGCGGTGCAGACACTGGCCGAGTCGCTGGATATGGACAAGGCCGCGTTCCAGGCCCAGTTGGCTGACCCGAGAGTGCGCCTGGCGGACCTGCTGCGCACGGTGACGACCACAGCCGGCAGCCGGGTCCATGGCGAGAATGGCGAGCGGGAGCGCGTTGTGGCGGATGTGCAGGCGGCAACGCGCAAGCTGCAGCAGACCTCTGACAGCAGCGAAAAGAGCTCCATCTACCGCGACAGCCTGTTCCCCGGCGGCGTGGTGCCGGATGTGCCGGCCGTGCGCGCCATTGAAAAGAAGCTGCTGGACGGTTCGGTGGGGCTGGACCAGGGGCTCGGCGACATGCTTCGCGACGTCAACGGCGGCGAGGACGAGGACGCGCGGGCTGCCAAGATGGAGAAGCACCAGAAGCGGCTGGCGGAGCTGAAGCGGGCCAAGGCGGCGCACGAGGCGCAAAAGGCCAAGAAGATGAAGCCGGTCGACGTGCCCTACTTCTTGCAAGACGACACGCCGTGCGCGACGTGCGGCAAAGCGTCGGACCCGCAAAAGAGCCCCTTTTGCGAGGTGTGCTTCCTCGAGGTCGACTACTGTTTGCGGGAGAACCAGACAATCTGGTGCTCGACCAAGTGCATGAGGCAAAACTACGGGGCGCACCTCACCAACAACACGCGTGCGCGGCCGGCAAGAACTGCAGGCGGTCCAAGGCTGTGGCGCAACTCAATGCCGACCACGAGCCCACGCGCAAAGAGCCGCGGTACCATTTCTGCCGCGAGTGCGTGCTGTCCTTTAGTATCGGGACGGTCTACTGCAACGAACGGTGTGCCGACCGCGATTTCAAGGACCACCGCGAAAAGGTGCACCTGCCGAACCGCGAGATGCGTGCCGACACGCACAACGACCAGACGGATCTGAAATACTCGCCCGCTAAAGGCGATAACTTGAAAACCCTGTACTACAAGGCGGCCGACATTTCCAAGCACGTGCTGTCGCTGGACGAGGCGCTGGCGAGCTGCCAAAAGAAGCACCCGGACTGGGACCTCACCACGACCAAGGTCAACCTGACGCTGCCGTGGACTGCATAGGTGCGGAAGAGCGCGCGGGACGAGCGGACGGAGCAGCAGACGGAGTGGAAGGAGGAGCGGGAGAGGGTGCGGCAGAGTTTGCGGCAGAATGTGCGACGGAGGCGACGGAGGCGGCGGAGGCGGCGACGACAGGCCGAGACCCGCGAGCGGCGGCGTTCCACTGAGTGCCTGCTGAGCTAAGAGGGTTCTTGTTTTGCATCCTTTCATTACTGGGTATCATTGTACTATATCTGTACGAGGGTTCAAGGCGAAGCGTATGGTCAATAGGCTCACTAAAATTGGGTTGAAGTTTTATTTATTTTCTTGTTATGGTTAGTTTGGACGTGGTAGTTGCAAGTGTGGTACTGATCAATTTGGATAGATGGGACTTGGTGATGTCTTTCGTTCGCTCATTATGCCCACTTCGGGTGTATTTCCTGTAATAGCGAGTATTTGAAGGTCACAGCATGCAATGTGGCCTAGAGTGAAAAGTATTAGCGGCTGACGGAACGCGTTACAGGCAACGAACCGCGTTTTTAGTGCCCCGCTCTCGCGACAGGTCAACCCAACGACGACGATAAACTTCCACACAAGCAGCTCCGAGTTACGAGCGACAGCCTTCCTGCTTGTCACGCCAATCTCCACGACCACAATGCCTACACTCTCTCAACGAGTAAGAAGGCGGCCCGCTTACGACGACGACGACGAGCCTCCGAGGCACCGCAGACGCCACCAACCCGAAGAAGAGAAGAAGAAGAGGAGGAACGAAGACGCCGAGGCGACGATGACGGAGAAGCTGAAGTAGAGGAGGAGGAGGAGAGGAAGAGGAGAACGACGACGACGAAGGCGAGGAAGACCAGCATGCACGACGCAGGCGCAGAGGCAAAAGGAGCAACAGAGGAGGCGACGCGAGGCCGAGAGACGCCAGCAGAGGGCAACCCAAATGGCGAGGACGACGACGAAGAGGACGAAGACGACGCTGCCGCCGGGCAGCCCAGATGCAGGTTGACCGACAACGGCTGCATTACGAGCTGCTGGCCAAGAAGCTGGCGCGTTATGCGCTGGCCAGTGAGCCACGGCGGCTGCCGATCCGGCGACAGGCCGTGAAGGAGCAGGGTAGGTGTGCACACCTGCGCTCCGTCTCATGGGAACCTTGATTGACCAGTCTAGTCCTCGAAAACGAAGGCAAGCACTTCCGCAAGGTGTTTCCGATCGCACAGGAACAGCTGCGCGGCATATTTGGCATGCACATGGTGGATTGGCCGGCGAGAGAGAAGACGACCATGACCATGCGTGAGCGCCGAAAGGGTATGTCTAGCACCCCTGCTGTCTCTTCTTCCGCTACGGTGCCTAACAAGTACAGCCCTCAAATCACAAACGGCCTCCAAACCGTCAAAGGCGGCCGCCGTCGACCGCTATCTGCTCGTCTCGACGCTGCCCGCCGACTACCAGGAATGCGTCTTCACGCCAATCTTGACCGACCCGGATGCGACCGACAACATCGAGACTGCCATCCCACCTGCGCCCGACGCCGCCTACATGGGCTTCGTTGCATTGGTCGTCTCCCTCATTACACTCAACGGCGGCGAGATGACCAACGAGGACCTGGAGAAGCTGCTCAGCCTGGTCCATGGTGGCCGGAATGCCCCTGCTCGCGCCGACGAGGATTTCCTGCAACCGATTGCGTCTGCATGGGCGACCACATCGACGACGAGGACGGTCGCGGTGCTGGCGGCGCGTCAGAGGATGGCACGCCTTCGGCCGGCGGCACGCTCCAACACATGGTGCGGCAAGGCTACTTGCTGCGGGTGGTCGAAGTGCCTACGACGGCCGAGGGCCGCGGCCCGGTTGGCGGACGCGGTGCTGGTGCGACGAACGGCGGCCTGCCCGCGGGCGCCAAGGTGTCGTGGCATGTCGGCCCGCGCGGCCAGCTGGAGATTGGACCGTCGCAGGTGGCCGATATCGTGTATCACATTTACGGAGAGGACGCGAGCGAGGACCTGGAGAAGAGGCTGTTGTCGAGCCTGCAGACCGCGGGCAAGGGGGCAGGTGCTGGGCAAGAACAGGCCCCTGCTAGACAAGAAAGCGAGGACGAGGATGAGCCATAGACGATGACGAGCAGCTGCAGCTATCTGGCGAGCCGACTACTCGTATACGAGTATAATAATGAATGACGGACGACTTCCTGCATTGTTGCCTTGTAATGTACGGCATTCCGATGCTTTCAAAGGGTTTAGTGGCGGGTGGCCTGTAGTGGGGCATCAAGACCACTTAACGCCGCCCCAATCACTAACTGGCAAGACGCGTCAGATCTCAGAACCGCGTCGGCTAGTGCCACCTTTTAGAGAGAGGTACATCGTACTCGTACGATTGTTGCCCCCGGACCTTGAAGACTGTTCAACGTCTGTCAACGTCTGTCAGCCGCACCTCACGCTGCCGCACAAGCACGGCACTGGACAGCATCAGACGACACTGGGATAGCACCACTCGCAGCCGGACATGCATAGCCCGGCAATGAATGCTGCCGACTGCCAAGAGCCGCCGTCAAGCGTCGACGGTTCTCGCCCGACGAAGCGCACGGCGACGACAACGACAGCCACGGGAACCACGAGAGCAACAGCAAGGCTCTCCTCGACGAAAAGGAAAAGGAGAATGCCCAGCGTCTGCCCCAGGCGAAACGCCGGTTCTTTGAAGACGCCGTTGCCATCCCCTCCCTGCCTCCTCCACCATCGACCGCCCAGCCGACCTCCTCCCCCGCCGCCTTGCCGACCAACGCTTCAAAGCCTTCTTCTCTGCCAACAAACGGTCCTGCTCTGGCACAGTCGCCATCGCCCACGCCCACGCCCGCCTCCCGACGACCCGCACAGTCGTCACCTGTCCGGCCAAGACTGTCGATTCCCCCTCGTCACCGTCGCTCTCGGCCACCCCCTCGCCTGTTGGCCTGACGCCTTTTGACGGCGAACTGTTCGAGGGCATTGTCGGCCAGAAAGTCGACCCGGAAATCTTGCACGTCATTCGGGAGTCCTGCGGGAGCGACATTGAACGTGCCGTCAACATGTACTTTGACGGGACCTACAAGCCAAGATGAACACGGCCGCCAGTCGAAAGAATGGTGTTGCCGTCCGGGCCAAGGCGGCATCCTTCGCCTCGACCAAGCCCTCTGTCTCAAACCAGCCGCCCATCAAGACGTCTCCGCGCAAGTCTGTCCTGCAGAGCCCGTCCGCGGTTCCGGAGCGCCGCTACATTGGCTGCTTCGGCGTCGAGGGCTGGGCCACCCGCAGCGGCACCAATCTGTTGAAGCACGGCGACACCGTCAAGATTGAGCGCCAGAAACCCGAGCTGCCCAGCATCGCCGGCTCCAAGCAAAAGGCCTCCAAGCTCGGCGCCGCTGTTGCCGTCCGCGCCAACTCGGCCGCTGCGCGGCGCGTCGACGTCATTGTCCGTTTTACTAGCACCAGTGGCACGGAGATTGGCCGTCTGTCCAAAGACGCCGCCAGCTGGGTGTCGACGCTCATGGACCAGCGCATCTGCCGCTTCGAGGCGTCTGTGTGTACGCGCCCGACCGCCTGCGCACCAACGACACCGTCGTGCTGCAGCTGCGGGCGTACCTGCTGCGCTCGGCCTTTGACCAGAAGCCGCTCAAGCCGGCCGACAACCGCACCACGGGACTCTTTGAAGAAAAAGAGACGGCCGAGGAGCGCGACCTGAGGCTGCGCCAGTTTGCCCTGGTGCGGCTGTTCCAAGAGGTCAACCTGCTGCCCACGCGTGCCAATGCCGCGGCCGCCAAGCGTGGCCGGCAGGATCTGTTGCAGGCCGCCGAGGCGGTCGAGAAGCGAGAAAAGGAAGCGGCAAGGAAGGACTGAGGCCGACCCAGGATCCCAGCCCCAGCCAGACGCCTGGCGCAGGATCGGACGAGCGGAAGACGGCCAAGAGCTGGAGCAGGATCAGCTGGATGCACTGTACGCCAAGGCCCAGTCCTTTGACTTTAACACGCCGAGGCCGAGCCGCCAGACACCTTTGCGCTCACGCTGCGCAGATACCAGAAGCAGGCGCTGCACTGGATGCTGTCCAAGGAAAGGGACGAGAGCGTCGAGGAGCGCGGCGAGTCCATGCACCCGCTGTGGGAAGAGTACGCCTGGCCGCTAAAGGACATGGACGACAAGGACCTCCCGCAGGTTCCTGACCAGGCCAGCTTCTATGTCAACCCCTACTCGGGCGACCTGTCGCTCGACTTCCCCGTCCAGGACCAGCACTGCCTGGGCGGTGTCCTGGCCGACGAGATGGGTCTGGGCAAGACGATCCAGATGCTGAGCTTGATCCACTCGCACAAATCGCCCGTGGCCCTGGAGGCCCAGCAGCAGAAGCAGCAGCAGGCCGACGGCCAGCTCAACAGCCTTGTGGTGGTCTGCGGCGCATCCGCTCCCGGCTGCCCAACGTTGTCCATGCACCTTGCACCACGCTCGTGGTCGCGCCCATGTCGTTGCTGGCACAGTGGCAGAGCGAGGCCGAGAACGCCTCCGTCGAGGCACGCTCAAGTCCATGGTGTACTACGGCAGTGACAAGTCGTCCAACTTGCAGGCGCTGTGTGCCCTGGACCACGCGGCCACTGCGCCCGATGTTGTCATCACCAGCTACGGTACCGTCCTGTCCGAGTTTACGCAGATGTGGTCCAAGGGCGGCGGCCACGACGGCCACGACGGCCACAACGGCCACGACGGCCACCCCGGCAGGGCCTGTTCTCGCTCAACTTTTTCCGCATCATCCTGGACGAAGCCCACACCATCAAGAATCGGCAGTCCAAGACGGCCAAGGCCTGCTACGCGTTGTCGGCCGAGCACCGCTGGGTCCTGACCGGCACGCCCGTCGTCAACCGGCTCGAGGACCTCTTCAGTCTGGTCCGCTTCTTGCGTGTCGAGCCCTGGAACAACTTCTCGTTCTGGCGCACGTTCATCACGGTTCCCTTTGAGTCCAAAGACTTTATGCGCGCGCTCGACGTCGTGCAGACCGTGCTGGAGCCGCTGGTCATGCGGCGCACCAAGGATATGAAGACGCCCGGACGGCAGCCCCTGGTCGTCCTGCCCGCCAAGCACATGGAGATTGTCCCCGTCGAGCTCTCCAGGGTGGAGCGCGAGATCTACGACCACATCTTTATGCGCGTCAAGCGGTCCCTGACGGCCAACGTTGAGGCCGGCACGGTCATGAAGTCCTTTACGAGCATTTTGCGCAGGTCTTGCGATTGCGCCAAGTCTGCTGCCACCCGTGCTCGTGCGCAACAGGGACATTGCCGCCGACGAGGTCGAGGCCGGCCGCTGCCGCCGACGCCGCCGCCGGTCTTGCCGACGACATGGACCTCCAGTCGCTGGTTGAGCGTTTCACGGCCACAACCGACGACCCGACGGATGCCAATGCCTTTGGAGCCCATGTCCTGGGCCAATTCGTGACGAGGCCGTGAACGAGTGTCCCATTTGCAGTGAGGAGCCCATGATCCAGCAGGCCGTCACGGGCTGCTGGCACTCGGCCTGCAAGGCGTGCCTCCTCAAGTACATTGAACACGAGACCGACCACCACCGCCTACCGCGGTGCTTCCACTGCCGCGAGGTCATCAGCCGGCGCGACCTGTTTGAAGTGGTGCGCCACGACGACGACCCGGACACGGCCGCCGGCCAGCCGCCCCGTATCAGTCTGCTGCGTGTCGATGTGAGTGAGTCATCTGCCAAGGTCGTCTGCCTCATCCAGCACCTGCGCGCCCTGCGCCGCGAGCGGCCCACCATCAAGTCTGTCGTCTTTAGCCAGTTCACGTCCTTTATGTCTCTCATCGAACCTGCCCTGCAGCGCTCCAACATGAAGTTTCTGCGGCTGGACGGCACCATGGCCCAAAAGCCCGCACTGCCGTCCTCGACGAGTTCCGCCAGTCCAGCAAGTTCACCGTCTTGTTGCTGAGTTTGCGGGCTGGCGGGTCGGCCTCAACCTGACATCGGCCAAGCGCGTGTACATGATGGATCCCTGGTGGAGTTTCTCCGTGGAGGCGCAGGCCATTGACCGGGTGCACCGCATGGGCCAGGACGAGGAGGTCAAGGTGTACCGCTTCATTGTGCAGCGCAGTGTGGAGGAGAAGATGCTCAAGATCCAGGACCGAAAGAAATTCATGTAAGTGGACCCTGGCCGGTGCCTGTCTTTGCGTGTCTTTACTAACTGGACAGTGCCACCTCGCTGGGCATGATGACGGACGAGGAGAAGAAGCTGCAGCGGGTCGAGGATATCAAGGAGCTTCTCAGCTGAGAAAGGACGGTCCCCTTGGTTGTCACATGGACACGTGTGCATATCACAATATGGGCACTGGCCCGTTTCCCTTGACCACTGCCAAGGGGTCTGCTGTTTAGATTGTGTTGCATCAAACAAGACGAAGGTGGGCGACCGAAAAGCACGACTTGATGGAAAGACTAGTCAAATACGCGTTCAGGTCTCGGAACGAAGGTCGCTGTGGCACTGCATTGGCAAAGTACTTGGTCGGGCATCACTGGATATCGAGGAGCACCCCGTGCAACATTGGACACGTAATTGTTGGAATAAGCCTGAGCAGATAGGCTCTGTATTTGAACTAATGACCGGGCAAATAAGTATATCAAAAGGCAGGCGTATGTTTCCTTGGAGCTTTTATTCCCAAAGAGACGATGCTCCAACAATGCTGAACAGCCCTCAAGAGGGTCAAAGGGCGCAGGTATGTGTTTATTTAAACCAGAAGCTGGAAACTTGACCGAACCGAAAACCAAAGACCGAAAACCAACGGCCGCTCACATCAAATAGCAGACCTGAACTCCAGACATGCCCTTTCTCGTGTTGATCCCCGCCTTCATCACATCATGGCAGCAAGACAAGCTTAGTGCGCTTGGGAATGAGCGAGCCCATGGGCAGATTGATGGCCGTGCCGCCATTGCCCCAGAGACCAGCAGCACCGGCGTTAGTCTGACTTTTGTTAGCAGGAGGGACGACGACGAAGACGAGCCGAGGGCAAGGACACGACGGCGATGCGAGCCGGGGCGAGGACAAGAGAAGCAAACGTACAGCCCAAGAAGCGGAGATGAACCCGGTGACAGACGAGGCCGTCAGCAGGGCGGTGTCCCTTGCCGAACATGTGGCTGGTGGCAATGAAGACGAGGGTTGATGTCGACAAAGACGAGCAGAATCAGCAGCACCCACGAGCGCGCGTGGCGGCCACGTGAAGATGACGCAGACAATGAACCAGGCCCAGACAAACATGGAGATGGCCTGGGGCAGCTCGGGCAGCGGCTCGCCGGTGGTGGGTCCATGTAGGCGGCCAGGATGCCGGTGCTGGGAATGAAAATCAGGGCATAGGCCGACGTTGAAGCCAGCAAAGGCGGAAAAGACCGGTGGCACCAAACGTGTTGCCGGCAACAAACTCCATGACGCCCGAGATGTACTGGCACAGGCCGCCGAAGAAGATCATGTGCTGATGATTGATGTTGGCTCGGCGACGCCGCGGGGGTGCAGGTTCATGAGCGACATCATGAAGATGCTGGTGGCAAAGGCCGTGAGGCCCAGGGGCGCCGGTTGGCAAAGTTGCGAGGGACAAAGGCAGGCCGGGCTGGTCACGGGGCGAGATGGTGATCTGGCCTCGAGGTCGGCGCCGTTGGCAGCCTTGTCGCTGATGGAGGGCGTGGAGGGCGACATTTTGCTGGAGAAGAGAGTTAGATGTGATGTCGTGGAGCGTTGGGAAACGACAACGAAACGAATAAAGAGAACATCGCGAGACAGCCGAGATCAGGCGAGATCAGGCGAGATCAGGCGAGATCAGGCGAGATCAGGCGAGATCAGGCGAGATCGGTCAAGATCAGAGATGAAGGAGCAGCTCAGAAACACACAACCAGAAAGAACGCAGGATGCCACGAGGGAGCCAAGGGGAGAGGATGGGAGGGCCTGGTCCTACGCAGACCCCTTTCTTACTTTGGAGGTCATGCAAGAAAAGGGCAGCACGAAGGACATGGCAGGGCAGCCACACAAGAAAGAGAAATGGTGCTGTTGTATGCAGGCAGAGGAAGAATAGCACAAAAAGAGAACTTGTCACGTACAGAATCGAACTCATTTGTAAAGGTTGTCGTGTTGACGGGGCACAAGGGGAACGAAAGGTAGTCGGCGTGATTGTTGAATGTATGTGAGACTAAATGTGCGACAGAAGTGTCTAGAAGAAACAAAGAGTAGACTGGCTGAGAGAGGAATATAGATGAAAGAAAGGATGGAACGAGGAGAGAGAAAGACAACGGGATACTCGCTCTATATAAAGGAAAACGACAAGCAGTGAGAGGACCGTCTCGAAGAGAACCAACTTGGAGGGCAGAAGAAGACTCAATGACCGGTCCGGGGGGAGCCAAGAATGGGGATGGAGAAAAAAAGACTAGCCCGGACAAGTCTAAAGAGGCGAGGAGTATGGGTAGTGCCGTGGACGAAGAACAGAGATAGGACCGCGGGTCCACAACATCACAAGAGCATGGCCGTATTGCAACTTGGGGCTGGGGAGCGTGGAGAAACGCCATGGCGTGCAGGCCAAAGTCTGGCGCGTCGGCCAGTCCATGGAAAGAGACGACGACAACGGACAACGGACAACGGTAGCAGCGGCGACTATGCTGTCACTCGGAGACAAAGTGCGAGCATGCTGTGCAGAAAGCACGGCAGCGTGGCATCAGCATGAAGCCGTGCTCAGGATCCGAAAAAGACCAAGACAGGGCCAAGCGACGTGTGTTGACAAGTCCTTGCGGGGTCGTGCTCTAAATGCTAGGTTGTCTTGGTCTGTTCCTCTGTGCCTGGGGATTCTCATGTCGAGTCTCTGACTCGTGTGGTGTCTCGAGGACTGTCAGGAGAGACTACTATGAGTTGGAGCTAACGGCCATTGTTGGGGAAGAGATTGCGTTCCGATGCGGAGAGGCGGGGACGGGTGGGCCATAGACAAGGAGATACTAGACAGGAGGAAAAAGAGAAAATCAAAGGTACGCCGTGGCTTTGTTGGCGTTGGAGAGAGGGCACGGAGATCGCCTGCATCGATGGATATCGCACAAACGCAATGGACAGGGTATGGCGCTAGACGGGAGCACAAGGATTACGCATGGGGTAGAGCTAGTGTGGGAGTCATTAGATTTAAAGGACAGCAGAATGAGCACAAAATACTCGTGGAAAGGAGCACAAAATAGTAAGAAAATAAGAAAGGGACAGTGGAGAATGCGGAGGCGGAGCTGAGAAGAAGCGGATCTGGACAGAGGCCAAGAGCCTAAGCTGGGGCGACCAACACGGAGAACGGACAGAACCAGGACCGAGACGCCGACTGTCGAGCAACAATGGACATGGGGAAGAGATGGAGCTCGGCTGTGAGTTGGTGTGCACACCGTCGGTATTGTCAGCGGCATTTGAGAGAGTATCGCTGTGAGAGATGAGAGGGATGCGAGAGGGCCAGAGAAAACAGACAGGCATCGTGTGTAACGGAGATGGAAAAGACAACCAAAGGATAGTATGCTAAGTGAATAGATGTGACAGAAGTGCGTCTGTCGGCTAAGAAACCAAAGCAACCCCGGCATCCGGCCTGTCCAACCCGTGCTGCTGAGAGGGTATGGGCGAGATGTAGCGGGTGTGCAAGCAGCTCGGTGATGTGAGGATAGAGTGCTGTGATGCTGGGCATATCTTGCTGGGCACGTGTTGACGGCTTAGAATGAACCAACAAAGAAGACTGAAGATGAGTGCAATTCGTCGAGCCCCTTTGTGTTCTCACTTGACTCTGCCGTTGTCTCCCCAGTCTCTATTTTTATCCAGCAGACACCGTACGCCGTACACGTATGTGTACACTGACACTCGGCAAGCTCTGGTGTTGCCAAGAAGAAGGTCGTATGATGGATTCCTCATGTGAAAAGTTGAGAAGCATCTGTAAGTGATGATTTGGCAGTCCCGCCTGTCATTTGTCTCCTTTCTGTTAAGAAGAGAGAGGCTGCAAGTGCAGGGAGCATCCGAGATGGAGTCTCTGTTGAATAGTGCAGGCATTTCCCTTTCTTGCCTCGACTCATGGCCTAGAATGGACAGTCGAGCTGGTCGAGACAGCGCCAGTATCAAACCACGCTGCAGACTGATAGTCCCATAGTGCACAGCATAGACAGGTGTCAGCCTGATGCTGTACGGAACACGGGGACTAGCAGGGCAGACTGGCCAGGAGGAGGGGTCTGGAGATGAAAAGAATGGGAAACAAAGAGATGATTACAAAGTACCTCCCACGGCGTCGACGGGCTGAGTACGTCCCAGGACTCCTGACCAACAGACGTCTGGACCAATACCACGGACGGGCCAGCCGAAGAGAACAGTAAGAGCAGACAGGATGGGACGAGGGCGTGTCGCGACGACAACCTGCTGCACGTCGTATGTGGCAGCAACGTACGTGTGGAGTGCACAGGTGTCGGAGCACAGCTGGCAGAAACTCCGTGTGCGTCGAGGACGTGGTGAACGCTCTTCCAGAGAGGCGCGTGCCATGAACGAGTCCAGATACCTTCAGGACGTCTCCATACCAAGTCAACACGGCAAACCTCAACGGTAGTTGCATATAGAGCTTTAGCGGCTACGAAAACAACGTGTTCCTGGCTGGCGTCTGTTGGTCCAGACGCCAAGAAGAGGAGAAATGTGGAAAAAGGGCCGTGTTCTGGGTGGTCTCCGACTTTCATGGTGACCTTGCGGGCGGGTTGGAGAATGACAGGGCGATGACCAAGGCCTCCAAAGACTATCCGTACAAGGTAAAAAAGACTCCAGGCGCATCCAGACGCCGTCGGAAGCCATCAGACGCCATCAGACGCCATCAAACGCTATCAAACGCCACGCAATGTCTCACCCTATGGATCTGTCAATACGGACACGCTCATTTGCTGTAGTCATCCATTACCTGTCGGGCCTTGTTCACACTGCCGGCCGTCTTCTCTTTCGCACGGTGACCTGTCGTGGTATTGCCTAGACAGCCGCCGTGATGCACCAAACAGACAGGGCAGACGTCGTAAGACGCATGCGATAGAGGACTCAAGGAGAATAGTCGTACTTTGCAAGAAAGCAACGAAGAACACGTCGTGTGTCGTGTCGGAGACGGCAAATACCCCAAGCCACAAATCGGCGCTGAACCGCTTACTACAACCAGGCTGCAGTGACGGGAATGTGCCTTGTCTTCATATGCCATGGCGCAGCACTTTGTGTTCTTTCTTTTTCGCCTTACTTCCACTCGCATCTCCTTTCGACTTTTCTCTCCTGTCTTATTCGAGTCCCCTGCCTCCCTGTTGTCTTGTGCTGAGGAGAACCTCTGCAAATTCATCTGCCGTCCATCTCGGCTGTTGCAGTCGGCTCTTGTTTCTACCAAGTCTCGTCAACAAAGGCTGCGTCGTGAGAAGCTTGGCTGCTTTTGGTCTACTTGGCTGGCTTGGCTGGCTTGGCTTCCTCGACACACCTCTTGGCTCCCTCGGTTGACCTCTTTGGCCCCATATCGAACCGTGAAGCACGCGCTTGTCTTGGCCACGGCGAGCTATTGACGACGCCGCTGTACCAGTGCAACCGGGTCACAAAAGTACCTGACTCCAGTATCCGGCCCTACAGACGGAGCACAGACGATCCTGGCCCGGATGCTGGGTTTCGGTGGATTTCTCCGTGCATGGTCATGATCTGATCCGAACCACCTGAGCTCCAGGGTGTAGCACAGATGCGGCGTAGTGCAGATTCAACAGATTCAACAGACTGGACTTTTCATACTT
Source organism: Sporothrix phasma (assembly GCA_016097075.2). NCBI lineage: Eukaryota > Fungi > Ascomycota > Sordariomycetes > Ophiostomatales > Ophiostomataceae > Sporothrix > Sporothrix phasma. The sequence continues at coordinate 435,649 of JADMNG010000015.1, read as the reverse complement.
TGTATGTCGCAATGCAGGGGAGAGCGTGCTTCAAGCCGCAAGCCGCAAGCCGCAAGCCGCAAGCCGCAAGCCGCAAGCCGCAAAGCCAAGGAAAGAAAACGCGTCAACTACAGAAGCTTGGTCCACCTGTGAAGAAAAAACTGCTGCTGTAGTGTGGGGGTTGGAAGGATGGAAAGGCGCACTGGCGCTGCCTGGGGATGAATAGTTTGAAAGTCAAGGAATGCCGCCTGTTGTAGCCACTGCGCTCTCATCCAGTCTACTCGTAATACATGGATGGCAAACGGCAGACAGCGGAACCGATCCGCCATGCGTGGTCCGCGCATTCTTCGTCGTCAGTGGCGGTCTTTGTCTGCCACCTTTGACTGTGACGGATGCTCATCCACGACTGATCTAATTACCATGCCTGAAAATCTCTTCTGTACAGCCCAGACGGATGCCCTCTTGTTTTTCTGACTTGCCAACACATGTGTTTAGTACACTTTGCGACTGTCATTGCTGCTGAATCCATTGAGTCGGATACGATGAAAGGGAAAGTGAAGCTGCTTTACGCTTTTGTGGACGTAACCGGGAATCTCCCAGTCCGCGTTATAGCCGTCGTGTAAGTGGTTTGTTGACGACGACTGTTTACGAGTAAACGATTTTTAGTACCGTGACACTGCCAGAGCGACCACGAAGCTATGCGCTCGTACCGGCGAATCTGAGTATAAAGTCCATTGCCTGTGGTTTTGATCACCCTGATATGCAGGCCAAGCTGTGCGTGTCTGGCTCGCCGTCGCGCGGACGACAGTCCTCCCTCACCAAGAAAAGGACTCTACGACAGACGGTGCTCTTCACAAGGTACAGCGACATGTCGCGGCATCGCAGCACATGGCATATCGGGCATGCAAGGCATGCCTCGATCCGTGAGCGTGGCTTGTTTTGGGAGTTGAGGCTCCTCGTGGTCCACGCCGTCCATTGTCCGCAAGCTGCTGGTGCTCGAGGTGCCCCACATTGCCGGCCCGAGCTCGAGGCACCGTGGCAGCTGAACGGCAACGGCTAACAGGGCGCGGCGAGTGGAGTCCGGTGGACGTCGTGGCGGCCGCGTGCATCGATAATTCTGCAGCCATGACGGAGTCGGGCAGCGCCACCCGCGGCGGAACAGTGGCATGCCAATGAGGTGCGCCCGTCAAGCGTTGGCGTCAACTCGCCCGAAGCGTGCTACTACAACAGCGACACGTCACACGCGACGTCGTGGAGCGACGAGGCGTTTCCTACCTCGGTACAGGCTACAGGCTGGCCTCGTCTTGGGGCTGTGTCCCTCAGAAAGCAGCAAATGCCTGGTCAAGTGGGAGGCAGAGGAGTAGGTGACACGGCCTATTTAAATCTGTGGCTTGATTTTCGGCGGCTTGGCATATCGTACGATTGAAAGAACGGATACAACTTGGCCGCCCGTCGACATGCCGTCTACCTGTCTGTCGACACCAACGACTTCTTCATGCGGACGACCTTGTCGCAGTTGAGAAGACACAGCGGGTCGAATGCGTTCTTGATCTGTTTTGTTTGGGTTGTTAGCACAGTTCAAAAGGCCTCCTTCGCCGAGAGAGCTTACCTGACGCATCAAGTCCACGGCCGGCGTGCCCAGCTCCTTGTCCAGGTAGTCGCGCTTGACCAGCCCGACGCCGTGCTCGCCGTCACCGTGCCGTCCATGTTGATGGCCCGCTCCACCATGCGGTGCACCAGCTCTTCGGCGTGCTCCTGTTGCTCGGGCTTGTAGAACAGAAAACAGTGGAAGTTGCCGTCGCCCACGTGCCCAATGATGCCACCGCTGACACCGCTGGCCACAATGTCCTTGGACGTCAGGTCGACAATGTCGGCGAGGCGGCTGATGGGCACGGCCACGTCGGTGATCCACGAGCTCTCGTCGTCTGCCTTGGACCCGGCGGCCGTGAACAGCGCCTGCTTGCGCGCCTCCCACAGCTGCTCCGACTCCTCTTGGTTCTGGGCCGTGTCGAGCGCGGTGGCGCCCGCCGCCGTGGCAATGTCCTCGACGACCTTGGTCTGTTCGCCCACGGCCTTTTCCGTGGCGCCGGCAAACTTGAGGAACAGCGTCGGCTTCTCGGGCCACGAGCGGTCGGTCGAGCTGCCCGCCGAGTCGTTGATCCAGCGCATGGCGCGCGCGCCAATGAGCTCGACGGCGGCCACATGGACGCCCGCCGATACCAGCTTGATGACGGTGTCGCAGGCCTGGTGGAAGGTGTCAAAGGTGGCCACGGTGACCTGCTCGACGGCCGGTTTTGTTGTCAGTTTCAAGGTGGCTTCTGTCACGATGCCCAGCGTGCCCTCGTTGCCGATGAACAGCTTGGTCAAGTCGTAGCCGGCGCTTGACTTGCGCGGCCGCCGGCGTGTTTGTACGACGGTCCCGTCGGCCAGCACCACCGTCAGGCCAGAACCCACTCCCGCATCGTGCCGTAGTAGTACGCATTCGTCCCCGAGCAGCCCGTGCCCACCATGCCGCCAATCGTGGCACCGGGGCCCGGGTCCGGCGGGAAGAACAGCCGCCGGTCTGCCAGCGCTTCGTTGAGCTGCTCGTAGCCAACGCCGGGCTGCACGACGGCGTCAAAGTCGGCACCGTGCACGGTCAGTATACGATCCATGCGCGACAGGTCGAGACTGATGCCCGGCAGACGTTGGCAAAGTGCCCTTCGAGACTGGTGCCGCCGCCAAAAGCAACGACGGGCACGCGCCGCCGGTGGCAGATGCGCATGATGGCGCTGACGTCTTCGGTGGACTGCGGGTAGACGACAAAGCGCGGGTTGTCCTCGGCCGACTCGGCGTACGAGGACCAGGCGCTGGACGTGTGCCGCGCCAGTTCGTCGCGCTGGTCCGTCACCGCCTTGTCGCCGACAATGGCGGCGATTTCGGCGCGTGCCTGTGCCATGTTTTCGGGCGAGGTGTCGTGCTGGATGTCGGGCACGCGGTGGAGCGGCAGCGTCGAGCGGGTTCTGGTAAACACGGGCTGGTCGATGTCGTTGTCGTGGTCGTCGCCGTCGTCTTCCTTGGAGTGTTTGCCCAGGCTGACTAGTTTATCTGCGACGGACGGTACGCCAACTGCTGTGCCGTCCCTTTTGGATGCTGAACGCCGCCGAGAACGTATGCAGTCAAGGCCACGACGGCGCCGCCTAGAAGTGTTAGAACAAACGAGAGACTGGGTGGCATGTTCACCTGCACCCACCAATTCCAATGGACCATCCGGCATTGCTATGCTTTGGCGGGTCATTGCTGGTGTACGAACGCCGGGGGGCTCTGAATGTATCGGCAAGGGCCGGGCTTGCTGTCGTGGGCCGACTGGCACTGGCAACCAGCGTCGTTTGAGGACGACCCTGAACGTAGGATGATGTCAGAGGCAGCCGGAGCCTCGCACCTCGCGGGCGTGCAACAATCTGCTCATGTCCAGCAGCCGGGCAATAAAGATGCAGAGAAGACGAAAAGGCGAAAAGACGAGGAGAAACTGGGCGCCAAGAAGCTGCTGCTCAGTTGAAGTGAGGATCAGAACAGGTGAGTGAAAAGACGTGCCATTGGAGCTCTTTTTGCATCCCTCCCGTCCTTCCGCTGGGCTGTTAGGTAAGCGCCCACGCACTCTGTGGCATGCCGTTGAGCCAAGAACGTGGAAAAGCCTCCCGCCTCACCAAAAACGTGCAAATCACACAGATCATGCAAATCAAGCATACCACCCAAAGAACGGAAGAACGGATAAGACCAACAATGGATCGGGATGCGGCCGCTAATAGCTAGCTGAGTTGGTGGAGTAGGACGCGCTAACGCTAAACACGCGATCGATGATGCGGGCCGACAAGACGTCACCGTCGCATCAACTGGGATGGCACTGCAACTGATTTGCCGAGATTGTTTGCTGTCGTAGTCCAATATATGTAGAGTGATGCTGTTTTCAAAACATGCAACTGCAGTCACATGCCTGTATTGTCCAAATACTCGACTGCTCACCATCCACACTGTAGCCCATCCACTGGTACACCTCGGTTTGGAACGCCACAATGCTCGGCGCCCCGACGTTGATAACTGCCGGCATCAGCTGCGTCGCAAAGAGCCCGCAGAGTCCTGCCTTGCAGTCCACCCACCACATCCACACCGGCAGGTCGAGGCAGGCTTCGAGAGGCCCACGTTGACTCGGAGTCAATTGTCGAGTGAACATCATCGCCGCCGTCGCCGGTGTGGGCAGCTCGTCGTCGTCGACCAGCAGCGAGTAGGGGATCAAACCACAGTCGCGGACCGTGCAGTGGATTCCCTCGCCACCCACGCAGACGTCTCCGCCCGCTTTACTCTTCCCGGTAAGTACCGTGTCTGGGACACACCCCAGCACACCACTCCATGGGCTGCGGGACGTCAGGCCCGCGAGGTGGCCGGCGAAGTCCGGGCTGCGCTGCGGAAAAGCGGTTGGGCTCGTCTGTATGTCAGTAGGCAGAAGGAAGCACAAGGGCGACTGTTGAGGAAGCACAGGGGCGGGATATCCAGAATGTATATTCAATGCAATAAAGGACAGCTGACGACGCTGGGAAGACAGTACAGGAGCGTATCAGAAAATGCAGCAAATAAAAGAGCATGTCTGCAGAAAGAAAGCCCACTGCCACCGCCATGTAAACCAAAAGAAAAGTCATAGCCAATAGCCAAAAGGTAAAAGGTAAAGAGGTAAAACTGCAACCCAAGAAACGGCGAGTATTAGTTCTTCGTCTTTGACCGCTTGCGACGGTGTTCCGTAGACGCAGAATGTGGCGGCGCTGGACGAGCGATCTGCAGTACCGTATAATCATGTCGTACATCATGATGGCAATGGTAAAGAAGATGACGGGGCCGGCAATTTTCCAGCTGGTTGTCTGTCAGTAAGAGAAACACACTCAAGATGGCACGCATGGACCTACAAGAAGGGGATGCCGAGCTCGAGGTCGGAGAAGCCGTCGAAATTTTGGCCAAAGTAGCCCGTCAAAAAGGTCAGCGGCAAGAAGATGATGGTGACGACCGTCAGCTGCTTCATGCTCTCGTTTTGGTCGGCCGAGATGGTATTGAAGATGAGAGAAATCATGTTCTCGGCCTGATTGCGGGTTTTGTCCAGCGACTCGGTGATGACGACACAGTGGTCGAGGACGTCGGCCAAATAAACATAGCTGGTTGGAGATATCGTCACGCCGTGGCTGGATTCTGAAAGTCGTCGGCCGCCACGTTGTCCGTCTTGTGGTCGCGCAGGGTGCTGATGAGGTTCATAACCGGATTGATAAAGCTCAGCACCTTGTTCATCTCGGTAATAGTAATGTACAGGCTCTTAGTGTGCTTGACGCTGGGCTGGTGAGCACGTCCATTTCCAGATCGGCAATCACATCGCCGTAGCACACGGTGACGGGGATGGCCAGGTCGATGATGGCGTCCAGAATGGCCTGCGTGATCATGGACGCGTCACAGGATCGCCGCAAACTCGTATCGGGCAGAAGCAGCCGCCGCAGGATGGGCTGCTCCACGTCCTGGCCGAGAGCTCGAAAAAGGAAATGACCGTGTTGTCGTCCGTGATGAAGATGGACACCTGCTCGGCGGCCACGGCCAGTTTGCGAGAACTCAAAGCCGAGTGGCTCTCCATGAAATCGGTGCGCGCATCGTTGGGTGACGAGTGGTACCGCTGGAGTGTGCGGAAGGTGTTGACGTGCGAAAGATCTTCGTCGTCGCGCAGCGACGCCTGGGGTAGGGGGCGTGTACCGCTCTCCAGGTTTTTGGCCGACGCTGTAAACGGCGGCGCAGACGATGCCATCGTGCCTCTGTCATTCTCTTTGCCTCTCCGCTTGCTTTGGGAGCCAAACATGCCGCCATCCGGCGCGCAATACCACGTTTGCGCGTGCGCGAGTGGCCCGACCCGCCGCTCCGGACGCTCGCATCGTTCTTGTCGTCTGCCGCATCGTAGTCGCTGTCATCGCTGCTGCTGTCGCTGTCGCTGTCGTCGGACCGGCCGATGCGGTTCTTGGCATAGTCAAAGTGTACCAGTTTTTGGAGCGTCAGAACCATGTACGTGTGCGTCGTGTACCAATCGGCCTTGGTGCGGTTGCGCGTGTTGATCATATCCTCAATGGCCAGCCGGTGCAGGTGCTTGTAGTTGCCCAGGATCTGGATGACGTCCCAGCTCAGGCCGTTGACATTGATCCAGCGGCACTTCATGTGGGCCTGTTGCGGCACGGCCAGAAAGCCGGCCAGTGTCGCATTGTCCAGGCGCGTCGTCACGATATCCTCTTGGCTAAAGTCCACGACCGTCACTTCGCACGGCGATATCATCTTGGCCAGTGTCTCACGGCCGCCGTCGGGCTTGCTCGTGTCGATACCCGGCTCGGAACCCGGCTGCCACCCAGGCCGCACATCGTAATCGGAGAAGTTATCGACATTGCGAAAGGCCACGGCGCGCTTGGTCCCCCGGCGGCGCAGGCTAGGCGGTACGGCCGGCGACATGAGGCAGTTCGGGTCGTCTACCGGGACGTGCGTGTCGGACAGGGGGCGACTGTTGCCGCGGCCGTGGTCACGGCCATGGCTGTTGTGAAGCTGCGCATCGACAGACAGAGCAGGGGGTGCCGACATGGTGCTGGGTCCTGTGCCTTGCTCGGCATAGTGGATATGGCGCTGTGAGGTTTCTTGCTGAGAAGGCGCCGCAGCCGATGTGGGCGACAACTGTTGTGCAGAAGAGGCGGGAGCACCATGTGTAGCCTCGTTACCCTCACTGAGCGCTTCAACCGAGGGCACGGTGGCCGCCGGGGCGGCGTCGGGCGGCAAAGACATTGTCAGATAAGGCTGAAGTCAAGGATGGTAGGTGACGTGCGCCAAGACACGTGGATTTGGCGTGCACGCGTGCCAGACGTGAGGCCGTGGGGATCGAGGATGGGCTAGACAATACTCAGTAGCGAGATGGCGATGAGAGAAGATGCGGAACAAAGACGATGGGGAAAGGAGCAGCGGAAAGAAAAAAAAACAGAAATTGAAGAAATACCAACAGTTCGGAGAATCGATACAACTGGAAAAGAGTAGATTGGAAGGAGCGAGGCGCGCACAGTCCAATGCGGAAAAGAGGGTCTCAACCGGAACGCTGTGCCGTTTATCCAATTCTGTTGCACGTGTTTCCGATAGAGACGAAGGATGATTGGCATACTTTGTGAGATCGTATCACAAACTGGGAAGTTGGCTTTCGCAGTTGGTCGTACCTGCCGCTTTATGTCACAGCCGTTTGTTCAGTCTCGCATCTGGAAATGGCAAGATCCGACAGATGGCAGGCGCGAACGAGCGCTATCTGCAGGCTAGTCACTGAGCCCGAAATTTGTCATCGATTTTCGCTTCGAGTACTTTTGTTGCAGCTCACCTGACAATACGACGACGAGAGGCATACGAGAGAAGATCTGAAGGATATGTGTGCACAGAACGATGGTATTCGTGCAAGCTGCACGCACTAACAATACACAGGACGCGACGCGCTGTCGACGTGCTCGCAGTTTTCCATGGAAGATGACGCGTCTTGACCTCGACGCCGGATGACACCACGGATCGCAAACACCCTAAACTCAAGGGAACACGGCAAACAACTGCGCGCCGTTGGTCGGACACGCGCCCGAATCAGGCGGGTATTGTCCTCGCCGGGCAGGATGCACACCTTGCCGTTCTCGCCGACGGCGCAAAGGCAAAGCTGGAGGCGCCGATGAACGGCATCAGCTGGTCCGCACTGGTCTCGCCGACCCGTCGGCGCGGCCGCCGCACGAAACAGATTGACGTGTCGTTGGCGGCGCGGCGGCCGTCAAAGCTGATGCAGCCGTTGGTCAGTGTGCTGACAATGAGGGCGGTGCCGGCGACGTCGTTGTGGGCGCCGGACGTGACGACGTCCCAGAGCTCGTTGGGCGTGCCAGAGCAGTCGACGAGCGACACGGGAATGAGGTTCTCCCTAAAGTCTCCCGCGGTCGGATCGACAAAGAGACACTGGCCGTTGGGGGCGCGGACGGTGACGCTGGCAAAGCTGCGGACGGCGGTGGTGTCGACCGGGTTGGCTTCAGCGACGGCCGAGGGGCTGAGATTTCCACCGCGGGAGACGGGGACGGCCGAGTCGGGCTGGGGATGGCCGTCACGGTGCCCGTGACGGTCGGCTTTGCACCGCCAGTGCTGGATATCAGACTGGCAGACGAGGAGAGCGGGTCGGGTCGGCCGCACCGAGAACAACGCCAGCGCTGCTGGGGGCAGACTTGGACACCGTCACAGTCTTTATGACGGTCCGTGTGCGGCGAGAGCACGACGAGGCCTTGAGCACCGACGACACACCGGCTGGGGTGGCGGCAATGCTCGACGTGGCTGCAAGTGCAGTCGCGCTGGACAATAGAGATGCCACCGCTGCTTGGGTCGACACGGCGGCAGCAGCGGCCGAGGAAGAAGCAACGGCCGAGGACGCAACAACGCTGGCAGCCGCACCGCCAAAGACAAACGCCTGGTTTGCGTCCGCCGCGTCGCAGTCGGCAATGTCCACGACGTCGCCCTTGACGGCCAGGCACGACCCGGCCTGGTTTCGGGCTGCAGGGGAAGTGGGGTGCCCGTCTTGGTGCCGTTGAACGAGAACAGCTGTGAGTTTGCCACAAGACCGCCGCCGTCGGCCCGCCCGCCGCACGAGAACAGCAAAACTGGTTGCCGGCGGCACGGCGCGGGTCAAAGTTGAGGCAGGCGTTGGTGAGGGTGCTGACAACCAGGGCGGAGTCCGCCACGTTGTTGTGGACACCCGCGGTGATGACATCCCAGCCCTGGCCGTCGGTTGAGCCGCAGGCGGCCACCTGGACCGGTGTCAGGTTCTCGCGAAAGTCGCCCGAGAGCGGGTCGACAAAGAGGCAGCGGCCGTCGGCGGTGGTGATTTGCACATTGGCGAAAGCGCGGGTGGCGGTGTCGTCGCGCTGCTGGGCCTCGGCTACGGCGGCGGCGTCGAGGGAGGTCACAGTGCGCGGGACGACAACGGGGATGGGGTCGGCCACATGGGCAAACTTGGCGGCGGCAAGCGTGCTCCAGCAAAAGGACGCCGCCAGGAGGGTACGTGTTCGCGTCATGGTGACTGGACAAGCAAGGGCTCTCAGAGCAAAGAAGGAGACGAAGAATGGTCGAAAAGGGTCGAAAAGGTCGAAACGGGACGAAAGAAGGAAAGCGAACGTCTAAAAGAAAAGCAACAAAGGAAACCGGGGACTCGCCCTGAAAAGAAATGAATGTAAAAATGTTCACGAAAGGAAAGCAGGCGATGAGGTTGAAGAGACTAGAGAAAGAGGCGAGAAAGGTAGCATCGTGAAAAGTCCGGGCACGCATTTGTTATATGTGATGGCTCCTGCTGGTATCCGTGGTTACAGCTCGCCCAACCCATCGACAAGTGAGATGGCAATGCGACACAGACGTCTTACAGCTGCATGGCTGCTGTCCAGTGAAACTCTACGATGCCCTTTCCTGACGCCGCACTCCGTGTTTTCTGGGTCGACTCTGTTCTCCGACTGTGTGCCGTATCCGTAGCCAATTCAACATTGCACAGGCGCTTCGACGCCGGCCACGGCCACGGCCACAGCCAATGGTTGTGCTTCTGCACCTGAGAGACCAGGGTCTACGACTTACACGCCGAGCTGAGCCGCCCGTCTGACCTTTGACCTTGCGACCTTGCGACCTTTCTACCTTTCGCCTCGTCTGACCAGGAGGGGAGCATCCTCTTTGTAGCGTTGTGTTCCAAGCTTTGCCAAAACAAGCAAGTGGAAGCAATAGGAAACAGGCCCAGAGATGCGGTTGAAGCGTTGCACGCCGTATCATGGATGGCGAGAGAGCATGGGCAAGGCGAGATGCGAGATGCGAAATGCGTGGGTTCAGACGACTTTGCGGGCTCGGCGGGCGGCCAGGAGGTGACTGGGATAGGGCCAGAGGAGGTCAGAGAGGGATTGGGCCTTGCTTGGGGCGCCTGAAACGGTCCGCGTTTGGGAGAATTAGAGTTATTTGAGCCCCTTTTTCCGTGCGACCGTGAGAATTGCACGAGAAGAGGAAAATAAGAGCCATCGGATCGAAGAGGAGCTTCCGCCATACAAAGTCTGCATGCCATCAACTGGCCATCCCAAGACGCGCTGTATCAGGACCGACCCCTGCCTTTCTTCGAGTGTTTTGTAACCTGCCTGTTGGCGCTTTGCAAGGGAACAAGGCCCTGGCGCCCACGATTGCTGGCCATCCCTGCTGGACATCAACGGGACAAGACCAAGACCGTGCAGATCAATGACTCTCGAGGATGTGCAAGACGTCCGCTGCAAAATCGATCCCAGACTTGAGCAGATAAGCTTTTCAAAATGGACAAATATTGGTCGTATTCATAAAGGTAGTGTTGCTGTTGCATTGTCGCTCGTCTATCGACAAATCCACTGTGGACTTTACAACGGTCGTTTACTTTTTACATTGCTTTCTTGTCCCAAGTCGGCTGTCCCATTCCACTCACATGCAACAGATGACCTCTGTCAACATCATCCTGTGCCCTCTCCTTCATCTTGCCTCCTTCTGTCAGAAACGTGGTGCGACACAGTGTTCCGTTTATCTGTTTTGTAGGGTTTCAAGAGCCCTGATCCTTACCAGCATTGTTTGGCCCAGATGGGCTGCTTCCCCTATCACAGACATGACCCTTGTTTGACGGTAAGCGCAATGACCTGCCAAAGACGGCCACATGGCACAAGACAGACCACGGCGGACTCTCCATCACGTCGTCGCCGGTGCGTTGTAGCTGTGATGATTAGCTTAAGCTGGAATTAATTGCTGTGCTGCTGTGTGGCATCCGGTATTACCCAGGTGTTTGATGCAGAGTCCCACTCCACGCAGGTAAATAACATTGATCTAGGTCTCTCTTTATTTTATAAGAAGAGTTTCAAGAGTACCAACATAGCTACGACAGAATCGGGCCAACCCGCATCTGTACGTGTCAATCAGCATGTCCAGCGCCGTCACCCTCATTCGCCACCACGTATGCCGCCTTCTTCTGAATGTACACATCCAGGCCCGCCTGGACAACAAAGAACGTGGCGTGGGCATCCAACGCGCGGTCCGGGTGGACAAGCGAGAAGCGAAAGTCGCGCAGCAGGCGCGGCAGGACCTTGTTGATCTCCAGCAGGGCCAGGTTGCGGCCGATGCAGACATGGGCGCCGCCGCCAAACTGCACCATGTAGCGGTCCATGCGGCGGGCGCGCTCCTCGTCCTCGGTCCAGCGCTCGGGGCGGAACACGTCGGCGTCGTCGCCAAACGTGGCGCGGTCGCGGTGGATGACCCAGCCGTTGACGGCGACGCGGGTGCCGCCCGGGAAAAAGATGTTGTCCAGCTCAGCGCCCCCGGGCGGACCACGCGCGTCATGTTGAGGCCGACGGCCGGGCGCACGCGCATGCTTTCCCGCAGGCAAGCCTGGAAGTAGGGCAGGTTCTGGCCCTCGCCCAGGACACGTTGCCCGTCGCAGGAATGCTGCCGTCGGCGACGGCAGCGTCCATCTCGGCAGTCAGCTTGTTGTAGATGCGGCGGTCGTGCAGCACCGACCAGAAAAAGGACTGCATGGTGGACGCGGTGGAGTCGGAGCCGGCGAAAATGGCGCCGTGGGCAACGGCAAAGACGTCGCCCTCGGCAAACGTTTTGGGATTCTTGAGGTGGCCCTTGATCAGGCTGGCCAGCAGGTCCTGGCGCCCGTCGCCGCCGCGCCACGTGCCCTCGCTCTCCTTGTCAAAGGGCTTGCGCCGGCCGAGCGCCTCGAGCGCCATGCGCGTGATGAGCGCGTTCTTGGTGTCGAGGGCCGGGATGTACTTCCACAGCGGGTTGCGTCGCAGCAGATGATCCAGCTCGGGCACCTGGCCCACAATGCCATTGTACCGCTGCGAGTCGTCAATCGTCTTGATGGCGTTCTCGACGTCGCGGCCCTGCTCCAAGAAGCCAAAGCTGCGGCTAAAGGCCACCTCGCCCAGCACGTCAAAGGCAAAGTAGTGCAGCCACGCGCCCAGGTCGACCCGTGGTCCGCCGGCGTTGCACGCCTGTCCGCCGGCCAGCGTCTCCAGCTTGGACACGAGCAGCTCGACAGCGTCATCGATAAAGGGCTGAGCTGCTGCATCGCCGCCATGCTGTACGGCACGTTGGCCACCCTCTTCTTCTGCGCGTGCACGTGCTCGCGCACTTCGGTAAAGATGTCGGGGTTCTCGGGCGGCGGGAAGACGCCGTAAAAGTCCGTCTTGTGAAAGCGCTTGCCGGCGCTCAGCACCAGCCGTGCGGCTTCGGGCGACGCAATCGACACCTCGTCTGGCGCGATGCGCACGACGCGGCCGTACTTGCGGTGCAGGTCAATGTGCTGCCATTGCGTGTTGCCCGAGGCCGTGCTCAGGACCTTCCAGAGCCGCGAGACGGAGGCCAGCCAGGGACCGGGGTACCGCCGCAGCGGCGAGGCGTAGCGTTTGTAGAGAAGCCGGCTGACGAGCAAGAGCGGCAGGAGTATGGGCCAGTGTGCGGACCAGATGGCCGCAATCTGGCTGAGCCCCGTGCGCACCGGCGAGATGGTCTGCGCGTCGGGTTCGAGTGTGACGGCCATGGCTTTGGAGGTAGGGGGTATATGACGTCGTTGAGGTCGTCCAAGGGTGTCGAGGGTGTCGAGGGTGGCGAAGCTACTGGTGAACAAACAACAGTCACTAGAGTGAGGAGAGGATAAAGGATGGCATATGAGGATGAGGACGAGTGGACGTCGGCCCTCAAGGAAGATTGTGCGCTGTTGAAGCTCGATATGGCGCCGTCTGGCCTCTCCTTTTCGTTATATACATACGCTACAGGATTTCAAGGCGAAAGAAGAAAACAAGACAGCCCGACAGCGTCAATGCGAGTGGGGGAGGCGTGCTTTCTTCTATCGAGCCGCTTCCTCACGACTCCTTCCTTTCTCCTTTCTGGTTCATTTTCTGACGCATTCTTGAATGTTCCCCTCACCCCTCTAGCCCACCTTTCTGTTGTTTCCTCGTGTTGAGGTGTTGGTCGTTACCGTTTCTGGGCGGCACCAAGTCTTCCCAAAAATGTCGTCGGCTTCTTGACAAAGTAACTTTGCTCCTGAACCGAAATAGCCACCATCGGCTTGATGGACAGGGGACACGTCAAACTACAAAGTGGCGAACCGTGTAAGCCTTTTGGGCACTAGCACCAGGGCCAAGCACCTACTACCCCGACTTTCACTCGAGACAAGGAGAGAAATACAAAAGCCGGGTTTTGCTGGTAGGGACCGGCCAACCAGACAAGTGCCGGCGGTATTCGAGGTGGCCATCCGATTTTAGGACGAGAAAATGGAAAAAGCGTCTAGGACCATCGAGATGAGAAAGATGGGGAAAACAGGGAATCAGAGGCAAAGAGACGAAAAGCATGGTGCTGTGTTGGCCAAGACTGCAACGGGGCTGTATGGGATAAACACGTCCATCTAGAGACGGGCCGAACCAAAGGAGCAAACAGCACAGAAACCGAAACCGAAAACGAAACAGCACAAGATAAGAAACGAAAACAGAAACAGAAACAAAAGACATGCGTTTGGTGTGGACGACCAATCTGCGAGTCTGTCGTGTCGTTGCGGATAGACAAAGCTGCACCCACGGCCAGTCAAAGTGCATGTAACCCACAAAAAGACCCTCAATACGGAGTAGAGAGGCACAGCTGGCTGCCATCATGGTGTTGGCTCGGTTGTCTGGGTGGTCTCTTTCATACTCGCCTGGTCAACGATGGGTCAAGCATCTCGGCACGCCAAAGTCCAACAAACTCAAGCAACTGGCTCCGCATACCCTCCACCTCTGTACTTTTCGCGCCATTTGCACTTCAGCCCCTAACGCTTCTGCCCCAAATGGAAAGGAATTTCAACAGTCAGATCGCTGTCAGCAAACAAGACGATCTATCTACGAGCACGAAGTATGCAAGCATTCTGAAGTGGGGAAGTGATCGTCGTCGTGTCTCCACACGGGCGTGAAAGGAGAACAGGAGAGTAGTCGGGGTGTTCAGTATCCGAGACCAGCCAAAGATGGGAATTGGAAACGAACAACGAACAATGAACAATGGGAAACCGGCCAGGCGTGCAAAGCAGCAAAGCGTGTCCGTACCACAGCATAGAAGATGCCCTTCCACAGAGGCGTCTCCAACCGCACGAACGGTCTCGGCCCGCAAGATTTCTCGGCCCGTGTCGTTTTCTTTCTCCTTTTCTCCTTCTTCGATCTTTGAACGTTCTTTGATTTTTGATTCTGCAGTCCATCGTCAGTTGGCTTCGGTAGTCTGTGTCCAAGGGCGCCATCTTGACTCCGTTCCCATTCCTCACCCACGACAAGGCCGCGGCCATGCATCCGCGTCTGCCAGTACTTCGCCGCACGGCTGGGCTTCGTGGTAGTGGATGGGCTGCCTCGGACGTATCCTGCCGAGTTGCGAGCTCACCAGTTACTGACGAAAAGAGTGAAGCAGCACGGTGGAACTGGAGGATCGGCGCAGGGAAATGGGATAGGTTCAGCGTGTCAGTCATGTCACGTGTTGATTTTCGACAGCCAACGAGCAACCAATCATATTCTCCTATTTGATTACTGTCCCTGCCGGTTGGCACATGCGCTTTCACGGCCAGTATCGCCTGCTGACATAATAGCGCGTGAAAATTTCCCACCACGTACGACTCGTTTGCCCGCCACACTCTCAGCTGAGCGGCAACGTCTACTCGTCCTTCCAGGGCCGAACCGGGGGCCGAGCAAACGAGACTGGCCTGCGCTTTTTTTGCTTAGAAATTGGATGGTGCTAACAGGAACGAACCCCGAAAATCTGCAGCCGGACCAGGGAACGGCCAGCAACAGCCTGTGGACAGTCACACTGACTTGAGCCGCACCTAAGCCGACGCCACCTTGTCGTTGTCAACGTCACTCTTCTTCCATTGCTCTGTTTGTTCCTTTCCCGGCTACAAACCAACGACAACCTTCACATTCACATATCGCCACACCACAATGGCTTCTATACCAATGTGCTCCCACGCCCTTGCGGCGGCATCCTCGGCCCCGAAGAGCATCCTGCACCTCCGCAAAGCCTTGCGTCTGGCACCGAGCACCGCACCGGCCACCTCGTCGCCCATCCTCGACTTCCTCCTCCCGCCCGCGGCCTCCAGTCTCTTTGCAGCCAGCAGCCCCCGCCGAGGCTATGCAACGTCAGCGACCGTCCCCAACATCAACACGTCCGAGTCACACTCAAGAACACGGCAGCCCAGGTCTCTGTCGAGCAGACGCCAACATGCGAGTCCGCTGTCAAGACCAGCACAGATGTCTTGGTGGGCCGCATCGCGGCGCCGGAGCTTTGCCACGACGGCCTACCGTGGCATGACGCAGACCCTGCTCAACCCGCAAAAGGACGACGACGGCAACGAGATGCGTCTCGAGATTACCTCTCGTGCGGCCAAGGTACGACACCCTCTCAATATGCTCTCGTTTTCGTGCTACAAACTGACCGCCCAGCGCCTTGCCAAAGTCATGGAAAAGGACGGCAACAGCCGCCTGGCCCTGCGCATCCAGGTCGAGAGCGGCGGCTGCCACGGCTTTCAGTACGTCATGCGTCTTGTCACTCTGCCCGACCAGCTGCCGACGGCGTTCGGGCCGGATGCAGCAGTCGAGCCTGACTCGGGGCCGATGCTGGCAACGAGCCCGTCGTACGAGACGACGACACCATTTTTGCCTACGCCGGCGAGGAGGCCGCGTCCGCAGCAGCGAGCGACCCTCTGGCGGCGCCCAAGATCATCCTGGACACGCCGTCGCTCGAGCTGCTCAACGGCAGCAAGGTCGACTTTACACGGAGCTGATTGGCTCGCAGTTCAAAATTATCGACAACCCGGCGGCGACGAGCAGCTGTGGCTGTGGAACGAGTTTTGACATTAAGGTGTAGAGCCTGACTGGTCCGGGTCGGGCAGATTACCCATAATGCTGCGACGTACAAGCCGAGCCCCGTTAGACGTTATACGGAGTTTCTATGAATCACTCAACTCACATGTTACGCATGACCTTGTCGTACGGCGTCATAGTAGGATCACATCCAACTGAACCAAAGGCTAGATTTTCACATCACAGGCATATCACAGGCATATCATATCACAGGCATAGCACAATGGTAATCACTTGCATTACGGTGAAAGAACAGTGGCATATTTATGATGTTTTTGTGGATTGACCTTGAGTAAAACAAGCCGTAGCTTTGTGCTTTTTCCACCCAGAAACGCCGTGCGCAAGCTTGGTACTGTACGCAGAATTAAAACAACCATGTCATCATTGCCAACAGATTTTCATTTTTAAAGACATTCACATCCAGATACGGGGACAAACGAACAATAGTCTGACAACCTTAGTTCATCTGGCGGATCAGGGCGTTGATGTTCTCCTCGCGGTTGCCCAGGTCACCACCCTCAATGAAGTGCTTGAACTTGCGGGTGTGGAAGCCGCCAGTGGGGTTGGACAGCTTGAAGGGCCACAGGAAGTTGGAGGCCTGCTTGAAGTTGGGGCCGACGGTGTAGACCTCGTGGATCAGATCCTCCACGCAGACAATGCCGTACTTGCGAGCGACTCCTCAATGATGGCGTTGTCGGTCAGGGCAATGCGCTGCTTGTTGATCTTGCCGTAGCCGCGCTTGTAGACCAGCTCCTTGACGCTCTTCAGGTTGGGGTAACCGTAGGCGACCCAGGGCTCGACAATCTTGAGCATCTCCTGGGTGGCCTTGGTGACGCGGATGAAGACACCGTGTTGATCTGCAGCAGACGCAGGACCTGGAGGGTCTTGCGGGGCTTGGGGGAATCTTGTTGATACCCTTGATGCGGACAACAAAGATCAGGTTGCGCTCGGCGGGCACGTGGAACGAGTTGGTCTGCTTGGCCAGGCGGGCCAGGCGGATCTGCTCGCGCTCCGCATCGCGGTACTCCTTGACGTACTTCTCAGCACGCTGAAGATGACGGTGCGCTTCTCCTTGTTGGCCTGATGAGACAGTTAGTGGACCGCTTTGCAAATAGACTTGAAGCTTGAAATATCCATATAAACGTCTCCCATAATCGATATCAGACCGAAAGATGGTAATTTGCAACGACATCGACATAGTCTAGTTGGCAAGATATAGTTGTGCATCATATCGATTCCTCCTCTTTCTGTGTAGTCTCGTCTCTGTTTGAGACTGAGTGCGATGGGTACTTACAGCCTTCTTCTTCTCAATCTCGGTGGAGCGCTCAGCGCGGGCCTTCTCCTGCGACTTGCGCTTCTTCAGGAGAGTCTCGGGACCAGGATGTGGTCGTGCGTAGGCACGGAACTGTTGATCAGATTAGTACGTAGTCCAGCATACACAAAGGTATGAGGAGCGCCCGTGGAGAACTGCTGCTCAAGTGCGACATTCTCTCGATGGCTGGCTCGCTTGTTGGATTTAATCGGTGAGATTGCGTAGAGACGAGGGAAGAACGACAAGCAAATGTGTCAACCACTACAAGACTCCGTGCGCCACTCAAGCCGACAACACCTCGGGCGAACAGTCAAGTTCGCCCAAGAAACGTTTTGCTCATTGCACAAGATGACGAGAGTCGCGTTGGTACGACTCTTTCGAGACTCGACAACACTGCTCTTTGGTCACTGTAATAGGCACTCAATTTGGAGAAGAACGTCGGCCTTCCGGCAACGGGTCGTTCAGACTCAACACCCAGCACAAATGCCTTTCAAATTGGGGAGGGCAAACAGAGGCAGCTGTTTTAGCCTCCGCAAGATGGAGAGACGTGCGGGACAATCAGACTGGAATGCCGTGTCTTTACTCTCTGCACCGACGCACAATCGGATACAAGTAGAGGCAAGATCACGTACGGCATCCAGCGAGGGGGGACCACGACAATCTAGAAGAAGAAATCTGCTGCTTGAGTGAAGCGACCGCCCATCTTCTTTGCGCTCTCCTACACGCAGTGAAGCGCAGGAAAGCGACAGAAAGCAGAGCGGCGGCGTTCAAGACAAGGACGAAGGAAGGAAGGGTGATGCATACGTAGAAGTGGACGCCATTGCGAAGGATTGGTTGTCGAGATGCTCGTCGGTGGTCGAGTTTGTCGATGAGTTTGTCGATGGTCGAGGAGAAGAGCAAAAAGAGGAGAGGGAAGATTTCGAGACCTAAAAGTTTTCTGGGAAGAGGACCAACGAAAAATCAGAGGGAAAACTGGGGCCGAGCAAAACCCAGCGAAGCGAACAAATGACAGGGAAAATTGGCCAGAATTGCCCTAAAGTGTGATTATGCACCGAAACTGGCCCACCCCACAGTCAGCAGCCGTCCTTTTTTGCGGCAAAATAAAGTAGGGCAAGCTAGCCCTGGCCTTCTATTGGCTCTTTTGCAGGGCTTTTCGTGCCGCCATTTTCTGCCACGGTTCACCGCTATGAAATTTTGCTTTAGCCATACGTACCTTCTCCACCAAAAGCCAGGACTGGGCCCGACTGTAGTGTTTTTTTCCAGGCTAACAATTTGCTGGTGGCTTTCATCTGTCCCTCAATTCGGATTTTTGCATTTTCTCTTCTGACATCCTACGATCATCAACACCCAGTTCACCAACACCGAACACCGCCAAACCGCCAACATGCCCCGAAGAAGACTGTCAAGCCCGTCCAGGAGAACATCTCCCTGGGCCCCAGGTCCGCGAGGGTACGTTTTGAGAGGAGGAGGAGGGGAAGAACGAGAGAAACGAGACATGAAGAGAAGAGAGGCAAAGCAGGAAACGAAGCAACTGTCACGGAGCACCACGAACATCATGGACACACGACTAACTTGGACTTTAGGCGAGCTCGTCTTTGGCGTTGCCCGCATCTTCGCTTCCTTCAACGACACTTTCGTCCACGTTACGGATCTGAGGTAAGAATTCTTGGGCGAGACCAAAGGTGAACACGCGGGACCTCTACTAACATCTCCAGTGGTCGCGAAACCATCTGCCGTGTTACCGGCGGCATGAAGGTCAAGGCCGATCGTGACGAGTCGTCGCCGTACGCTGCCATGCTGGCTGCCCAGGACGTCGCTGCCCGCTGCAAGGAGCTGGGCATCACTGCTCTGCACATCAAGATCCGTGCCACCGGTGGCAACGGCACCAAGACCCCGGCCCCGGTGCCCAGTCGGCTCTCCGTGCCCTGGCCCGTTCCGGCATGAAGATTGGCCGCATCGAGGACGTCACCCCCACGCCCTCCGACTCGACCCGCCGCAAGGGTGGTCGCCGTGGTCGTCGTCTGTAAACGTATCGTTTCGATCGTTTATGGCGCCGTTTCTCACGTCTTCCGCGTCACTGGTTGTCTCTGTGGCTTTCTTGCAACCCTTTGAGGCACGCCTCGCTTCGTTCTTCTCCATTCTAGTTTCTATTTTTTTTACAAAATTTCTCGGACATCAAAGCGTTGGGCGGAAAAAGGCAAACCAAAAGGAGGGTGGGAACCAAGGCACATTGAAATTTATACGCTTTCTTTTCGTTATTCGCTTTTTGTTGCCTTTTTCTTCCCTCTGCCTCTTTGATGTCGTTGCGGTGTTGACACTTCCGAGGGGAACGGCAAATTGCCTGGTCCCCATTGACAGTTCTTCTACGTCGCATGTTGCTTCTGGCACAACCGCAGTAATGGGATGGCTTGATTATGGGATACGACGAGTGTGATGGGCTTGTCTCAAGGACCTAGTTGCGAGGAAGAGCCTCAAGAAACAACTCAATAAAATCGTAAAACTTAAATATGCTTGCCATGCTCATCAATGGTCGTGAATGTTCATGTACATACTCTACTACAGTTCAGTGCCGCTCTCACGCCTGCTGGTACTTGGGCTTCAGGGACCAAATGGCACGCATGCTCGACCCCGTCTTCTCCATCCGCGCCACCATGTCCAGGGCCTTTTTGAAGTCGGCGGCCTGCTGCTTGCCGGTGCAGTACTGGTTGAAATGGTCGACGAGCACCTTGGACGGGACCTTGCCGCCATGCCGCCGGATAAAGTTGGGAATCATCCTTTCAAAGTCGTCGGCCGTCATGCCCGCTGCCGCCGATGCAGACGCCGACGACGCATAGCCTCGGTCGGGCGTGCCAGACGGCGAGCGTCCACCAACGCCAACTCCAACGCCACGGCCCGCCGGCGCCCGCAGACCTTGGCGGTCAGCAATGGAGGCCAGAATGCCCGAAGAGCTCGGCCCAACACGTCCACGACGCTCATTGCGCACGTTGCGTGGCCGGCCGGCCTCGCCGACTTCGCCGGTCCAGGTGACGGTGCCAATGGGCACGCGACTGGCCTCTTCGCCGGCCTGCCTCAGATGCGCCGCGGCCTCGGACGCGACGCGGCGGGCTTCTTGTTCGAGGATGCGTCGGTCGGCCTGGACAGCGCGTTTGCCTCCGCCGTTGCCACCGCTCATAATCAAGTCGTGCTCGACGGCACTGTGCAGAGCCGACTGGGCAAAGATGCCCTTCATGATGCGGTCTTCCTGGGCAGAGGTCGACGTGTCGGCGGAATCGTCGTTTTTGCTGCCGTCGTCGTCGGCTTGCTGAAACTCTTCCAGCTTGGCGACGCCGGCATGCTGCGCAGCTGTTTTGCGTCGTCGCCCTCGCCCTCACCCTCGCCCTCGCCAGCGGCCTCCTTCCCCTTCCCCTTGCCCTTGTCGCCGTTGGTAATGATGGGAACGGCGTCGGGGCCGGGCGTGATGACTTGCTTGCGGCCTGTGGGCACCTTGACCTCGCTGCCCTGAAACAGCTCGCTCGTCTCGGTGACGCCGTCCTCGTAGGAGCCCAGGCTGAAGAGGTCGTGCAGGTCGTGCAGGCCAAACGTGGTGCGCTGCTTGGGTCTTTCAGCACCTTGTTGGTCAAGAACTGCTTGAAGATTTGGCGGTGGTAGATCTTTTCCTCAATGGTGCCGGCCGTCATCAGCCGGTAGATGGTGACCTCCTTTTCTGCCCCAGGCGCCAGGCGCGCTCGCGGGCTTGGACGTCGGTCGACGGGTTCCAGTCCGGGTCAAAGATGATGACGCGGTTGGCGCCCGTCAGGTTGGTGCCGAGGCCGCCGACTTTGGTGGTGAGCAAGAACAGATCAATGGCGGGGCTGTTGTTGAAGCGGTCGACCAGCGTCTGGCGGTCCTTGATGGCCGTCTTGCCGTCCATTCTCAGATAGTGGATGTCGCCCTGGCGCTGGACGAAGCTTTCCAAAATGTCAAGCATCTGGGTGCCCTGGGTGAAGAGCAAGGTCTTGTGGCCAAAGCGCTTCCACATGTGCAGCAGCGTCTTGACGACCTGCATCTTGCCGGACTTGTTGGGGTTGCCCCAGTAGTAGCCTTCCTGATGCTTGAGCTGCGGCTCCAGCAGGTCCGGGTGGTTGCACGTCTTGCGTAGGATGTCGATGCCGTACAGCGACTGGCGCGCCTTGCGCAGAATGGCATTCATCTCGTCTGATTTGAGAAAGCGCTCGTAGGCGAGGCGCTGCGGCTCCGTGAGCTTGCAAAACAGGACCTGCTCGCTCTTCTTGGGCAGGTCGGTGGCCACGTCCGCCTTGAGACGCTGCAACAGGTACGGACTGATGGCGTCTTTGAGCGTCTCGGCGCACTTTTGCGCCGTCATGATCTGCAGGTTGGTGGCGTTGGCGTAGCCGCCCAGCCGGATGGGAATCTCAAACTGGTTGCGGAAGTTGATGAGCGTGCCCAGGCGCATGGGGTAGATGAAGTCAAAGAGGGACCACAGCTCGGTCAGGTTGTTCTGCATGGGCGTGCCCGACAAGATGATGCGGTTGGGCGTGCGCAGCTCCTTGCAGTAGACGGTGATGGCGGTGTTGGGGTTGCGGATCTTGTGGCCCTCGTCGAGCACGGCATAGCCCCAGTTGACGGGATCAGGACGTCGCCGTACGTCTGCAGGCCGGCATAGGTCGTCACCAGGACGTGGCCGTGCCGGACCACGCGGTCGACAATCTTCTTGGCGGCCGCGCTCGAGCCGCGTTTTTGCTGTGGCCGGCTGTCCCAGGCCAGCTCCTCCTCTTCGATGCGGTCCTCGCCCTTGACGCTCAGCATGCCGCTGCCCGATGAGTGCAGGATGGACACGCGCAGAGCTGGCCACCAGCGGTGGAACTCGTTGACCCACTGGCGCAGGACCGTGGCGGGCGCAACGACGATCACGGGCTTGTCGAGGCGTTGGCTGTAGTGCAGGGCCGACACGAAGGAGATGAGCTGTACCGTCTTGCCCAGGCCCATCTCGTCGCCAATGATGCCGCCGACGCGCATGTCGTACAACTCGGCGAGCCAGCGCACGGCTGTCTTCTGGTAGGCAAAGAGCGACGGGTAGATGTCGCCGGGCAGCCGCAGCCCGTTTTCAAAGACATGGTCGGGCTCGTCGGGTGACGGCTTGAACCACTCGGGCGTGTCGTCGCCGCTGTCGGCTGGCAACCCAGCGGCCTGTCGTCGCAAACGTCGCGCATTCCTTCGCCGGGTAACCCAGTCGTCCAGGCGCTGCTTGTAGACCATCTCGTTTCCGTCGTCTACGCCGCTCAAATTGACCTTGCTGTCCGAGTCACCTTCGGTCTCGCTTGCGATGGCCACTGCGCGCCCTTTTCTCCCGCGTTGTTTCTTTGGCTTTGGTGCTGTGAGTCTGGTGAAGTCGGTCGTGTCGTCGTCGTCGCTCTCGTCGCCAGAGGCAGGCGCCGTTCCTGGTTCAGAGGCGGGCCTCCAATCGTCCTCGTCGCCGTCGCCGCCCCCATCGTCTGAGCCCTCATCGGAGTCGACGGGCCGCGTTTTCCGCTTTTTTCTCGGTCGTAATGAAAATTCCGACTCAACGGATGCGCCAACATTGGCGGCTGTGCTTGGTCCTCCTTGGCCTTGTTCTTGACGCTTTTTTTCTCCTTTTGCCTTGTCCTTTTCCATCTCCTTCTCTTTCTTCTCTTCTTGTGCACGCTGTGCATCCGCCCGGCCCAGCTTGACGGCCTGAAAGCCTTCCGAGAAGCCGGGCAGCCGTAGGTTCTGGTGCGAGTGTGGCTCGTCGCGTGCGTTGCCGGCCAGCTCTTCAGCCACCGCCTCGTCTTCTGCCTCAAGAATCACATCGGCCAGGTCGCCCTCGACACCTTCGGGCCGTGCGCCGCCAAACTTGGCAAACGGTGTAATCTTGCCGGTGCGGATAAGGAACTCGCGCTGTGTTTCATTGGGCAGTCGACGACGGTCATCGGCGGCAGCCGAGGAGGGAGCGTCGCCTTCGGAGCCAGCATGCCGCTGGTCCATGCGCTTGCGAAAATCGGCCAGGTCCTTGTCGGCCGTCTCGATCTCGGCCGTTAATTTGGCAATTTCCGACTCGAAACGCCGCCGAAGGGCCGGGTTTCCGGTCGATGTCGCGCGCAGCCGCTGCTGGTATGTATGGCGCTGCGCCTGCAGCCTCGTCTTGGCCACCTCCAACCGCTCGATGCGCTTCTCGTCGCGCTTGTCTTCGGCGTCAATGAGGGCGAGCTCGGCCTGGTAGGTGATGTCGCGCTCGAGGTCGTCCTGGTCGCGGACATTCTCGGTCAAGGCCCTGATGGCCGACTCTTCGTCGAGCATCGTGGTGTCGGGGGTCGAGCCGACCGGGTCGGCGACTGGGGGTCGACTGTGGGGTCGACTGAATCAGCGACTGGGTCAGCTGCCACCGGAGATGGAGATGAAGACGCCATCGTCTTGTTCCGAAAGCCACTCGAGCCCGCTCA
Organism: Sporothrix phasma; assembly: GCA_016097075.2. NCBI lineage: Eukaryota > Fungi > Ascomycota > Sordariomycetes > Ophiostomatales > Ophiostomataceae > Sporothrix > Sporothrix phasma. The sequence continues at coordinate 411,956 of JADMNG010000015.1, read as the reverse complement.
AGGCCAGCTTCACCTCAACACTGAAGCGAGGGAGGGTCGTTGTGTTGCTCGGTAAGGCAATGCAAGGCTCGACAGACAAGCCAGTTTGTTCTCGTATGCATTTCTCTCTGTCTTCTGCCTAGGTGTCGAGGATGGGCAATGTCAAGAGCCAAGGTGCCGGGTAAGAAGAGCATTGACAAGTCGGTGGCAACCGACTTTGTCAGACGTCATTCATAAAAAGTTGAGGCTCGCGACGCTGCCGCGACAGCACGTGACACTTTTTGCTGCTAAAGTGGTTTCTGGCGCTACTTCAGCGCTCATTACCCACGCCAGCCGTTACAGTCTCGCTTACATAATTACCCAGTCGTGTACATCGTACTCTCATAAACATCAAACATCAAGACGCCATCAACTGGCCGTTTGCTCACAAAAGGGCGAGGAGCTCGCCTCAGCTCCGCTATGGCATTGGGACGTCCGCCTCTGCCATCTAGACTTGCGACGGCAGTACAGGTCCAGTGTGCCTCCTGGAGCAGCGCCCGCCCGAGGCGACCGTTCGGCTCGATGCCGATGACCGGCGCGGTGGCGGCCTCTGAGCCAGCAGAAGCTGCCATCCCAGAGTGGCTGTCCAGGACACTCCGGGACAAGGCACCAGGGCCCAAAATCTACAAGTGGACCACCAACGATATACCGCGTGGCTCCCACGCAGCCAAACCGGCGACCAGCCAACCGCTCTCGGCAGACGAGGAACGGCGACGCATCCATGTCCTTGGCATGGGCAACCTGGGCCGGCTGTTTGCCGCCTCGCTCGCCAGGCTACCCAACCGACCGCCAATCACGCTGGTCGTTCATAGAGCAGCTCCTCGAGCAGTGGCGCTCCGAACCGGGCGTGGTGCTCCATCCGCCCAGCTACCTCGCGGGGCGTCAAAGAACGGTGCAGACGACGGCGCCAGGATGACTGGCTTCGATGTGGAGATGTGGTCCGAGACGCCGCCGCCCTTGTCTTTGGGCGGCGCAGAGACGGCAGAAATCAGCGGCATTGCCAACCTTGTCATCTCCACCAAGGCCCAAGACGCATTGAAAACGGCCGACTGGCTGCGGCGCTATCTCGGCCCCGACTCGACTGTCGCCTTTGCACAAAACGGCATGAACAAGCTGTGGCCTCCGTATGGGGCCCTCTACAACAGAGCGCGCTACCAGGCGCCGGCGGGGGCAACCGCCAGCCCGCTGTGGCTCGCCTGCATCGTGACTCACGGCGTCTTTTCAGTGGGCCCGTTTGCGAGTGTTTCACGCCTCGCCGGCCGATGTTGTCCTCGGGTCCGTGGAGACGAGGCCCCGACGTCTCCGGGAGACGAAGCGTACCTTGTGCAGCAGATCCTCGCGGCATCCCATCTCAACGCCCGCTGGGCCCCGCGGCACGAGCTGTGGGTGCGGCAGCTCGAGAAGCTGGTCGTCAACTCCGTCATCAACCCGCTGACGGCCATCCTGCGCTGCAAGAACGGCGCGCTTTTTGTGCCGGGCGGCGACGTGGCCGTGCCCGGCATCATGGACGAGCTTCTGCGAGAGGCGCGTGTTGTTCTGCAGGCACTTGTCCTGCACGAGATGGCAAGCTGCCGCATTTTTGAGGAGTCAGACAAGGGCACGGAAAAGGACGCGCTACTGGAGAGATTCTCCTTCAGTAGCCTTCGGGCCATGGTCTACCGCGTCGGCGAGCTGGTCAAGGACAACAACAGCTCCATGCTCCAAGACGTCCTGGCCGGGAAGGCCACCGAAGTGGGCGAGTTCAATGGCTGGTTCGTCGAGATGGCGCGCTACCTAGAGAGTGTTGGTGCCACGGACGGACAGTCGGTCAATGTCTCGGCGCACCAAAAAGATGGTTGACCTGGTCGAAATGGCCGTGCCTCTGAGTAAAAACGAGCTGGACAGTCACTTTCACGATAGTTAAGGCGGTGGTATACAGGTCCGATTATGAAATAATGAAGTCATAACTGTATTTTCTAGGGAAGTAAACGATTTTTGCCAACAGGGGCTTTGATGCCATATTTTCTGAGTCACTTATTCCGACAACGTCTGTGATTAATCTAAAAATAAAGCAATGTGATACATCAAGTAAAAGACTCTTACTATCTACTTAGATTTACGGATTGAAAGAAAAAGCTCGACTTGAAAGGTCGGGTAACAAAGAAAACAGAGAGAAGAGGGGTAATGAGAAGACAGGGTGTAACCAAAGCACCCAAGAAAGCAAAGAAAACAAACGCCCTTTACCGCACCACCAAAGATGCGACTAAAGCTCGGCCGCCCGAGCGCGATGCAATTACACAACCCGTCCATATACGATCGCGTCGCCTTGTCTCTATTTTCCAGCGTTCTATAGTCATAACATCCAGGCAGAAAGCAAGCAAGAAAAGCCGCGTGGCCAACAAAAAAATGAAGAGATGAAAAGAGCGTGGCCCTGCAAAGAGAGCTGGATTAGGATGAGTACATGGTGGTGCAAACAAGATGGCGAAAAGCAATAACAAAAAAAGTAAAAAGCAATAAAAATCTTCAAAAACAAAAAAACGCGTCGACGGCAAAAAGCAATATCGCAACTCCAAATTGTTACTTTTCGCCAGAACACAACACCTGACCCCCTCTTCCCTCTACCGCCGCCGGTATGCCGTCGTCGCCCCCCGGGCCCAGCGCGCCGCCGCGCGGCGCACAGCGCGCCGCCGCAGCAATTCCCCCCCCCCCCCCCCCCCGATGGCCACGAAACGCGCACGCCCCCCTACGGCCGACAGCTCTGTCTTAGCGAGCAGCCCCCTCCCGCGACCTCCGAGCCGCATCATCACGAATCCCGACAGCACGCAGCAGTCCCCGACCAAACGCAGCCCCCGACCAGACGCAGCCGCAACACGGCCACCGCAACTATGGCGGAGGCTCCCACCACCCCGATGGGCCGCTCAATGCCCGCCACCCCCGTCCCCGCCGCCGCTCCCGCTCCCACTCCCCTCCCGCACCGCTCACCTCTGCTATCCCGGCCGAGGTGGCCAACATCTGCGGCATCCCGGACGCCGATGCCGACGTTCTCGGCCACGTGCTCACGGCTGCATACCGGGCGAATCCACTAGCAGGCGCCAGACTGGAGATAATGCTCCAGAAGGTCTTCTACACCATAACGTCGCTGTCCCTGCGCATCGCGACCACGCCGCCCACGGCAACGGCGACGGCGCCTCCGACCGAGGCACCGAGTGCAAACCGGCACCGCCAGCGCCGCACGTACGCCTCCGTGGCAGCGGCAACAACAACATCCACCCCCGGGCACAACAAACGAGGGCCCACAAAATCACCACGGCAACCAAGCCGTTGAAACACGACGAGGTCATTTTGCACACAAGTCAGATGACGTCGATGCCCACCAACGGGCGCATCATTCAAGCGGTAACGGAGGCAGCCAACGGCCGCCCCTCCGCCACGGCCGTACGGCCACTCCCGAGCGGCGACCGCGCCGTTATCTTCCCTGCTGGAACGGACCGGTGGTATGCAAAGGACCTCTCCTGGGCGGAGAACCTCGGCGCCGGTACGACAGTCACAGGCCCAAGAGTCGTACTCCGCAACGTGCCGGTGGATACACTCACGCTCCCAACTCCCGAGCTCATCACTAAGCTCCACACACCGAGCCAAATTCTACAGGCTCGCCCAATGATCCGCCGAGGCACGTCCGTCCCGACTGGCAGCCTGTGCCTTACCGTGAACACCGAAGCCGACGCCGCTGCCTTACTCCGTGAGGAGTTGTAATCGACTATGGCTACTACTATGCGACCCCGTTTAAAGAAGACTCGCGGCCGCAAATATGCCACCGGTGCCAAACGTGGGCCATAAGGGCCGCACCTGCCGGAAGCCTCCGCGATGCGCGCATTGCGGTGGCGCACATAGCAACCACGCTTGCGACACCCCCCGGAAGACAGACACTGTGCTAACTGCCGGGGATCGCACCCGGCGTACGCACACTCGTGCCCCTTCTATAATACCTTCCTCGACGAGTACCGGACGGCCAGCGGCGCTGGCCGCCGCCCTCCCCCGCCAGACCGGACGTGGCCAGCACGGCTGCCCCCAGCTCCCGCCTTTATCCCCCCCCACTTATGGTAATGGTTATTTCTTGGAACGTCACAGAATGAATCACCTAGCACAAACGGCGCTACACTTTGCGGACTCCCTCGGCGCCGAGGTCGTTTTTCTACAGGAGATTGTATCGAAGAACGGCGACGCCCCCGGACCGGCCTCCGGTAAATACCACAAGCTATGGGCCGGAGAGGGCCGCCTCGCCGGCTACGTGGCCAAAAGTCTCCCGCTTTCTTGTTGGCAATACAACATAAGAAAGGACCTTATACACATCACAATCAATGCAGGAAAATCCCGCCCTCTACACATTTTCGGCGTATACAGCGAGCCGTACACTCCGGCCCCGATCCATGGGACTCACCCCTCCCCTTTCTGGCCTCCCAACCCCGGCCTGACGCCGATACCGACGTAATTATAATGGGCGATCTTAACCTACACCACCCCATTTGGGACACGGCCGGCGGACCTCTACATACGCCGAAGTGCTCCTCGACTTGACGGATAAGTGGGACGTGTCCCTACTTACACCGCCAGGCACGCTCACTTGGAGACCGTCTGGTAATCGGTCCCACCACCGACCATCCACAATAGACCACACGTGGGCCTCGGCCTCCCTCCGAGCGACCCACTCCGAGCTAGACTGGCCTGGCTCCGACCATATACCCCAAGCATGCACGACCCCGACAGAGGCACCGCCGGCGCAGGCCGACGGCTTCTGCTGGGCGAGGCTCGACCAAGACCGGGCAGCGGCACTCGGGCGTAACATTCTCCTCCCAACACCACCGCCTCCGGGCACCGTAACGGAGCTAGAACAACAAACAGACGACTTGATCGGCCGCCTCACCGGCATCATGCACGCATGTGTGCCGGCCAAGTCCCCGCCCAAAGGGCGGCGCCTCCCGGGTGGAATAAAACCACTGCTGCCGCCACCGCGGATCTCCGCGCGCGGAACACAGGGTTCGGGCCGGTGACCGGTCCCAGACCGCCCACGACGCGGTACGTATGGCTAGGAACGCGCAACGGCGTGCCCTCCGGCGCGCCGGAACTCAAAACTGGCGAACAGTATTACACGAAGCCTCGGCCAAGGATGCCGACTTATGGAGACTCGAAAAGTGGGCACGCTCCCGGAGCCATACACCCTCAGCACCGCCCTTACTCCCGCCGTTGCGGCGCCCGGACGGCACGTTCACACGCTCGTCCACGAGAAGCGGAGATTTTGTCCCACCGGTTCTTTCCAACCCCAAAAGCATCACTACCACCCCCCTCGCCCGACCCCCACGGCCGGATATTCATTAGCCAACACGTCTCTTTAGACGAGGTCTCAGCGGCAGTCCACCGTACCTCTCCGAGAAAAGCCCCGGGGCCGGATAAAATATCGAACGCACTTCTCAGAGCGTGCGGCGACTCCCTCTTCCCATGGCTTCGCAATATCGCTGCCGCCAGCCTGCGCCTTGGGCACTGGCCGACGCATTTCAAAACATCCCGCACGATAATTATCCCTAAGCCCGGCAAGACCGCACAGGAAAAGCAAGAAGCTAAGGGTGGCGCCCCATTGCCCTCCTTAGCACTGTGGGTAAAGTTATCGAGGCAATCGTGGCCCGCCGGTTAGCCGACGCCGCGGAGGACAACCACTTGCTACCGGAGGGCCAGATGGGCAACCGACGCCACCGGTCCACGGAGCTGGCGGCCCGCCTCCTCACGGACGCCGTACAGCACGCATGGCGAGGACGGCAGACGGCCTCCCTCCTCAAACTCGACATCCAAGGCGCCTTCGACAATGTACACCACGGTTGGCTTATCAACACCCTACACCGTCACCGCCTCCCGGTCTGGTTAGTCAACTGGGTTACCCATTATCTCTCAGACCGTACCACGGCGCTCGCTTTCGATGGCATGACGACCCCGGCGCGGCCCGTCATCGCCGGTGTCCCACAAGGATCCCCACTATCTCCCATTTTGTTCATCCTTTTCACGGCGCCACTATACCACGCCCTCACAAAACACCAGCGTACGATTACGATCGGCTTCTCAGACGACACGAACCTCCTGGCCACTGGCCCTACGACGGAGGCCTGTTGTACCTCCCTCCGAGCCGCGTGGACCACCGTTGTGGCCTGGGCCCGGCCGAGAGGTGTAGTTTTCGAGCCGGCTAAAAGCGAACTCCTCCACTTCTCCCGCGCCCACGCGGCACCGGCGACGCCGTTGGCCCTCGACCGTTATACCGTCTTAAAACCCCAGCCGTCAGCCCGTTTTCTCGGTATTTGGTTGGACAGAAAACTCCTTTTTTCGGAGCATATCAAACAGATTAAACGGCGACTCACCACGCAAGGCCACGCACTCACACGCCTCGCCGGAAAAACGTGGGGCTGCACTCTTCCTCGGGCCCGAACAATCTATACAGCCGTACTCCGGAGCACCGCCGCGTACGGCGCGGGAGTCTTCCTACCGGAGGCACACAACCGCCGGCCAACGGTCTCCTTAGACGCCACCTTTTACGAATACCTCCGAGTTGTTATCGGAGCCTACCGGTCCACACCCATTCACCTCCTCCACACCGAAGCTGGGTTGCCACCACTAGACCTATACCTAAAGTATAGGCACGCTACCTTCCTACTTCTCCCAAAGTACCGGGCCATGGCAAGGACTATCAGATCCATCGTTTCCCCCGTCTACACAAGCAACCTCGCCCGCCAGCCTCCGCCGGCACCGCCACCCCCGCCAACAAAAGAAGCGAGCTGGGCAACGGTGCTCGAACGGTGGAAGGCCCGATGGCAACAGGACTCCAGAAAAGGCCTCTCCCGAACATCACACGCAACACGGACGCCTTGCTGGACCGCTCGGGCCGTCCGGGGCCGCCATCTCCACCTTACGAAGGCGGAAAGTAGCTTACTAACACAAGTTCGTACGGGCCACCTCGGCCTACGCGCACACCTCTTCCGGCGCCAAACCGTCGACTCTCCGGAATGCCCCTGCGGCGCCGGTGACGAGACGGCCGAGCACGTAATTCTAACATGCACCGAAACGCCGCCACGGCCGTCTGACTGGCCCCGAACCTCCGAAGAACTACACCACCGGCTACAATCCGGCCTTACGGCGAGACCACTCCTCCGCTGGCTTATCCGGAGCGACAGGCTCCCGGAGTACAGCCTGGCGAAGGAGCTTGAACAGTCTCCACCACCGACCTGAAACGCACTCTTCACATTGTCTCCTCTGTTTTCGTTTAGTTTTGTTTTTGTTTTCGTTGGGTTTTGCTTTATTTATTTCCTGTCCAACCAGTGTACGCTCCCGCAAACCAGAATGGTTGCACACTTAGTTCTGTGATAGTTTTTTCCCCATGAGGGTTCTATCTAGCTAGACGCCAATAGCCAGGACTGGCTGAGAAAGGCGAATAATAATAATAATATAATAAAAAGCAAATAAGCGTAAACCATGGAGAGAGGGGGTATGAAACTGCCGTGACATGAAGAAGAAGAAGAGGAAAGGCACGGCAGTGTGAGCTCTAGAAATAGAATGGAAGGACATGACATTAAACAATGATGTGAAGAAAGGATGAGAAGAGGTGCCTCGCAGGCAAATACGAAAGAAAAGGTACTGAAGAGGAAAGGCGTTCAGACAAAGAAAGGCTCTCGATGTTGTCAAGGAAGATCGGGGGTTGTCGTAGACGCCGGATGGAAGGAGAGGTGGCGTCTGTTTAGGGCTGCCGGAGTAGACTACAGCTGCTGGGAGAACAAGCTTCCGGGTAGCCCAGGAGACAGCTGTGGATGCTGCGGGTGTTGCTGGTGTTGCTGGTGTTGTTGGTGAGGCAGATGAGCGTGGTGATGCTGCTGCTGCTGCTGGTGATGCTGCTGCTGCTGGTGTTGGTGTTGGTGCTGCTGCTGCTGCTGCTGCTGATGCTCAGCATAGATCGTGGTGTCCCCTGACCCAGGAATGGCTCCTGGCGGAGACATTGATTGCTATAAGCCCCCCCCGCCGCCGACATCAACAGCACCGCCCCCGCCGCCCATCATCTGCGCGGCGCGCTCGCGGCAGGCGGCCGGCGTGAAGCCCGTGCCGACCTTGTTGGCCACGATGCGCCACTTTTCGGTTTCATAGTCCTGCAGCGCCGTCCGCAGTTTTTGGTCCTACACTGTTAGCGCCTTTCACTGTCCGTGTCCGCAAGCCATGGTCAAGAGGCGACGCACCGTCTCGTCTGTCCACTGGGTCGTCTTGGCCTTGAGCTTGGTGCAGTAGCGAACCTGCAGGGTCCCGCTGGAGCGCCCCGGGAAGAAGTCGGCAATCTGCTTCCACGTCAGGCTCTTGTGTTCCTTGAGGTCGATGAGCAGCTGGTCGTCTTCGGGCGTGAACTTGAGCTTGGGCCCGCGCGGCCGAGGCGCCGGCGGCGGCATGCCGGCCTGGCCGACCACACTTGGTGCACCGCCTCCGCCACCGCCTCCGCACCGTCGTCGTTGTCGCCGTCGCGCCGCATCATCTTCGACGGCGGGCCCGTGTCGGGCAGTCGATGGTGGTGGTGGGTCGGGGGCAGGGACTGGGGCGTGGCTTGCTGCGGCGTCCCTGTAGGCTGACCGTAGGCGCCCATGGAGTCGAGGTCGCCGTGCTCCAGCTCGGCCATCCCGCGACGGACACGGACACGGACAGGTCGAGGTCGTCGGGCCGGGGGCGCTTGACGCCGGCAGTTGTGCCCACAGGCCCGGCCGCCAGTCCGGGGTACAATGGCGTGACCATGGCGTGGGGCGAAGGAACAGGGGCGCCGTAGTGGGCCTGGCCCGGATGGTGCTGGTGTCCATGGCCGAGGTGCCGGGCGGCGGCGGCGGCGGCATGGTGCGCGCCCATCTGGCTCGGGTCCATGAGCACCTGGTGGGGGTTGTGTGCCATTGTGTGGTGCTGTTGGTGCTGTTGGTGTTGCTGGTGTTGCTGGTGCTGGTGGTGGTGTGTTGGCCGGCTGTGCTGCGGCTCGTAGGCTTGTACTTGCTGTCTATGCTGCTGCTGCTGTTGATGCTGCTGCTGGCTGTGTTGTTGGTTGTGCTGCTGACTCTGCGGCTCGCCCGGGTGCGCGTCCTGCGGAGAATAGTCGACATTGACATTGTAGTCTGGCCCGGGCCCGACTCGGTAGTTGCCCGCCAGCGTGTCGCCTATACATGGGTTCCGCCAGAGCGAGCCGCTCTGGCTGGTCGCCGGACTCTGAAGGGAAATAATTTGATAGACCGGGGCCCCGGAGGGCGGCGTCGTCGAAGGCGAAGGAGGCAGGGATCGTGTTGGACCCCGCGTGAAGGACCGGGACGGCAGAGTGGCTCGGGATGTTCCCGGGAAGCGACCGCATGCGTACGGAATGATCCTGTTGGAGACGGGGAGTAGGAGTACGACTTTTGACTGATGGTGAGGATGGCGAGATGACACTGTCGATCTGCGAGCGAGCTCGAGCCAAGTTCAGCCGAAGAAAGCGAGCGTGGTAAGAGTGAGAGCGAGAGCGAGCGTGCTGAGAAACAAATGTGCACTTCGTGTGGACTCGGTGTGCTGGACCAGAGACTAAAGGAGTGTTATAGTGTACGAGTGTGATATTGAAAGAGTGCAAGTGCAAGAGTGTAATGGTGTATGGTGCAATAGACAATGGACAATGGACCATGGACAATAGCGAGGGTGTCGAGGTTGGAGCGGGAGGAGTGGAAGAAGGAGAAAGAGAGAGAGTCGTGCCAGGGGAAGACGCATGTGCAGGCGGCGAGTATTTCAATGGCAGGACTACCACGCACGCATGCCAGGAACAGGTGCGAGGCGGACAACGGAAGAAGCTTCCATGCGTCTGGAGCCGGGGCTATCCTGGGTTGGCTTCTTGGCTGTGCGGTGTCCAAGTGCAGTCGTGTGTTGTCGTGTGCAGTCGTGTGTTGTCGTGTGCTGTCAGGTGCTGCCAGGTGCTGTCATGTACGGGTCCTGTCGACGGTCGGAGGCGCAATGTCGTCTGATCTTTGTCTAGGCAAAGGGGACAGGACGAGTCGGTATTCAGACGCAAGTGAGGACTCAGGGGCCGGGCACGGATGGGAGAACGCGATGCGCCTGTCGGGACTCTCTTATACTTGCAGCACCATATACGAGCGCACAGTAGGTGGCGGAGGGTGGGAGGCAGGGTGGAACATGGGAGAAAAGAGACTAGACGACTACGGAGTGGAGGACAACGACAAACGACAGGATGGAAATGCCAACGTTAAAAAAAGGATCCATGGAGGAACCTGACCCCCTCCCCCTGGTCTGCCGCTACTGGGATGCCAACCGTGAACCAAGCACTCAGCAACTCAGCAGTTCCCACGACAGACCACTTTGTACCTTGTCCACAGCACGCAGGACGGAGAATACGTCCAGGACACTTGGAGTCTGCTTGGAGACGGAGGGGAGGGGGGTTGGCCGTTACCTTGCCCAGCGTCCGATGATGTAGCATAATTTGGTGATCTTATGCCATGGCGTGCATGCCGAATATAGAAACAGTTGGGCCCCGGCCCTTGACGACAACAATACAGGGGTAGGGAAAAAAGTGCAAGGGTGCTGTCGGGGGGGGGGGGGGGGTCCTTTCGTGAAGAAATACTTCATAGAAAAACAAGGAACAGAAGAGGACAAGTTCGAGCCAAAAGTGCACGGGCCAGTCTGCAGAGGACAGTTCCAGTCGAAAGGCCCAAGCCATGATGGATAGAAAACGAACGTTGAAGAAGGGGAGCATCGTGGGCGGACGGGAGGATGGGGGTTGGGACATGGGCAGCAGGAGCCGTCGCTGGGCGCTGCCAGAGCCAGCCCACTCAAGGGAAGCATCGAGAACGCATAGAGGACGGCAAAACACACACAGCCGGATTGGCCATAAGTACATGAAGAACGTGAAAACATAAGAACATGAGAAAGATGAAACACATTCAACCCTGTAGCTGGGACGGCGACGGTGACAGCACCGACGGACGATCAACGGATGGCGGACCATCAGAGCGAGGAAGACACCGCAAGCCGCGCAAGCAAAGAGCATGGCGTACGGTTCGTGTCGCTGCCGGCCAGACAGGAGCCTCTGTCCTCCTATCTACGAGCGAAGTCGAGCGAGAGTGCGAACGAGAGCTAGAGCCAGCGCCAGAGCGTGTCCAGTGACAACGGGGGACATCCGGGACCCAACTGGCAGAGAAGAATCACATCGTAGCGACCTCCTTTTCTTCCCTTTCCCGTCTTCCTCCCTGCCCCTCCTGCTTCCCGCCGGCACGAAAATCGTGCCCGTGGAGTTTATGCGTAGTTCCTATGGATGGCTTCCCCGAGCCAGGCATCTCCGTCTTATGTGTATATATAGATGCGCCAGAGTGTTTATCCCGGGCCCGTCTCTGTCCTGAAGGGTGGCAGAAAGGGGCAGGGACAGAGGAGACGGGCAAGGGCGAGAAGGAGAGAGTACTAGTAATGGGACGCTGGGTGCTGTCGGCGCGTTGCGATGGGTTCCAGAGCCAGAGTAGAGCGAGGGCCGAGCCAGCGTAGAGCCGGAGAAAGTGCCGCTATCTGCCATTTGTTTCTGTCCGCGTCCCGCAGGCAGGTCGTCTTAATAGACGTCTGTTATGATGCAACCCAAGGTGGCAGAGGCATCGCTGGCGTGGCCCGTCGTAAAGAGGAAACGCAAACGATAGGCGACCAGTGCTTCTTGGCATGCAGCGGTGAGCGAGGCCTGAGAGAGCCTCCGGCAGTTTATGCCCGTGTTGGCCTTGGTCGTGTCGTGTGTGGTCAGGTACAAAGCACATCAAGGACTCTGTGCACGGAGAGATGGATGCAGTACATGCACATGCAAGAATGCCTCCACGCCCAAGACGGCGCTTGCACTGGCCCAGTGTGTGCGTCCGAGGCCCGCTCCTCCCTGACCGGCACACTGCTGACGACGTGGACGAGACGAGCCAGGGCCAGGCGGACGTAACATGGAGCGAATGGTGTCTGCCCCGATGCCTCTCGGGCAGTAGCTCGATCTGGATGGCGCACCTGCTGCTGAGAGAAGAGAGAAGAGTGAACAGAGAGGAGACGAGGGAAGAGAGAAGAAAGGGGTGAAGAGATGTGCGGGCGTCGTACTCTGCATGGGGCAGACTGGTGCGTGGAGGGAGCCGACCAAGCTGTCGGGAGCGCGCGCTGGGAGGAGCTGTCTTGGTGAGGATAATATGAAGTCATGATGCGTTCTCATACGTTCGATGAGTTTGATGAGCCTCACGAGTCTGATCAGCCTGATGGGCCTGGTGAGTCTGGTGAGTCTGATGACCTCTGATCAGACACGCGCTCATGCATTGCGTCGCCGGTGCACGCCTTGCGCAGTCTCACCCGCCGCATCGCCCTCCTGGCCAGGCCTCCTGGCAGCGATGATGCTTCGCGCAGCGCCGCTTGTCCTGGCCAGACCACCTCGGCAACTCCAAGATTGAACAGTGTCCTCGCGTCAATGCCCGGCAGACCTAGCTGGACCCAGGCAGCGGTGGGCAGGCAAATGCGAGTGAGGCCGCGGACAGCGTGCAGAGTGTATCTGACAAAGCGGAGTACGGAGCCCAGAGGACGCCGAACGGTGCGAACAACGCGATGCTCCCGCTCAACACGCACAGCTTCGCAGCGCCCATGCTGGGACGGCGGACAGGGATATGCATAAAGAAGCCTCGAAGCCGGAACCCAGCAATAAAACCAGCATCATGCTGCCAGGCGTCGTGGCCCAGTCGCGCCCCAGTCAGGCCCTTGTCAGGTCCTTGTCAGGTCCTTGTCAGGCCCCTAGGGCCTACGCTTGTCCCACCCCTGCTTTGCCCTACGTGCTGTCCAACAAGGGGCTGAAGTGAGAGACTTGACGGATGACACTGGGCATTCTAGAAGGCGGCAAGGCCAGATGCGAGCTTCTAGCGCATCGCAAAGGACGAGCCAGGGTGGCTTGCCTCTATCTCGAGTGCGGCGTGTCCCTGTCTGCTTTGCTCTGCTTTGCTTGGTTCTTCTCGTAGTTTGGTTTCGATTTTGGTTCCATCTTGAGATTGTGGATATTCATCCATAACTCACATTTTTCATGGTTTTCTCACGTTCTTCCTTGGTCTTTCGCCTCATGTCGACTATGCTTCTCGTCCTTTGGCCTCCTCGACCGGCGTCTTGTATTACTTTGACGGTAATACAAACAGCCCGGCGGCGAATGTGCACGGCCGGGACACCAACTTCGTACAGAAGACAGTTCTTCTTCGTCCCTGGTCTTCCCAGTTCCTCTTCCTTTGGTGGAGATGGTCTTGTGCTCGACCTGCATCCGCGGTTTTGTGTTGCTTCTAGGCGCAAGACAAGTCTCCAGTGGAATTGACGCCAGAGACATCGCACAATCTGCCAGAGCCCAAGGTTCAGGAGCCGCGGACCCAAAACACAGGCGCGGTTGGCTTTCGAGGTCAGCTCCGTGCTGCTCCATCTGTACTCGTCCTTTGTGTCGTGCTTGTCCTTTGTCCTTTGCCCTTTTCTTTCCTGTCTTTTGTCCTCTCTCCCCTCTCCTCTGTCCTCCGTCTTCCGTCTTCTGTCCCCTGTCCTCTGTCCTAAACCGTGTCGTTTTGGGTCCGAAGCCGGTTTGCGACCCCTGATCGGCCGCCATTGCGTTTGAGCAGCCATCTGACGCGTGGCGGGAAGTGGTTTGACACCTCTGCGTCGGTCAAGGAGCTCATGAAAAATGGAGGCGTTCTCCCTGCGCCGCTCTCGCGCAACGTCGCCCGTCGGAGCTGCCGCGCATCACCACTTGTCGGCGACCTGCCAGACGAAAGCGAAATCAAGTGCTCGTACGTTTTTCTGTTCGTCTCCGAGCCCTGTTGCGGCAATGCCTGGGTGTGCCTCGCCCCAGAGTCCCAGACCAACAGACCGAGCAAGAGGAACGACTGGGCGCAGTGACAATGGAGGAGACGAACGACATGAAGCAAGATCAAGTGCTCGTGCACCTCCCCTGTCGCACTAGCAGTCCTTTCAGCGTCAAATCTTCTTTCCATACATGTGCAGTATCAACCTAGACCCAGAAAGTCTCTTGTGGGCAACGACGCGTTCGCCGCGACGCGGGAAGCGGTTCATCGGCAGCTGTCGAGCTTCATGGCATACTCCCTGCCGCACACATCCCACATGCAACGTGTAGCACGCAAGCACGCTGCCGCCTCCCTTGTCGCCTCCCCTGTCGCCTCCCCTCTGCTTCCGTTGACACTTGTCCTCACCCTCTACGAGTGGGAAGAGAAACTAAATATGGACGGACGCAGGCACGCGCTATCATGCAAATCTGCAGTCTGTAGAACAGCATTGCTCTGGAGAGTGACGGGCTGGCATAAGCGCCCTGTACGGAGTACGACGTACAAGGTACGATGTGCGAAGTGGTACTGAGTAGTCGGAGAATGCACCCCTCGTCGTTCGTCCCTCTCCTCTTTGCACCCACTCTCCGTACATGCGTCCCGGCGCTTTGGCTGTACTTGTCTGGCTGGACCGTATGAAGACGGGACGGAAGAGAACGAAAAGCAGAGAACGAAAAGTAGAGAGCAGAAAGAGAGGACGAAAGTGCAAAGAACAGACGAATGGGCGTATGATCTCTGTTACCCTTGGCCCACGACAGCTCTAGAGAGAAGCGAGAAACGACAAATGCCCAGGTGCTCCCGAACATTCGGAAACCCTCCCACGCTTCACGTTCCCACGCTTCACTCCCCTGGCCTCCTGGCAGTCAGCCTAGCCGCCTTCCCATGCTCGCAGGGCCTGGCCTTGCCAGTTTCCCGTGCAAGGCATATCCTCCAAAGTACGTCGTAGTCGTATCTGCAGCAGGAACTGCAAGATGCAAATGCAGGTACGCAGGCAGTGCACAGGAACGTGTGCTGCGGCGCCGCTGCGACGCGTCGCATTCACTTTGTTATTGTTCCATTGGGGGGGGGGGGGAGTCGCACTCGTCTTCCCTGCCCGGCTTCTTTCCTGCTCTGCTACGGAGAACGTCTTTGCTCCGTACTCCGTACGACACACCTGTGCGCTCTCTCCTCTCTCACAGGTGCTTCCGTTTATTTTCTCTCCGTTTCCCATGTACGACTACTCAGTACCTCCGCTCCATTTCCTTGCCCCATACTCAGTACAGCATAACACCTCGTCCGTCCTCGTGTGGCCCCTGTCTGCCCACCCCAGCCCGTGCAAGGCTGGCGCTAACCTGTCGCCATCTGGCCATTTTGATTTGCTGGCAAGTGCATTGATGCATGAATCTGTGCAATTTGCTTCATCACCACGACGAGACTACGAGGCGTCTGATTCCGCGTTGCCGTCCAAGAGTGCAGACGACAGACGAAGAGGAGAGACGAAGAGGAGAGGCAAAAGACAAGACGGGTCTCGGCTGCCCGTTGCCCTGTTTGTTCCGTTCTGACCAAGCCCAGCTCGTGCCATCGTGCATCGGTCACGAGGTATCGAATATAAAGAGTTGCTGACGGCGACTTTGCTTCCCACGCGCATACTTGCGGTAGCCGACCCGGCGTCTTGTTAGGAGAGCACAACGCAGAATGGTGTAAAGTACATTGAAAGACGAAAACAGCTATGACTATGAAGCAAAGGAAAGCAAAGGCTATTAATCCAAATGGAAACAGGAAACAGGAAACTGGAAACTGAAAAAATGGAAACGATAACTGAAAGCTGAAAACCGGAAACGGTCAACAAACTCACGATGCAGCGTCGCCGTGTCCTTTACAAGTCCGTAGATGCAGATCAAACATGCGATAGAAATACAAAGCTTTTTGCGCACCCGACACGTGTCCATGCCCCCGCCGGTGCGCCCGTTGCGCTGCGAGCGTCCGTGGCATGCACGGCGCCTCCTCCCCGTCGCACCACCCTAAGCAAAGCTGTCGTCGCGGTCGACCCAGATGTCTTCGAGCTCGGCAAAGTTTTGAAAGTGCAGCGGCCGGTGCTGGTCGCTGTAAAACGGCTGCGGCGTGTCCAGCTTGACGTGCACGCTCTTCTTGGCCAGGCCGGCAAAGTCGGAGCCCATGAAGCTGTAGTTCCAGCGGCCGTTTTCCGGCACCAAGAAGAAGCCCTTGTACTTGGGGCTCAGCAGCAGCTTGCGCTTCTCGCCCATGCTCGTGGTGAACCCCTGCGGCTGGTCGCTCTGCGTGTCCTTGTTCTGCACGCCCCACGAGAAGCCCTGCGGCGACAGGCCCCAGGCCGAGAGCGACACGCTGCCGGGCGTAAAGGACACGGACACGGAAATGTTGCTGTCGCGGTTCAGCGACCACGACTCGTGCGCGTCCTGCAGCCGCGCCATCTCCGTAACGTCGGCGGCTGACATGTACGGCAGCTCGTTGCCCGCCACCGTGTGGATGATGCCGAGCGGCTCCAGGCCGCGCAGGTACTCGTGCTGCGGCAGGTTTTGCGGCAGCTGCACGCCGCGCAGGCCGCCAATCTGCGGCACCAGCACGATGCAGCGGATCTCCTTGACCTGGTTGGTCTCGGGCGGCGACGACCCGTACAGGAAGCCGGCCACCTGGACGCGCAGGTCCGAGATGGTGATGAACTTCTTGAGAATGTTGTTGGGCATCACAAACGTAATGGCGCCGCTGTCGCTGTCCGCCGGCGACACGTAAATGTTGTTGGCGCGCGTGCGCAGGTTGGACGTCGCAATCGCCCGCGTGCGCCACTCCGTCTTGGACGCAAACGTCTGCGTCTCAAACTGCGATGTCGTCGTCACAATCATCTCCTCGCCGTGGATGTTGTGCGTCTTGGTCGTCGTCGCCATCAGCTGCTGCTGCTCCTGCTGCTGCTTCTCCAGTTCGGCCGCCTGCTGCCGCTGCATCGACGGCGCCGAGATCTCCATGCCCAGGATAATGTCGCGCACCTCGCTCGTGGTGAGACTCGACACATTGACATTGTTCTTCTTGCCGTAATCGTTCAGAATCAGGTCGCGCAGCTGCGTCTCCACCTTGATCCACTCCTCGTCCGTCAGCGTCGGCCAGATGTGGTGGTCCTGCGTGATAATCGTCTTGTCCGGCCGCAGAACCAGCTTCGTCTTGTCCTGGTTCACGTGCAGGCCGCGCAGAATCAGCACCAGGCGCGAAAAGGCCGTGTACGACGAGATGCCGCTCTTCAGCCATTCGTCGTACAGGTTGAACAGCACCATCTGCGGCTCCGTCGCCCGCAGAATCATGTCGCCCAGCTTCTCCACCTTCATCGCCGCCTGGAACGGCAACTGCAGCTCGGACGCGCGGATCGAAATGTTGGGGAAGTCCAGCAGGTTGACCTCGAGCGGATCCAGCAGACCCTTGCGCGTCACAATCAGCTGCTTCGGCTGCTCTTCCACCGGCAGCGACCGGATCAGCGCCGCCACTTCCTCCGCCGTCTTCCACTTGGCCAGCTGCCCAAGACGTTTCTGGCCCGCCCAGACGCTCGTATGAATGATCTTGAGGAACAGCTGGCCCGTCCGCGGGTTGAAGATGAAGATGGCGCCGTTAATGGGCTTCGTGGTCAAGTTGCCTTCAAACGTCTTGTGGATTGTCACGCGGTACACGTTGGTGTCGTCAATAAAGAGCTGCGTCTGGTTGCTGAAAAGCTCCGAGTAGTTTTGCGAGTTGAGGAACTCCTGGTTGCTCTCGGAAGCGTAGAGCTGCAGACCCTTGCGAATACGCTCGCGCAGGACGTACAGCGCCGGATTGGCCTTGACAATCTTGGCCATGGCCTGCTGGACGAGGACTTCAGGCCAGGGAAGTACTGGCCGTAAGCCGAGTACAGGTTGTAGGCCATATCAATGCCAATCATGAGACCAGTGGGAGAGGGATACAGGCTCATACTGTCCGTCGTGTAGTCGAGATATTTGGCGCGGACGTAGCGCTCGATATCGTGAGAGTCGTAGTCGCCATAGCGGAGCTGGACATCGATCCAGAATTTGTCCGTCGTGGTGGCCTCAAGCGTGTCCTTGGAATCAAAGAGAAGCGAGGACGGGTCACGTTCCACCGCTGGTTCGGGAACAGTTGAATATCGCACAGGAGCTGTTCATCTTGTACGATTTGCGCGGGTGAATGGTCTCCTTTTGCACGGATTCAATGCCAAGCGAGTCCAGTTCCTGGTCAAACACTTGACAAAGATCCATCACCACCGACTCGTGGATTTTCTGCCACAGATGGGCACGGAAAATTTGGATCAGCGAGATCTTGAGCGTCGGAAGCTTGCCGTGCAAGAAAATACCCGTCAAATCGAGCTGCACCTGGAAACCGACGTACACAGAGGCACGATTCATGGTAGGGGACCACCATAATACGAAACTCGGTCGGGTTAGCCGCTTGCCTCGAATAGACTGTGCTAGTTTGTCTGGGGCAGAAACTTACCGACGGTTCGGAATCTGGCTCAAACCGCTTCTCTGGGCCGACGTAAGCTTCTTGAACTTCATACTATCCTCGAAACCCGAATTGTCTGTACCGAGTTAGCTCAAACATCTTCAAGAAATACATGATACATGGTGTCACGGTATAGACTTACGGAGCACGACATGATCGTGGCGGAGGTACAGCTGGTCTTTGTCCACTTTGAAACCGGCCCATTCGGTTTCCTCCTCTTCCAGCTCGATGCTGGTGACCGTGTACCTTCCAGCGAAGTCGTGCCGGAGGTAGAGCTGGTCCCGGTCGACTTTGACGCCGGCCGATTCGAGTTCATGATGCGCGGTGTCGATGCCGCTGGAAGGTGCGATCCGCTCAAGCTCGACCGCCTTTGGAAGCAGCGACGGATCTCGCGGACGTTGCCGCCGATTGTCGCGCTAAGCGTCGGTAGTGGGGCATTTCTGTCACGTCGACGTCGAGGCCCAGGACCGGGCCACCCCGACCGCGTCCCAGAACAATTGCTCCTTCCCTTTCTGGGGCTGCGCCAAGGTGAAGACGCCCTCATCGCACACCGCGCCGGCGTCCAACAGACCGGCCAAGACGGCCAGGCGAACCTCCCGCGAGTTTCTCCGGTAGCACTCCGGGATGCGCTGGTCCTCGGAGTCGGCCTTGTCCGCGGCGACCTCCTCGTTGCCCAAGGTGATGTCAACAACGGCAGGAGCGGGCCAGTTGTTGACGTCCGGCAGGTCAATCTCCTTGACCCGCTCTTCCAGCACGGGCGTGCCGGCGCGGGTGGACTCTTGCGAGAAGGACATCGCGGCGCTCCCAAACACGCCGCTGCCAAGCAAGTGGCCCATGGTGTAAGGGTCGACAGGAACCTCCTGCTCCGCGTAGTCGAAGCCGGTGGGATGGAAGAGGCGGTACCGAGAGCGCGAAGTGAGATCCATCCCAGCAAACTCTGCCGCGAAAAGCTCGGCCTGCTCCCACGTGTTGTCGGCCTCCTTGAACTCGTGCAGCGACAGGATGTGATTCGGGGTCACGACGAGATCCTCGTGACCGTCAATGTGATGCGGTACAGCCGCTCCTTACCCGAGACAATATTGGATGCCTCGCGTGGGCCGCCGTCGGGACCAAGTAGCAAGTCGCCCTCCTTGACATCCTCAACATTGACAAATGTTCCATCGTAGCGGACCAGACGCGTGCCCTTGGCCAGACAAGCCTTTCCCAGAAGAGACCTTCCCACGATGCGTAGCCGGTCGCCTTGAATAGACTGTGTTCAAGAATCGTCTCGACACCGCCGAGCGCTTGAATGACGTCCGTGCGGTAGCTTTGCAGGGACCACAGACGACCATCGTGACGCTGGCTGGTCCACCAGAAGGGGTTGCTGCGCATGAGCTGGTAGATTTTGAAATCGGCGCGGGCGCGGAACCCTTTGTCGAAGCTGAGCGTGCTGCGGTCTTTCTGGAAGAGCGTGTTGATGCGTGGCAGACCGCGGTCCAGCTGTCCTCGAGATCCTCGAGGGTCAGACGGCGGTTTTGCTGGTTGGCCTCGAGCCGCTTCTGCGAGTACTCGGTCCAGACACGCTGAGAATCGACAAACTCGGCCTCCCAGGGAATGATGTACCGGAAGATGTTGGGAATCAGCGTCTCCTCGTCGTGGGTCATGCCGGCGCGGTAGTGGGTGACGCCGACGTCGGTCTGCTTGGACCAGCGCTTGTCGCTGGTAGGGATCAAGATGTGGGAGCCGGAGATCATGCCCAGACCGCCGAGCTCCTTGGGCGTGTAAAAGACGGCCGGGGGAAACGCGAGGGCATCTTGGAGTTGAGGCCAATCTTGACGCGGGTCTGGATCTTGGTCTCGCACTTGACAATGGCATCCAACAGACTGACGGTGGACACGGCGGCCTCGCGGTAATAGGTAAAGAGGCAATGAGCGCCGTGTTCCACTTGTTGGCAATCTTGGTAAAGGTGGTCGAGCCGGACGACATGAGAATCTGGCGGATGCGGTTGTTGAACTTGGCCACGTCTTCCTCCGTCACCTGCAAAAAGGCATGGGCGGTCCGCTCTTTGCTGGTGTTGTCCACCAGCGACCAGACGCTGTCCTTGACGGGAAACTCGTCATTCTGATTGCGGATCTTGGGCAGCACGCGCACCTCGAAGCCGGCCATGGAGAACAGCAGGTTGGGTTGTCGCGGCTGTAGACGCTGGCAAACGTGTCCTCCCACTCGATGGTCGTGACCGACCGGGGCAGGCGGTTCTTCAAGTCCCAGAACACGGCGCGGCCAGGTTCACGTCGTGGCGCATCAGGCGCATGCGCGAATCACGCGGCCAGCACCGCTTCGTCTTGTAGCCAATGACGTTCTCAAAGTTGGGGTCGGGCTGCTCGGTCAAGAAGCGCTGGATGAGGTCGCGCGACTCGTCGGCCGTGAACCGAAGGAAGACCCAAATCTTGTCAATGTAGCGCGTGTACAGGCGGATGGGTGCTTGGTCTCGGTCTCGCGGTCCTGGAACTGCAAAAAGTCGTTTGGCGCATGCGGCGGGCCGGCAATCTCACTGGCGCGCTGGGGGCCGAGCAGCAACAGGTCGAGAATGAGACCGTAGTACTGGAACACGAACGCCGCAAACTGCAGGCCGCGAATCATACCGTAGCTATTGACGTGGCTCATGTCCTTGTAGGCGAGCGTGACGTTGTTCTTGGCGGTAATGTAGTCGGCCAAGTTGTGGTCCATAATCAGGCGCAGCAGCGAGTTGAGGAGCGTCAGCTCAATCTTCTCGTACACTTTGCTGAGCTGCGTCTCGATGAGCACATCGCACTCGCCGTCGGCCGTCTCCCACACGTTCTGCAGGTTGTTGATGCCCTGCGTCCACTTGTACACCAGCAGCGGCGGCACTTCCGAGTCGGACGGCTTGATCCACGCAGGGAACAAATGGCGCTGGTCGGCTTGGTACCACAGGTACTGGTCGAGGTAGGCGTCGCTAATCTTTTCAATCGGCTCAATGTCGTACACCGGGTTGATTGTGCTGTAGTTATCGTTCATGTCGATGCCCACCTCCTTGAAGGCGCGCTGCGTCAGCAGGAAGCGCTTGATACGCTCGAGCGTCGTGCCCGGGTTGTCGTACGCCTGCTCGATAAGGGCAAGCTCCTCACGCTGGCTCTGGTTGAGGCGGCCCTTGGTCGAGTACGACTCGCGAAGACGCTCCAAAGCCAAAATCAAGATTTTGGTGTCGTGCTTGTACGAGACGCTGGGAAGGGAATGGGCGAAAATTTGCGCGACTCCAGCCAGTGCACGGTCGTCGTGTAAATGGCCACGGCCTCTTCCGAGGACACGTAGGGGCCGTCCTTCATGTGGTTGTGCTGCCGCTCCTGCTCGGCCTTGAGCCACAGCCGCGTCAGACGGCCGACGTTCTTCTTGGCCACCGTCTTGTCAACCGTCGCGCCGCGCCGGATACGCTCGCGGTTGTAGTGCGCCACGGAAATCCACCAGTCCGCCTTGGCCTTGACGTAGCGCAGAATGACGTTCTCGATGGGCGCGGGCAGGCCAGGCACCTTCCAGGGAATGTTGCTCTTCCAGCACCGCCAGGCCTCGGACAAGTGCTGCAGCACCGTGTTGACCTTGCTCTGGCGAATGCCCTCGGGCATCATGTCCATCAGGTCCGCCATGACGGACGCGCGCAGCTCCAGGTCAAAGTGCGACTCGACCCGCTGCTTCGTCACCGTCTTGGCCACGCCCTTGCTGTGGCGGCCCTCGAACTGACGCGACAGCAGATTGCCCAGCCAGCGCTCCAGTAGGGAATGATGCCGCGCATAAAGGACAGCCAGACACGCCACGCGGGGCCCACACGCCGCAGCCAGGGCCCTTGCCGATGCCGCCACCGTTGAACTTGTAGTAAATCAGGTGCTTCAGGTCCTTGCACGACCGGATCTGGTGCATCAGCTTGTACTTGTAGCGGTACATGCCGTCAACTGGCCGACATGGTTGAAGGCGTACAAGATGCCGTCGGCCAGCTGGAAGGCGTCAATGTTGCCGAGGCGGTACTGCACCTGGGCGTCGACAATCAGCTTGGTCAGCCGCAGGATCTCGCGCATCAGGTGGAACGCATTGCCGAAGCGCGACTTCTTGCGCTCCTTGGTCGTCAGCGTCTTGACCGGCTTGAGGTTGAAGTTATAGTCCAGGTGCAGGTACGTCAGGTTCTTGCGGTGGATCAGCAGGTTCAGCATGTTGAAGCCCTGCCGGCACACCTGCAGGCCGGCCTCGACCCAGTCAATCGTCGTCTGCTGGAAGAACTTGGTCTGCTTGAGCGTCCGCAACAGATCCTGCCGCTGCAGCGTCTTGGGCTTCTTCTTGTGCAGCTCGTTGAGCACGTACGTCTTCAACAGCTTCTGGTAGGACACGCCCACCTTCATCGGCATGCTGCGCGTCGGGTGCTCCAGGTACATCCACTTGACCAGCGGCACGTCCTGCGCGCGCACCATCTTGCCCGACCGCCGGTTGAAGGGTACGGCGCCCACCACAGATCAATGGCGTCAAAGGTGTCCTCGGTGGTCAGGTCCTCGTCGGCCATGAACGGCTCGAGGCCCGCCGGCAGCTCAAACAGGCTGTCCTCGGGCTCCTCATTGCTGCCGTGCCCGAAAATCTCATTCTCGTGGCTTGTGCTGGTGAACTTGGCGTCGGACCGCGACGAGACGGGTTGATGTTGGACACGACGTGGAAGGTGGGCAGGTCCGCGTTTTTGGTGAGCGTATACACTGTCTGCGGGTACGAGTACCACGAGTTGCGCACGCTACGCGGGAACGAGTTGTACAGGTGCGGGTAGGCCACGCGTGACTCGGTGCGGATGGCGCTGCGGAAGATGATGCGGTCAATCGCGTTGAACTCGCCAAAGTCCTCGTCGTTGGGGTCAATGTCCTTGTACAGCGGCTCGAACCGCGCGCTACCGGGCAGGGCCACGTTCAGCGCCTTGGACGTGAAGAAGCTCTGCGGCTCAAACAGGTAAAAGTAGTTGGCGTTCTCCTGCTCGCTCAGCAGAGGCCGACTGAGACGGTAGAGCGTCGCCATCTGCTTTAGGTTCATATTCCACGTCTTGTAGCTCGGCCCATTGACGTGCGGCGTGTCCACCAGCGGCCGGTTGTCGTAGAACCACTCGTACACCGCCTCGTCCTCCTCCTCGTGCAGCTCCATCTGGATCGGCTCCAGCGGCTCGACGTCTTCAATGTTTTCCGACCACGACAGCGGCGGCTCCTCGTCGTCAAACGGCGGGAACCGCATGCGTTTGAACAGGCGCCGGTTGCGCTTCTCGTGCCGCATCGCCGCCCACATGGCCGCCCACTGTGCCTGGAACACGGGCTCAATGACACGCGGAGTCTCATTGACCAGCGTCAGACAGCCATTGACATGGTACAGCACCTTGACTTCGCGCGCCGACTCCCACGGCATCGGCATGTTCTCCAGCAGTTTCAAGACCGCATGCGGCATAAACTTGAGCGCGCCCAGGTAGCTGCGCTTGTCGCTGGTTGTACTTTTTCTGCGACACGTCGCCAATGTCCTTGACAATCTTGCGCAGATGTTCCGGCGGCATGTCTGCCTTTTGTGTGTCGACAAAGCCGCCTCGCCGCTTCTCCTGGAAACGGTTGCGTCGTGTGCGCAGCCATTCGTTCTTCTTCTGCTCGAGCTTGGCGAGCTCCAGTTCGCTCAGAGGCTTGTAGCCCGACGAGGGGGGCGGGGGAGGCGGCGGCGGCACAGCAGGAGGCGCCGGGAGCATCGACGAGTCGGCGGCGGCGGCGCGGAGGCGGAGGGCCCATCCAGTGGCGGGGGGGAAGGACGACATCGCGACTGGAGGAAGGAGTGTTCGTGGGTGTTGGTGCTAGGGGCACACGGCGGCAGAAGACGCTGCGAGTGGTCGCACGAGCTAGTAGACAGGTGAGTCTCGAGGCAATGTCGACGCAAGCGGGAAAGCGGTGGTTGTCGTGAGAGATGAGAAACAGAAATGAAGAAAGTTGCAGGCAACACTTGAGCTGCAATGGCTGCGAGCTCGCGCCTCGCGTCGCCGTGGTGAGGAAGCTCGACGATGCAGTCCGGGTCGGTTGCTTGCAATGATAGCTCAAAGCAAGGTTCGGTCACCCTGGATGATGCAGGATGATAGTGCGCTGCGACGAGGTCGTTAAGAGCTCGATGGCGATGTGGTGCGGCACTGTTTTGCCTTTGCAAACAGCTTCAAAGTCGCGACACGGTCTTTGGTCTTTGGGTCTTTAGCGGGCCTCAGATTTTTTTGCTGGGTAGGTTGCCTGTTTGGGGCAGTGTCATTAGGTAAATACACGTGACTCTTCTTGACGGCCTCGCTTACGGCCATATCGGATAATGCCATTTCTGACAGTGGCTGGCAGCTGGCACGTGCTCTGGCGGTCCGCCCTCTCTAGCCCAGAACCCCCACTAAATTCAGTAAATTTTCTGTCTGGGCAGTTTTTTTTCCGTTTTCGTCCCCCCTCCATTGTGTTGTCCACATTGTGCGGCTAGCCAGCAAAACACCATCGCCAGGAGCCCTTTTCACCCCCTTCTGGCAGTCAGACCCTGGGACTCTCCAACCATTACCCAGCATCCGTATCGACATACCACGCACGACCGCCAATATGTCTGCCACGCGCTTTTTCCGCTCCGGAAACGACAGCTCCAGCGAGAGCAGCTCCGACGAGGAGGAGCTCTACTCGGAAGAGGAGGAGGTCGACGGGCTCAACGACGATGATGATGACGACTCGGACGACGATGATGACGATGACGACGATGACTCCGACTCCGACTCCGACTCGGACGACGACAAGCCGCGGGGCGCCAACGCCTTCTTGCTCGACGCTGATTCCGACGAAAGCTCCGACGAGGCGAGACCACCGCCAAGGTCCGGAGCGCCAAAGACAAGCGGTACGACGAGCTCGAGGCCACCATCACGGCCATTGAGAATGGCCAGAAGATTAACGACTGGGGCTCCATCGCGTCAGGTTCGTGGTGCCCTGTTCCCGTTGGAGATACGCGAGACGCTTGGCGCGGTGACCGATACTAACAACGCGTAGAATTCGACAAGCTGAACCGCCAGGCCGAGAAGCTGCGCCAGGCTCCAAGGTCCCAAGCTCTACATCAAGGCCGTGGCCGACCTCGAGGACTTCCTCAACGAGTCCATCTCCATGCAAAAGGTCTCGCTCAAGAAGATGAACGCCACCAGCGCACGTGGCCTCAACGCCGTCAAGCAGCGCATTCGCAAGGTCACCAAGGAGAACCAGGCCCAGATCGACGCGTACCGCGGCCGACAAGGACGACTTTATGGAGTCTGACGACGACGACGAGCCCGCCCCCGCACCAAAACGCACCCCCGCCGCCGTCTCGTTTGCCCCCACGGCCGAGGAGGGCGACGACGATGGCTTCTCGACCGTCGTGGGCAAGGGCGGCCGTGCTGTCCAGTTCACGCCCGAGGGCATTTTCAAGCAGCTGCGGACCATCATGGAGTCCCGCGGCAAGAAGAACACGGACCGGCCAGAGCAGATCAAGATTATGGAGAAGCTCAACGAGATTGCCGTGACGCCGTACCAGAAGATCCGCGTTCTGCTGACGCTCGTCTCGGCCCGCTTCGACCTGGGCTCGGGCACCGCCACCTTTATGCCCTCGACCACTGGAAGGCCGCCGAGAAGGAGCTGGGCCAGCTGTTTTCCATTCTCGAGAAGAACAAGGAGTACATTGTCATTGAGAACGCCGAGGAGTGGACGACGACGACAAGCGCCCACCCTGGAGGCCGGCCAGGCGTACGTCAAGATCCCCGGCAGCATCGTGTCGTACGTCGAGCGCCTGGACGACGAGCTGGTGCGCTCGCTGCAGAACATTGACCCCACACCTCCGAGTACATTGACCGCCTGCAGGACGAGGGCGCACTGTACAACACCATTGTCCTGGGCCAGCTCTACTACGAGACGCTGCGCAAGGACGCGGCGCTCGAGATTCCCCAGGAGAGCCTGAACCGCATCGTCATGCGGAGACTGGAGCACATCTACTTTAAGCCCGCGCAGGTCGTCAAGATCCTGGAGGAGAACAGCTGGAAGCCGTGACGAGCGGCCTCGACTCGACCATCTCGCCGCGTGCCGAGTCTAGCGAGCCGACGGGCCTGCTCAACGTGCTGTGCGGCTACCTGTTTGCCAACAGCGAGGGCATCATTCGCGCGCGCGCCATGCTGAGCCAGATTTACTTTTTGGCGCTGCACGACGAAGTACTACCGCGCGCGCGACATGATGCTCATGTCGCATCTGCAGGAGACGATCAACAGCTTCGACGTGCAGTCGCAGATCCTGTACAACCGCACGCTGGTGCAGGTGGGCCTGTGCGCGTTCCGGCAGGGCCTGGTGTACGACGCGCAGAACACGCTGCAGGAGATCTGCGGCAGCGGCCGGCAGAAGAGCTGCTGGCACAGGGCGTCATGATGCAGCGCTACAGCCAGGTCACGCCGAGCAGGAGCGCATCGAGAAGCAGCGCCAGCTGCCCTTCCACATGCACATCAACCTGGAGCTGCTGGAGTGCGTGTACCTGACGTGCAGCATGCTGCTGGAGATCCCGCTGCTGGCGCAGACCGGCTCGTCGCCGACGTCAAGAAGCGCGTCATCAGCAAGACGTACCGCCGCATGCTCGAGTACCACGAGCGCCAGATCTTCACGGGCCCGCCGGAGAACACGCGCGACCACGTGATGCAGGCGTCCAAGACGCTGGCGCGGGCGAGTGGAAGAAGGCCATTGAGTTTATCCACAGCATCAAGATCTGGGAGCTGATGCCGCAGGCCGACAGCATCAAGGCCATGCTGGCCAAGCAGATCCAGGAGGAGGGCGTGCGCACGTTCCTGTTCACGTACGCGCCCTTTTACGACACGCTGGCCCTGGAGACGCTGAGCGGCATGTTTGAGCTGGAGACGCACAAGGTCTCGGCCATTATCAGCAAGATGATCAGCCACGAGGAGCTGGCGGCGGCGCTGGACCAGGTCAAGCAGACAGTCATCTTCCGCAAGGGCGTCGAGCTGTCGCGCCTGCAGAGCCTGGCCCTGACGCTGTCGGACAAGGCCAGCGCGCTGACCGAGTCCAACGAGCGGACACTGGAGCAGCGCACACAGGGCTCGGCCAATGCCTTTGAGAGACAAGGCGGCGCGGCCGGGCGGTGGCCGTGGTGGCGGCGCACGCGGCGGCCGGGGAGGCGCTCGCGGCGGCGGCGGCAACACGCAACGGCAGGCGGGCGGCACGCAGTTCACGGGCGCGCACTGGGCGCTGCCGTCCGGGCTTGATTTCCTTGTTCTTTACTGCCAGGGTGTTTGTGTTTGGTCAATAGTTTAATCCTTCTTTCATCCTTGTTTTTCGTTTGTGGTCTGCCGCGTGCATGTTTGGGGTCAGGGCATCAAGAGGCTGCACTGCGACAAACGCGGCCGCCTCGCTCCGTGTTTCTTTATGACGTTTGCAGCGGTTATAGACAGGGCGCGAGGACAGCATCTGAGCATAGAGGAAGCAGGGAGGAAGCAAAAAAGGCGCGACTTGGGTATGTTCTCGCCGTGGTTGTCTTTTGCCTCCTTTTTCCCG
The DNA here is from genome assembly GCA_016097075.2 of Sporothrix phasma. Lineage (NCBI taxonomy): Eukaryota > Fungi > Ascomycota > Sordariomycetes > Ophiostomatales > Ophiostomataceae > Sporothrix > Sporothrix phasma. Next base: position 384,022 of record JADMNG010000015.1, on the reverse strand, counting down.
CGCAAAGACTATCACGTGCCTTCTGTGGTTTCTGTGGAAGATGAGATGCTCGGGAAACAAAACGGCCATGTAAAAGCAGTGCCTTGGTGAGAAAATGCAATGTTATGATCCATTTTATACGTCGTGATGGTCGTGTTGGCAATTTTGACAGGATTTTCCGTGGTGTTATTGACAGTGTGAATATCTGTAGGGCCACTTTAAAGTGTGCCAGAGCCAATTGGCGCCATTGTAACTGGCTGCTGGCGTCAGGGCAGACGCCAAAAAATGCGGCCAAAAAGACGTGCCCCAATTTGGAACGACAGGTCGAGATCCACCACCTGCGAGCAACGACCTGACGACTGTACCACTCTCCGAGCCACCCACAGCGTTCCTCGACGGCATTCCTGCAAGCACGGCGACCGATTGATACCGGCAGCCATGCAGAGGTGAGTCTAGACGTTAGAGAGTCCTGCCGGCCTGCAGACGCGCCCGGCCGCCCGAGCTAACTCTGTCCTCTTGTCTCCCCGCAGTCCGCACGCATAGCTTCTTTCTCTTGTCTCTTCTCTCTTCTCTCCTGTCCGTCCCGTCCGCTTGTCTCGTCTCGGTGTGCCGTGTAGCCTCCCGTAGCAGCCATGCGGTCGCACTTGCGGCGCGCAATGCGGTCAGGCGCTGCCTCGCGCGCGGCCGCGCCGACGCCCACCATCCCGTCCCCTCTGTGACGTCGACCTCGACCTCGACCTCGACCTGTTCCTTTTCAACCTCGCAAACGTCACGCAACCCGCCCGCGACCGCCTCCAGCCACTCTGCGCCGTTCAGTGCGCACCAAGATATGCCAGACCCGCCAACAGACCCGCCGCACGACCGTTTTCGACGACACCGCGGCGGCCATTCCTCGGCGCTCTCCGGAAACCAGCACCGCGCGAGCTCAAGGAGCAGCATGTCGAGCCGGGCTACGACGTGCTCCTGCAGTTCCGCGCCAGCGTCAACGAAGACACCCGCCGGCCGCCGCTCGAGGACCTGGTCCAGGCGTTCCGCGACTTCTTTGCGTACAAATACCAATACGGAAAGCGTGTCAATGCAACCCAGGCGCAGTGGTTCCGGCGCCTGTACCAATACCTGCGGGCGAGGGCCAAGACCTCGAGCAGCAGGAGTCCTACAAGAGCGACGGCTGCGCGCACGATCTCGACCTCGACGACCTGCGCAACGCCCGCGAAGCGCTGGCCAAACCGCCGAGCAGCGCGGCCGACGTTGCTGCAGCGCGCGATCACCTCGAAATGTGCCGCGAAATCTACGCAGAACTGCGGCTGCGCAAGGCGTACACGCCGCTCGACTTTAAGCGGCACATCTTCATCCTGTGCCAGTACGGCGCCTCTGTCGAAGCTGCCGAGCTCCTGTCCAAGTACTGGTTCCCGCCACCGCCGCCTCCCCCTCACAGCAAAGGCGACGGCCGAGCAGCAAGCGCGACAGGCCGAGAGCAGCCGTCGGTCGCGGCGCGACAAGGAGCTGTGGGTGCTGGTGCTGCAGGGCCTGGCCAAGGAGGGCCGCGAAGAGGCGCTGCTGCCGAAGCCACGGCCGCCGGAGAGGCCGGCCTGGAATACATGCCGCTCTTCCACGAGATCATGACGACCTTTTACGCACGACAGAACAACTACGCCAAGACACGGAGTGGTTCGAGAAGCCCATTGCGGGCCGGCGGCCGGCGATGGCACAGACGTACGCCGAGCTGCTGGCCTTTTCGCAGCGCAGCGACAGCGGCAGCGACGGCCCCGCCGAGACGCAGTCCGAGAAGCAGACATGGATCCGGGCGACGTTCCAGGACCTGTGCGACGCCAACCCGGCCAAGACGTGTGGGACGTCATCTTCCAGTGGGCCGTCGTCTCGCTGGACAAGGGCGTCGACGAGATCCGCCACATGATGGCCACCATGGTCAAGCACAATGCCCACCGGCCCAACATGGCGCCCGACGCGGCCACGGTCAACGGCCTGGTTCGGGTGGCCGCGGCCAAGGGCGACGTTTTGCTGGCCGAGCGGTTCGTGCAGCTGGGCGCCGCGCCCGAGAGCGCGGGCGGCCTGGACATTGCCCCCGACGCGCACACGTTCATCTTGCAGCTCGACTACCGCGTCGACGCCAACGACCTCAGCGGCGCCTATGCGTCGTTTATGCACCTGCAGAGCATCGACTGCCCCGACGAGGAGGACGCGCCCGTCATCAACAAGTACATTCGCACGCTGTGCGCGGCGGCATCTGCGGCCGTCTCGGCGGGCAACACCAAGAACACACAGCGCATCCGCGACGTGCTGGACACGGCCGAGCACCGCCAGGTGGCGCTGGAGCCGGCCACGGTGGTGTCGCTGTGCATGACCTTCTTTGCCAGCGACCAGCAGTTTGAGGTGATTGACGTGCTGTCCGTGCACGCCATGCAGTACTCGGTGGAGGAGCGCGCCATTGTGCGCGACGCCTTTGTCGACTACATTGTGGACCGCACCAAGAGCAGCACCGCGCGCGCCTGGGACGCGTACTCGCTGCTGCGCCAGTACTTTGCCGAGACGCCGCCGGCGAGCCGCGTGCGCGTCATGGACGGCTTCTTCCGCCGCCGCCGCCCCGACATGGCCTGCTACGTCTTTGGCCACATGCGCGGCGCCAACGACCCGTCCGTGCGGCCCAGCGCCGACCTGTACGTGCGCTGTCTCGAGGGCCTGGGCCGCTTTCCTCGTGACAAGGAGACCGAGAGTGACACGGAAGCGGGGGCAGGGGCGGCCTCCCGATGGTGCACAACATGCTCAAGATGGACACGCGCGTGCAGATGGACACGCGCCTCTACAATGCGCTGATGCTGGCCTATGCCGCCAGCGGCGACCGGTCGCGCGCGCTCGACTTTTGGCACGAGATTGACGGCTCGGTGGAGGGGCCCTCGTACGCCAGCCTGGCCATTCTGTTTTACGTGTGCGAGGGCCTGCCCTTTGGCGACGCCACGGCGCGGTCGGTGTGGGCCAAGATGCAGCGCATGGAAGTGGACGTGCCGCCCGATGTGTTTGATGCCTACAGCAGCGCCATTGCCGGCCAGGGCCACCTCGAGGAAGTCCAGAAACTGATTCTGGCATGGAGAAGAGCGTCGGCTACGGGCCGACACTGACAACGTGAGTCAGAAACACAGAACAACCCCCCCCCCCCCCCCCCTCTCCTGACCATACAATTTGACAACGCTCTCTAACACGTACAGGCTCGGCCTTGCCTGTAATGCTCTGCCCGGCCAGGGTCTGCAGGCGTCGTTTGCCGACTGGGCGGCGGCCGAATACCCCGACATCTGGCAGCAGGTCAAGAAGCGCGGCTGCACGGCCAACATGGACGGCCTGCGTCGGTACAAAATCACACGAGAGATGAAGGCATAGACTGCAATGAATAAGAAACAGAATGGCACACGGAGGCGGGTGTAGCAACGGTAGCTGTACATAGACCAGGAACCAAACTCGGGGCGCATGCGGCATTCTTGCATGGGAAGAACAAGGCAGAGGGTACCATGTGCGCGGTCGCATATCTTGGGTGGTCTAGTGATCTAGTTCGTCTGCGGTACCGAGTGCTTATCTGTACAATACACATCAGAGCCTCCCGGCTCTGTCATCAACCGTGTCGTCCCCCCTGTGCCGCCTTCTTTCGCCTTCTTTCGTCTTCTCTTTTCTCGTCCTTTTCCCTACCGCTTGCGGTCGATGCCGTTGTACGGCGTAATCTTGGGAAGCTTGGGCGCCAGGATGTTCGGGTGCTTGTGCACGCTCGGCTGGATGCCCAGGCCGATGGCGCGCCGCACCGCCTTGGCCATGCGCCGCTGGTTCGCCGGCTTCAGCATCGTGTCCTGGCGGCCCCGGATGCGGCCCATGTTCGTCACGTACTCGGACACGAGCGAGAAGTTGCGGTACTCGTCCACCGGGTTGATGCCCAGGGCCTCGACCTGGTCCCGCGGCGTCTGGTACATTTGCTCCCACTCGGCCATCTCGTACGAGCTCAGGTCCCGTGTCGAATACAGCTCGCCCGCGTGCCAGTACCGCGTCATGTAGCGCGCATACTCCTCCGTCGTCTTGCGCTCCGACATCTTCTCCAGGGCCGACCGCTTATTCTGTCTGCCCGCTCCATCATGCGCTGCCGTGACTCGTGGTCAAACAGCACGCGGCTCAGGGCCGCGTTGGCGTCGCTCTGGAGGCCCATGCCGGGAGCCGTGGCCGGCTTCTGGCCCTGGCCCGGGCGGCCGTACTCGTTCCGGTCCATGTTGAGGAAAGAGGCGCCGCTCGAGGGCGATGTCCGGGCTGTAAAAACAAACTGTCAGCATGGGGTGCCTTGCCGCGCATGGGAGACACGGGCCGGCGAGGGGCCAGCCCGTGGCGAGACACCTACGGGGTGCAGCCAGACGGGCACTGCTGTGCAGCAATGCGGCGGCGGTCCGCTGCGTTGCCGGGGCCACCAAGAGGCGGCTGCAGCGGCTCGATGCCGCTGCCAGGAAGGTTGGTAATCTCGCAGGCATGTTTGTGTGGATGGTGAGGCGGCCAGCTTGAACGACTGTCGTCTGAGAATGGACGCTTTTGGAGCCGTGACAATTTTTGGGTGAATCGGGATGACAGTGCGCTAGCCTGATTTGGAGGACCCACTCTCTGGTGGTGGTCACGTGCATCTTTGGAGGAGAAGCAAGACGAGAACGAGCACAGATCGTTTCATTCATTCAGCACAGATCGAGAAGAAGAAAAGGTATGTGCTGGAACTATTTCGGCGTCCAGCTCATTACTAGACTAACTTGCACAGATAAATCTGGATGGAACCGGTGCCTTGAGGCTGGCATCTCTCCGTTATACGGTGGTGATACCGAACAGGAGCTCAAGCGGTGGCGAGCGTCAGCACTTCGACTTGTGAGAGCAATTGCTCGTATTGCGCCTTACGACTGTTGATTCTCGCCTGGGTACTGTACGGCGCACTGGGATGTCCTACATGCCATCCCAGCCTCGTCGGCTGACTACATCCGACGCCACCAATGACATCCCTCCGACCGGGTTGATCCTCTCTTTAAAGGTGTATACTTTCCTCCAGGAGATGAATCCAAAAACACTGTGAAAGCCGAAGCAGCTGTCAGGAGTCCAGCCTGACGCTTCGCACATCTCCCGAGTTCTGTACTCTGCATTGCTTCAGACTGAGTACTGTAGTGGTGGCGCGATCCGACGTATCTGGCGACTGCTGCCGCGGCTTTGGGTCGTTTGTCTGCCGGGGAAGGACAGGGAAGCAAAAGTGCAAGAAACGTCAACGAAAAGTGCAAAGGCGATGAGTATGGGGAAATTGATATCAAATTTGGGTTGACGAGAAACAGAGCTGGTCGAGAGACAACAGCTGAGCTGATGTGCTTCATGAGAATAGCTGCGTAATACGTGCGTTATATCTATGATTACAATTTTGAAATGGGATATGGTGATATGCGGGGGTATATGAAAGAATCTCGCTGGAAGCAAACGAATAGAAGAAGAGAAATGGTAAGAAAAAGGGTAAACACGCTCCGGTTTCGCCGCCGACCTGTTTCTCTTGAGCCGTCTTGTTTATTTCAAGAAGAAAAGAGACGAAAAGGAGCAGAGAGGACTGCGAGTTCCATCGTCGTTCCATGTAAGAAAAGAGAAGAACTTCGAGTACAATCCAAAAGAGACGCTGCCGTCAGTCTTGTCGTCGGCCATCGCCGTCCTGTTTTTATTTGTCGTTCCGTTGTCCGCCGATGATTCTGTTGTCCCAAACCGCCATGAAGCCAAAACGGAAGCGAGAAAATCGTAGAGGGGAAATGCAAAGTCCGATTAGACGAAAAAACCGTTCGGCTGCGAAACAAGAGAAACGAGCAAGCATAGTCCTCACCGACGTCAGAGCACGGCGGGTGGGCTAATCATGCGAAGAAGAGACGGAAAGGCAGATGACAGAAAACTCAGACGCCGCCTGAAGTGGTTTGGTGCACGTGGGGGCGTGGACGCGGCCGCATCGCTTTCCGGCGGGTTCCGAGAGACAGCCAGAGACGGGTTTCGAATTCTACAAGCACTTTTGGCACTGGACGTGAGCACAGCTGGTGCAGGTGTTGCTAATGACAAAGACACCACCACACAAGTGGCAGTGGACGGCGTAGGCACTCATCGTGGGAGCGGGCTTGGTGCGGGAGGAGGCCGTGGCAGCAGAGTCGCCCATTGTGAAACTGGTTGGGAGAGGATGTGAAAGAAATGAGTCGAAGTTTGGTGGTGACCAAGTGATGTAGTGTATGCGCCGAGAGCGTGTGCTTGTGGTTGGCTAATTGGTGTGTGTTGAGAAGCTTGATGTAAGTTTGGAGAGAGAAGAAAGACAAATATCGAGAGGGGATCAAGACTTATAACGAGGCAATCGCGGCCTAAAGGGCGTGGATAGAATGACACAGAGTAGAGCACAAGAGCAAAAAGAAAAAGAACAACGGCTGAAAGGAGAGAGGACGGGGGAGGGTTCTAACTCTGGCAGCTAAAGAGCAAACGGACGACAAGATCAAATTGGCAATGGAAATCGACCTTGGGACAAACTGGCGAATCGATGTAAGCCAAGACTACAGGGCTCGTAGGGGTGAGGGACGAGGCCAAAACGAGGAGAAAGAAAGGAGAAAAGAGACAAAGCAAAAGGCAAAGTAATACCCTTGACCAAAGGTTTGACAAGCGTCAGTTTTTGTGCACGATCATACGCCCGTTTTTTTCTTCTTTCTCTCTCTCTCTCTCGAGACGCCGGCTCCTTTGCTCCCACCTGGACAAAACGTGGGCAGATGAGCAGACATTTTGGAGTGGCAAATCTTAATGATCAACCCGACCTTGGATGAAGGAGCATGTTTGAAGTAGAGGACAATGGGAAAAGGACAAATGGACGAGAAAGGAGAGGAGGAACGCACCAAGACACAGGAAGCTATTCGTGTTACGGATGCGCGGCGGCCGCGCCGAAGCCTTGTCCTGCTGGTAGAGAAACTGGAGCGGAGCAATTGCTGGAACATACAATGGGTGGATGCTTCCCCGGATTCTTCGCACTGGAGCTTCGGAGGAGGGAACCAGGGTGCACACCATCACACCAAGTTCAGAAGCAAGGTTAGAGGTGATGCAAAAGCAACTAGGGTCTATTCTCATCTCACTTGTGATGCAGCGCTAGACGGAATTCGACAGTCGCAGAGAACGCGGGGCATAAGACGAGCAAGACGACTAAGACGAGCAAGACGAGCAAGACGATCAACCAAGCAAGACGAGGTGGACGACGAGGGTCCGTAGAACGGGTGGCATTGAGGCTGGTACATGGCAGCATGACTGAGGGCATGGGACAGCCGGAGAAGCAGGGTGCAATGGCAGGCAATACACCCGTCAAGGAATGGTCGCAGGAGTTTGGGACAATGTGGCGATCAAGCCAACAGAAGCCTCTGATGAATGAGTGTTGGATTCTGGGTGGCGATATGCAGACATTGCATCGATGCGGCCCATCTGCACAGCGGCTGCAGGCGACTAATCGTACAGAGAAACCGGGTCGGACTAAATCAAATCAAACCAGACCAAATCAAGGGGGGGGGGGGGGGGCCTTGGCCAGGAATCCACAATCATCGGTGAAGAGGGCGAGAGAGGGTCGGCGGAAAGCAGCTCTGTTACCGTCTACGATGTGCCTGCACGAGCAAAAGCGGATGAAGCTCTGGCCCAGCGGACAAGGGCCCGAGCCAGGACGACAGGGCTGGCCAGGCTGAGCAACGGGACAAGACGAGACGGCAAATGACAAGGTGAAGAGCGAGCAAGCCAGTGAGCTAGAGACTAAGCTTTCACAACGTCCCAGCAGTCCCGGCCAAGCATCCGCCGTGGAGGGCCAGGTGACCATGCCAGACAGACGCGCCAACAGGGAACGAGCGACGAACAGAGCGCGAGATGGCGACCAAACGACACAGGAGTGGAAAAAGGCACAATGCTGGGACACGGGAGATCAGGATCGTGGACGGCGGTCGGTCGGTCAGACGCCACATGTCTTGTCGTCTGTCAGTGAGGCCATTGTGACGCGCTGTGCTTCTCCGCATCGACCGGGAGGCGATCAACATGGGCGCACAAAGGGCACACAATCAGCGTCTGCCCAATAGACTTGCACGGATGCGCGTGCCAAGTGTTGGATATGGCATGTAGATTCTACAAAGTAGTTTCATCTCTAATAGGAGATACAGAAGATGACTGGAGTACAAAGTCTCGCAGTGGTCTGTGGTGAGTGAGGTGGTCTCACACCCTACGAGTACGAGTAAAACCGGATAAGAGTAGTTGCATAGTACCTGACTTTGGTTCTGAAATCGAACACGAATTCACGAGCGGCTACGACGAATCACTGTACAAGAGCCAGATGGAAGGCCTAGATTGCTAGGAAAACGGGCCGGCTTCGCGAGGCATGCGCACACGATGCCAACTGACGATGCCCCGAGTTTGGCTGAGGCTGTGAGCGCAGGACGCAGTAAGAGGCACAAAGAGAGGGCAGGCCAGGTCCGGTGACCGCGTGTGATTCTGCGGTGGCAGAGGACAGAAGTGCAGGCAGCGAAGCTGGAGCAAGCATGACCTGCGTGACGGTATACTGGGATAGGGGAGGGCCCGAGGGAGGCGAGAGTCGAAAGTCCTCGAGGACGCGCTTGACGGGGATCGTGAGAGTCCACCCAGTCGTGTGTCGGCTTGGTCGTGCCGCCTTGGCCGCGTACGTCGTACGCCGCACGTCGCACGTTGCTGAGTCCGCCACAGAGACTACCCAGCTCGCCCAGGTCTGCCCAAGGTCCGCCACTCGCACAGCCAGCTGTCCAAGAGATTGTGAGGTTTGCCTCTTCCGGCAAAAGGACGCCGAAACACGAGAGCAGTGGACTCCACGTCTTGGGCTCCTCGATGCAGCCCTAGGCAAGGACATTACATTGTCGAGTCCTCGTACACAGGATGGCGTCTGGATCTTCCGTGCTTGGGCGGCTTGGGCGGCTTGGCTGTTGACCGGCTGCTTCTTGAGGATCACGGCGACAGGAAGCGAGGCTCTGGCTGTAAAGTGTCTTTGACCTTGAGAGGACTCCTTCAGGTGACTGGCTCTCAATCGCCTTTTTTTTCTCTTGCTGCACCCGGCCTTTTTGTCGCCTGCTAGAGTTTAAGATATATGCCGCCCCTGTCCCCCCTTCTTGTCGTCTGGGCGTGCGAGTGCGTCAGGCTTATATCGTGGGTCAGGTTTCCGAGGGGCTGGTTGACTGATTATGCAGGCTGTTCGGCCCCAACACAAGGCTCTGTCGCCTCTTGGAACGTCCATCATCTTCTTGTAAGACAACGCCTTGATCTACAACGTCTCTCGCCTACGAATGCTCTCCCTCATACCGTAGTTGTGCACTAAACATTGCTGCTTGGTTGCCCGGCGGCCTGCCGCGCAATGGCAGTGAGACCGTTGGGCCATACGGCCCTCAGCCTCACGCCCAAGGCGCGCGTCGCCTTGTATCTAGACTTTGTAGTGGACGGATCTGATCGCTTTGAACTAGGTCCAGGTTAATCCCAGCGCAAGTACGAGCATCCCTGTCTGCGGGTCCCTCATTGGCGTGCGCCCTCTCTGCGTTGCCCAGACCCCTGCTGGATCCTCATTGGATCGCCTCCTTGAGGCATTCTGCAAGGCTTATTTGCCAAGGGCACGACACGACTACATCTCTTAAGTGCGACGTACTCGTACAGACTTCTCGCATCCCGGCTGGGACGGATCACAAGTCCGAGAGCCCATCTACACTCGTATTTGACTTTGTACCCCAGCACAGCGGGCGTCGTAGCATCACGCTAACATACGCGAGGCTTTAGCACAAGTGTAAGTGAGCATCACCAAAAGTAGTATCTTTGTCGTAAGCTGGCAATGTGGACGATCAACTGCCGGGCACACCTCACCCCATCCTCCTCCGGCTGTGCCCCCGCGTATCTGAATACTTTTCTTCCTGGAAGCCTCTTTTGCCTTCAAAGCCCCGTTGGCAACGTATTGCTCCCTCTACACACATCGTACACCCGTGAAAGGAGACATAGAAGCGCCTTGAGATCCTTCTTTCTTTCTCTGCCTCTTTCTCTTCTTCTCCCCCTTGTCTCCTTCTTCGTCCCCTACAGACCCTTTGCATAAGAACGACCCGTGTTATCAGCCTCGTCAACCTCAACAACCGCCTTGCCAGACTCAGACCACCACAATGCCCAATATTCGGGCTAGATCATATTGGCTTCGCGTGGCGCCTTGGCCTCCTCGCGTCTTTCTTTCGTAGCCCGACGCCCAGGCTCTCTGCAGCTGTTCGGCTTCTTTTACCTTTGAGTAGCTCCTCGTGGCATCTGCGCAACAGCCGTTTGTTTGGAAAGCCCTTACGACACATATGGAGACCTAAGAATACGCATCCCCCTCGCTCCTCTTCTCGATTGCGTTTTGAAAGAAGCACATGTTCTCCTTCTGAAAGCCATTCACTCTTTTCCCTTTCTTTTTGCTTTTGCTTCCAGCTCTGTTCCCCAGGTCGTGTTCGCCTGCCACTCGTTCCCTCCATTCACTGTACACCATCTTTACTCCCATCAAACGCCGGACATTATTTGGATTCCCTTCTTCGCAGCCCACAATGGTATGTTTCTTCCCTCTCGTCTAGCTTCCCACTGCTCCTCCAACGATCACCAACCAACATACCTTGTCAGACCCGCCTTCCGTTTTTTTCGTCTCACAAGGATGCGGAAAGGCAGGATGCCCGCCAGCAGCAGACTCTGGCGATACGGCCAAGTCGGGTGATGCGCCGGTCTCGGTCGCCATTCACCGCCTGCCGAGCGAGGACGGCATGCTCATCAAGGTGACACCACCGAGACAGCCGGCCGATTTCGTGGCCGACGATACCCCTTCTGCTTCCGACCATAGCCGGCGCATCCCGTCCGCCCCGGCATGTGCCCTGTGACATCGTCCTCGTCATCGACGTGTCCGGCAGCATGGCGGAAGATGCGCCTGTGCCCACTGTCGAGGGCGAGACCCGGAGCGTAACGGCCTCTCGGTGCTCGACCTCGTCAAGCACGCCTCCCGCACCATTCTCGAGACGCTGGACGAATGCGACCGGCTCGGCATCGTCACATTTGCCACCAGGGTCAACGTGATCCAGGAGCTGACGCCCATGACAAAGGCCAACAAGGCCAAGACCCATGCCGAGTTTGACAGGATGGTGCCCGAGGACGCCACCAACCTGTGGCAGGTATGATGGCGGCCATCCATCTGTTCCGCGGTGGCCACACCACGTCGGGCCGCCTGCCGGCCATGATGGTCCTGACCGACGGCATGCCCAACTTCATGTGCCCGCCCCAAGGCTATATTCCCAAGATGCGCACCATTGGCCGCATCCCGGCACCCATCCATACGTTCGGCTTCGGCTACAACCTGCGCTCGGGCCTGCTCAAGTCCATTTCCGAGTTTACTGGCGGCAACTACGCATTCATCCCCGGATGCCGGCATGATTGTAAGTCCAGACTCGCGCCCGTATTCTTGCCCACAGCACATACTAACCCCTCCCAGGGCACTGTCTTTGTTCATGCTGTTGCCAACATGCAGTCCACGTTTGCCAACAATGCGGTCCTGCGCCTGACCTACCCGATGGTGTGGAGATGGAGCAGACACAGGGCGCCACAGTCGGCCTGCACACGCCCACCGTCCGGGACAAGAAGCAGCAGCTCGTCATTGGCATTGGCAACATCCAATACGGCCAGTCGCGCGACGTCTACGTTCGCTACAAGGTCGGTGCCGACGTTGGCGATTCGGTCGTTGTCAGCACCGAGCTCGAATACAGACAGATGAGCACAGAGCTGTACAAGATGTCGGCATCGTGTGACCTGGGAGAGGAACTGCCATTCCAAGGAGAAAGAGGATGATACCGACTTTACAGTGATGGACGGCCCGGCCCTATGCCCACACGAGGCTGCCTTCCACATCTCTCGGGCCACGCTCTGTGCCTTTCTGTCTTCCATCTCCCCCTGGACAGATGGACGAGCATCTCCACCCACCGTTCGCCGTCGGCGTCGGCGGCACACAGCTGGCCGCCCTCATCGAGGCGCTTCCGGCGGCCGACCCGGTAACATGCGCGGACCGCCGCCTGCGCCGCCTCATGACCGACATCACCGCCAGGTGCGCATGGCCCTATCGCGAGCTGACTACTACAGCACGCATGGGCCAAGCACTACCTGCCCAGTTTGCAGTGATGCCACCAGCACGCTGCGCAGCAGTGCAACTCGTTCAAGGACCCCGGCCCACTGTCTGTACGCGGCGTCCAGTCCGCTCTTTATCGCCTGGCCGCAAAGCGCCCTCCGAACTCAGCCTTTGACACCATCCCGTCCGCCCAAGCCTAGCAAGAAGGCACCCTCGCCGTACCTTGCCAACACGCCGCATCGCGGCGGTCCCGTGGGCCCCAAGCAGTGCTTCTTGTTTCTGGCACCGGCCGGCCGGCGGCGAAACACCCCCCGAGCTATGGCTCGTCGACCAATATGAGCCGCTAACCACAACTCTCGTGGGCCTTGCTTTGCCAGCTTCTGCCGCGCGCCCTGGCCGACGGCCCGCCTCATTCGCGTCAACCAGGCTGAGGCGTGGCATGCGCGTCCAGACGCCACGCGGGCCCCGTGGCGTCCGCGGCCGTCTTGAAGACGCCCGTCCACAGTGTGCCCATGAGTGGCGATTGGCCCGCCTGCTGATCACGGCCTGGCACCCGGTGTCGCACAACGGCGCCAAGTGGGTGTTTCCCTGCCGCCGAACCCGGCCGCCAACAAGAAGACGGCCGTGCACTACAACGGGCTCCATCTACTCGGTGCTGCTCCAGCCCGACGAGGACACGGAGGCGCACGCCGTCAACATGGAAGGTGTCTGGGTCGTCACGCTGGGCCACGGCCTGACGCAAGAGGCCGACGAGGACAAAGCAGCCGGCGTCAATGACGATGTGCGCACGCACCGCTTCTTTGGTGACTACGCGGCCGTCTGCCGGAGCATGGCTACACTGGACGTGCGCAAAGGACGGCCTTGTTGTCAATGGGTGGCTCGACGCGCAGCAATTCTCGCTTGTGGCACACAGAAAGTAATACCGAGGCTGAGGCAAACGTGTACGTCCTTGGCTTGTGGTCCATTTGATTCCATCTTCTTATCGTTTTGTCCTTTTGTCCTTTGTCCTTTTGTCCTTTTGGCTCTGTTGTCTCGAAAAGTTACTCTTCGCATTGGACTCGACTGCCTTATAATAATCAAGCAATGTGCCAGCCTGGCTTTCTGTACGCCCATGAAAAGATCATGCCTCTACACACACAGCCCACAGAGTGACGAGTTGGTTGCGGGATTGGGCTGCCGAGAACGGGCCGACATACTACGGCAAAAGTTACCACAACACACAAAAGTCTCAACACAACACTTTTCTATAGACAGAATGACGGAGCAGAGGGCTACCAGAAAATGGGCAGAGCGAAACAAGACACAAGAGCGCCTATACAAAAAGGAACAGGCCAAGCGAGCAGCTTGTCACAAGAGACAAACATAAATTAATGCTGCTGGCTCCGAGATGAACAAAACAGCGGCACCAAGAGCCGTAACCAGCAAAGGAGATGATAGACACGAAATCGTACTGAAATACACGCTCCCAATGACCTGTAGACGTCAACAAAGGAAGAAAAAACACAAACATCAAACCAGTCATAGTGTGCGCTGCTCATAAAGATGGGCATCGCATAATCATAAACACAGTCTCTGGCCGGGCCCTTTAGCCCACATCATGGTATCGTCGACAGTGATGCTGGTGGTGGCCGTGGGCGGCAGCGTCTCGGGCTGGGTGTTCACCGGGGCCGAGGCCTCCTTGAACTCGTCGTCGTCCTTTTGCACAATCGTGTTGTACTGCGCCAGACCAAAACCCTCGTCGGCAGCCGGAGCCGGAGCCGGAGTCGGAGCCGGAGTCGGAGCCGGCACCAGAACTGGTGCAGCCTCGTCCTTCTTCGCAACGTCCGCAGATGGCGTGGCGCTTTCCGTGCTGGCCTCGCGGGCTTGTCGTCCGGCGTCTTCTCGTCCGCCTTGGAGCTGGTAGCCTCGTCGGGCTCATCACCCCTGACATCCGTTCCTGCCGACTCGCTGGTGGCGTCGCCGGACTTGTCCGACTTGTCGACTTGTCGGCCGTGCCAGTCGTGCCAGTCGTGCCAGTCGCCTCAGCAGCCTCTGTCTCGTCGCCTTTCGCGGCCTCCTTGGCCTTGGCGTGGTCCTTGTCCTTGTTCTTCTTGTCCTTGCTGGCAATCTCGTCGCGCTCCGTCTCGTACGGAGGTCAGCTCGTCCTTGCGCACGCGCTGGCCGCCCGCATTGGCCTGCGCATTGTCCAGGTCCTGCTCGCCGCGCTCGCCCATGCCGCCCTCGGCCAGGTCGCCGCCCTCCATGACCACGCGCAGCTCCAGGTTCTCGTCCTTGCTGTAGACGCGGATGCCCACGACGCAGATGGCGTTCCAGGGCGCCGGCTTCTTGTCGTCCTCGGACTCGGACTCGTCCTTTGCGTCCGCATCCGCAGTCGTCGTACCGGCCGCCGCGGCGGCGCGCGAGGCCTTGGTGGACAGGTCGTCACTCGAATACCACTCTTCCCAGTCCTCCAAAGGACTGTCGGACGAGTCGTCGTCGTCCACGGACACGGGAGGCGGGAGTGAGGGCGAGGCGTCCTTGGCCGTCTTGTTTTTCTTTGTCTTGGACTTGGACTTGGACTTGGACTTGGACTTGGTGCTCGACGCAGAGACGAGCTAGACGAGGAAGAGCCCGACCCGTCGCCGCTCTCGTCGGTCTTGTCAGAAGCCTTGTTCTTGTCCTTGTCGGTCTCCTTCTCCTGCTCGGCCTTCTCGTCCTTGTCCTTGCCCGTCTCGTTGGGTTTGTCTTTGGACGTGGTCTCAACCTTTTCGTCCGACTTCTCATCCGACTTTTCGGACGTGACCTCGGCCTTCTCGTCCGACGTATCCGTCGACTCCCCAACAGGCTTGTCATCCGACTTGTCCGTCGGCTTCTCGTTGACCTTCTCGGTCTCCTCAGACGGCCCTGCTTCGGTCAAGGGCGGCACAAGAAGCAGCTCATCACCGGCCGTATCCAGCATCGCCTCCGTAATCATCTGGCTCTTGGGCGTGTCGAGGGGCGTCTTTTGCGGAGTGCTGGCACCGGACGTGGAGACGGAGATGGCATCGTCAGCGGCGGCCTGGTCGGCATTAGCAGCAGGAGAGGCAGACGCGACGGAGGCCGCAGTGGCGGCATGGTCGGTCTGGACCGACGCCTCCGTGGCCTCGGCGGTCCCGGGAGCGGGCTCGACCGCATCCTTGCCCTTGGAGTCGGTCTGGACCTCCTTGTCCTTGGCCTTGGCCTCGTCGGCCTTTGTCAATTTGTCAGCCTCGGCCTCAGCCTCGGCCTTTTTCTGTTTCTCAGCCTCAGCCTCGGCCTCAGCCTCGGCCTTTTTCTTTTTCTCGGCCTCGGCCTTGGCCTTCTTCTCTTTTTCCTTTCCTTCTCCCCGGCTCGTGCGGCCGCCTCTGCGGCCTTCTGCTTGAGCTCGTCTGCCTTGGCCTCGGCGCGCTTCTTGGCCTTTTCGTCATTCTTAGCTTGCTGGCGTCTCTGAATGTCTTTGAGCAGATGACGCTTGGCCCAGTCCTTGCGCCGCTCGCGTTTGCGCTCGTCCGAGGCCTTGGCCTGGTCCGTCTGTTTGCGCAGCTTGGCCAGCTCCTCGAGGTGGGCGGCGGCTTGCTGTGGGCCAGATCGTATGCCTGGCCGACCTGGGCGAGCTTCTCGTTTTCGACGCGCTTCTTGAGCTCGCGCTTGACGACGTCTTCGACCGACAGCACCTGGACATTCGCTCGGCCACGACGGACAAGAAGACTGTATAGTTGCCGGCTTCCATGCAGGGCAGCTCGACACTGACGGAGCGGTGCATCAGGTAGTTGCCGTGGGAGCGGACAATGTAGTCTTCGGCGTCTGGACGGCCCTGCTCGTGGAGGCGGAAGTGGAGGCGGAAGTAGTACTGGCCTGCCAGGCCTTCAAAGTAGCGCGTGTCGAGCTGGCTCAGGACCAGGACCAGGGGCGACTCCTTGGTCAGCTTGATGTGGAACTTTTCGTTGTAGCTCGTCTTCCAGTGCACGTCGACGCCGATCCAGCGCTGGCAGCAGAGCCAGTCCGGGTCGCGGAAGAGGCGGGTGCGGTCGACGTTTTGGAACTTGAGCATAAAGTCCTCATAGGAGATCCAAAAGGCAGAGTCGCTGCCAAAGTTGTGGCCGACCTCCTCCTTGGCCTCGGTGGTCCACTCCTTGGAGCCGTCGGACCAGGCGCCCTCCCAGGTGCCGGCCTTGACCTTGCCCCAGGGGTTTCTGAGCTTGAGCAGACGCGTGCCGTTTTTGAGGGTCTTGGCCTCCATGATGTTGTAGGCGTGGCCCTCGGTGATGCCGTCGCGGTTGCCGTAGCCATTGTCGAGCAGGCCCGTGGTGCAGCCAAACAAGAACTCTTCATTGACGCGGCTCAGCTCATTGTCCCAGAAGCTGTCGGTGTCGAAAATGTCAGACATGAGCAGCTCCGTCGTGACGCCGCCCGTCAGGTCCTCGAGACCCTCGCCGATCCAGCCGCCCGTCAGGCTGTCGTAGTCGCCATGGGCCTTGGCATACGCCTTCTCCATGAGGGGCAGCCACGTCTCGTTCTGGTCCTTGTGCTGGGCGAAGAACAACGCTTTGGAGCCGGTCTGGTAGGTTTTGCGGTAGACGCGCTCAATGTCGTCCTGGTCGATTTGCTGCAGCAGGTCGCGCTGGAAGCTGGGTGAGTCCCAGGAGGGGGAGGTGAGGTAGAGCTTGTCGTCGATGATGGAGTAGATCCACTCGCCGTCTGCACAGAGTCAGTGTAAGTGCCAAGTGCCGGAATGAGAGCCGCCAAACGCATGGGGCGACGCACCTCGATAAAAGACAAAGCCGTAGATTCCGATTTCTAAAGAGACACAAGCTGTCAGCAGTCCGAGCCGAGGATGCAAGCACAAACGTGCACACATCAATCGTAGGGTCGGCTGGTCCTTACTCGTATCGTAGGCCACGCAGGCGCGCTGCAGACCGCCGGCACATTGGCCAGGCACGCTCACACACGAGATGAACCAGCAGTCGCCCAGACCGCCCTGCTTGACGTCGCTGCCGCTGACCGTCTCCATAAAGGTCGGCTTCTCAAAGATTTCGTGCACGCGCTTGACGGCCTTGGGCACGGTGGCGCCGATGCTCAGCATGTTTTCCAGAGACACATCAAAGCTGGTCTTGCCCAGGCTGTTGAGGCAGTTGCCCTTGCCCATCTTGAGGTCCCAGTCAATGTCCCAGCCGGGGTCGCGGTAGCGCATGTTGACGCGGCGGCACTCTTTGATGATTTTCTGTACTTTGCGGCGGCACTCTTCGGCGGCACGCTCGTAGCCGACACTGAGCAGTTCGTTGGCGCGTTCGGAGAGCGGCGAGGGCGCGACGGGGGCAAATGGCAGGACGGTCATGGCCTTGCTGAAGCGTTTCGGGGAGAAGGCTTTCCAGACTTTGTCAATGGACTCTTGCGGCAGCAGCAGCTTCTTCTTCTTCTTCTTCTTTTCGGTGGTAGTCCTGTCGGCGGCTGGTGCGCCGCGGGCGGCCAGCGCCGGACGGCCTTTTGCACTTCGACATCATTGTCCGAGTCGGAGTCGGACGGGTCGGCGTCCTTGACTAGGCGGCGGTGGCGTGTATACATTGCGGCTGTGGATACAAGTATCTTTGTGTGTCGAACTGTGTGCAGAAGAGGGAGAGGAGAACAAGAGAGGAGGATACTACACCAAACTTGCAAAAGAGAAGCACAAGAGAAGCAAGAGGTATGGGCAGGCACCTATTAGAAAGACAGCACGCGAGCTGTGCTATCGGGATACCAAGAGCAAGAGAAACGCTGAAGAAGAGGGTGGAGAAGAGGATAGAGAGAAGGGTGGAGAAGAAGGGTGGAGAAGGGTGGAGAAGGGATAGAGGAAAGGTATGGAGAGAAGGAGAAAGAGAGGAGCCGTATAAAGGATGGAGGAGGAAAGAGAAGACGAAGGAATATGAAAAGAGAATACTCGAGAGAGGGGAAGAAGAATGAAACGTAGAGTTGATAGAATGTAAGAAGAACAAAAGAACAAAAGGACAGAGAAGAAGAAGGAAGAAAGAAAATAATGAATAGAAGTGAGTAGAACAACAATCGAAGAGGGAACAAAAAGAAAGGCAAGGCAGGCAGAGGCACAGGAACAGATAAAGGCTGCAAGCTGCTTATCGGCGGGCAGGCTGACCAGCCGGACGAGAGTACGGAGTACTTTGTACATTCACACGAAAATCACAAGCGGCCAAACTAGACAAGGCTCAGCTCCAACAACACTTGGGCACCAACTACTTTGTAGAGTGAAGACTGGCGACCGGACCCTTGTCTCACGCCTCGTTCGCCGGGGTCCAAGGCTCGTTTTTCGCTGCCTCGTGCAGGGGTAGAGGGAACACAAGAGAAGAACAAAAGACGAGAACAAGAGCTACATGTACACGAGTACACAACAGGCCAAGAAGGCACAAGAAGGCAAAGGAGGCGCACAAGGCGGGCGGCGGCCGGTCTCGTGGCGTGGTATTCGGGATAAAAGACATAACAGGAGACAGTTGGACAGCCCTAAAGTTAAGCGCTGCTAGTGGATGCCCTTAGCGTGACAGGAGGTGTGGCAGGACCCTTTCTTTTCTTGTGTGTGTGCCGGATGCACTAGTACGAGATGTATCTGTACAGGACCCCGAAAAGATACGGAGTACAGGGTACGTTTCGAGAGTGGGCCGTGGGGAGGCTCGAGTGAAGCAAGGCTTGGATCTTGGAACCCGTGCCGCAGTTTGGATGAGGCTGTTATTCACGTCATCTTTCCGCGGTGGACGGCATCCGAAATCATGGCGAAAAACGAAACAGCCAGGCAAGGTCAAGGACAGAGAACAGCGGAAAGCAAGAAGCAAAAAGGCAAATGGCAAAATAAGGGAAGAAGAAGAGAGCCGCATAGTCAAGTCGGGGCCTGGATTGTGGCTTATTGTTTGCCGTTTGCCGTTTGTCGTTTGCCATTACAAGTCAACAATGCGCGGGAAGCAAGTAAAGGCAGGCAACAGGCAACACAGACAAGAAGACAAACAACCGGGAACGACAAGGGGGAGATGCAGCTGGCCTGGCAGCTGGCTTCTGATTGTGATGAGACCAAAGGGTGGGGGCGGAGAGGGGCCAACAAAGATGGGTTGCAGTGCAGAGCCTCAAAAAAAGACACTCGCCCGCCTGTTTCTTTTGTTCACCGCGAGGACATGCAGCAAAAGTGAGGCTGCTCCGACTAGGCCGAGCGGCGGCGGCTGATGCGTTGTGCAAAACAAGGCGCCGCCCAGGGAGGACTGGCATCCGTGCAGTCGGGCAGTTGGGCAAGCGGGACGAAAGAGGAAGACGCAAGACGGCCGCGAGACGATGCACGTGGACAACGACGGGCGGCCATTGCCATGCATTCGGTGGTGTCGGATCCTTTGAGGCGGAAAGGGATGAATGGGCAGCGTCGTGCCGGCGATCAGAGGCACGAGAGAGGAATGGGCGGCGTCAGGTTCACGAGTTCAATGGGCATTGGATGCACTCTACAAAGTACGAAGACGTCGCCGTTGGACGTTTGGTCGACTGCCGTCAAGCGAAGTGACAAGCACGAATATGGGGTAACGAAAAGAAAAGGCCACTGGCGCCGTGGTGGCACAGGGTCCTTGCGCCGGGCCTGGGCCGCTGGAAAGTGGGGCCTGGTCCCTGGAAGGTGGAGCCTGGGCCCTGGAAAGTGGGGCCGCCGGCCGACAGAATGGGGAGACGGGGGGTCGTCCGCTCTTTCCCATCTCGATTGGGCAGTTTGGGGTTTGAACAGATAAGAAAGAACGAGTACTCAGTACGGGATCTGGAAAGAGCGACCAAGACCAACACGAGGCGGCGACCGAGACGGAATGAGCGATGCATGGACGAGGAGGGAAAGAGCGAATGGCAAAAAAGGTCTCGGGCTATTTGTCGTTTTGTTTCTTTTGTCTGCGGTTTGCTCTACGTTCTGTGCTCAGCTCTGCATGAACCCACGTACAAGTACCCAGGCGCCGTCACGCAGCGTGGCCGTGCCTCTGCTGTCCCCCTGACCCCTTTGCCGTGACTGTCAATGCTGCGACATACAAGAACAAACTCACCCGTCCGTTGCCTGTTGGCTGCCCATGCAGTGTATCGTAAGGTGCAATCAATGTCCAAATAAAGGCACAGGGCACAGGGCACAGGGTACAAGGTACAATGCACAAGGCGCGAAGCACGGAACAGCACTATGGACCTGAATGGTGAAAGGATGCAGCTCCGTGTTGCATGGGATGCGGCTCTGCACCGTCAGCAGACCCTCTTCCGACTCTGCCTCTGACTCGGATTCTTTCGGCTTGGCTGCTGGCTCCTCCGACTTGGCCGTCCTCGCCGTCTTTGATTGTGTTGCAGCGAGAAAATAGCAACAAGAGTCAAAACATGGGGACATGGCCCTGCCGATCAAAGGGCTCGGGGGCAAAGTATCGGAAGCCGGAAGCCGGAAGCCGGAAGCGGAAGCAGGAAACCAGAATACAGCGTACCAAGATACGTTTGGTGGAAGGGCAGAGACAACGGAGTTGATAGGAGATACTAAACAGCCATCGATACAAAGGCTGTATCTTACGGCGTACTCGTATTTTGCCTTGATTTCAGACTAGGCCTCGCCGGATGCGCTTGTTCTCAATCATCTCGTGTTATCTGTAGATACTAGCGCTGTCTGTCGTTCTAGTGGTCGGCAGTGGCTGAGACGGCCCAGACTTAAGGGCCAAGGCCACGGGGGCTAATACGAGTAAATGGAATGGTCCACGACCGTAAGGCGTAAAGGGGCAAAATGACAAGAGAGGCGGCCAAGCTGTTCTTCACCTCCAAGTACTCTGTACATGCCATTGCCACGCAGCCACTGGTCCGTAGACAAGTCTCCAACGCCCAAAAGCGACGGCGCCAGGAACGAGAACCAAGACCATGAACAGAAATACGAAAGAAGGTCGACCAACAGCTTTGTTGCTTTCGGCATGGCGTACGGCGACACGGCCTCGACGACAGACGCTCGACCAGGGACGAGGGCGAAATGAGAGATGTCCGTGACAATAACGACGCGAGACGAAAGAAGGTGAGCTGTCATGTTGCCATTTGGAGGATGCCTGGAAGGGATGCCTACAATCTCAGAGTTTAAAACAGTACGAGTACTCGTAATCAATCTCGAGTGCCCTCTCGAGCTTCCCCGTCGCAAGGCTGAACACGAAAAGCCTGTGGGGCCCGCGGCCCCCGCCAGCCTTTGCATCGTGGACTGCCGGTAGTCTGACAAGAACAAAGTACAGGTAATCAGCTACAGCCGTGGAGGCCGCGATAAAGCGTAGCTCCTCCCGAGCCGTCCCTTGGCTGGCAGTTCGGCCGGATCGTAGCGAGTATGGGCAATGCACAGCGGCATGCTGGCCGGCCGTGATGCTGTTTGTCGCCGGGAGCTGCAGGAAAGATCCGCCGCAGAAGCGCCAGCACAGCTCAACTTGTGCAGGCCTGGCAGGCGAATGCTGCTGTCGCGACGTCTCGATCCACGTCCATTCTCACCTCTGTTCTCCGCGTCAGGTCCATCGAGCGAGACCGACATCAGCCCGTCAACGTCGTATTGTGTTCTGTTTACAGTCTGCAGCAACACCGGCCTGCTGCCCGACGGGTCAGTGGAGCATGCGAGTCGACAGTCTCCGCCCTTTGTTGCCTAAATGGACGTACGAGACATGCATGCAGAAGAGCACGAGAAGAGGCTCTGCAGGCACCTGCCAAGACAATGAATGACACGAGTCCAGCGTCGACTTGGACCTCCCGCGCGTTTGAGGCTTTGAGGCTCGGAGGCTCGAGGTTTTTCACGACGAAGCTTGACAGGACCTTGTGGAAGCGGGTCAAGGCAAGGCCGCCTCAAGAGGGCGTGCACATGTTCGTTTTGGCTGTGCAAGAGCCGCCTCGCAAGAGGGCTGCACCAGCACAGGCTGCACTTATAGGTGGGTGTCACAAGATAAGGACATGCGTGAAACGAAAAGACTCGCCCGCAATCGAATGTTATTGTAAACTGTCATCACCAAATCCGGGAAAGACCTGCAGACGTTCATTGCCACTATGTTTACTTGCTATCCTAAAAAAGGAAAAGGAGGGCAGGATTCAGCACTCACCTATTTGCCGTGAAAGCCGTGCTGCCTGTCCTAATTCCTGCTGTGACCGTGTTCTCTGCACGAGAATGCCGTGTTTGATGCTGTGCTGACCACAACGACCACAGCCCATACGGCGAGCTACAGATCCCGTATTGGGTCTCCGAGAAGGCGTAGGACAGAACGCCACGCCACGCCACGGGGACATTGCGCGCCGATGAGGCCCGGAGGGAGAGGGGGACAAAAAAACAATGGGCAAAAATAGAGAAAAGGAATTGAACCCTCTCAAATAACCCTTGGGGCTACCGTGAATCGAACACGGGTCTCTTCGGCCACAACGAAGTTATTCTAGCCACTAAACCATAGCCCCCGTAGTGGAGTTGATGAAGGTGGAAACACAAAGACTGTGGAGATAAACGCTGGTTCGTGGAGGAAGGGAAATACGGAGGGAGGGAAAAGGAGGAAAAGGAGAGAGGAAGAAGAAAGCATTCGTAGCCGACAGCTTCGCTCATAACCCAACGCAGCTGGGCGACATCAACTCGCATCGCATGTGCTGTCATCGAAAATCGCTAGAAGGATGCCATCGACCTTGTCTGCACGGCTTGGACGGTCGGACGGTCGGGCGGCCGGGCGGTCGATGGCGGCTCTCCTCCCGTGCCGACGACAGTCGGTCAGATGACTAATGGCAAAGAACACAAGAGGCGCCCGTCTTGCGGCGCTCAGATCTCCTCTCCACCGATGCCTGACTCGGCGGTGGTTGGCGCGAGTGCCCGGAAAGCAGGCCATGGCGCAGGAAACTCTGGACGTGATGCCGGTGACTGTGCGCGCACTGGACGGCATGCAGCCCAACTCGGTCGTCCTAGGGCAGCGCGGTCGGAGGAGAGCAGACGGCTCTTGAGAGACTGCGAGAGGCATAACGTCGAGAGCATGGATGTCATCTTGTCCATCTTGTCATCTTGTCATCTTGTCATCTTGTCATCTTGTCCACCACCTCTGTCAACTCTTGGCGAGATGCAGCTTGGCCCGCCACGCGTCCGAAATGGCCTCGACACCGTCGTCGACTTGACGTATTTGAAAATGTAGATGTTCGTCAGCCTTACGGGTGAGTTTGTGGATGTCCGTTACACTGAGTGTCCTCAGTGGTTTCTCGTGGCTGTGCCTGGAGTGCTGCCTGAAGGGCCTCAGCTGACAGAATACAGACGGCTGGCTGATGCAATAATGGTCATAGTAATAAGATTAAAGAAAGCTAAAGAAGAGCCGCGATAGGTGTATATTAGAAGAGATTATGGACTATCGCTTGTTCAACCATTGACGAATGCAAGTCAACACCCCCTAAGAATGACAGCTGCTGTTCCTCCTACACGTATACCTCTCCAACCTCTCCCCGGCAACGTCTATTGTGTGTTTGGTAGTTTGAGTAGGCAGCGCATCTACGCAGACGGCGACCCGACGACCTTTTCGGTGACGGTGCCGTCGGCCTGGACAATGACCTTGTCGACGATGAGAGAGGCCTTGACCGGGTTGGGCTGCTCGTAGACCCACTCGAGCTGTTCGAGAGTACGACCCTGGGACTCGACACTGAAGTTGTTAGTAACGAGCGAAGCGAGGCAGAACGAGAGCGAGCGAAGAGAGGACAGAAAAAGAGCGAGCGGAGCGAGGACAGAAAAGGAGCGAGCGAAGCGAGGACACAAACATACCCAAAAAAGTACCACAGAGCGGCCTCGATGACGTCCAGCCGACAAAGATGTAGATGTACTTGTAGCCAATGTTGCCGAGGGCGACGGGGCCGGCAAACTGGTTGATGAAGCCAATGGCGCTGACGATGATGCCCGAGGCCGCCAGGCCCTTGGCGCGCGTGGTGGTCTCGAGGGCCTCGGTGGGGATGGCGCCCTGCAGCGGCGTGTAGGTAAAGGAGAAGATGATGTTGAACAGAAAGTAGGCGGCGAGGGCGCCCTGGGCGTAGGACGTCTGCACGACGCCGTCGTTGGCCTTGGCCTGGTTGTCGAGGGCGGCCGAGAGGCCCGAGTTGACGGCGAGGGCGGCGGCACAGGCGAGGGTGCCGGAGACGAGCACGATGCGGCGGGGCATGCGGTCGGTGAAGCAGACGGCCGTCAGGGCGCCAATGGCCGAGAGCACAGCGTTGAGCAGGTTGTAGCCGAGCTGCTTGGTGACGCTGGTGACGCCAATGTTGTCAAAGATGACGGTGTTGAAGTAGCCCAGGCCGTTGCCCGAGAACTGGCCAAAGATGGAGATCATCAGCACCTGGGCGAAGCGCCAGCGGCCGGCGTGCGTGAAGAAGAAGGGGCGGTAGTCCCAGGCGCTCTTGTCGATGCCGTCCTGGCGGATGCTGTCGCGCATCTCCTCGGCCTCGAGCTTGACCAGGCGTGAGTTGGGGTCGCCGTTGCCGTGGTACGTGGCCAAGAAGGCCACCGCCTCGGCCTCGCGGCCGTTGGCCATCATGAAGCGCGGCGACTCGGGCAGGAACCAGACGCACGTAATGACAATCAGGCACGCAAACGCCTGCAGGATCAGCGGATGCGCCACGAGTAGTTGCTGTTGATGTAGTTGCTGCCAAGGTGATGGCCGCCGCGGGGATGCTGCCGCCGAACCAGCCGCAGTTGTAGAAGCCCGTGCAGCGGCCGCGCCAGTGCGGCGGCGCAATCTCCACGGCGTACGCCGGGGCCGCCACCGTCATGATGGAGATGCCGACGCCGAGCACGAAGCGGCCCACGACAAACTGCGCCAGCGTCGACGACGTCGCCGTCAGGACCATGCCCAGGATGATGACCCAGCCGCCGGCAAACATGCCCTTGCGACGGCCGAAGCGGTCCGACAGAATGGCGGCAAACGGCGAGCCGACCATGGAGCCGCTGGTGGTGTCAGCCGACCGGTCCCAGACAGAGGAATGCGCGCCCAGGGGGCAGGAAAGGGGGAGGCGACTTACACCGTGTACAGCGAGAAGATGACCGAGACCTTGGTGCCCGTCGTGCCCGAGTGGAACTGGTTCTGGAAGTGGTCCATGGCCAGGATGCCCGTCATCAGCGAGCCGTCATAGCCGTTGGCGCAGGCGCAGCAGAAGGCGATGAAGATGGCAAAGTACAGGTGCAGCGACTCCTTGCTCCACGGCTTGATCTTGGTCTCTTGGAGAGCAGCGTACAGCTCGGCCTGTCTGGTTAGCGGGGAGCCCACACGGAGCCGGGTTGGGCGGTCCGGGGTGACCTACATTGTGCACGACGCGCGCCTGGGCACCCGCAATGTTGGCCGTATCGCCCTTGCCCGCTGCCACTTCGGGGTAGTGTTGCTTTTCGCTGGTCTCGATCCCGGCGACGTGGGTCACCTCTTCCTTTTCGGTCATGATGGCGGTGATGGTGTGCGGTGTGCGGTGTTGTCGGTGATGGTGGTGTCGGTGATGGTGTTGTCGTGTTGACAGTGTCGAGGCTGTAGAGTGCAGTCGTGTTGACTTGATGCGAGGCGACCTGGAGACCGAGGGGAAGAGAATCGAAAACTGAGACGGGGAGGACGGGGATACAAATACTGCAACCACGGAAGCCTCGTGCCCATGCGTGCGTCCAAGAACAGGAGCGACTGCTCTCTCGGCTGCCGCCAGCGGTTTCAGCAATGGCCTCGTGGGAGCAGCTCGAAGCTTGAGCGTTTCCCCGGGCCGTATCACGAGAGGACCCGCCGAAGGCGTCTCTCTGCTTTGTTGCTTTATTTAGTCTCGTTTAGCCAGCCTTTGACACCTTTCTCCACGCATAGTTGAATTCCGCGCCCCAGAATCCACTCCCTCGTCCCTCGTAGTATTCTTCAACTACAAAGTACTCCAACACTGCCTCTCCGGGACACGGGCTGCCCTCCTCCGACGGCCCCAAAGGGTTGGCTCCAAGGAAGAAGGAAGGGCTAGGCAGGTACGGCGTGCTTGAGAGGGCTGTTAATTCTACTTGTACTTTGCCTGCTCGCCTTTCCAACACGACCACGACGGACGCGAGCCCTCTCGTCCGTCGACGCGGCTCCAAGCGAGCTGATGCCCTACCTCGACGGTCACCGAGTCAATGGACAAGGCCCGAGGCTTGGCCAAAGGCGCGGACTCGCTGTGGAAAGGCTGTCTTCACGCGAGACTGCTCCATGATCAGCCCCTGGTGGACATTGAGTCCACACCCTTTCTGCGCTCCTATTTTGCTACATTGCCCCAGCCGTGCGCCAACATCGTCTGTCAAAACATCCAGACGAATCCCCAGGCGTGGCTTCCAGGGTGGTGGCCTTGAGTGGTCTCCTTTCTGTGCTGCATCTTCTGGCACGTTCAAGGTTGGCCGCATTGGCACGCCCTCACGCGTTGCCAGGCTGCCACACAGTCTCTTCCTGGCCTCCTTCGTCCTCTCTCCGTCGCGTGTGTCGGAAAAATAGCCGATCTTCCTAGCTCTTGTCGTCGTGTGCTCCCTGCCTCTGGTCTCTGGCCTTTGGTCTCTGCTTGGTCTCTTTGGTCTCTGCCTTGTCTGGCCTTGGTCTCTGGCCTTTGGTCTCTGGCCTTTGGCTCTTTGCCTTGTCTCTGGCCTTTGGTCCCACGGTCCATGGTCCCATGGTCCATCCTTAGCCTCCTTTCCATGTTAGTGCACCCCAGATGGCGGGGAATGGCCCAGTAGCATGCTCAACCTGCCAGACTGCCCAAGCAGGTCTTCTTTATGCGGCTAGGTCTGTCTTGGCACATCCTAGACGCTCTTCTCCAAACCCCCAACGTCTCCTCACACCTCTTCGAGTCGGCTAGCGGACGCGTTGTTCTGCATGCCTCGTGTTATGTTGCGGGATAGCGGCCTCCAGACTCCAGACGTTCATGTGCTTGCGGATGACAGGTTCTCCAGGCCGGTGAGGTTCCCAGCTTTCCTGTCAGACTGGCTTCTTGCATGTCCGTTTGAGCCCGATGGTACGGATCAGCCCATCGACAAGGCATTGGATCGTGTATTGGCACATTGGCACATTGGCACATTGGCACACTGGCACATTGCATGTCCTGGACAGTGCCTCCCGTACCTCACAAAGTACATCGTCCAGCTATCGGTCGCTGCATGGACGCCTTTGTGACGTGGAAAGCCCAATAAGACAGGCAGACGCATAGACCCATAGAGTCACTTACTCAGACTCACATACTCAACCAGACACAGATGCAGACGCAAACTCACACTCAAACACGCACACACTCAGAATGCAATCGTGGCGTCGCCAGACGGCTCGTCTAGCGCGTTGATCCGGCGGCACAAAGTTGCAACAGCCGCCTGCCAAGCACTCTGGTAGGCATCAGAGGAGACGCGAACAGCCCATTGCCTGGGAGAGATGGCAGGGAGACTGAGGCCCAGCATCGCAAACGGTCGGCTCGTCGCCGGCCCACTCGACCAGACGAAGAGGAGAGCAGAAATGGTGCGAGTGCGGCCACGCCGCTACGGCAACAAAGTTGGGCGATGGAAGATGGAAGATGGAAGACGGACAAGTCTAGACACTGCCTTTGCGCATCCCTACCCCGGACACGCACCACCGGGCCGGACTCCTCCTCTCCGGCCCCCCTCAAAGTAGATTAGCGGAGTGGGAGAACAAGGACAAAGGGGGACGAATGAGAGAGAGTGAGGAGAGAAGCGTGAGGAGGGCTAGCGCCTGGAGAGGCGAGCAAGGAGGAAGCCATCCCGTGTGCCTTTCTCAGGAAGGCTTCTAATAAAAGCTTTTCCCCGGAAATAGCGAAGAAGAGAAAAAGAGAAAAAGAAAAAGAGAAAAGAGAAAAGGGAAAGTATAGGAGAAAAAGAGGCGCCAGGCTGTCCGCGATAGGTCGCATAGGGCTTCTCGTGGCGGTCCGTGTTCCTGCCCATGACCGCTTGTGTGAGTAAGATGCGTCCAAAGTACGAGTACGGAGCCAAAAAAGGCCTGGACCTCCCACGTGAGGGAAATTGAGCTGCTCCGTTTTATTTTGTTTTTGATCCCCCTTCCCTTCCGCCTTCCTCTTCCCAGAACCAGCCTAGTTTTGTGTCTCTCTGCCGGATGAAGAATGGGTACTCCGCATCGAAGCGACGCAGGAGAGGGCAATGCACGCCACAAACATACCGAATCGACTGAGCTGACTGCAGACAGACGGAGAGACGAGCCAGAATGCCGAAAGAACAAAAGGCGACACAAGCATCCCATGTCGCCGTTTGTGCTTTCTTTTTCTTTTGTTTGCGTTTTTCTGTATTTGTTTTTCTGTATTTTTTTTTCTGTTTTCGTTCTTCTTTTTCCATTTTCTGCTCTCGTATCGACTCTCGTGTCTCGTGTCTCGTGTCTCCTGTCTCCTGTCTCCTGTCTCCTGTCTACTCTCTCCTCTCTCCTGTCTTGTCACTCGTACGCGCGCCGTTTTCGGAGCAAATTGCGTGCAGAGCCGTGAGAAAGAAAGAGAAAGTCTTGGCCAGACCATTCTGGCTGTGCCCTAGCCACTGGTAGTGGAGGAAGCGGCCCGAATAGGAAGGAGAACGAGGCGCGTGCTCTGGCAATTTGCACCAGACAAAAGGACATGGAGAATGCGTACAAAAATGCAGTCGGAAAAGGAGAAAGTCGGAAAGGGAATCCACCTGGAGACGGCCGTGGTCCATGCACACCCGATGCATACGTAACCACAACGGCACGATGCCACGGAAAGGAAAAACATTCATTCTCGACCCTGCCCTTGGCCTTACCCTTGCGAGGTTGCCTTTCCCAGGAGTGGTTAAATACAAAGACGCCCAGCTGCGGTCTGTTCGGTCTTGGACTTTTGGGGTTGGTCGGCCACTGACGGCTGGCGAGCATCAGCGATACGGATCGCTCTCTTCGACTGCGCCGCTGTCCTTGTCTTTGGAGTCCAGTGTCTGCTTGTTTGTTTTTCCCTTCGCTCGTCTCCCTTTGTGCAGTTCACACTTACTCTGTGCAGGTATGGCAGGAGCAGAGCGCTTGAAGCCGTCGGAAGCGGCCGCGTTGCGGCGGCGGGACGTGCCTTGGTCCACAGAGTTGCACAAACGGCAGGTGCTTCGAAGCGGGAGCGGAAGGCTCAGGGAACGGGTTGCGCCGTCCGTGTTCTTGCCGTGCTGTCGCGAAATCGTGGCAGGCAGCTGCGACCCAGAAAGCCAAGAAGCCGATCTGATAAGGACTCTTCCCGCTGCACGCAACCACGTAATGACGGGACGTCTCAGCGCGCGGCGGGCGAAGACGCCGTCGTTGATTCGCTCCTGGTCGCCCGGCCGAGACTGTTACCAACGACCTGCTAGTGCGATGTGTCACGGCCGCCGACATACGGCGCTGATAGGCTTGTCGTGGTCGATTGGCACTTGCATGTGGGAAAACGAAGAAAAAAGGCTTGGGAGGGCGTTTTGTTCGTCAAGGCTCGGAGACGACTGGCACGAAAAGTGACCAAGGCGACGAAATGGAGACAAATTCACGAGAAGCCAAGAACACGTCGGAAGAGATTTTCATGGGAAGTTCAGGCTTCGGTCCGGGACGAGAGCCTCTGTCTTTGTACTCAATCAACACATCCCTTGCTGGTTATCTTCATGCTATTTAATGTGATTCGTATCCCAACCGCAAGGCATGAGTGAGCAAGTTGGCCCAAAGCGGAGCGTCTAAACCGTTGCGATAAGAGAGAGCGACCACCACACAGCGCGGTATCGCCAGCCATCAGGCCTTGAAGCACATCAAACCACTCAAACCACATCAAACCACGTCAGACCACGTCAAACCAAACGACACCAACGACATCTCGCCACTCGTCACGATGGCGCCCGCTTGCCTCAAAGCCCTCCAGCAATGGTGGAGCCCCGCCTCCCGCGCCGCCTCCGCGTCATCCCCTTGCCCGCGCTCGCCCTCATCAGCCTGCTCGTCCTCGTCAACCTGGTTGTCTGGGCCGTCGTCGGCGTCATCCTTAGCTTCTACCCCGCCCTCACGGGCACCGCCGTCCTCGCGTACACGCTCGGCCTGCGCCACGCCCTCGATGCCGACCACATCAGCGCCATTGACCTCATGACGCGCCGCCTCATTGCGTCCGGCCAGCGGCCCGTGGCCGTCGGCACCTTTTTCAGCCTGGCCACTCGACGATTGTCGTCATCACGTGCATTGTCGTGGCGGCCACGTCGGGCGCGCTGCGCGAGCGGTTCAACGGCTTCGAGCGCGTGGGCAACATTATCGGCACCAGCGTGTCGGCGGCCGTGCTCCTGATCCTCTGTGCGGGCAATGCGTGGGTGCTGTGGCGGCTGGTGCGCGGACTGCGGACCGAGCTGCAAAAGGAGACGGGGCGGGTGCGGCGCGAACAGCGTGGCGACGGGGGCGACGAAGAGGCCCGCCATGCCTCGCACGAACCTCTTGAGCCTACCGCGATGAGGTCGACGGCAGCGTGGACGTGGACGTGGATGCCGACGCCGTGGCTGAAGCCGACATGCACGCCCACGACCGCGTCCACCACCAGCCAGAGGGCGAGCAGCGTCGGGCCGGCCCGCACGCCGTCGCCGAGGCCACGGCCGCGGACGCCATGAACAACTCGGCTGCGCACCTCAAGCTCGAGGGCGGCGGGTTCCTGGTGCGCATCTTCCGCAAGCTGTTTGTGCTCATCGACCGGCCCTGGAAAATGTACCCGCTCGGCGTCCTCTTTGGCCTCGGCTTTGACACCAGCTCCGAAGTGGCCCTCCTTGGCATCGCCAGCATCCAGGGCGCCAAGGGCACCAGCCTGTGGCTGATTCTCATCTTCCCCGCCCTCTTCACCGCCGGCATGTGCATGATTGACACGACGGACGGTGCGCTCATGATGGCCCTGTACACGTCCAAGACGTTTTCGCGCGACACCGTTGCCATCCTGTACTACTCGATTGTCCTGACCGGCATCACGATTGTCGTCGCCGCCTTTATCGGCTTCATCCAGCTCTTTACCCTGATCGGCAACGTCGCCAACCCGACGCCCGAGGGCCCCTTTTGGGACGGCGTCGGCGCCGTCAGCGACAACTTTGAGATTGTCGGCGGCAGCATCTGCGGGCTGTTTGTCCTGGCGGGCGTGGGCTCTGTCCTGATCTACAAGCCGTGGCGTCGCCGGATGGACCGCCGTCTGGCGGCCCGGGCAGCGCGGCAGTCGCTGGAAGAGGCGCGGGCGGCCACGATCGTCACGACCCAGGGCCCAGATGCCACCACGAGTGCGGAGGATGCTCCCAAGACGGCGGCCGAGTCCTCTGGCAAGCCCGGCAGCAAGGTGCAGCAGCGCGTTACGGCGGTTGAAGTGGCAGGAGAGTCGAGCCGCTAGTAAGACAAGGCATGTGTCTGTGAGAGGAGTAGGACTACGGACACCTCTCGGTCACGGATGGTTGACATATCCAAAGCGCTAGATACTATACCCTGTAGCACCATATACCCATAGACTATACGGCGGTTCAATAAAAGAAAATCAAGGGACGAGACAAGAAGTAAGAAGTAAGATGCACAATGCGAGTAGAGTGTCCACAGCTTTCAAGACGTGATGGTGCATGGTTACAGTGGAAGTAGGCCTATCAGGGCTCGTCTCTGTTCACAGGCAAGGCCGAATTGGCAAAGTAAAAGGACAGAATCAAACAGTCAAGCATCGAAATGAGCTCTCTGATGGACATGTACTCGTAGGCTCAAAAGAAACCCACGAGCAGCACCCTTTCATCACCAGACCGCAACCGACGTCGTCTGCTCCGTCAGGCGTCTTCGAGTACAAAGTACACTGTATATGTGGGGCGTCAGGTCGCTCCTGCCGCCCGCCAAGTTCGTCATCGGTTCGCCCCGCAGCTGCCTCTTTCAGTTGTCTCCTTTGCCACCGTTCAACTTCAGCCACAACAATTCGAGGCCAAAGACCACAACACACAACGGCCTCAAGACATCGACGGCAGCCTGGACACCGCCCACGCCCCCCGTCTTGCATCCTCCCGTCGCCTCGCAGAAACGGTGGCGCCCTCTTGGCGCGCCCGCCTCTTCCAGCGCGGTGCTCGAGCCGCCCGCGCTCCGCCTGTGCCCTGGAAGCAGCCCTCGCTTGCCCCGACGACACCGACAACGTCGACGTTGCCACCACGGCCCCCGCCTTCTACGTCTCCCTCGTCGACAGCCCCTCCTCCGTGCTTGGCCACCTCCTTCGCTCCAAGGCATCGTTCCTCGCCGGCTACCGTGCTGCGCGAAGCACTGCTGTCCCGGGCGCCCTTCCTCGTGTCCCTCTCCGCGAACGCTACGTCCGCTTCCGCCTCGAGACCTTCCCTCGCTACCGCCAGCGCGCCACAGCCGCGTCTATCACTTCGTGGTCGACCGCGCGGCTCGCCGACGACGACTACCGGAACACCACTGACGCTCCGGCTGCTCCTCTCGCGATGCAGAACGCGAGCTCCGCCTACAACGACGGCTCGGCCGACCGCGGCTCTCGCGCCGCCGCTTTGCCGCCCTCGCCAACAACGTCTACCGCGCCGGGTGGCCGCGGCCAGCGAGATCCGCGACCAGTACAACACGTCGCGGGCGACGCGCGACGGCGACGGCGGGTCGGCCAGCAGCGACGCGGAAGAAGACCGGCCGCCCAGCATCCCGGGCGCGTTTCCCGATGTCGCCTTTGCCACGGGCGGCGACGCCCAGATGGTGCTGTTTCCCATGTACGCAAAGCGG
Source organism: Sporothrix phasma (assembly GCA_016097075.2). NCBI lineage: Eukaryota > Fungi > Ascomycota > Sordariomycetes > Ophiostomatales > Ophiostomataceae > Sporothrix > Sporothrix phasma. The sequence goes on along the minus strand of JADMNG010000015.1, from coordinate 351,217 downwards.
CACGTGCGAAAGTACGGCCATAAGCAGGCCAGCCAGCGGTACGAGCAAGAGCGAGAGCAAGCGCAAGAGCAGTCCAGCGGCCGCGAACAATACGGGCACGACTCCGATTCCGACTCGTCCAACGACCGCATGCAAGTCGGCCGCCATCCCGACACCGCCCGCAACTGGCACCAGGAGTTTGCGCGCCTCGAGGACGCAAAGGCCGTCGTGGACGTCAACGTGCACGGCTGGCTGTACCTGGCCAACCGCGGCCCGCTGACGCGCAAGAAGCGCATCCTCATCGGCCTGGCGCGCCGGCTGAGTGGCCTTCCGGCGCCCAACCAGTGGGCGCCCGTTGCCGCAGGGCCCGACGCCAGTGTGGCGACAGCCTCCCCCAGACCCGCATCCGGCGAGGACCTGCGCGAGGCACAAAAGATCCTGCGCGCCGCCGAGGCGATTGAGCGCCGCGGCCAGGGCGAAAAGGAGGTCGCCAACCGCGGCGGATACAGCGAGACGCCCGAGGCGGCGGCCAGCTACGACGACGATAGCAGCACCGACGAAGCGGCCGGCCGTCACCATGGTACGCAGAGTACCCGTCCGCCACGGCCCGACCCACCACCACCGGGCCCGGGCAAGCTGACGCCCAAGTCGTCCTGGTCGACGTCTGGCGGCGGTGGCAGCGGTGGCGGAGCCGCACCCGAGATGACCGAGGCCGAGCTGATGGCCGCCAATGCGAACCTGCTGGCCCGCCTCGGCCCCTTTCTCACGACGCCGGTCGTCGACCAGCCCGTCACGCTCTTCTTCTACAACGACACGCAGTCGCAGTCGCGCACCGTCACCACCACGGACGCCGGCCACTTCTCGACCTGCGCCGCCCTCGACTTTGTGCCCACGCATGTGCGCGTGCTCGTGTCCAGTAGCAACGGCATCAGCGCCGCGAGTGGCGCCGACCGGGCCTATCCTGCCAATGTCAACAACATCAACGTCAGCGAGACCGCGCTCGTCAACAGCCTGACCGACCCGCTGTCCGCCGTCGCCCCCATTGACCTGGTCGAGGACCGCGGCGTCAGCCTCATCAGCGACATTGACGACACCATCAAGGCGTCCAACATCTCGCTGGGCACGCGCGAGATTTTCCGCAACACGTTTGTCAGAGAGCTGGCCGGCATGGCCGTCGAGGGCGCCCGCGAGTGGTACTCGAGCCTGCATGCCCTGGCGTCCAGTTCCACTACTGCTCCAACAGCCCCTGGCAGCTGTTTCCCATGCTGACGACCTTTTCAAGCTGGCCGGCCTGCCACGGGGGCCTTGCACCTGAAGCAGTACAGCGGCATGCTCCAGGGCATCTTTGAGCCCGTGGCCGAGCGCAAGCGCGCACCCTCGAAAAGATCCTCCGTGACTTCCGCACCGCCGATTCCTGCTGTCGGCGACAGCGGCGAGGCCGATCTGGAGGTCTACACGGACCTGGTGCTGGCCCACCCCGGCCGCGTCCTCGCCATCTTCATTCGCGACGTCACCACGCCCGAGCAGCCGGGCTACTTTGACGCAACGCGGACGCCGGCCGAGCGAGACGACAGGAGAGAGTCGACCAGCGCTTCCGGCGCCTCCAGAGCTTCCAGCCGCCGCCCTGCTCTCCACCGCGCACGGCCACGGCACCGCCCAAAGCCGAGTCAGAAGGCCCTGTGATGGGCACACTGATTGACTTTGGCGACGACGCGCCGTCGGCCAGTACCAGTACCCATTTTGGCGCCGGCGGCCATCTTCCCTCGGCCATCCCGCCCTCTCGCCCTCCTCCTCCTCTACGTCCGTCAACACCGCTGGCGGTGCCGCCGCTGGTGCTGCAGGCGGAAACCTCTGCCGCCACCACGGCCTACCAAGCCGCTGGCTCTGCGGGGCTCCATGGCGGCGGCGGCATCCGCCGCCTCCCTCGGGCCAGCTTGTACCTCTACACAGACACCGTCTCCCACGACCAGCGCCCCGCCTTTGACGCGCCTTGCCCCCAGCCGCCGCCGCCTCGCAAGGCCGTCGGGCCGGCCAGCAGCACCGCCAACGACAGCGGCGTAGTAGCCCGCGAGTGCCCTCGGACGCCGACGATCTGCCGCCTCCACCGCCGCCACGGCGGGCGCAGACGGGCGACTATGATCGGTCGGGTCGGCCGGAGAGAGAGAGGGAGAGAGAGAGGGAGAGAGAGAGGGAGAGGGCGAGACCCGACCGCGTGGCCCAACCACAGCCGTCCCTGCCGCCAAACAAAAAGGTCGACATGTGGCGCCGCCGGTTGGCTCATGCACAAGATGTGCTGGGCCCGCAGGGCGTTGCTTTGTATACATGGCGTCGTGGACAGGATGTGGCTGTCGAGGCCATTGGTATTGTCAAGCAGGCACTGCAAGAGGCACAAACATGATGGCCTCGTGGGTAGCACGTCAGCGTACATGTACGAGTTTCTCGCACGCAACATTCCCCGTCCTCTGCGTCCCTCATCGTCGCTCTCTTCTCCTTCTCACCTTCTCTCCTTTTCCCCTTCTTCCCTTCTTCCTTCTCGCATAGATACAGCCAGCAACAAAAGCAAAGCGTGCATTCCGTGTTCTTGGGCCTACGACATACGGAGGACAGTTGAACAGTAATGTGACAGTATATATTTGAAATGCAGTTTTTGACGCCAGCCTCTATGAGAAAACAGAACAATGATGGATGTGATGCAATATGACAAGAAAAAGAAAAGAAAGTAAAAAAGAAGAAGAAGAAAGAAGAGATACAAAGTTCGAGAGTGCTGCCCGCTACCTCAATCACCGCTTACCGCCGCGGCCGCCACCACGGCCGCCACCACCACGGCCACCTCCACCGCCACCACGGCCACCTCCACCGCCACCACGGCCACCTCCGCCGCCAACACGGCCACCTTCGCCGCCACCACGGCCGCCACGGCCACCGCCGCGGCCGCCACGACCACCACCGCGCGACGTCTTGCCGCCACGGGCACCCGTGGCCGGCTTGATCACACGGGCGGCCGCCGGCTGGGCGGCCGGCTTTGCTGCAGGCTTGGCCGCTGGCTTGCCCACAGGCGGCTTGCTGCCCGGCTTGCCGAGGATCTTCTTCTCCTGCCGGAGCTTCTGGCCGCCCATGCCGGCGAGGCGGTCGGCCTTGTTGTCCAGCTTCTTCATGTCCTTGTTGCTCAGCTTGCCGCCCAGGCGCTTGTTCTTGAGCTTGTCGCGCAGCTTCTCCACGCTCTCCTGCTTCTTCTCTTCGGTCACGTGGCCGCCGGCCATGCCGGTGCGCCGCGCCGCCGCCTTCTTGGCCTCCTTTTCGCGCGGCGTCTCGAACCAGGTCTTTTTGGGGCGCGCCAGGATCTCGTCCTTGTGCTTGAGCAGGTTTTCGCCGCGCGTCACCTCCATCTCGGCCATGGCCAGCTTGCGCGTCTCGCGCTCCTCCTCCATAATCTCGACAATGTCGTCCTCGAGCGCGTCAATCTTGGCCTGCCACGCATCGGCCGACGCCGGGTCCACGGACCGGCTCTTGACCACGAACCGGGTCGACGTCCGCGCGCCACCTCGCCCGTCTCGCCCTTGCGCATGGCCTTGGTGGCGGCGCGCACAAACTTGCGGTCGGCCTCGGCGACCAGCGTGACGGCGACACACGCGGTGGCCCGCGCGCGCGGTACGGCCGATGCGGTGGATGTAGTCGTCGAGCGTCTTGGGCACCTCGTAGTTGATGACGGTCTGGACGCCCTTGATGTCCAGGCCACGCGAGGCCAGGTCGGACGCCAGCAAAAAGGACACGGCGCCGCGGCGGAACGACTCGAGGGCGGCCGACCGCTCGGCCTGCTTGATGTTGCCGTGCAGCTCCTCGCAGGTCAGGCCCAGCAGGCCAAAGACGACGCGCGCCTCGTGGATGTAGCGCTTCTCGCGGAAGAAGATAATGGTGTGGTCGCGGTAGAGCGTCGTGCAGAGGTGCAGCAGGTAGCCCAGGCGCGCGTCTTCGCGGCCTTGGCGCAGCCGTACAAACTCCTGCGTCAGCGTCTCGGCCGTGCGCGAGTTGCCGTCGGCCACGACGCGCACGGGCCGCAGCATGCCCACGCGGATCAGGTCGTCGACGGGCGCCGTCATGGTGGCGGAGAAGAGCATGGTCTGGCGCGAGCGCGGCAAGAACTTGACAATCTCATTGAGCTCGTCGGCGAAGCCGTCCTGCAGCATGCGGTCGGCCTCGTCGAGCACCAGGATCTCGGTCGCGTCCACGGCAAAGCCCGCGGTGTTGCGCATGTGGTCGATGAAGCGGCCGGGCGTACCAATGACAATGTCCGGGCGCGCGCGCAGCTTGGGCTCCGTGGCCTTGAAGGAGGTGCCGCCGACGGCCAGCACCATGGTGATGGAGGTGAACTGGGCCAGCTTGACGCCACGGCGTGGCACTGCACGGCCAGCTCGCGCGTGGGCGTCAGGATCACGACGCGCGTCTTGGGCACCTTGCTGGGGCGGTAGAGCAGCCGTTCGAGGATGGGCAGCAAAAAGGCCGCCGTCTTGCCCGAGCCGGTGACGGCCTGGCCGACCACGTCCTTGCCGCCGACAGCAAAGGGCATCGTCTTGGCCTGGATCTTGGTCGGGCGGCGGAAGCCGGCGGCGGCGACGGCGCGCAGAATGGGCCGCGAGAAGATGCGCATCGACTCAAAGGTGGGCACGGACGCCAGCGAGTTGCCGTCCTCGCCCTCCTCGTCCGAGTCGACGTCGGCCGCCTTGCCTGCCTTGGCCTTCTGGCCCTTTTGGCCCTGTTTCGCGTTCTTGGCCTTGAGCTTCTCCTTCTCGCCGTCGGCGAAAAAGGCCTTTTGGCGCGCCGACTCTTGCGTGTCCTCGTCGCTCGAGGCGTCGCTGTCCTGGTCGTGGTCGTCGGGGTGGCCAATGGGCGTCGCCACCGAGTCGTCGTCCGAGGCCGCCTCGTCGTCGTCGTCTGAGCCAAGATGTTCCGCGTCCATGTCGTCCATGTCGTCCATGTCGTCCATGTCGTCGCCGTTGGCAGTCTCCGCGCCCTCGTCCTCCTCGTCCGAGTCGGCGCCCATGCCGAATCCGTCCTCGGCAAGCAGCTCGTCGTCGTCGAGATCAAGGTCATTGTCTTCATCTCCATCCTCATCCTCGTCCTCAAAGCCTTCGTCGTCCTCGTCATCGTCGTCCTCGTCACTGTCCTCAGACTTGGCCTTCTTACTGGCCTTCTTCCCCTTCTTGTCCTCGCCCTCGCCCTCGCCCTTGCCCTCGGCCGCAGCCTCACCGTCCTTGGCCGCCGCCTCCCGCTTCTCCCGTTTCCGCTGGATGATGGCGCTCAGGTCCACAATCCGCTCTGCGCCCATCCACTCCATGTCCGTCTTGGTCTGCTCCGCCTCCTCGTCCTCGTTGTCGGCGCCGCCCAGCCCGCCGAACCCGAATTCGTCGCCGTCCCATACAAAGTCGGGATTCAGGTGCTGCCGCTTGTGCGCCGGGAGTCCCTCGTCTTCGCTGTCCGACTGCTCGTCCGAGATGTCCTCGTCGTCTTCAATCGTCCGCCCGTAAAAGGGCTCGGCCTTTCTTTTGGAAGGCATCGTGGCGGTAGCGCGGTAGAGTGGTGTGGTAGGGGGTAGTAGAGGGGGGTGTCCAAGTCAGGAAAAGGAAATGCCGACGTCCTCGACTTGTTGTCGTTGCAGTCTTTTCTGCGGGGCGGTCGGAGTCTCGAAAAATTGGCCAAAAGACGAAGCTCTCGAAACTTTTTTCTGCCGTACCAAATCATGTAGGCGGTGAACCACCGGCAACTCCATTCAGGTACATCGGCTCCACTTTTATCCAACCAGTTCTTTGCAACGGTCTGGACATGAATAGTGACTTTTCTTTCGCTGTCGAACGCCGATAAATAGGTCATGTAAATATGAAGTTGCAATGATGCGGTCCTGGTTGATTCGCTCTTGTTACTACCATTGTATCTTTTTACTCGGGTTTTGTAGGTCTTCTATCTCGGGCGTTTTATTTAAATAAGTTTGTAATATGAACATCCGTTTGTATAACTCAACTAGACGTACAAAATATACACCACTCTCACTTTCATCAGTCACCTTCATATGTACGTCGTACATCTAGCACACTGGCCGAGGGCCTCACCGAAAGAGGTCTTCACAGCAAAAGAACACTTGGTCGGCCTTCAAGTGTTGGATACAACTCAAACACTGCATTTGGTGAACGGAGAAGGCGGCCTCCCTACAGCTCCCGTGGAATGCAGACGGCGTGAAATGTGGACTTGCACATTCCGACATACCCACGCACACATCATTCCAAAGACTGTCAACAAATCGATGGGAGAAAGAGGTAGGTATAAAGAGGGCTATGGACAACTGTGGGTGGTGCAAAGTCAAAGTCAACAATGTCACTGAGAACCAAACCGCCAATAAACGACAAACTTTTTTCTTTTTGACACACATTCGCGGGGAAAGGGGTATCTGACAAGAGAATGGAGACGAAAGAACACGACAATCTTTCAACGGCATAACCAAAGACGAGCAGCGCTGTCACTCATCCGACAAGAAACGATCAAGCAAAATGACGCTTTCCCATACACCGGCTAGACAAGACAAACGACGAAACAAAACAAAACATCGACAACATCGACAACATCGACAAACTCGACAAACTCGACAACATCGACTCCAGCCGCACCTCAGCAACAGCACAAGACACCCGACAAACCACTTCACAGCACAGCATCTATGCCCAGCCCAGCATCTCCAGCGTTGTGCGCACGTCCGTGTTGCTGAGGCTGGCCACGCCCAGGGACCGCACCTGCGTGCCCCGGCGCAGCCGCTGCAGGCCCATGGACACCTTCCAGGCCTCTTCCTGGTCGAGCACAAAGAGGAAGCGCTTGCCCTCCTGGTCGCGCACCGTGGCGCGCAGGAGGTGCAGGCCCTTGGTCCTGAACTCGCCGTTCTGCTGGGATTTAGTACGGGAGTGGGATGGGGTCGCGGAACCAGAAAACGAGGCAGAGTCATCAAATGCAGAGGGGTTGACCGTCTCGCAGAGCCCTAGGCCGCAGAGCGCCTTGCACTCCCGCAGCATGTCTGCGAGATAGGCGTCGGCGTTCTCGTCCGTCAACGCCCGCGGCTCGCCGCGCACGCCACCGGCGCCGGAAAACGCCTTGCGCCAGGCCGCACGCGGCAAGAACGTGGCGTTGTTGACATTGGCGGCCGAGGGCTTGACAGAATTGGTGTGGTCGTTCGCAGCAGAATTCGCAAGAGCAACAGCGTGTGCGGGCACCATACCTCTACCAGCTTCAGCGTCCACGCTTTGACGTCCCATTCGCGCTGGGGGACGCCGCGGACATCGTCGTCAATAAACAGGCCCTCGGTCGTGATGCGCAGGATGAGCCCGTCCGTCACGGAGCCCACGCCCGACAGCAGCTGCGACGAGGGTGTCTTGGCGAACTGGTTCAGAAAGCCATACACGGCGCGAATGACAATCTTGTCGGGTCGTTCGTCGTGTACGGCTGCCGCATAGAGGGCGGCGGCGACGTGTGCGCGGTGGAGAGGGACGGCGCCCAGGAGGACTCGGACAAGTCGGAGATGGACTTTTTGCGTGCCGCCTGTGGCCTCTTCGGCTTGTCGTACGGCCGGTACGAGTAGGTCTCTTCGTCGTCCTCGACACGAGCCTGCTTGGAGGGGCCGGCCGAAGAAGGAGCAGGAGCAGGTTTGCGAGGCGATGCACCGGCCGCAGTACCGCCATAGGACGACTGTGCACCGGTCGTGGGAGGAGGCGCCGATCGGGGGGCCTGAGCCTGTGCTGCAGCCGGGGGCGACGTGGGAGCCACAGACGGAGGCACGGGCGGCTTGCCGTTGGGCCAGGGATTGGTCCGCTCGCCCACGGCCGAAAAGGCGTACGAGCTGCCTTTTCGGTTGATGCGGTCGAGCTCCTTTTGGCGCTCCTCTTCCTCTTTGGCCTTGCGCACCCGTTCCTTCTCGGCAAGCTCCTTCGCGGCACGCTCGATCTTGTCTCGGATCTCGTTGGCACGCCGTTCCTGTTCCGCCTTTTCACGTCGTTCCTTCTCTCGTTGTTCCTGCTCAATCTTCTCACGGAGTTCCTTTTCGATGCGTTCTCTCTGCTGTTTGAGTTCCTTTTCGCGGTTCTCCCGCTCGGTGCGTTCGCGCATCTCTCGATCTCGCTTCTCTTTGAGCTCGCGCTCTCGTTTCTCTTTTTCTTCGCGTTCACGTCGATCGCGGGCTTCGCGTTCTCGTACTTCGCGTTCACGAATCTCGCGGAGCCGGGCAGCGGCCTCTTCCCGCCGCTTCTTTTCCGCTTCTTGTACCTTTCGCTCTTCCTCTTTTCGCCGCATCTCCTCGCGGGCCTTTTGCCATGCATTCTTGGCCGCTCGGCTCTCGCCGTGTTCGGCTGTGGCTTCGGTGGCGGGGCCTGTCGTTGGTAATTTGGCTGTTGGCTCTGTGACCACGATGGCTTTGGCGATTCAGGCTGATGTTGTGGTTGAGGGGCAGACCGCGGAGGAGGAGGAGGATGGGCCTGGGCTGGAGGCGGATCTGGCGTAGGGGAGGTGGTGGTTGTTGAGGTGGTGGTTGTGGTGATTGCGGTTCCGGCTGCGGAGGCGGAGGTGGTGGTTGTGGTTGTGGTTCCGGCTGCGGTGGTGGTGGTGGCGGCGGAGCCTGTTTGGGTGGTTCAGGCTCGGCCTCCCGAGGCGGCGGCGGCGGTGGAGGAGGTGGTGGCGGGGCTGTTGCGGTGGTGGTGCCGAGTTGAATCCGTCCTGCCCACCGCCAGCGCCGTGGCTGCTTTGGTGTGACTTTGGTGACTGTTTTGGTGGTCACCTCCGTTTGCACCGGCGCCCCTTGGCGTTCCCGGCCCAGAACCGCCGGGCGAGCCGCCCCGAGGTGAGCCTTGGCTGCCGTTATTGCCTCGATTCGAGTTTGGACTGTCGTACTGTATTCGACCCAACGACCAGGCCCCCAAGCCGACGGCGACGACCAGCATTGCCAACCCTACGTTGCCCATTCCCTGAAAATTGGCCCACCACGCCCGGAAGGCAGGTGCCATGCTGTTGCCGAGTGCGACGACAGCCAAGGCGCTCGCGAAGCCGGCAACAAAGCTGTTGATGTTGGGCCGCATGGAGGGAGGTAGATGAAGCCGGCACCGGCGGAGTGTTCTGGAATGACAAAGATGTCATAGTTGCCCGGCGGAAGCCCGCCACTGCCATTGCTGCCGCCGCTCCCGCCCGTTGTCTTGGGTGCCTCGCCATGAGGCGGAGGCGGGGGCGGAGCGCTCATTTTCGGGTGATTGGACGCAGCCGATCCAGAGTGTGGGGTTCTGGACGGTGTGCCCGACGGCGGGTTTGTGGGAGGTGAAGCAAGTGCTTGACTATGTCAAGATTACACCGAGAGAGTTGGCGTGCTTGATCGACGTTGTCGGCAAGAGAGGTTTCTGGTGGCAAGAAGACAGGTCTTGTCCTGATCGACCGACTACACCCGGAGAAGAGGCGGAGCGAGAGGAGGAACGAGTGGTCCGATCGGAGAGACGAGCGCAAGGAGAGTTTGAACGAGACGCAGGAGGCCAAAAACGCAAGTCTAAAGGTATCTATGGTAGGTCATGCAAGAGGCGGCGAGGCTCGACGTGAGGATCGTGACGGGTCGTGAACGAGAGAGAGAGAGAGAGAGAGAGTAGGAGTTGATGTGATGGCCGAGAAGTCTATCGAGGCACGAAAAAGAGGCGTTAGCTGGTTGGTCTCACAGCAGAAAAACAGCAAGGCACCGGATGCAGGTCCGGGACCTGGCCTCGTTCTGCCATGTGGCCATGCCGGCGCACAGCAGCAGGACCAGGTGTGACAGTCTCGGCCAGGATGCTGGTCGGGTATCGCGAAGGAAGAGAGGACGAGAAAGAGGGAACACTCACGCAACGTCGAGAAACGCCAGGAAATGCGGGATGAAGAACAGTGTGAGAAAGAAGGACAGTCAAGGACAAGCAGCACACGCAGCAGACGCAAAAGAAAGACAAGCGGCTGGCCTGAGCAAGAATTAAAAAGATGAGTATCAAACGGAGAAAGAAGAACAAACTGCGGAATATGCTAACGAGTCTTTTTTGGCCGTGGTCGGTCGAGATCTAGAAAGAAGAAGACAAAGAAAGCGAGGAGTTAGTATCAAAGGCCGGGAGAAAGATGGACAGATGTGGCTCGGGCTCTCAGGGAGCGAGAGAGAGAGAGGAAGAAGCCACAGAGGCAACGGGACGAAAAGGGAAAACAATGGGGGGAGCGGGTCGTGGACAACGGCGACGATCACGACAAACGGCCAAGACAACGACGTTGACAACGGCCCTGTCGAATGGGGACACTGGGTCTGCTCTGGGGATGGCCAGGCTGCACCTACCATTGGGGAACTGCTGGCATAGTGGGACGGCCGTCGTGAGCCACTGTGCGTTGTTCTCTGGGGCGTGTGTCAAGGAGATGCGTCGAGTCAAGGGACGGTACGAATAGGTGGACGAGTGGAAAGGGGCCGCCGGCGAGGGTGACGAGGACCGCAGACGAAAACGAGGACGGGGGACGAGAGAGGAAGAAAGAGGGTCGCAGGAGGAGGCCTGTCGAGGATTGCCGTCGTCGATTTGCTGGCGAGCGAAACGGTGGAATCTGGATGGAGTCGAGACGGGGACAGGAGGGAAAAAGAGGACCTTGCCTTACCTTTGTGGGCTGTTTGTTTGCGTTGCGAGGTTGCGAGGTTGCGAGAAAAAAGCAAACCGACGGGGGTCAAGAGTGGAGGCCGGACGAACACAGGCACCAAAGAGGCAGATCGATTCGAGTGTGAGTCTGAAGGAGGGCTGTTGAGGCAATATATGCAATAAAGAGTGACGATACGGAGAAATGGGGCCAAAGAGCAGACTGTCGTTGAGGAAAGAGTGCAAAGCGCACTTTCCTTGCCAGTCGTCTCTCTGTTCCTTCTCGTTGCGTCGTCGCCTCGTTGCTTCCTTCCCGTCTCGTGTGCTTGTGTTTACTTTTGCGGTGGGCTTTCGACAAATAGGCTGCGCTGCCTGCTCTTTGGCGCAGAAAGCGGGGCGCAGAAAGCGGGGCGCGCTAGTCACGGGTCTGCGCGCATTTAGTGGACGTTTGGTTCCTTTAGCTGTGGTGCGCTGAAATGGCAACTTACTGGAGTGGCTTTGGGCCTGTCGGGCGCTGGAAGTCGGGGCAACAGGCGCTAAAACGGGGAACGGGGGAAAAGGGGCGCTGAAACGGGCTGGGGTGGAGCGTCCGAGTGACAGCGGGACCTTGCATTGACGGTGAGACGGTGGTGACTGGGAGACAAGGACAACACAGATGGACCTGGCATTGGCTGGGCATCTTCGGCTCAGTAACAATGGGTTTGTTGTTTAAAAGCCCAGTGTCGGTTCAGGGATTGTGGCTTTACGAGTACTTTGTACTGGGTAGATGCGAGGTACTTGTTAAGCCGGGGGCTGTCAAGCTTCAGCAAGGACAGGCATAAGAAGACGACAGCCAGGGAAAGGTAATCGATACAGAGGAGACTCTCCCGTTCCCAGACAGCCTTCATTGTCCACCGTGTCTCTCTGACTGCTGTCAGAGCCGTCTGGAACACCCGTCGTGCGCCTGTATGCCGGGGCGCCTTCACGACGTAGGAGTTCTCGTAGACAGTAGGGTTGTTGCTGTGGCACGACTGTGGAAATATGGAGGACACTTTACTCGTGAAGGTGAAAGAGAAGCTGTGAGAGTAGCAGTAATAGGCAACTGCTAGAGGATAGACAAACACCCCTGCTGGCGAGTTGCCGTGATCTCGTCAGTGTGGCCACGACGCCCCGACGTTTCACACCGTTTTGACATCTTCAGGTCTGCCAAGTTGTAATCCTCTCGCTCGTCCCTCTCGTCTTGCATCGTGCACCAAGACGAACGCACGACGCGACGACGCAAGACGTGGCCGTTTCGGACTAGCTAGAGCAGCAGACCGTCAACAAGCGTCTGCACACTTCGTACAGTCTGCAGAAATGTCAACAAACCAGTGCTGCAAGACGAGCTTCGGGACAACCCACTCGGACTAACAACACCGTGAGAGAACAAGCGGTCAACGTCGGAAGGGAACGAAGACGAGGCAGAAGAGGGGCACAAGCCTATCGCGAACTTCTCACAGTACGAGTACTTCTCGGTGTTCCGTTGCGTTCGTCATCTCAAAGGTTCCCTTCGGCCCCCAGATTACAGAGACTTGGCTGGATGCTGTCACTACTGGCGACAGCATTGTGACGCAAAGTTTGCCTTTAAGGAGTCATTGGATGCCGCCCGTACAACGAACAACGAACACGACCGTGCCCAGGCAACCAGCCAGTAGACATGACAAAGCGACAATATTCTTCTGCTGCAGCTGCTTTACAGGGGTCAAAGTGAAGGACGACATGGGTGACACTGGGCCACACCTTGGCACCCGCTATTGTCGTCCAGTCATTTGGTATCTTGGACAGCACGAATATGTCTCGTTTTTGTACTTGACTTGCGCGCTTTGTTTCTTGCTGTCGTGGCCTATGAAGCCAGAGGACTAGGGCTCGTCCAGGATGTTAGATGATGAGACTTCCAAGCACGCTGGACATCGTGGTGACGCGCGCCAGCCACCAGTCACTGCCAGCGTCCAATGGAGAAAAAGAGTTCTCGACATGGATTTTTCCTTCGCTTCCTGCCTTTCTTCTTTCGTCCCTTTCTTCTCTTGCACGCCCTTTACCAGCAGACGGCCGAGCTGGCTTCAAACGTTTGAAATTGGGACTGCGCTAAGGCAGCGGCCCCACTGCATCACACCGTGTTCACGGTCCAAAGTGACCTGTTGCTAGGCAACGGGCGCGCTTTTGGTCGTCTTTGATCACCGTTGGCCACTCTTTGGGGCATCGATGGGGGGGGGGGTGTTCGTGGACGTTGGCCAAAGACGAAGCACGCCCTGCAGGCGGGCGCCCCTTTTCTCTTTCAATCCACCCTACCGGGGTCAAAGCAGGAATTGTTGACAAGAAGAACTGTTGACAAGAACACGGACGCGACTTGTTTTGCCAGCCACTTCCAAGGCGATGGGAGGTTTCTGTGGCGAACCTTGGACGAAAAAGAAGGTTGAAGAAGAAGAAGAATCATGAGCAGGCCGCAGATCGTGGCAGTCCTTTGTCTTTTTCTGCTTCGTGCCGAAGCCGCTTCCCGTCTGCCGCCGCCGCCCGTTGGATCCGTACCTATTTTTTGCTTTCTCTTCAGGATGTTCAGGATCATTGACACCCCTTCGGGCTAACGCTCCACGCTTCCTACTCTGTAATGGCTGTCCGACTCGGCTGTCACGTACTTCGTACTTCATAAAGAAGGCTTGCCACTCCGCCTCCACCCACTACAAAGGAACCCTTGCTCCGCGCCTACTGAGTCTGACTTGATTCATACCAACGAATGAGACTCGTTGGTTCTGTTTTCAGCACATTCTTTTCATCACCAAGATTTGTCCAATAGCCTGTAAGCATTGCTGTCTTGGACAGGCGAGGGGAAATGTGGCTATTTCGTAAATGGTCGAGGATGTACAAATTATGCGTCTCCGTGTTGCATGGGATTACGAATGGACTGGATCTTGAGGCCACCAACAGACCGTTCGCACAGACAGTTCGGCAACATCGGCAGGCTTCTGATGGTGGATGTCCACGTATTCCCGCCTTTGAGGGATATTCTTTCCGAGACAAGGCAAGGCTTGTTTCTAGGATTCGGAAGACTGCAATAGAGTGCGTGCATATCAATGTGGGCCATCCTTGTCGTCCTTACGCCGCTGAAAGTCATTGCTGCATCAAGCAGCACTTGAAACATGGAACGCGAAAGCAGAATAAGGATCAAGATAAGGACCAAGGTATCGGGATTCAGTTACAAAAAAATGGCATGGCCGAGAATATATAAACATGGCGCTCGTTGCTTGCTATGTCAGCCCAATAGAAAGAGAGTGCCTCGAATGCAGAAAAGCAAGTCTAAAGGCAGAGTAAAGGCAGAGACGTGGAGAGTGTGACAAAGAACAGACGCAAGATGGGAACCAGCTGGACAAGAAACGGACAAAAAGTGACACAAAGACCGCACATACTCCATGTTGTACATGTTGTGCACAAACAGGGCGTCTGCCCCATTTCGCCATCAGTTCAGCCGCCGGACCCGGTCCTTGGCAACCTTTAGCTTGCCTTGCACGCGGTCCGTATCTTCGCCGAGCTGCTCCAGCATCGGCGCCTGCAGGTCGACCTCCTGCTTGATGGCCAGGCCCAGCTCCCGCTGTCGCTGCACAATCTGGGCCAGCATGGCCACTTCCTGGTCTTGGCCGGCAACTTTCTGCTTCTGGAGCTGCAGCACGTCGTCATTGTCGAGCTCGCGCGTCTGGTCCGTTTCGGGCAGGGGTGCACCCAGCACGCGGCCACCCCCAAACGACCGGCCGTTGCCATTGGTGCCGTGGCTGCCACTGCCCGAAGCGGCGGCCGAGCCAAAGAGCACGGCGCGGTCGCCTGTCACGGGTGCCGGGCCCGTGCCGGGCCCATTGCTGCTGCCCTCGCCGTAGTTGGACCGTGCACTGGCCAGGCTCGAGCTCAGCGTTTCCAGGCCGTCCCGCTCTACGCGCGCGGCCGCCAGCAGGTCGCGCCGTCGCCGCAGCTCGCCGTCGCCCAGCCGTTTGGATTCCTGGAGAGTCTTCAGGCCCGTGGTCAGCGCCGTCAGCAGGCTGCCCGTCTTGACAAGCTCGCGCTTGGCGGCTGCACCGGCCTCGGCTGCACCAGGCGAAACACCGCCACCGCCACCGCCATTGCCGGTGCCACTGCCACCGCCGCGGCCGCCCGCGCCAGTCAGCGCCGCATCCCGTCGCGCCAGCTGCAGTCGGGCCTCGTGTATGGCGCGCTTCATCTCCTTGTGCAGATCGATCCAGGTGCCAGGGTCACTTGCCGCCGCGGCGTTGGCCGAAGCCAGCCCGATGGCGGGCAGCCGACCCTCGGCCGTGGCCGTGGCCGTCGACGTTGTCGTCGTGCCATTGCCCATCTCCTTCTTTGCCGGCACAATTCCCTGGTTGCTGCGACCGCTGGCCGATGACGAGGCGGCCCCGCTCGTGCTCGGCAGATTGAGAAACGCGCGCCAGGCGCTGGTGTCGCGCCAGCGGCGGTCGGGGACTCGGCAATGGCGCGGAGGTAGGCTTCGAGGCCGATGCGGCGGGTCTCGGTGAGCGCCGGCGAGGCAATGGTGGAGCGGAACCAGGATTTGGCGGGCAGCGGTGCTGGCGGTGCTTCGCCCACGAGGTTGGTGAGGGTGCTGTGGAGGGTCGCAAACTCCGAGTATCGTTTCTGGAAGACGTAGGATCGTAGAGGCAGCCGGATGGTAATGTTGTAGAGGGTGTAGGCCTTTCCGCCGCCAGACGCTCCGACAGTGGACGTTGTCGGACGGCAATCTCAATGGGCGGCGCCATGTCGGGAGGGGCTGTGGATTGGGATTCGGACGGTATGAAGAGAGGAAGATGGCGAGGGTGGGGAGAAGGGTAGATTGTAGACGATGCAGGCGAAGACAATGATCGATGATGAGCAAATGAGCGAAATGAGACAATGAAGCTTCTCAGAAGAGCTACCGAGGCAGCTCCCAAAGAGGCTTGCGGAGAGCGAACCAGGAGACACTGCACGTCGCGGCACAGGCAGACGGCGGAAATGGCGAAGAGCGAGTCAATGCGGGCAAAGAGAGCGGATGATCCGGACTGACGATGGATGGACGAGAAGGGCCGGACGCTCTATTCGATTCGCTGTAGTCAATTCGAGAGCAGAGAAGTGGACAAACGAGTCTGCTGAAGGGTGCAATGTCGTAAGGGAGGGCGTAGCGAGTGAAGGATGAGAGCGAGCAGATCAATGCACGAGTGCAACGAGGATGATGATGAGGATGGGGATGAGGACGGGGAGCGAGAGAATGGGAGCCTTGGCCGCAGCCTTTCGTTCGCTCAGACTGCTTTTCCCAATACGTTGTACTTTGTACTGTAGAATCCAGTCACCAGTCACAGGGGCCTCGAAGCTGCTTCCCAAAACGGTAGAAAGTGGAGATGCAGGCGGCAGCCCCATAACTATGAATATCGCCTGCTAAGGCAATGCCGCACTGGCTGCAATCGGCTTAGCGCCACATAGGACAGGCAGGCGGCTAGACCGGGCTCCTCTGAGCGTTGTCTGACCGGAGCGAGACCCCTAATTTCCTTGTGACCAGCAGAGCGCCCCAGAGCCGCCCGAAAGCCGCCGACCAAAACCGCCACAGCGCTCCTTCGTCCACTGTCCGTGCTGTGGCCAGTGCATGACATCAGTGCTGTCCACATTCTGCCCACATGTCTACATTCCGAGTCAGAGTGCATCACGTGACTCTTATCGTCTCGGCGCAGAGGTCAAGCCAACGACGACGATGAAAAAGACACGTTTGATGTGTTAGGTTAGAAATGCAACTTGAATCATTACTTGATCATATCGTACTTTTCCGTCCTTTCCGCCCTCGTCGGTGCTGCTGCGCCGGATGCTTACAAGCCAACGTGGCAGCCTGATTCAGTGTTCAGTATGGATGTATCCGCGCATCCTTCCCCACGCCCGAAAAGCCTGGACAGACTTCTCCTCGTCATCTTGTACACTTCTGACCAGCTCCGCGACCACCTTCCACTGCTCCAAGTTGAGCTCGTCCATCGTTTGCCGCAGGGCAGCCAGCTGCTCCACCTGTGCCCGGGTGCGCCGGGGCCGGGGCCGGGCTGTGGCTGTGGCCGTCGTTGGCGGTGTGTTGGACGACCAGTTCCATCTTGCTTTCCAATCGCCTAGAATGTCTCCTGGTCGTCCAGGCCGGCCTCCTCGGCGGGGATCTCAAAGCCCTCCTCGGTCGAGTACAGAATGGTCTGGATGTGCTTGACGAGGCCGTCCTCCTGCTTCTCGAGCTCCGGGTCCTCCTCGACCGCCTGCTGGATGAGCAGCTCAATGTCGCGCAGCTTGCTGAAGTAAAAGTCGCGTTCGCGCTCGAGGCCGACCACCGTCTCCTTGAGCGTGTTGTTCTCCTGCTGCAGGGCGGCCGAGGCGGCACCTCCGCCAACGGCTGCCTTGCCGAGCCGGGGCCCTGTCGTGGGCGTCGTGCCTCGCCGCACAGCACCGCCGGTCGAGACGGGCGCACGCGCGCCGGCGCCGGCGCCGCCAGCCGCCACTGGTGCGCCCTTCCGCCGGGCCACGGCATCGTAGTCACCGCCGGGGTAGTGCTGGTCCCAGTAGCGCTTGGTCCACTGCAAAAACTCGAGGTTGTCCTGCATCTTGCACTTGACGAGGGCCTGGACGGGGATGGGGTGGTCGACCTGGTGCTTCTGGAAGCAGTCTGGAGCGGCGTTAGTATGGGGGCGTCCTGTCCATGGTCTCGTACGCCGGCGCTGTCGCGAACGTACTTTGTAAGACTTTGAAATTTTGTATGTAGGCATATTCCGTGTTGACGTTGAACTTGACACGGCCCATGGGGATGTCGAGGAAGATGCTGTCAAAGACCTGGCACAGGGCGGCTCTGCAGAGAAAGATGCGTTAGTGTGAGGGTCACAAGAGGCGTCACCCACCCGCCGGGACACGACGTACCCAGTTCCGCACTGCTCGACCTTTGTGACGTTGAGCTGCAGGAGGCTGTTTAGCCATTGCACGAGTTCCTGTCTGTGAGATGTGGTCAGCAGGGGAAGGACTTGTCAAACGCCACCTGTGCGCCACTACGCGCGCCCAGCTTTGCACCGGACGCGTCGTCAATGTCTGGTGCGCAGGGCACGGCCCCAACAGCGAATCCAACGAGGCTGTCTGCCGGAGGATCGTCGGAAACGCGGTGTGGAAGCGGCGCGAGCATCGTAGGCGTACCTTGATTCGCCCATTTTTGCGGCTGGAAGCGAGACAAAGGAAAGAGACGAGGAAGTGGGATAGGAGATGTGTGTGTCGTAAACTCAAAAGGCCGAGCAACAAAGGTTCGGAGCGCAAAGGGCGAAAGCGACAACCGCTGGATGTCGCAAGTGACGTCGAAAGGGAGAGACGGATGTCGCGAGGACGGGATTGGTCAGGGGTATCGTCGACGTAGTGGCAGTAAGACGAGGCGGTCAAGGGGTGATGGAAATGATGCTGGTCTCGGGAGAGGAGAATGGCGTAAAGGTCGATTGCGGATCGCGAAAGGCGGCAGAGAAACAGGGTAGCAAATAGCAATAGCAAGCAGAATGGCAGAATAGCAGAAGCAGAATAGCAAAATAGCAAGACCTGAAAATGGAGACTCGCAGGAAATATTATGCCTCGAGAAATCCCACAGTTCCCTTGCTCAGGCCATGGAGCTTCCAGCGGCCTTATCCAATCATCAAAACAAGCCACCGCAGCCCGAGTGGGGTTCTCCTGTTTTGCGGGTGGCGCGAGCCACCATTTCGCCGCGGTGTTTTTATTTACTTATTTTTGACAGCCGTCGCCCTGCAACAACGTATCCCTCTGTTGGTGCCCCTCCATGAGTTGGCCCGTGCACGTGGTCATGAGAGGGTCACGTGCAGTGAGAACGATGGCCGAGCTAGGGGTCTCTGTTCAGGGCGCACAGGGCACCAGTTCGCTACTCTAGCCGCCAACTCCTGGAGATTCACGGACTCTTCAGCCGCCTCTCAATCAGACTGGCTAACCCATAGCAAATAGGACTATGACATCTACCTTTACTTGCTCGTTATGTAGCAGTCCTGTAAGACAGAGGATGAGGATGTCTCAAGGAGCGGATGGATGTGAACTGGCGCAGAGAAGGGCACGGGCTTGTGACTTTGCGATTGGCTGCGCAGTGCCTTATGTAGCCAGCAGAGAGGCATGTCTTTCACGTACGGCCATAGATACAGGAAAATACGGGATCCCGTCCGCTCTCCCCTAGTCAAACCTGTAATCGGCGGATTAGTAGTTGGGTCGGTGACGACCAGCGAATACCCGCTGCTGTACGTTTTTTTGCTCTTTTTGTGACTTGTACTATTCTCAGTTCGTGGTCTGAGTATTAGCTTTATTTTTCTTTTTATTCATGTTTCCTTTCAAGCTTTCTCCTTTCCAGAGCATCTGATTGATCTTTTATAGCGGGAAAACGGCACGGCGAGTATCTCTTGGCCCTTGTATGTTTCTTCTTGATGATGTCGGGGTAACTCTTACAAGTTCAATAAAATAACCCTGTTGGCTAGACACTGGCCTTTGTATGTTTTTATTTGCATGATTCTCTCTGCAGAGACCTCATAAACGAAAGCCTGGGCTTTAGGCCGGATATTTGCTAAAGCTGACCGGGCTTCTCTCCCTGTGTGGTGCCTGGATCGGAGTGGGATACGTAGAATCAGGACTCTCAACAAACTGAGAAGATAGCTAAACGTACCAAGTATTCACACCCGATACAGTGCGACGCGAGGATGAGATGAACATCTTTGGCGTGCAACCGACTTCCCCAGTAAACACGAAGTCGGAATTCCCGCAAATGCGCTATCAAGAAGCAGAGGCACCACAATGCGGCTCTTGCTTTGTCAAATACCGCGTGTTGGGCAATACTGCCAGCTTCTTTTCGACTCCACACCGGAATTTAGACAGGGAGAGGAGAGATCTTGGAAGCTCGTTTATTGCCGTTTCCTTGCACAAGAAAGACTGCACTTGACGTTTTGCACAAACATACTTGTACACAAATGCGTATTGAACCCACGGCACTTTGCCAAAGATGTGCTTCACACGGCGTGAGACAGTTGACAAATGCGGCTGCTCGTCAGCTACGCGGAAGAAATGTATCTCCCGGATGCGTACCTCACAATATAAATACTCCTATTCACAGCCTTCTTCTGCAAGCTCCTTTGTCATGTTGTTTCTCTGCCCTGTCATTGATATGGCGACAACACACCCAAACGGGCAGTACAACTCCTACTAGTCCTATCCTAGCCCGGTCTTCGCGCTTCCCAATGGGAACCTGCAGTGGTGTAACATGATTGGCCTGGACAGAACGACATGCCCTCTCGCCGTGGCACAAGCACCGGTCACTGACTGACACACAGGTGGCCAGTCGCTTTGATGGATCACGGATGATGGTGCAGCCGCGGTTGTCTCCATTTCCTCGTCTCTTGACCCTCATCTGCGACGCACGGCGCATTGCCAAATGGGGGTAATCGTTTCCCCACGACTCGTTGCTGAGAAAACATCTTCTGTCTGCTTCCTCACGATGCGCCCTGCCTGGCCCGCTTCCCTTTTGTATATTACCGTTCCGTGTCAGGGTATCCTTCTTCCCTTTCTCACCACCAAACGAACACGCTCAAGCCCGGTCCATTCATTTTACAGTCGACATTTACTGTTCTGATCCGAACCAGTCGAGTCCTCTCATCCCTCTCTCGATCTGTCCATAGTTCAAATCTCGACACAGCTCGCCTCGCTTCACTTCCACCAGACAGCCACATCTCCGGTGCCCAGCCAGTTTGCTAACAAAGCCATACCACGACCTCTGGTGAGCCACACCAGGCTGTGGCCGCCTTCTGTTTGCCTTCTGGCGCCGCTGCGCTACTCCGTCGTCGCTCAAAGACCGCTCTGTCTGTTGCTTTTGCCCTTCCCTGTCGCCTCCAGCCGCCACGATAAGCTGCCTTGCCATTCAGACCAGACGTGGCAATGGCGTCGCCTCACGGATCCATGGCCAAAGAGGGCGACGTGCAGGCCAACACCTTGGCGGCCCCTCGCCGACGCGCCTTTCTGGTGCCGACGCGTCCGGCGCCGACGCGTCCGGCGCCGATAGCGTCGGCGAAAAGACCGTCGCGGTTCCCGTGGCCGTGGCCGTGGCCGAGGCGGTCGCTGCCCCTGCAGGCCCTCCGCCGCCGCCCAACGGTGGCACCCTTGCCTGGCTGCAGGTCTTTGGGGCCTTCTTCCTCAACTTCAACACCTGGGGCATCGTCAACTCGTACGGCGTCTTCCAGTCGTACTACGCGACCAGCCTGCTGGCCACGTCCACCGAGTCGGCCATTTCGTGGATCGGCAGCATCCAGGCGTTCCTCATGCTCGTCGTTGCCGTGCTGTGCGGCCGTGCCCTGGACGCCGGCTACTTTTACCCGGACATGCTCATCGGCACCTTCCTCTGCGTCTTTGGCACCATGATGACCTCCATCTGCCAGGCGTACTGGCAGGTCTTTCTGGCCCAGGGCATCGTCGTCGGCATCGGTGCCGGCATGGTTTTCGTTCCGGGCGTCGCCATCGTGGGCACCTACTTTTCCACCGCCGCGCCACCGCCATTGGCATCGCCGCCACCGGCTCCTGCATCGGCGGCATCGTCTACCCCGTCGCCCTGCGCCGCCTCCTCTTGAGCATCGGCTTCGGCTGGGCCGTCCGCGTCATGGGCTTCCTGATGCTGGCCACGCTCGCCGTGGCCATGGCCGTCATGAAGCCGCGCCTGCCGCCGCGCAAGTCGGGCCCGCTCATCAACTACGAGGCCCTGCGCGACCCCAGCTTCGCCGTGTGGCTCGTCGCGGTCGTCTTTGCCTTTGTTGGCCTGTACGTGCCCTTTTTCTATGTCGAGCAGTACGCCACCAGCCTGGGCATCGACGCCGCCACCGCCTCGTACATGCTCCTCATCATCAACGCCGCCTCCATCCCGGGCCGCATCGTTCCCTCCATGCTCGCCGACAGGTTTGGCAACATGTCCATTCTTATTCCGGCCGTCTTCTTGTCCGGTGTCATTACCGTGGCCTGGATCGCCGTCCACGACGAGCCCGGCGTCATCCTGGTGTCCGTCTTCCTGGGCCTCACCAACGGCTCCATCCAGGCCGTCGTGCCCGCCACCGTGGCCTTTCTCTGCCCAGACCTCAGCAAGCTCGGCGCCAACCTGGGCATGACGCTCTTCTCGGCCGGCCTGGGCATGCTGATTGGCAGCCCCGTGGCCGGTGCCATTCTGGACCACCAGACGCGCAGCGCCGCGTCGTCCACTGTCTACTGGGGCGCCTTTGTGTTTGCGGGCGTCACGACGCTCGCCGGCGCGCTGCTCATCTTTGTTGTGCGGTGCATAAAGGTCGGCTTCCGCATGGTCAAGGCGTAGCTCTGCTGGCACCACGAGGAAAGGAAAACGTACAGAACAAGGGCTTGCAATCTTCCTTGTAAGCGATTCAAATTAGTTAAAAGTCTGTTTATCCGTAGCAGTTCATTAGATTCCCGGAAAAGAAAAGCGCGCCAGATTCGAATCTCTTTATACCCAGCTGCCATGTGCGTCCCCAAATACAAGACGTCTCCAAAACAAGAGCCACCTCGTCACCAAAACATTCCGTTCATCACCGTATCGTTGGAAAAGTCGAGAAACGCCGAGTCCGGATCACCCATGAGTATACAGCTAGAGTCAAAGTCGTTGGGCATGCTGTAGACAAACCCCGGCATGCCCAAGCCCGGGTCCAGCCCGAACATGTCGTTGCCTCCTGTAGCGCCGCTTCCGCCCGCTCCACCAAACTCGGGCGTCGTGCCTGCCGAGGAACCAGTGGCGGACAGGTCGGAATGCTGCGAGGGACCACCGCCGGCACCGCCAGCACCGCCAGCACCGCCATCCCCAGAAATCCCAGGAAAGCTCATTGGTAGCCAGCTCTGGGACACGGCTACGGGAGGGGCCATCATTTTCGGCGGCAGTGTACGGGGAGATGGGAGCGGCATCGTAGCCGCAGGGGCGGTGGACAGGATCGGAAACGCCCCTGCAGTATCGATGGGCCGCCTCGGGAAGTCCGGGTGGTGGTGGCGGCTGGAAGCGGATGGACAGCAGCCGCAGTAGCAGCAGCGTCCTCCATGCTGATGGCCGAGTCTCCAGCTCCCGAAGCCGGTGTCGTTTGGACTGCGTGCTTTTCCACGGCGAGCCTGATTTTCGAAATCTGCTTCTTGGCTGCCTCGACGCCCTTTTTGTAGATGCCGTCAAAGTCCGAGTAGAGACTGTTTGTCACGGCACTGGCCACGGCAACGATCATGCTCGTCTTTGCCGCGACGGGCCCCAGATGCGACTTGCTGTGCAACAAGTCGAGAAGGCTTTTCAGAGACTTGGTAAGCTCGGGCTGATATACGGTGGCGGTAATTCGCTGCCGCGGAGGAACGAGATCAACGTCGCCTTGCCAACATCATCACGGCGCAGGCGGCCGATGGCGAGACAGCCACCAAGTGCTGCCCGGCCAGCATCGGTCCACATCAGGTGCTGTGTCATGGTGCTGGCGTCACTGGCAGCCGTCGTTGGCTGTTTGAGCGCCTGCATAGACACGTCCGAATCTGCCCGCGACCTTGCGTGCTTTCTCGGTGTCTTTGTGGACCCATCGCGTGATATGGATTGGAACTGGGCCAAGATGGATGTTGCATAGCTCCAAATCTCTTCCAGCTGCGGCTGCTGTGTTGCCACATCGCCGGCTGTGATGGGCCTCGCCTGCGCAATGGGCAAAATGCGGCCCATGGTCACGATGAGCATGAAGCTCTGGATGCCAGCGGAGAGCAAGACGCGTTGCAGACCAATGATGGGATCAGACGTGGCGGCACCGGACGCACTCGACTGCAGATGGCGAGGGAGTTCCTTCAGTAGAGACTCAAAGTCCCGCCGCAAGTCGCTCAGCTGGTCCACGGTGACCTCATTTTTGATAGAGCACAGCACTTGGTGGATTGGGGCGGCAATGTCGGCCAGTTTGGCGGCTGCATAATTGAAATAGGCGTCATGCTCTGCCGTCTTGTCGCCCACAGCCCAGTCTTGCATGTACTGTTTGGGCGTCTCGTCAAGTGATGTGGCCTCACCGGGGGGTTTCAGAGGTCTGGGATCGGGCAAGGGGCAGTCGCCGTCCTCCAAGCGCAGATTCAGTTGTGTGCCCATCCGTATCGAGTAGGAAAGGTTTAGCCGCAGAAAGCACGCCCAGAGACGTTTCCTTTGCTCTATATAGTATTGTGAGGCACCAGGAAAATACTCGGGGTTGCCATGGAGTCCCATGCTCAAGCTGAGGTGGTTTACTGTGCCGATGAGACAGGCACATTCGCATCCGCCGTCAATGTCAGAGCCCGTAATGGTCCGAAGAAGGATGAGCTGCAGCAAGACCTGCATACTCCCCGAGCAAGGCCTCCGGACGCGGGCGTTGCTCAAAACGAAGCTCTCCGCGAAAAAGCCGAGCCGGCGGCCACAGATGCGGTGTGCTTCTGACATTTGCATGCCGAGTGCCACGGCCATGAGGATCCGGAGGAGGTAGACGCAGTCCAATGCGGTAGCGTAGCTGCGTTGCTCCTCTATGGGGTTGGTAAAGGCCGTGTACAGATCGCAGGCCAAGGTATATGTGTCGACGATGTCGTAGATACGGCCGTAGCTTCGAAAGTAGCGGCCGATCCACAGTTCGCAAGACGCCCTGTCCGGCAGAACAGACTGGAGATCCGAAGCAGTCATGTTCGCGTGAGGCCTCAGAGAGAGGGGAGGGGATAGGGCCTCGACATGATTTGCAACGCGCAGGTGCTGCTTCAGCTGCGCAAAGTCTCTCATGCATTGATCGAAGCCGTGCGTTCCGTTTGTCATGGCTTTGATGACCGCCATCTCCTTACATGGGGCCATCCAATGGCTCACACTGATGAGGCGTGTCTTGGGGTTGGGCAGTTGGAGACTTGGTTGTGGGGGAGCCGGTAGGGAGCACGCGTCGTCCTGGTCGGAGGAGACCGAGGTGAAGCTAGGCCTGCGGAAGCCGGCCGGGAAGCCTTTGCAGGTCGGCGATTCGATGCCACGGATGCTGCCGTGAGAGGCGCCTTGTCAAGCGCTGACCTGTTGTTGGCATGTTGGTGGTGGAACTTGCCTTCTGTTGCATGGTGTGTCTCTGGCGATGGCGTTTTGCGTGTCGACGAAGCCGAAGATGCCTTGGTGTGGTTGTATGAGCACTTTGTGCCGGCACCGCGCTTCACACACGGAAGGCAGGGCACTTCGCGGTCGCAGCGGATTTTTCGTTCGTGGCATTGTTTGCACGAGACCACAGGGCGGATTCTTGGTCGTTTGCGGCCGGCTTTCTTCTGGACCTCTTCTGCAAAGGTATCCGAGCTGAGGTGGCTGAACGTCAGGCCTGCCATGGCTGCAACTGCGGCTGTGGGCCGGTGAATGGATCTAGACAGGCCGGAAGCCTGGGGGCGATGGTGCCGTGATGATGGTGATGGTGATGGTGATGATGGTGATGGTGATGATGGTGATGTGATGATGGTGATGGTGATGATGGTGATGGTGATGATGGTGATGGTGATGATGGTGATGGTGATGATGGTGATGTGATGATGGTGATGGTGATGATGGTGATGGTGATGCTGGTGACGCCGATGCTGCTGATGCAGATGATGAGATGATGAGATGATGAGATGGATAGGACCTTTCGTGCGGCTGAAGTGGAGGGACAATTTGGTAGAGAACGTCAAATACTATGAAACATCCGTAGAGGATATGGGAGGCAAGAGCGAGGGGCAAATGCCTTAGTTGTATTGGACGACGTTCGGTTTGGGAGTAGCGTGGCGCTTTTGCCAGGAGAGAGGCAGGAGCGACCAACAGACAGGCCAAGAAAGGGATGTAGATGCTGATAGTGGGGGCTAGTTTGCTCTTCTCCTTTTCATTTTCTTGTTAGGCGTCGACCTGAGCAGAAGCGGAAACTGCGAACGGGCGATTGCGTTTTGAAATAGAAGAGGAAGGAGCGCGCGAGAACGGGACAAGGTGAGGAAGGAGCGCAGCCTCGTGACAATGCCCCACCGCCTCTTGATCGATGCTGGAAGGATATACAAAGTAGTGGGCGACCTTCAGTCTACAAAGAACGCGCAGCCAGCAGAAGAGCAGCAGCCTCCTGGGCTGGGGAGACGACCTACGCTGGACGACGTCGATGCACCGAGCCTGAGCCGTGGACTGTGTGGTCGACGCCTTATGTCTCAGGCGTTTTGCTCACGACTTGTGCTGCGGTGTGCTGTGCAGCAACGATACCCAAACCCAAGGTGGCACATGCTGGCATCTTGTCTCGTCTTTTCCCCTGCTTTGCCGGGTGATCGATCCCTGCAAAACGCAAGTCGACGACGTGTCACCACGCACAAGCAGGGCTGAGGTGCTGCTCGGGCCGTTTGATACGCTGTTGCGCCATCCGACATCCCTCGTCCTCCCGCCATCTCTCCCTCTCTTCAGGGCGATCCGGCAAGCTTCCAGAAGACGAGCAAAGCCTCCTGGTTACGACCAGCTCCGGCAGCAACGAGGCGACGAAACGATCCAAAGGACCAAACACACAGAGAAATACGAGTGCTAAGCTTTTCCACTCACCGGCCCCCGCACGCTTTGTGGCCCCAAACCATCCACTTGCTGCGAGCATCTGGAAGAGGCAGCAAAGAGTGGCCCGCGGCGGCCAATCTGCCGGCCTGGACAGCGGGATCTCACCTTGCTGACGCTTGATGAGTGAAAGACACCACACTGGCGATGAGTCCCGTGCCTGGGTGGCACGGGCACACCTTGTGTATCCTCCTGGGCCATGCCGATGGGAGGCACAGGGCATGGCGTCTCTCGGGTCAATAGTGCGCAGACCTCACCATCTTCGACTACTGTTACGAGATACGACCCTCCTGAAAGCCAAGACAGACTGCTTCGCTTTGACTGGTTAGTAGTACGAGGGCCCGATTGCCAGGCCTCGTCAACGAACCCCGACCGTTACTTACGTGATACGGCAAGATGCGTCAGCTGCGGCCACCATCAACTGCAGTCATGAAAGAACGTCACGACGATGCTATGGCAGAGACATGCGGCATTGCGGCACAAATACGCCTTGGGTAGCGAGTAGGATTGCCGCAGTTGCACGTCCTTGAGCTCGCCCGACAGGGGCGGGACGCAAACCACCCTGCTGCAGTGTACCTGGCCCTGCGCTGTGTGGAACCTAGGAGCTGGCCTGTGTTCTTTCTTTGGCCCCTGCAAACTGCAGATTGTGCGGTGCATCTTGCCTTTTTTTTATTCTTTTATTGCAGGGCTCACTCCTTCTCACGTTTTGCCATCACATCTCACCATCGCATAGCACCTGTGTACTCTTTCGTGTCGCCATCCAACACCGTTGTGCTTCTATCGATACGCCCACTTACCTCTGTGCCTGAAAGCGGCATCGTGTGAGAATCGCCAGCTACCCACCGCCAATGTCTCAACTTTGACCACACAACACGCTTCATCGCCATGCTTACGGCCTTGCCGAAGCTGTTCTCATCGCTCCCTCGCCGCCTCTTTGGCGCTGGTCCTTGGCAACCAAGATGCGAGAGCTTGGGAGCTACCGCTGGCATCTTGGCAGCGAGGCTATGGCGTGTGGTTGCTCAGATTGGCCGGCTATCATATGCCCCGACAAGGACGCAGTGACGCAAGAAAAACAGCAACAAAGGAAGAAACAGTTGCTTTACTACACCGTCATGCACCCACACCAGGAGGAGGCAAGGGCAGCGGGCGGACAGATACGATAAACGGCCTAGCTCCTATTCTTTCACGGCACAATTTCGAGCGCAGAGCTAGCCCAATACGGCAAACACAAGCAACAAGCAACGTTCTATGAAGCCTATCTATTTATACCCGAGACAAAAGCCATCTCAGTTTCTTCCTCCTGGCCTGGCTGTCTTTTCTTCACGCCATTGCCTACGCCGAAACACTGCAGGCAATCTGGCGGCCGAGATCGATGATGCCCGGCCTACGCATGATGGTAAAGTGGTCTCCGGGCACCACCCTGCACGCAATTTGGGTGCCTGGCAGCAAACTCTCCCAGCCGTTCGGACCGTTGTCCTTTCGCGGATCCAGGATCCAGTCCTGCGCGGCGTCGGCTCCGAGTCTGCCTCCCTGCTTCCCTCGGTGCTGGCTCTGTACCACCTCGCCAACCGTTTCCCACACGCCATCCCGGGCCCACAACACGGCGACCGACTGTGGCACCGCCCACCGAGGAATCGGGGCTGGCCTGTATTGTTTGAGCGCGTTCACAGACCCGGCAAAGTGATCCCGCACACCGTCCCGGATCGGGTTGGCCCGCCCTTGGAGTCCGTCAAATGCGCCAATGGTGTCGAGAAGGTCGATCGTGTCCGCCGACATGGGGGTAGCGACGTGGACAAGGGGCATCAATCAATATCAGACTGGCCACCTTCTCACCATGGCAAAGAGCAAGCTGCGAAGACACCTCGAACGCGTACGAGCCGCCAATGGACCAGCCGCCCAGATGGTAGGGGCCACGAGGCTGCACCCTGCGGATCTCGCGTACAAACACACGGGCCACATCCTGAAGCGAGACGGTAAAGTCCTTGGGGCTGCTCAAATAGGGACTATTGAGGCCGTAGACAGCGCCCTTGAGCCCCATGGGAGGCAGCCCGACATAGCTACTTGCACTGCCTGAGCCATCTGGAAGAAGGAACAGGGCCGGTGCGGCAGAGCATGGGTTTCCCTGCAACAGGACGGCCTCTGCTTCTGCTGTGTGGGAGGCTGGGTCGCTCCTCTTTGTAGCGGCACACAATGACGCTGCCTCTGCAACGGCTTGCGCGAGCGCCTGCGGCGACGTGTGCGACTGCCCACCCAAGACCGTCTGGATGTCATGGAGTGTTGGGTGGTCCAGAAGGAAGCTCGACGGCAGGACACGGCCGGTCTGGGCCTTGATGGTGCCGAGGATGGACAGGGACAGAAGGCTGTCGACGCCCAGGTCGGCCAACCGTGTGTCGTCCTCAATCTCGGCTGTGTCCACGCCCACTTCGGCGGCAATGATCTTGCGGAAGAGCTCCGTGGAATGGCCGTTGGCAGGGCCCGCGTTGGGTGTTGCGTTGGGTGTCTGGCCGATGCTGCTGACCGGCGTATCCGCCTGCCTGGGCGAGGCCGTGCTGCTGGCACGGCCCACGTCGTCATCGCTACCATGATCGGACGCAGGCGGAGTGGCCCACAATGTGTCACTGTGTGACCCGCTGTTCGGGGAAGCAGCATGGGCAGGCGGCCCCGTGATGTCTCCGGCAAAGTAGCCACGAAGCTGGTCGACTCCATGGCACTCTGTGAACAGCGTTGCTGGCAGTTGGCGGCCGAGAAGAGCGCCAAGCTTGGCAGTGATGGCGATGGCGAGCAGGCTGTCCACACCGAGATCGGCAAACCGGGCGTCGTCGGTGAGTTCAGACAATTCGATGCCCACCTCGGAGGCGATGATGTCCATCATCTGCGTGAAGACAGTCTTGCTAGCCGGCAAAGGTGCCGGCGTCTGGGGCGACGCCCGTGCGACGGCCTTTCCTTGTGTAGGCGCTGCCTGGGCCACCTGTGGCACGGCTGGCTGGCTGACGGCTGCATTGGCATCACCCAGAGGCAGGAGATATGGGAGAATCGAGCGCTTGATGCGCTGGAACCTGAGGCCCTCGCACACGGCGACAACATCGTTGCCGTCAAAAAAGTACACGTCACCAGACAGCACACCGTGGCTCCCGGTCTCTTCTTGCATGCGGACATAGCTGCGGTACGTCGTTTCGGCCGCTAGCTGGCCCACGACCCTGAGGCTGCCCCAGCCGTGGAAATGAAGACGGAGTCGGCCGGTGTCGTGTCGGCGCCGTTGAGGATGAAGCCAGACAAGTGCGCGAGGCTGTCAATCCAGTAGGGGCTCAGCGTAAAGACGCCGTCATCGGCCTCGTTCGTCCGGAATCGCACCTTGGCAGCCGCCTCGAGCTCGTGGCTGTCCATGTACACCTCCTCGAGGCCCTGGTACTTGGGTGCATAGTCGACAAACGCTGCAAAGAGCTTGTACACCATGGGCCGCAGGAGCCTGTGCGCCTGTCCACAGCCGGATGCCTCAACAAGCTGGTCCATGCGCGATCGAACCAGGTAGGCGTTGCGCCTCCACACGGACTGCCACACGGCACCGTCGCCAAAAGACACTTTGCAGTGCGCATGCTCGACTATGGCGGCGTCGGGGCCATCTTGGCTGCTGAACGTGACGGACACAGTACCGGTCGACGCGTCCCACTTGGCGGCCGTACGAACAATCTGCTTCGTATCGCCAGGCTGGACCAGCAGGGGCTTGTGGATTCCCATGGTATGCACATCCATGCACAGCCCGAGACCAATCGGCTGGCGTGCCTTGATGCTGCTGGACCGCGACAGACGGCGAATGTAGTCGGCGGCTGTGAATGCCATGTCGCCCATGATGGAGCTGGGACAGAGGCCAGCGCCGTTCACCAAGTGGCCACGAAGAGCCTTGTTGAGCTTGGGCTCAACAGCATCCGTGGCGAACGTGACGGCAATGCCGGAGTCGCTGACGGTCTGCGACACAATGCGGTGGATACCAGTGGTGGCCTCGAACTCGGGGAACAGAGCACCCGCAACAGCAGGGGCTGTCACGGATTGTGGCCGGTGGATGTGCCGTTGGCGGTGCCCGCAGCATCGCCCTTGCGGAGCGCCCAGTCGCCACGGTACTGGATCCAGTAGTTCTTGAGGTCGAAAGCATACGCCGGCAGCTCGAGGAGGCGGAGCGACGACTCGAACGCGGCATGGTACTCTTGCCAGTCGATATCGACACCAGCCTCGTACGTGCGAGCGACCGCCTGCGAAAAGACCTTCCAGTCACTCTCGCCACGCCGGAGAGAGGGCACCAGCACGGCCGACTGGGCGCCATCGACCGACGCCAGAGCGGAGCGGGCCAGACCGATGCAGACGGGACTGGGGCCGTCTCGATCCAGACAGCCTGGCTGGCTTGGATGGACGTGTCCGCGAGCAGAGAGTGCACGGCGTCCTCGTACCGGACCCGGTCGCGCATCTGGCGCACGAGGTAGGTGCCGTCGATGGGGCCAGCCGAAGAAGCACCCGCAGGCAGCAGCGTGCCGAGCATGGTGGAGGCAAAGGGAACGGAAGGCACAGCGTAGTGCGCCTTGGCCGCGAAGAGGAAAAGTCGTCGACGACGGCGTCCATCTGTGCAGAATGGTAGGCAAACTGGACGTCCAGCAGACTTGTCTTGGCCGGTGCCGCCTTTTGCAGCGCGGCAATCTCGACGGCAGGGCCACTGACGACCGTGGCCGACGGGCCGTTGGCACAGGCGACCTGACAGCGGCTGACGTCGGCGGAACCGCTCAGCAGGACTCGGCCTCGGCGACACCGCACGCCATGGCCAGCATGGACTGCGTGCCGGGCTGGCAGTGGGCCAGCATGAGGCGGGCCCGGTGGCCGACGAGACAGAGGCAGTCACTTAGGGAGAGAACGCCGGCCGTGCACAGGGCCGCATACTCGCCGAGGCTGTGGCCAAGGACGGCGGCCGGCACGACCCCAATCGACTTCCAGAGGGCCGCCAGAGACAGCTCAACGGAGACAATGGCAAGCTGCACTTGGACAGCAGAGGCGCCCTCGACGGCTTCCTCACTCGCAATCAGGGACAGGAACGACGCAAAGCCATGACTGACTGCAATGCGGTCGCAGTCCAGCACGGTCTCGCGGAAGGTTGGCTGGGCCGCATACAGCCCCGAGGCCATGCCGGCATAGTGCGATCCCTGGCCCGTGAAGCAGAAGATGGCAGGCGGGGCCGACGGTGGCTTGTGCGGTGCCATCGTGGCAGCCGGGGCAGCAACGGCAGACGCGAGGCTGGAGACGAGGCCATCCAGCGACGAGGCGACATGCGTCTGCCGGAGGCCGTGGTGCATGCGGCGCGCGGTGGTGGTGTAGGCCAGGTCCGCCAGGCGCGCGTTGGCGGCTGCGTCGCTGCGCAGGTACGCGAGGAGCCGCCGGGTGTTGCCGGCCAGGGCGGTGGCCGTGCGCCCAGAGACGGCGACAATGTGGTGCGTCCGCGGATCCGCCGACGCCGTCGCACGCGCAAGACGAGGCGGCGCGTCCTCCAGGACCATGCTGGTGTTGCCACCGGCCGCGTCAAAGTTGTTGATCAAGACACGGCGCTTGCCATCGCTGCCGGGACGCGGCACAAACGGCGTCGTCTGCAAGGCAATGTGGGTGTTGAGGTCCTTGAGGTGGGCCAGCTTGGGGTTCAGGCGGCCCTTGATACCGACGTGCGGTGGGATGGCGTTGTGGCGCATCATCAGCAGCACCTTGATGAGCGACGTGACCCGCTGGCCGCCTCGCCGTGGCCCAGGTTGGGCTTGACGCTGCCGACATACAGTGGCTCGGCCGGGCCGCGGTTGCGGGCGAGCACGTTTGTAACCGACCTGGACTCGGTGGCGTCGCCGGCCTGCGTGCCTGTGCCGTGCAGCTCGGCATAGTCGATGTGGTTGGCGTGCAGGCCGGCACGGTCGAGCGCGGCCTGGAACAGGCGCTCTTGGGTGGCCGCGTGCGGGTGGTGATGGAGATGGCCTCGGCCGCGTGGTTGGTGACGGCAGAGCGAATGACGCCCAAGACGTTGTCGTTGTCGGCGACCGCGTCCGCCAGCCGCTTCAGCACCACCACGGCCACACCGTCGGCACGCACATAGCCATCCGCCTCCGCGTCAAACGTCTTGCAGCCGCCCGTCTTGGACAAGAAACTGCCGCGGCTGAGCCCGGCAAAGAAGTCTGACGTGGTCAGCAGGTTGGCGCCACCGGCAATGGCCGTGTCGCAGTCGCGTGCCAGCAGGGACGTGCAGGCCAGCTGAATGGACGCGGCGCTGGACGAGCAGGCCGTGTCGACCGAGTAGCTCGGGCCCTCCCACCCAAAATGGTAGTTGAGCCGGCCCGGCCCAAAGGCACGGATGCCGCCCGTGATAAAGTACGTGTCGACGTCCTGGCCGGCATTGACTTCGCGGTAGTCGTCGCCCGTCTGGCCGACAAACGAGCCGATGCGGCGCGGGCCGACGACGGAGTGCGGCCGGGTGCGTAGCCGGCCATGTCCAACGCCTCGTACGTGGTCAGCAGCAGCAGGCGCTGGCCCGGATCGGTCTGGGCGGCCTCGCGCGGCGACATGCTAAACAGGCGCGTGTCGAAGAAGCCCGGGCGGTCGATGAACACACCATAGGGCGTCAGCGTGGTGTTGCGGCGCTGGCCGGTAGGATCGCAGTGGGTGTTGACGTCGAAGCGGTCGGGCGGATGGGCTCGTGCAGGTCGCGGCCCTGCTCCAAAACCTGCCAGAACTCCTCCAGGGTCTCACTCCCAGGCAGGCGGCTGGCCATGCCGACAATAGCAATGGCACGATCGCCCGGTGGCGGGGCCAGGCCGTTCCGAGGGGAGGGGGAGGAGAGGGAGAGGGAGAGGGAGAGGAGAAAGGGGTCGGCGTGGGCACTGCTGACGCTGGATCGGCCAGAGTGTGGACAGCCATGTCCTGGGCCGCCAGATAGCGGGCAATGGCCTTGGTCGAGTTGATGGGCCCATAGGAGACAAGTGTCACCTCGCTCGATTTCTTTTTGGTGGTGGTGGTGGTGGTGGCGGCGGTGGTGGAGGCAGCCAGCTCAGAAAGGCCCTGCATAGCAGCACCGAGATCGATGGACGCCTGGAAAATGTCGTGGACAACGTCGGCAAACAGGTCGGCCATGGCCGTGCTGGTATACTGCCGACGGCCGGCGCTGGCTGCCAAAAGTGTCACGTCCGAGCGCCGGGTGCGGCTCAGAAAGGCCCAAGAGGCATCCTCGTAAAACACCTTGTCGAGAATGTGCTTGGCCGACAGTGGCGGGAGATGCTGGGCATGGAACGCCGCCGCAATGGGCAGCGGGACGCGCTTGGTGCCCTGGAAAACGCTGGGCTCTGTTGCAAGAGGGCAGCAGTCGCCGATGGCGGGCCGCTCAATGTGATGACAGACGGTGACGAAGACGAGGACGAAGACGATGACGAAGACGAGGACGAAGACGATGACGAAGACGAAGCCGACGAAACGTACACTCGGCGATTGGCGGCCAGCACATGCTTCTGGTTAAAGTCAGCTAGTGCCGCGTCGATGGCGGCACGACCGGCGGTCAAGTTGGTCACCAGCGTGGCCCAAGCCGTCGTGGTGGTCGGGGACGCGCCCGACGCATCGTCCACGCGGGCCGTCCGGCGCACGCCCTCGTAGCCAACATGAAAAGCCAGGACCACGGCATCGTCGGCCATGGCCAGGACGTCAGACAGGCTGTTTGGAGCAGGCGACGGTGACGGCTGCCAGGAGCCAGTGCACGTGCCCAAGACGGCCGTCCCTGCCAGCCGGCGTGGGTTCTTTTCGAGGTCGCTGGAGGTCAGCAAGGAGCAAGAAGAACTACAAGAAGAAGGACAAGAAGAAGGACAAGGAGGTGGGAGGCGGGACCGTACACAATGACATGCCCAAGCTGGGCCATGCAGAGCAGAGCTGCCGACAACGCCGGGCTGATCTTGCGGAGAACGGGCTCGACGGCCGTGCCAGCCGCGCCGTTGCCATCACCGTCACCGTCACCGTCACCGTCACCGTCACCGTCACGGGCCGGGCTGGCCCGCCCACCGCGCCAGCTCCAACGGTGACGCAAACGAGGCCGGGCACTGGCGACGATCGGCCGCCGGCAGGCGTGCAATGGCAGCCCGCAGGCGGTCGGTGCTCGTCTCCAAGAAACGGCGCAGGCGGCACTGTACAGGCTATGGACATGGAGGGACTCGATGGAGGGCAGGACCTCGCGGTCTGGTCGCCGAAAAGGAGAGCAGTGGTCATGGTCGTGGGTGTGGTGATCAGTGGGATGGAAAGAGAGGAAGAGAGGAAGAGATGATGAGAGGATGAGAGGATGAGAGGACGAGACAACGAGAGGACGAGAGGATGAGACGACGAGACGACGAGACGACGAGACGACGAGGGGACAGAGAGGAAGGAGAGTCTGCAAAGAAGGCCTGATTGTTGACTGGTGTGGTTGACAGGTAAGCTTGATTGGTTTGGGGGCAAGTCATGGGAGGCGCGTCACGTCATGGGACGTTCTTGATGGGTTTTGCCTGCCGTCCTCTTTCAATGCTGTTCTTTACTGCAAAACGCGAGGGATGGAAAGAAAGCGATGATGAAGCAGACTATGGTATCCAACAATGCGGACAGAAGAGGACATCTTGGAGAGGATATATATGGATGTTTCTACCAAGTGTTGAGGCCGTGGTGATGTCGCTCTCCCGGCTCTTCTGGCCCTTTCGATTGTTTGGCTGTATGGAGAGCCGCGCCTCAATGACGCCTCAATGACATTGCATGTCAGCATCAAGGTGAGAGCCAGCAAAGGCAGCGAGGCCAGCACGGATCCAAGCGAGTCGAGGCCCATCCCGCAAGTTGGGAGCAAAAAGACAGAACGGGAAATCAAAGAGCGGCGGGGAGTCCATCTCGATGAACGAGGGCCGATGCACTGAGCCGTACGCGTGTCGATGAAAGGGGTAAGAGATGGGCGAAGCTGCCAGGCAGACGGCTATGGGCGCATGGCACATGCTCCGCGTGATGACATATGCCGTGGTTCAGTCTTTTTTTACTTTGCCAATATAAGACAGGAGGCAGAGGTCGACATGGCGGCCAGAAGACCACGGGAGTGGAGGAGCGGACGACCTCGACCGAGCGCTCCACGCCAATGGTCGATGCTGCATGGGGAAGAGGACATGGAGAGACGGGCTGTCTCTGACGGGACAAGGCGGATGCAGTGCCGGGCCGAACCCGGGCACGGTGCCAAGAGATGCAGACATGTGCAGGCAGAGGACCACGCCCCAAAGTCATGTCAGTGGCAGGGACCAGGCGTAGGGCTGTGCCTCGGATACGGTCTGCAAGGCGTGGTCGGCGTCACACTCGATGGCCAAAGTACGTCCGAAAGGGAAAGGGGAAGGGGGCAACGGCAGACGGCAGACGGCGAGGGTGCGTATTGCACGCGCGAGGACAACGTAGGGCAAACGTCGTGGCACGTGCAGACGGTCGACATGCACGAGCGTACAAGATCCAGGCGGAGCCACGTCCGCGGGCGAGTCAAGCAATCCGAGGACATACGGGACAGTCTTGGAACGGGCATCAGCCAATGGGGACTTGTCAGAAGGAGACCTGCCCAGCAGGAAAGGTGGGAGGGGACAGAGAGAGCTGGCGACACAACACAGCCCGCAAAAGAGAGACCTGGGACGGGGCAGCCGGCATCTCAGCAGCGTTTGCAATGGCAGCTGGGCGATGGCACTGGGACAAAAGGCAGTGTTGCCAACGGCCGAGGACGGGAAGCATGTACGACGTAGCACGCAGGTAAGAAAGGCACAGCATCGTCAACAAGGACCGGCTTCGCGTTGACAAGACTGGCCTTTATGACGAAGGCATGTCAGATGGGAAGCACAGCATGAATGACGTTCAGGCAATGAGTGGAGGCAGAGTGTTGGTTTCGGCGCTGTGTTACGGTGGTCCGTAGAGCTCTTTCAGGGTTCTCCAAGGCTCTTTTGGGCTCTTTAGGGTCTTTAGGGTCTTTAGGGTCTTTAGGGTCTTTCGGGGTCTTTAGGGGACTTTTCAGGAAGTTTCCAGGAAGTTTCCAGGGGTTTAAAATTAGACAAAAACTAAACGGTTCTTAACTTCCCAAACAGGCAATTGCGGACTACGGCGTGTAAGTCGGAGTCCCAGCGAGAAATCCATATTGACTTTTGGCAAAGACTTGCGAGATGACAAGCCGACGTTCGTCAACAAGAGACACGACACATTGACACAGGGCTGCTGCCGAGGAGTAGGACGTCTGCAGTGTCTAGAGAAAAAGAACACATTTGAAGGTGGAAGAGACGGCAGACTGATAAGCCACGGCACGCGTCTAGCAGTTGGAGAAGGAAACGAATGGTACTGGACTAGCTGGGAACTTGATGCTGGACTTGAAGACTGGACATTGGGACTAAACATTGAGACTGGACGTTGAGACCGACATTGCAATCAGACACCAATCACCAGACATCCGACACTTTGCTTTCCTTAGACGTGCCACAGAGCTACACATCTCTCAAACTTTGCTCGGAACCACCAAGCTCACTGCCAGCTACCAGCAAGAA
The DNA here is from genome assembly GCA_016097075.2 of Sporothrix phasma. Taxonomy (NCBI): domain Eukaryota; kingdom Fungi; phylum Ascomycota; class Sordariomycetes; order Ophiostomatales; family Ophiostomataceae; genus Sporothrix; species Sporothrix phasma. The sequence continues at coordinate 314,453 of JADMNG010000015.1, read as the reverse complement.
GGAGCTTCAACAGTCCAATAAGCCATCCAAATCCTGATCGAGACTCTGTCCGAACGTCTCTTCGGCTTCGTGCTGTTTTAATAAGGGGCTGCCCCTTTGGGTCAGATGCCAGTCTGGCCGTTGTACCGTGATATGGCAGTTTGTGTTCCTGTCCGGTTTCTTCCCACTCCCTCCCCTTGGCGTTCTCTTTCCCTCCTGGCTGTTGTCTGCACCCAGTCAGAAGGGAGTCCATCGTCGACGCCTGTCTCTTCCATGCATCTGATGTTCCCAGACACCGGAGACCACCCACTCGCCAACGCAACGTATCACCGGCTTCAGACGGCCTCGCAGCGGTTCTTTGGCACCGTTCTTTCTTCGTCGTGTATGGCTGATCAACTCCTGCCGTCCATCCCCGGCACTTCTATCCTTGGATATGGACCAGAGCCACGGCGATGGGCTGTAGAGGAGGTACGCAGAGCTACAAGACGGAGAAGAAACGTGAGTTGACGGTCCGTATCATAAAACAGAGCATGCTGCCAGCCATGTCTGTCCAGGTCCCCAGTCCTTTGCAAAACCAAAGCACCTCAGCTCTGTACCCTCCAGCGGTGACCTATCTCTGTCCTCCGTCCCACGCCCCTACTCTCCTCGCCATCATGAGCACCACTGAGGCTGCTGGCCTCCGGCCCGGGGGCGTGTCTCTGTCCACCGCCGTCGTTGGCCTGGCTGCTTTTCTTCTGGCCGTCTGGCTTGTGCGACGGGACCGCCGTCTTGCCCACATCCCCGGCCCGGCCTGGTGCCGTCTCACCGACGTTCCCCGCCTCTGCTGGGCCTGGTCCGACCGCATCCACGAGACCGCACATGGCCCTGCACCGCCGGTATGGCGACCTGGTGCGTGTTGGCCCCAACAGCGTCAGCATCGGCACGCCGCGGGCCATCCAGGCCGTCTACGGCACGGGCGCGCCATCTGCCCAAGAGCGACTTTTACAGGGTGCTGCAGCCGCTGGCCCACGGCCGCGTGGTGCAGGGCCTGTTCAACACCCAGGACGAGGCGCTGCACCGGGCCCTGAAGCGGCCGATTGCGGGCATCTACTCCATGACCAACCTGGTGTCGTTTGAGCCGTACGTGGACACGACCATCCGCGCGCTGCTGGCGCAGGCTGGAGGCGAGGTCACAGGGCGCCGGGGCACAGACGCTGGACCTGGGCGCGTGGCTGCAGTTTTTTGCCTTTGACGTCATGGGCGAGATCACGTTCAGCCGCCGCTTCGGGTTCCTGGACACGGGCGGCGACGTCGACAGCATGATCCACGACATTTACGGCTTCTTCACGTACGGCGCGGCCGTCGGCCAGATGCCGCTGCTGGACCGGCTGTGGGCCAAGAACCCGCTGGTCAACCGGTTCCTGCCGGCCAAGAACTCGAGTGTTTGTGGCCTTTGCGCAGGCGAGGGCGGCCGAGCGAGCACGGGCGGCTGCACCGGGCGATGACGAGGCGGGCGAGGGCAAGCCGGGCGAGGGCAAGCCGGGTGAGGGCAAGCCGGGCGGCAGCTACAACAGCCGCGACTTCATGTCCCGCTTCCTCGAGGCGCGCCGCAAGGACCCGCGCATTCCCGCCCCCTTCTTGACCGCCTGGACGACGTCCAATGTGCAGGCCGGCAGCGACACCACGGCCATTCTGCTGAGGGCCGTCGTCCACTTTCTGCTGACCAACCCGGCCACGCTGCACACGCTCCGGGCCGAGCTCGACGGGGCTCGCGCACAGGGCCGTCTCGGCGCCTCGGCGGCCGGCATCGTGTCCTGGAAGGAAAGCCGCGACCTGCCGTACCTGGACGCCTGCATCAAGGAGGCCGGGCGGCTGCACTCGCCCGTGGGCCTGGCCCTGGAGCGCGTCGTGTCCGCGACCAGGGCCTCGACGTGTGCGGCACGCACGTGCCCCAGGGCACCGTCGTCGGCCTCAACCCCTGGGTGGTCCACCGCGACCGGCGCATTTTTGGCGACGACGCCGACGAGTGGAACCCGGGCCGCTGGATGCGGCCCAGAGACGAGACGCGCGCCGCCATGGAGCGGTCGCTGTTGACGGTGCGTATGCCCGCGGACGGCTCGGGACGTCTGGAGGCCATGCCTTGCTAACGAGCCCATAGTTTGGCGCCGGCCATCGCACGTGCCTGGGCAAGAACATTTCATACCTTGAAATCTACAAGCTGATTCCCACGCTGTTTGCCCGATACGATGTGAGTTACCACCGTTGCCTTTTCTTTTTTTGTTTTTGTTCTTGTTCTTGTTCTTGTTCCCTCGTCCCTCGTCCCTCGTCCTCGTCCTCGTCCCCGTCCTCGTCCCTCCTTGGCCGTACAATGCTGACCGGCAGATTACCTGGGCGACGCCCGACGAGTGGAAGAATTGTCAACCGCTGGCTCGTCTTCCAGCAGGGACTCCATGTGCGCATCCGGCCGAGGGAAACGGGAAGCGGATGCGCGGATCCTCTTGTAGGCGTGTGAGGCACGTCCTACACGCAAGAATGGAGTTGGTGGGTATGGTAGGTGCACGAAGGCGAAAGTCAGAGCAGGATTAAGCCCAACCCAAGACCGAGCTGCCATCGTTGTGCGTCGCCAGAGCGGCACGCTCCCGGCAGAGGTTGAGACGCCGCAGAGGCTCTACGGTCAAGTGTACATCATTCTCTTACAATATGAGCAAGGCCTGGACAAGATGGAATCGAGATTTCTTCATTTCATTCTCAAGTACCATGATCTCGTTTCTTGTTGCAACCATACAAGCACGTTCGGGCGGTCCACCGTGATCCTTTGCCCGGCAACATGACCAGCCGTGATGCGGTGTGCACACCCCACCGTTCCGCCAGACAAAACGAGAGACAAGGGACCAGGCCCTTGCGGGCTTCGTCGGCCGGGGACACGTCCATGGTCCCATCTCGTGTCAGGTGCCCCACCTAGTTTCCGTTGATGATGGCCAGCATCTCTTCGGGGTGCTTGGGGGCGGTCGTCAGGTTCTCGCTGCCGGTGGCGGTGATGACGACGTTGTCCTCGATGCGGACGCCGCCGACGTCCCAGTACTGGTCGAGGACGGCCTCGTCGATGAACTTGGCGTGGGCGGGGTCCTGGAGGTAGGGGCGGATGATAAAGTCGCAAAAGTAGATGCCGGGCTCGACGGTGATGACGCTGCCGGCGGGCAGGGTGCCGCGGACGCGCAGGTAGCGGAAGAGCATGTCCTTGTCGGCGTAGTCGGCGTGGCCGCCGGTGTCGTGGGTGTCCATGCCGAGGTAGTGGCCGAGGCCGTGGGGGAAGAAGGCGACGCTGGTGCGTGCGGCCAGGATGTCGTGCTTGTCGCCCTTGAGGATGCCCAGCGCCAGCAGGCCGTCAATGGCCACCTTGTGGGCGTGGACGTGGACGTCGTCCCAGAGGACGCCGTCCTTGAGCAGGGCGATGCACTCGAGCTGCATGCGCAGCACAATGTCGTAGACGGCGCGCGACTCGGGCGAGAACGCGCCCGAGATGGGAAAGGTGCGCGTGATGTCGGCGGCGTAGCAGGCGTACTCGGCGCCGGCGTCCAGCAGCAGGTTCAGCTTGTTGGCCATGGGCTGGTTGTTGTGGACGTAGTGCAGCGTGGCGGCGGCGCGGCCGCTGGCCACGATGCTGTGGTACGCCTGGTTGCGGCAGCCGTGGCTGACGCAGTGGCCCAGGAAGAGGCCCTCCAGCTCCTGCTCGTTGCGGGCCTTGCCGACCTGCGCGAGGACGGCGCGGTGGCCGGCGCTGGACACGTCGTTGGCCTTGGCCATGAGGGCCAGCTCGTAGGGCGACTTGACGACGCGGCACTCGTCAATGGCCTCCTTGAGCAGCGACAGGTCCGCGGTGTCGAAGCCCGCCAAGGCCTTTGGGTCCGACACCTGGCCCTCCATGGCAAATATGACGCTCTTGGGGGACGACGCCGCCTGGGCCTGGGCCTTGGCCGCCAGCGTCGGGTTGACGTCCGCCACGTACTTGACCTCGTCGACGTCCCACTGCGCCAGCGCCTCCTCGGCGCTCACGGGCAGGCCCGACCAGATGACCGACTCGGGTCGATGGGCGGGATAAAGAGCGTCGACGTTTCCGTGGCCATGTCGTAGACATAGTACGAGTCGGCCAAGGGCAGCCCGTCAGGTAGAAGAAGGGCCGCCGCTGCCGGAACGGCTCGGGCTCGTCATTGTCTTCGAGCAGCTTGGTGGCGCGGCTCTCGAGGTAGAGCACGGCGTTCTTGGCCGCGCCGTCGCCGTTGTCCGGGAACTTGCTGCGGATGTACGCGGCGACGCGCTTGGCGTGCGCCTTGGCCGGGTACTTGCCCTTGAGGATCGACGCGTACGCGGGCGTGGTCGTCATCGTGGCCGGCGGGGGAGCTGCATGGGGCGCGATGTGGAAAAGCGGCGAGGCGGCGGTGCTGGAAGCGTGGCCGGGACGACGAAGACGGGTCGAAAGCGAGCGGCAAACGTCGAGAGGGCGATGGTGGACGATGCAAAGGCAGAGAGAGTTGCGCGAGGCTGTCGACAAGCAAGGCGCATGGGTAGGAGGAGGGAGATACGGGGTGCGACGAGGAGATGGCAGCAACAGAGGGGGATGGACGAAGGGGATGCAGCAGGTTGATGCGGCCAGGGATGGATGGGACTTTGGTGAGATGGTTGAGATAGCTGAGATAGCTGAGATGCGCCGACTCTCAATACTTTGTACGCTTCCCTACGCGGGGCACGGATGAGACGCAACAGGCAAGTGGTAACGTGGTGGTCGCGCGAGAGAAGCTCCAGCTCAAACAGGAAGGAGCCCCACCCGGTCGTTTACACGCGGCTTTCTGTACTTCAGCTTCAGGTGCTGCGAGGCGGACTACAGCGGACACAGCGGGGTAAACTGGGCTAAAATAGGGTTCAGGCGCCGAAATGGGCTGGAAGACAGTGGGCAGTGCAGTGGGCAGTGGGCGGCAGAATAGTGGGCGCTCGATGAGTGGATGGGCAGCGTGCAGCGTCTTGGCCTTTGGAAGCGAGTGGAGTGATAGGGAAAGGGAAAGGGAAAAAGGAAAGCGAAAAGACAAAAAGAGAAAGAAAGAGAGGCGAGAGAGAGAGGAGAGCGAGAGGAGAGAGAGAGGAGAGCGAGAGGAGAGAGAGAGGAGAGCGAGAGGAGAGAGAGAGGAGAGAGAGAGGAGAGAGAATGTCTCCAATCATGTCTCTGCCCTTGGCGGCTTACTTGTTCCCTAAGACGGGCAAGGGCCAGAGCAATAGACATGACCCCCGGGGTGCAAGATGACATTTGAAAGGTGTGCTGTGATAGCATGCCACTTCACATAAAGGAAAAAGAAACAGCGTGTTCTTGTTCTCGGATTCAGTAGACGGTCGTCGAGGTGCTTATTATGCGCTCTGCGCGCTTCATGATTTCGTTATATTCACAATTATGGCTGCCCCCGCCTCGCGACAGGGCGACGTACGGACACAGACGCGGTGTCGTTTCTCAGCTGACGCCCACCTTTCTCCGGCGCGTCACATTCAACGAGTCCATCGACGCCATCACCGCCGCCGTCCCGTCCGTGTCCAGCGACCCCACCGCCCGCCCGCTCTTCATCAGCATCCAGTGCTGCCGCATGTCCTCGGTGCACACCGACAGCTCGAACCCGGCCAGGAAACAAAAGTTAATCTCCAGCCGCGCCAGCTCGGCCTCGGTCACGCCGCCCACGCGCGCCATCTTGGTGTGCGCATAGCTGAGGTCCTCCAGCGCCTTCATGGCGACGCGCAGGCCCGCCAGCAGCAGACGGTGCGCGTTGCGGCGCGTGACGGCAATGGCCTTTTCCGAGACGGCCAGCCGATAGATGTAGTAGCTGGTCGCGAGGTAGACGCCCGTGCTCATGGGGCAGAAGCGGTGCAGTCGCAGCAGATACTCGGCAATGCCAATGGGCGGCGCCTTTTGCTGTAAAACTTGCGCGTAATGGCCGAGTGCTGCACGTTGAGCGGCTGTGAGTTGGCGCCAATCACAATATACGGCTCGGCCGGCGGCACCACCAGGATGGGCACGCCGCTACTGCTGACGGGCGTCGCTGCGCTGGGCGACTGGGGTGTGGGTGCCGCGCGCAGATGCACGCCGTCAATCTCCATCTGCATCGGCTTTGCCGTGGCGGTGTTGGCGGCATCCTGGAGCGGCATGGCGTCGGTGGCCGTGCCGTCGACGCGTCGTCACTCGTGTCGTTTTCGTCGCGTGGCGGTGTGCTCCGGTCGTTGTTTAGGGCGTTCTCGCATGGCTGCTCTGCCTTGCGTTTCCGGTCTTCCCGCTCCGCCTTTTCCGCCTTTTCCGCCTGCTCGCGGAGCCGCGCCAGACTGTTGTTGCTCAGTGTGCGCACAATCACCTCCTTCTCGGCCTGCAAGCTGCGCATGTGGGTCGGCGTGCTGGCCTCGTCGTGCAGTGGTGGCGGCGTCGGAGGGATGTCGCCCGTGATACGAACGAGAGCCTCGACGCCTGCGCCCAGCATTTGCAGCGCGGCCAGCGGCGTCACGTCAAAGATGTCATCGGTGAGCGAGGCAAGCCGCGGCGACGACGCATCGCTCTTTGGGTCGTTGCACGACGACGTGAAGAGGCTGGGTCGTCGGCCGGCACGGGCGGTGGTGGGGGCGCGTCGGGCGTCGCGCCAGAGCCACAGCCTTGCTGGCCCTGCTCGTGGTGATCGGCTTCCGACATGATGTGATGCGAGATGCAATCGCGATCCAGCGATATCGCGTGTCGTAGTTTCGTTGCTTTGTGAATGCAAAAATTAACGTTCCGTATGGATGCGGCGCGATCGTGACGGCCGAGGTGTAACAGACAGCGGCGATCGTCTTGTGTCGGGTGTTGCGCGCCGGCGCGCTTTGTCAAAAGGAAATCCCGTACCAGTAATGACTGGGCGAATGGAACAAGGGCTGGAATGTCTTTGGTGGTCGCGATAGCCTGGACTGTCTCGGAGCGGTCCCTACTTGGTGGGCACGGTTGTTACAGTCCGTTACTCAACATTGTTTGACCCGTTCGTATGGTGTTGCTTCTGCGCCAGGATTCCTGGTTTCTTGGTTTGGGCCTCGCTGCTTTGGGCCTCGCTGGTACCGGGTCTCGGTTAAAGCGGAAGCGTGTGCCGGGGTTGTCGAGTGTGCACTTTGTAGAGAGACGCGAAAGCCGACGAGAGGATAGATTGCGGCGTAGGATGTAAATGCCAGAGGGCCGTTGAGCGTAGCAAGCGAAATTGGTCGATTGGATGTATCTGAAAAGTCCGGCACGTGCTTTTGTAAGTAAGGTGAGGCACGTACTCGTTGATTCGGACCGAGAGTGTGGAAGTGCAAGAGGCGCAAGATAAGGTGACGTGAATGTGGCGGTGCGATACGGCGGGGACGAGGTGACGGGAAAAGGGCTTGGAGACAAAGGTAGCAAGGACAGAAGGAAGAAGAAGGGAGAAGGAAAAGGGGAGAAAGGAGAAAGGAGACAAGGTTCGAACAAAAGAAAAGAAGGAAAGAGGCAGATAGGGAGAGGAGGACGGAGATGCCTCAAACCAAACGATGACGATCAGCCGCCTAGAGTCGCCTGCGAGATATAGATAATTTGACGGCAAATTCCTTGTCGTCGCGAAAGGCGTCAGGAGGACGGAAGAAACGTCCGTAGTCCAGGAGAGAAACTCGAAAAAGAGGGTGTACTCCGTAGGAGAGCCGCGACGCAGAGCCGTTAGGCGGGTTGGCGGCCTTGGCGGGTCGAGCGGCTTGGGCTGCACTGGTCTGGAAGCGTGGGAGAATGAGCATGAAATTGCATATTGCACGCCCACGAGACAGTCTGAAGAGGCGAACGGGCCCTGCTGGGCCTGGATCTCACGAGACACTGAAGAGGCGAACGGGCCCTGTTGGGCCTGGATGGAGTCAGGCCAAATTGACAAAAGGCAAGCCGAGACCCCACTGTGAAGTATCTTACAAAGTACTCGTACTCGTACATGGACTGCGGTGCTGTCCCTGTACTCAGTAAAGCGCAGACAAAGACAAAAAAGGGTCGACGGTACGAGGAGACAGTCGGGGCCATGCTGCAGGGCACGGCGGTTCAGGCGCTGGGGGTCTCAAAGGGCCTGAAGACGGAGACTGGAACAAACGAATCGCAAATCTTCGGCGGGCGTGCTAGTGAGCTAGTCGAGCACACTAACTCGGTTGGCCGTGGTCTCGCTCTGTATCTTACGAGTCGTGGTGATGATTGGAAGTGGGCAAAAAGAGGAAAAACATTGAAGAGAAGAAGGATAGGAGAGAAGAAGAGAAGAAGAAAAGGAGACGGGAAATAAAAACTGGGGCAAAGACTGGAGCAAGACAAGAGCAGGAGCAGAGTGGAGCAAGACTGCAGAAGGAAAGAACAACCAGTGTGCCTAGCGTCATGGGAGCTGCAGATTGTTGTGCGTGGAAGGTGCGTTGGACATGTCTCAAAGCAGCAGGACGTTGAGCAAATAGAGGGCAGAGGCGGAGGAAGGAGTGCACGTCCTTGATCGAGAAGGAGCACTCGGCTGCCAGTTGGACTTTAAATCGTACATCGGATATCGGACATTGGACGATACTTTTCTCGAGAGAAAAACCTCGAGAGGTTTCGACTATCTGCCCTCTGCCTCTGCCTCTGCCTCTGCCTCTGCCTCTGCCCTTTTCCTTTACTATTTTTCCCTTGGATGCAGCAAAGCCGACGCGGGCCTAGGTGCATCTGCACGAGGAAGCGCCCGCCGCCCCACATGCTGTTGCGCGCGACGCCGGCGACGGGAGGGCCACCTTTTTTGTTTTGAAGTTGTGTTTTTCTAACCCGTTCGGTGCTCCCACAGAGTCACCGAGGCGGCGGCAGCGGTGACGGTTGCATGGCAAACGGGCAACGGCAGTGGGAAACGGCAGTGGGCAAAGGCAGTGGGCAAAGGCAGTGGGCAAAGGCAGTGGGCAAAGGCAGTGGGCAAAGCAGCCACTCGTCAGGGTATCGTGACATGGACTCGTCGCTTCTTCCGTTCGACGCGGCTGGATCGTGATGACCTTCACTTCGCACGCACTGCGTGTCCCTCACACATTGCCGTCACACCGCCGCTCCCGCCACCTTGCTTTCTGCTCTTAAACCAAAGAGGGCTGCACCAGCTTGGCGTCTGTATTCGGATGGACTGCCTTACGCTGCAGCCAGCGGGAATACAGACGCCAAGCTGGCGCAGCTTCTTGGGTGCGCGTGGCCAGTTGCTCCCAGATACGACGGTACACGGTACGCGGTACGCGGTACGCGGGAACCGGGATGCAAGCCGCCACACCTGGCGTTTCTGGCTCTGTGTCTCGCTGCCCATGTTGACCCCCGACGTCACCCCAGCTTTGTCGCGCGTGTATCCCGTGAGTCGGCTTCAGCTCGGGACCCTTTCCCTTACACGTACTCTGTACAGACGGAGGCGTGCAGTCGTACGTACATGTACGCATGGAGCATATCGTCCGGATGTCCGTGCCCTACTGCACGGTCTTGTGAGTAGCATACTTTGTACGAAATATGTAACATCTTACGCCTGTCGATCTTGGTCTGGTGGTCTCATACCGCCACGGCAGTGCATACCTTACGCCCAGGGTCTTTTCAGGGTCCTCACGGCTCACCCCTGGACACTTTCCGCGCCGCGTGCAGGCCTCTAGCGATCCTTGCGCTGGTCCATGCATCCCCGGCAGACGCCACGCCTCTGCTCCCCGCGTGGCTCCATGCCCGAAACACTGCACGCATCACTCGTTGTAAGAAAGAATCTCAAGGCCGGCTGTGATGCAGTCACATCCAGCACCCATACTCGGAGAGGCTGCATACATGCGTGCAACAGTAAATCGAAATCATGTCTCATTATTGTACCTAGTCTCCGGACCCATTTTTGCTACCCAAGCGCCCCAATATGCAGCAAACGGCCGACGTGCTCTCTACGCACCCTCTGTCGGCTCAACATCGTACTCGACATCCGTCCGGATGACATACTTGGCGCCCTTGCGCACACCCGTGCCCTCGTGCAGCAGCGCACCCCGCGTCTCGCCATGCGGAAAGATGGCAACACCACCCATCACAGGCCGCACCGGGTAGGCATTGAGGGTGCCCTCGACGGCGCCCGGCAGGAAAAAGGTCGTCTCCCCGCCCTCAAACTCGTCGTTCAGGTACACCAAAAAGGTAAACAGCGAGCTCTGCTTCTGGCCTCGGGCGAGTCGTCGTACACGTAGGTGCGGTCGGGCGGATGCCCGACGGCGGCCAGGCACCGTCAATGTGGCAGCGGTACTCGGCGCCAGGCACATAGCGGTACACCCGGAAGCGCCGGTTGATGCCGCGCGCTACACGGCCGCCAAGACAGAGGGGACAAACCGAGAAATGCGGCGCCACAGCAGGTCGTGGAACTGCGGGTCGACGACCCAGTAAAAGTTGTGTGCCAGAATGCTGACATCGCCGTCCTCGCGCACGGCGCGTCGGGCAAAAAGCCGACGGACTCGCCGGCGGCAATGATGGCCTTGCACTCGTCGGGCGTCAGGACGTCCGTGGCCACGCCGAGGCGGGGCACCGTCGGGTGGGATGGTAGGCGATGGCCGCCGGGGCGTCCGGGGCCAGAGGCACAGCGCCCTCTGCGGACGTGTAGACAACCGCCGGGTGGTGGTTGGGCGGTTTGCGCTGTGCGCCCGCGGTGGTCTCGATGACGGGCAGGGCGTCGGGGAGGGTGTCGGCACGGGGCGCATGCTGGAGGATGGACTGGTCGAGGACAGAAGCGTAGACCTGCTGCCGGTCGCCTGCGGGCCGAAGATCCCAAATGGCCTGGACGTGAATCGCCGGCGTGCCCGTAGCCGCCTGGGCATAGCGGCTCAGGGCCTCTGGGTTCATGTCGATGGGGCCCGTCGCACGGAGAATGGCGTCGACTACGAGGAGCCGCTCCTTGGCTTCGTCGGGCCGCTCGGCGGCAGCGGCCAGTCTCTCGCCCGGGGCGGTGGACAGGCCGCTAATGATGTCGAGATCGCGCACCCAGCGGCACAGCGCACCGAGTTTCAGCTCTTCGCCCCGGTTAGCGCATCTCAGCCAACAGGACCCGGGCGTCCATGTATTTGCCGTCGGCCAGCGCCGCCGAGACGCGTGCCGTCAGGTTCGTGCCCGCAGCATTCACCCCCGTCGTGCATGCCTGGCGGAACGCATGGACGGCGCCCCGTAGGTCTCTGCACTGTTTCGACTTGATCACGGCGGGATGTGCGGCCAGCTCCCGGAGCGTCTCCACTGTGATCTCGAGCTCTTCGGTCGAGGTGACCGACTGCAGGCTTGTCGGTTCGGGCGGTGTGTCGCTCGGCGGCGAGATGGGGCGGGCAACTTTGGGCGCCTTCAGGTCAGGCTTGCCCTGGGCCTGCGCCTTGCGTTTTCGTGATGTGGATTTGGCCGTCATGGTGTGCGTGAACGATGGCCGGTGTTGATGCAGGCGACTGGAGTCGGACGAGTCTGCATGAGGAAAACCGTTTCACGGGGTCGAGAAGGGCACGTGATCTGCACAGTGCACAGCACAGTTCACACTGTCCGTCGAGTCTTATCGCGCCTTATCTGACTTCCCGGGGTGCGGGGAAGGAACGACGTCTCCTCTCCGCATGGCGGATGCCGGTGATAAGCGAGTCATCGTTCCATGCCACAGCCGACGACTCGTACCTGGCGACATCGACTAGCCAGGACCATCTCCATCATCGGGCTTGCAACGCTCGGAGCCTCACGACCGTGCGCCAAAACCGGGGACTGATGCCTACGTAAATGGAGAGCGCGACGCGGCGTTCACTTTAGGCTCTCTTGCCAGATTCCATGGTCGGGTGCGTCTGAAAAGGGCAACAGCGTCACATGCGCGTTTGTCATGGCAAGGGTCGCAGCTGCCCCTGTTGGCGTCCCGGATGTATGAAGGACACAGGTTGCAGCTTCCGCTTCTGGTAACGATCGTGATGCAGTGCCTCTTATGACAAAGAACAACTCTCCACAGGGAAGCTGCGACCTGCGAAGCACAGGTGCCCATGTGAGCAGCTCGACACTCACCGTTATTGCTGTCTCTGAATTGTGATTGGCTTGTCACGGACCTTTAAAAGGGAAGCTGCCACCGTCCTGTTCTGACATGGCTCTTTCCACTTATACAACTCCTTTGATCTCGTCTTTGTGATTTTGACTTTGCCCAAGAAGACTTCATTCTGTCCTCTGACACATCGTCGAGGCCAAACACAATCTGGAGCCCCGTCTCTAGGCCCATCCCACGAGCTTCACGAGTCCCACACGCTTGCCCGAATCTGCGTCGCGTTGTCCATTGCGGAGGTTCTAGCTGTTACGAGTACGTCGACCAGAACTGCCATCTGATTGTCCGATCTGAATTACAAACTTCTGCATCTCCCTCCTCCTCCCCCCCTTTGCCTCTCACCCCGAAATCGGTACGTCCACCTATCAGAGTCTATACACAACCACCTCTTTCCAGCCCGCAATGCCACTGCCGACTGCGCCCCCGCTTTTGGCCTTCCCACCATGCCACGCTGCCCGCATGGGTCGCACTGCGGCTGCGAGCAGCTCCGGCGATGGTTGGCCACAAGCAGCTCGACTCTGCCAGGTGCTCGGCTGCATTGCGCCGGCACGTCACCATTGTGCCGGGGCGGGCAGGTTTCGGTTGCCAGGACGGGCTCTGCTGCTTCTGCGCGCTTCATTACCTATACACCGTCTAATACAAACAACCGCACGTTGAAGAGCAACACCAAGGACAAGATCGACAACGCTCGCCCACCTCGACCATCCCAGGCATTCTCTGCTGCCACTCAGACGCGCGCCGCCAGCACAGCCACGAGTGACTCGTCCCAGCTTCCCGATCCCAAGATGTATACGACGTCGTTTGCCTTCTTTGAGGCGCTGTGGGAGGCGGGTGTGACGCACTGCTTCGTCAACCTGGGCTCCGACCACCCGAGCATCATCGAGGCCATGGTGCAGGGCCAGCGGGAGAAAAAGGACAAGTTTCCCAAGATGATTACCTGTCCCAATGAGGTAAGGCCACCCGCGCCCACATGAATCTGCTCCCGTCACCGACTCACCACCCCGACACAGATGGTCGCCATGTCCATGGCCGACGGCTATGCCCGCCTGACTGGCAAACCGCAGTGTGTCATTGTGCACGTCGATGTCGGCACGCAGGGCCTGGGTGCGGCCGTGCACAACGCCAGCACGGGCCGTGCCCCCGTTCTCGTCTTTGCCGGCATCAGCCCCTTTACCATTGAGGGCGAGATGCGCGGCTCGCGCACCGAGTACATCCACTGGATCCAAGACGTGCCGGACCAGAAGCAGATCCTGGGCCAGTACTGCCGCTACGCGGCCGAGCTTAAGACGGGCCGCAACGTCAAGCAGATGGTCAACCGCGCGCTCACCTTTGCCAAGTCGCAGCCGGCCGGCCCCGTGTACCTGTGTGGCGCGCGCGAGGTGATGGAGGAGGAGATTACGCCGTACCACCTCAACCAGGACAACTGGAAGCCGGTGCAGCTCGGTGGCCTGCCGCCGTCGTCGCTGCAGGACATGGCCGCGGCCCTGGCCGGTGCCAAGGAGCCACTGCTGATTACAGGCTATGCGGGCCGCAACCACAACTTCTCGCCCGCCCTGGTGGAGCTGGCCGATGCCGTGCCCAAGCTGCGCGTGCTCGACACCGGCGGCAGCGATATGTGCTTCCCTGCCGACCACCCAGCCTGGCTGGGTCTCCGCTTTGGCGCGCACGATGCCATTCGCACAGCCGATGTGATTGTGGTGGTGGACTGTGACGTGCCCTGGATCAACACCGTCTGCGCGCCCAAGGAGGACGCGCGGGTGTTTCACGTGGACTGCGACCCGCTCAAGAAGATGATGCCCGTGTTCTACCTTGCGGCCGAGCAGCGCTTCCTGGCCGACTCGCTGCTGAGCATCCAGCAGCTCAGCGAGCACTTTAGGGCCAGCCCGGTCGCGGAGACCTCGGGCAACGACGAGCGCGTGGCGGTGCACAAGGCGCTGCTGGCCAAGATTGACGAGGCCGCGCAGCCCCAGGCCGACGGCGGCTTCGGCGTGGGCCACTTGGCCAAGACGCTGCGCGAGACATGCCCTGCGGACACGATCTGGGCCGTTGAGGCCGTGACGAGCACGGGCTTTGTGCACGAGAACCTACGGCCCACGCAGCCCGGCCAGTGGATCAACTGCGGCGGCGGCGGTCTGGGCTGGTCGGGCGGCGGCGCGCTGGGCATCAAGCTGGCGACCGACTACGCAAACGGCGGCGTCAACAAGGCCGCTTCGTGTGCCAGATGTGGGCGACGGCACCTTCTGCGTGCCGGCAGCGTCTACTGGGGTCCAACGCGGCGTCAACAGCGTTCGTGTGCCAGATTGTGGCTGACGCACTCTTGTCTCGTGCCGGCAAGTCAACTGAAGGGTAGCGTGCGACGGCATCGCTCCTGACGCCGCTTGGCAGACGCAGACTAACAAACGGACATGTAGGCTGGAACGCCCCCCGTCGGTCGCTGCTCCTGGTGCACCCCGACGGCCTGGGCGCCAAGGCGACCAACGAGGAGATTAACATTGAGTTTAGCCCGTCGCCCGACTACGGCGGCATTGCCAAGGCGGCCGCCGCGGGCGACCTGTTTACGGCGCGCGTGGACCAATCGGCGGAGCTGGAGAGTGTCTTGAAGCAGGCGATTGCGTCGGTGCAGAGCGGCACGAGCGCCGTGGTGGACTGCAAGGTGGCCATGGGCTGCTGAGTGGAAGTGGAGGCGGAGGCGGAGGCGGAGGCGCCGATGGGCTGGTGTAGGAAGGTGTTCGGTGATGCAATGTCGTCTCCGTCTTCTCCCTGCCCGTGCCTGGGTGTGCGGCTCGCAGTAGCTTAGCATGTGCCTGAGACGGGTGTACTGCACTTGTTCCCATTCTCGCAGTTCCTCGCCCGAGCTCAACCTTGCCAGGTCTACAGTACTCAGCTGTGCGGGTAAAGGCAGCGAGCGTGGAACAGCAGAGCCGTACGCGGGCGGATCGATTCAATCCAGGAGTGCCTTTGCACATGTGTTTTTGAGAAGACGGAACTCATAACTACGATAGGAAACCGAGCTCGTTGGAGAGTGTGCTCGGTTCGGTCAAGTTTCGCTGAATTTACTCGTCTTCGAAGTACATGCAAAACCAGTGTGCTGTGGAAGTTGTCTTGACATCCTCTCGACAGTGGCAACTCAATCTGCCCGATCCTCTCTTGATCTCCCCTGATCTCCCCTGATCTCCCGACAATCTGCCCGTGCCGTCGTAGCAGACCACGCTTCAGCCATCGCCGTGTGGCTGCCAAAGCAGACATTTCGTCCCATCTGGCCTATTTCTAGCCTGAGCCAGAAATCTCCACCATGATCAACGTGCCAAGATCTTCATCCGATATGGTGTAATGGTTAACATCTGACGTTTTCACCGTCGAGCTCGGGGTTCGATTCCCCGTATCGGAGTATATTTTTCTTTTTTGCACCTGGAAGCTTGAAGCCTGGAAGCCTGCATGGCCGTTGAACGCTCAACTGTCGCATGGCAACGGCCAGAGTCTCTTTTTGTAGGCTGTCTCCTGGGTCCGAGAACTCGCCGTGACCATATCGTAGCCCTTGGGAGCGTCAGATCCACGTAGCATCTTGTCAAGCCGAGGTCTTTGTTGTCGTTGTATCTACAAAGACGGTAGCAAGAACAGTGGTTTCAGTGCATGGTGCGAATTGACTCGGCTTAGCACAAACATAGTCAGCAGCCCTGTATCAGCTTGCGAATACTTTGTAGACAAGAGCGTCGAGAATCCACAAGATCCATGGGGATCTGGCGTCGGCACTTTGAGCCATCATCTCCACTTTCATCGTCCGACAGCCAACCACTACGCAGCAGGACATGGAGAGCCGGCCAAGTCTCCGGCAACAAGAGAGACAGAATGCGCTCGCACGGATTAGATCACAGTGTGCCTACTCCATGCGTGGGACTTCACCTGTCTACTTCGTAGTTGCAGTCACCAACTGCGCCGGGACGTGACATCCAGTACAGAAGCCTGGCTAAGCTGCGTCAATGCACGGTAAGCTGTCTCGCTTTGAGGTCCTTCTGCCGGTTTTACTCCCCGTGAGGTCCTTCTGCCGGCTTTCACTCCAACAACTAAACATCGATGCACGCACACGGCATCCCGTCCAGTCCAGCGCCAGTCAAGCAGGTCGATGGATGGCACCAAACGTCTCTGACCTACGAGTACTTTGTAGAGTGGCCTCGGGCACCCGTGCGCAAGACTGCCTGACCGTGCCCCACGGCCAATGGCTGCCGGCAGGCGTCTTTTCACAGGGCGGCCGCGCAGCTCTCTGACACTTCCACCGTCTCGTCGGGACGCCGGGTGGCTCGCTCGGACGACTGCGAGGCTGGAGTGACGCCGTGTCTCGGCAGTGCGGCTCTCCTAGGTGAGCTTGATCGACGCTGCATCGCGATACTGTCAAGTTGCGTCTTTCGAGTATCGTCCTTCATCTCCAACAGAGTGGAAAGTCAGAACAGGAATGCCATTGCCGGTCCTCTGTATCCATCCATCACGTCAGACGGCTGGCCATGTTGAGTTGGTCTCTGACCCTGAACGCTCCATTCGGTTACCGAGCCGGTGGTAGCCCGCGACAGCTGTCATTGGCTGGTCGGACGGCTCGGCGGGTCCGGCCTGCAAAGTACGTAGGGCTGGCCTCGTAACGGACTAACCGCACTGGGACGGCAAACAGCGGCGGCTCGTTCGGCCTGGTCCAGCGTTGATTCCATACCATCTTGCCGACCTCGTTCGTCTCCGACGTGAAGCCGCTGCCTTTCTCCATACTCTGTACACCCGGAGCCACGTCCATGTCTTTTCCGTCTGCTCTTGTCACGCCTCGGCCCTGTCGACCCCCTTCGACGCCCCTTTCCACCCGCTTCCCGCCGGTAACGCGGCTGCATTGGCCTCGCATGGACAAGCCGCCCAAGAAGACGCGCGAGAGCACGTCCCGGGTGCGCACGGGATGCAGCACGTGCAAGGCGCGGCGCGTCAAGTGCGACGAGACGAAGCCAGTGTGCCAGCGATGCGCCACGGGCGGCCGAGCGTGTGCGTATGCGACGGCCCCGGCCGTGTCGCCGCCGCGCCTGCAAAACGTCATTACCGTCTACGTGCCGCCGCCGCCCTCGCCCGTGGACGGCTTGCCGGCGCTGTTTGTCAACGACGCGCACCTCGACTTCTTCCACCACCACATCGCCGCAAGCCTCGACGGCCAGCTCGATGCCCGCGTCGGCTCGGCCTTTTGGGCCACCACGTGCTGCAGCTGGCGCAGGCCGAGCCGTGCATCCGGCATGCCGTCTCGGCCGCCAGCCTCGTGCACCAGGACGTGCAGCTGTCGCTCGGCCACCCGGCGGGCTATGTGACGGCCAACGGCCGCGCCCAGGAGGCCTGGAAGCGGGCGGCCCGCAGCCTGTCGGCGCGCATCCGTACGCAGCCCGACTCGCACCTGGTGCCGCTGGTGTGCTGCCTGCTGTTCACCCTGATTGAGTTTCTGCGCGGGCACGCGGCCATGGCGATGCTGCACGTCGAGAACGGCTTCCGCATCCTGGCGTCCCGGCGGCCGCGGGCCCCCAACGCCGTCGAGCAGACGATGCTGCCCATCTTCTCGCGACTCAACGTGCTGTGCTCCCTCGCCGGCAAGCGGCTGCCGCCGGCCTATGGCAGCATACGCGACGGCCCCGCCGGCGAGGCCGACGGCCACGGCCCCCGGACGCGGCGTCGGCATCGGCGTTTGCAGACCTGGCCGACGCCGAGCGACGGCTGACGCCGTCGTGGACACGTGCATCCGCTTCATTGCGCAGGCCAGCGGCAAGGCGGCCGCCTTTGCCATTGACGTCGACGACTTTGCGGAGCAGACCCGGCTGCGGGCCCAGCTGGACGTCTGGCGGCAGCGCGTCGACCGGCTGGTCGCACACACTGCACAGACGCCAGAAACAGGCCGCGGCGGCCGGCGCAACGAGACGCCTGCACCTGCTCATGGTCCACTTCAAGGCCGTCTACATCTGGCTCGGGGTCTGCACGACCGCCAGCGAGGTCGCCATCGACGCGTACCAGGCCGACTTTGAAGAGCTGGTCGACCACGCCGAGAAGGTAGTCGGGCCGGGCTTTGGCTCGCCCGCCGAGCACCCGCCGGCCCTGGTGTCCTTTGACATCAAGGTCCTGGGCCCGCTGTACTACACCGCCTTCAAGTGCCGGCACGCGGCCACGCGGCGCGGGCGCTCGACATGCTGCAGTATGTGCCCCGGCGCGAAGGACTGCTCAACGCGCACGTCGCCTACGCCACCGCCAAGCGCGTCATTGAGCTGGAGGAGAGTCTGCTGGACGACCGCGGCTGGCCCCAGGAGGTGGCCCGCGTGCACGGCTGCCGCTGCCCGACGACGAGTCGCGCATCCAGATTGTCGCACCGGCGACGGCGACGTGCCCATGCAGCTGCGCGGGCGGCACAGGACATGAGCATCGTGCTGAGTCCTGCGCACCCCGCCACCCTGGAGGCCGAGTTCCGGACCAAGCCATGGGCTTGGCCGGGCCCTACCATGTCTTCAAGAGCACATTACGCCGTGAGGGTGCCCCCACGGACCACGACCAGGACCACCCAGGCTGCACGCGGCCAAGCTACTGTGCTGGCGCATCGTGCCGCGCACGACACCGAGTCGGCGACGGTTTGAACGCACCAGCTGGCATCCAACGGCCTGTCGTCACGGACAGCCCAATACAGCCCGACCCCTCAACGGGAACTCCTCTGGAGGTGCACCCTGCCGGCGTGCCTTTTATGCGCTCGCCGTGCCCGTGCTCGCTGTTCTGCTGCGGCTTGGTGGCTGTTGCGTCGTCGGCACCGGCACAGAGGCACGCTTGTTTGCATCGCGGACATTGTCCATGCCACAAGGTGGTGGACAACTGCACAAGGCCAACATGGGTCGACAAGCGTACCTTGTTGATGAGCTTGGACGGCGGCACGACATGCTGCCAGTACGCGACGTGTCGGCACGCGTGTCTCGCCTCGGGTCGAATTCGCGAATGCACTCGATCGGCTGGCCGAAGAGAAGTCGGCATACACAAAGCGGCATCAATGTGTAGATAAAGTCTAGCAAAAGACTGCTCTAGCTGCAAGTCGGGATCGCGCGTCGTATACCGTGTTTGTGAGGAGACTCATGACTCGAGATGTCCGTCATTGTTGAAGCCTTTTGTGTTCAATCTCATGTTGAGAGTCGCCGACAGACGTTCACCGAGACACAGTCTGACTGTAAACCGGCCATGTAAATGCGACGACGCGACCATACGACAGACAAAGACAGAATGGCGAATGAGACGACAAAATACAAGTACAGAATACAAGTACAGAATACAAGTACAGAATACAAGTACAGATTACAAACTAGAGAATACAAACTACAAAACACATTGATTGTTGCCTTGCGGCTTTGGGTCGCTGGGTGGTGTAGGTCGACGGCCCCTAAAGACAATGTCAGCTCCACTGCTCAAAGCATCGCGATGGTGAATGCAGTCATGTCAACCAGGGCGACGACAAAAGTCGTGATGTGGAGGCGATGGCGGCAAAGGAGCACTGCACAGGCTCGCCTTTATAGTGTTTTATCCGTGTCTGAACTCTATCCATACAACGACCAGTGGCGCAATGGTACCGCGTCGGATTCCAGTCAAATGGAGCTTCCGAAGATTATCCGTTCGATTCGGGTCTGGTTCAGAATGTGTTCTTTTTTGTATCTTTTTTTTCTTTTTCGGCGAGAATGTCCGGCATTCATCCGCTTGAGATTTTTTTTTGCCTTGAGGACCTGCTCTGCCGTTCATGTAAAGAACAGAAGAAAAACAGAAAAACGAAAGAAAAGAAAAGAAACCGTAGCCCATTTTTTCCACAGTTCTCCAACACATCTTTGCTCCTTTGCTTCATAGTACCTGAAAATGCTCGACGGCTTCTCTGCTGCGTACTTTGTATATTCCCTCTGTCGCACATGTCCTTCATCTCTTAACATACGTTGCTCTGCTCATATTCGATGCTCTTTGCTCACTACTTTGTACTCTGTTCTGGTTCGCCATGACGAGGCGATGCATAAAGCGGGTCTCCGAACTAGGCCGAGCCGCGCGACACTAACACGACGAAAATAACGAAAACAAATGGGCGAAGAGCCGGACAGCCGCCACGTCCGGTTACGACATTGACTAGGAACGCACTCGCTGGCACCAACGACTTGTCCAGTTCATCAGTCTGTTGCATGCACTTCCTGGGTCGCATCCACTGCCGATCATCACAGGTTCCCAAGGCTCGACTGACACGACAAGCGGCATATAGGCGTATCGTATAGCGTGCAGGTACAGCGAGCCGGCTTCCACACCACCTGCCAGCGGCAACGTTCCGACGACCGCAACAGCAACCGGCTGGCCGTCTACAAATACACCCGCTTCTCTCGCCAACCGCCGCTGGCACATGGCCGAAGCCGACGACATCCGGCCGGGCCGGCATGCCCGCCGACTCCGAGGACGAGACGGAGAGCAGCGGGTCGGACGACCGACTGATGGTGAGCCGCCACAACGCCGCAACGGGCAGTGTGCACCCGCGCCCGCTGGCTAACGTGCAACCTCGTGTAGGAGCGCCTCGGCTACACGCCCGTCCTGAAGCGCAGCTTCAACCTGTTCCACAACTTTGCAACGTCGTTTGGTGGGTCCCGTACTTTGTACAGCCTCGTCGTGTCATGTATGCAGCCGGCCACTCGCTAACCCGCTAACCCGCCAACGTGCCAGCCGCCCTCTACTTTGTCGGCGGCGTCCGCGTGACGTTCTCGACGGGCATCGCGGCCGGCGGCAACCTCGCGTACTGGACCAGCTTCCTGGTCAGCATGGTCTTCACATTCATCACGGCGGCGGTCATTGCGGAGATCTGCTCGTCGCTGCCGCTGGCCGGGTCCATCTACCTGTGGGCGGCCGAGGCCGGCGGCCCGCGCTGGGGCCGGCTGTTTGGCTTTGTGGTGGCCTGGTGGAGCACGACGGCGTGGACGACCTTTTGCGCCAGCAACACGCAGGGCGCCGTCAACTACATGCTGTCGGAGACGGTGGTCTTTGGCCTCGACGTCCCTCGGACCCGTCCGACGTCCGGTTCCGCGCCGTCCAGTGGATCTGCACCGAGGTCATGCTGGCCGGTGCCTGCGCCTGGTGCCTGCTGCCGCGTACGTTGTCGAACCCGGACGCGCACAACCCCGCGCCCTTTTGCTGATTTGCGATTTGCTGACTTGCTGACTCTGCCACAGCGCGCGCCTTTCGGTGGATCTTCTCGCTGTCGACCGCCGTCATGCTGCTCGACTTTGTGCTCAACCTGGTCTGGCTGCCCATCGCCACGCGGCGGACGCTCGGCTTCCAGACGGCCGCGCCGCGTTCCTGAGCACCTACAACGGCACGGGCGCGCCGCCGGCCTGGAACTGGTGCCTGTCGTACCTCGCGACCGCGGGCATCCTGATTGGCTTTGACGCCTCGGGCCACGTCGCCGAGGAGACCAAGAACGCGGCCGTCAACGCGGCGCGCGGCATCTTCTGGAGCACCGTCGCCAGCGGCATCGGCGGCTTTGCCGTGGTCGTCCTCTTCTCTTCTGCGTGCCGCCGGCGGACGTCCTGTTCTCCTTTGGCGGCGCGCAGCCGTTTGTGCCGCTGTATGCCGTGCTCCTGGGCAACGGCGGCCACTGGTCATGAACGTGGTCTGCATCGTCGCCCTCTGGCTCAACACCGCCATTGCCGTGCTGGCCGCCTCCCGGCTGGTCTTTGCCGTCGCCCGCGACGGCGTGCTGCCCTGCTCCTCGTGGGTCGCCCGCGTCGACGGCGGCCAGCCCGCAACGCCGTGCTCGTCGTCTGGGCCGTGGCGTCGCTCGTCACCTGCAGCATCCTGCCGTCCGCCGTCGCCTTCACGTCGCTCGTCTCCATGGCCGGCGTGCCCTCGGCCGCCGCCTACGGACTCATTGCCCTGGGCCGCCTGCTGCTGACCCCCGCACCTTTCCCGCGCCGGCCTGGAGCCTGGGCCGCCTCAGCCGGCCCTTCCAGGCCGTGACCGTCGTCTACAACGCCTGGGTCGTGGCCGTGCTCTTCTCGCCCTACGTGTTCCCGTCACCGCCGCCACGCTCAACTACGCCCCCGTCATGATGGCCATTGTCACCTCGTGGCCGTGGCGACCTGGTGGTGGTGTCCTGCCGACAGCTGGCTGCCGAGCCAGAGCATTGAGAAGATGCTGGAGGCCACGGCACAGGACGCCGGGGACGGTGCAAGTGGTGGTGAGAGCGGGGCCGAACCAAAGAGTCCGTACCAGGAGGCGGGCAGCCCGTGTCAGACGGAGAAGACGTCGGGATGGGCGAGGTGAGAGCGGAGGGAGCTGGACGACATACGAGTAGAAACATAGCCAAGACCGTGCATCTGTCCATCCCATTGACCGCCCTATGCTCCCAGGCCACTAACGCTGTGCTGCTATTGATCTCCCGCCGGTGCACATGGCCCCGCCGTGGCCCAGCTAGTGTCGCTGTAGCGCTGGACATGCCTGGACCCTGACTGGACACGTTGCGTGCCGCCGAGATGGGAGAGTTTGGGCAAAGTGGAGTCGAGGCACGCGAACAGAAGCCCTTGCCGTCGCTCGTCTCCAGCAGCAAAGCCTCAGAGTCCATCCCGACACCCTTGCCATTTGCCATTTCATTTGCCATGGCCATCATGTCTGCCGCGAGTCGGCCACAATGGCACCCGCCCCCGTGTTTCACCTGCGGCCCTTGCGGGGCTGGATGAATGATCCCTGCGCGCCCGGCTACGATGCCGTGACCGGGACGTACCACCTCTTCTACCAGTGTACGTTGCGCACAGCCCAGGCCGCTGTCCGCCGGTCCGACCCAAAGATTCGACGCTGACGCTGACGCCGACGCTGACGCTGACGCGACCAGGAACCCAAAGCACTGCGACTGGGGCGACATCGCCTGGGCCACTACACCAGCCGCGACGGCCTGCGCTGGACGCACAACGGCACGGACCCTGTGCTCGCGCCGTCGGAGCCGTACGACGCCTGCGGCATCTTCACCGGCTGCCTCGTTCCGGCGGGACCCACGGCGAGACCGACGGCGCGCTGACCGTCTTTTACACGTCGGTGTGCCACCTCCCATTGCCTGGGCCCAGCCTACACGCGCAACAGCGAGGGGCTGGCCATGGCGAGCTCCCACGACGGCGGCCGGACGTGGACCAAGAGCGTCGACAATCCCATCCCTGGTGGGCGAGCCCGGTGGCGTCGACGTGACCGGCTGGCGCGACCCGTTTGTGGCCGCCTGGCCGGCGATGGACCGGTGCGTGGCATTACGGCGGCGGCGTCGTCATCGGAAACGACCGAGACGACCAAGACGACCGAGACGACCAAGACAACGCTCTTATGGCATCGTCTCGGCGGCATCCGCGACCGGGGCCCGGCGCTCTTCCTGTACGCCGTCGCGGCCGACGATTTGCGGCGCTGGGACTACCTGGGCCCGCTGGTCACCATGACACAAGGCGCTAGCCCGCCCTCGCGCTGGACCGGCGACGGCGCCAGAACTGGGAGTGCGGCAACTTCTTGACCCTGGGCGACGGCGCGACGGCGCGCGACTTTGTGCTCGTCGGCACCGAGGGCGGCCTCCCGTCGGTCGATGCCCAAGGCCGGCCGGTCCACGGCTCGTCCCTGCTCTGGATGTGCGGCCAGCGGCACGCACCGGCGACGGCCCCGCTTCGTCCCGACGCCATGCGCCACAGCGCCGACCACGGCCAGCTCTACGCCGCAGCTCCTACGAGCACCCGTCACCCGGCAGCGCGTCGTCTGGGCTGGCTCAGGGAGGACGCGCTGGCCCAGGCCCACCGCGCGGCCAAGGGCTGGTGCGGCGTCCAGGCGCTGCCCCGCGAGCTCTTTCTCTGGCGCCGGCCACGGGTGCTCGGCGCCATCGCGACGCCCCTGCAGGACATGGGCTCGCTGCTGGTCACGGCCGCCGACAACCCCGCAGCCGGACACACGGTCTGCACCCTGGCAATCCGGCCGCTTCCCGCGCTCGAGCAGCTGCGCCGCGGCCGTCCCACGACGTGGCGGTGCATCACCGGCCGCGCGTCCGCTACCACGCCCCTGGCCGCCTGCCGGTCGACGAGCTACGAGGTCGAGGCGTGGTCCGCATCGTGCCGGGCACGCATCCCCAGCGCGCCGGCTTCCACCTGCGCCACAGCGCCGACCACGCGCGCCGCGTCACCGTCGCCTTTGACGTGCAGGCGGAGACGCTGGAGCTCGACCGCAGCGCGACCCACCGCGAAGAGGGCATGCCGCGGGACACGCTGCGCGGCCCTTTACGCTCTTCCAGCACGCCGACGAACACGGGGCCGCCGCCTGGGAGCCGCTGCGCCTGCGCATCTTTGGCGACGGCGACACCATTGAGGTCTTTGCCAACGACCGCTTCGCGCTGTCTGCCTTTGCCTACCTGGAGGCCGGCTTTACCGGCATCAGCGCCTTTGTGGAGACGCATGGCGACGAGGCGGGCTCTGTCGAGTTTGAGAGCATCCGTCTGTGGGACGACATGGCCAGCTGCCTGGCGTGAAGCTGTGAACCGGGCGTGGCAGGAGTGGGAGCCGTACATGCGTATGTGGAGTTCATGTGGTGCGGCTGCAGAACAGAACGATCCAATGCAAAGGCCTTATGAACAGTGTCCGTGATGGCACTTGAATTTCCCCTTTTCCTTCTTTTAGTGACTACTATTTTTATCCGCGTGGTGGACAAACCATATGAGACTAGACTTGGCCCACTCTTTCTTCTTCCTTGTCTTTCTTAGAGAGGTCCTCAGAGACAAGAACGAATGCGCTGATGCTACACGGCCTTCCAGTAGCGATGAGAGGCAGACAAAATGCAAAGGATGTGCCGTCGGACCGCGCGGCTATTGAGGGCGGGCGCAGCTGGACCCTGGCGGCGCACAGCAAAGAACACACACACCAAACCAAACCAAGAAACCAAGGTCACAAGACGCGTCCCTGGTGTCGAGACGGCATCAGGAAAAACGTCCCTACAACCACAACAACACAAGACCAAAAAGAAAGATGTGGAGGGAGGTCGTGATCAGTGTCGTATATCGGTCGTGGCAGTAACGAGAGTATCGGAGTGTTTATGCTGGCGCACAGTTCCGCCTGCCCGGGCGGATGCCCGAGCAAGCAGAACCTCAACTGTTAGCTGTCTCTCTCACTCTCCGTCGCACGTACCAACTGTATGAGATCTCCTTTGATCAAAAGGAGACGCGTTCTTGTTTGGTGGTAAAGGCGATGATGACTCTGATGATAGCTAAAACTAAAAAGAAACGATGATACAGAAAGATGGATCCTGAGAACAAGATGTTCCAGAAGCCAACGAAATAAACAGTCGCAGATGAGATAGCAGTGGGTCCAGGTCCAGCCTACAAGAACGGGATACAGGATGCTGCAGAGCCCACAAAGGCACCTGAAAATGACTAGTAATGATCACTCGCCTTGCACACCTCCAAAACTACTACCATTCTCAACACAGCTTGGTCAGCCTCCAGCATATCCAACCGCCTGGTGTATCTTACCAGTA
The DNA here is from genome assembly GCA_016097075.2 of Sporothrix phasma. Lineage (NCBI taxonomy): Eukaryota > Fungi > Ascomycota > Sordariomycetes > Ophiostomatales > Ophiostomataceae > Sporothrix > Sporothrix phasma. The sequence continues at coordinate 288,903 of JADMNG010000015.1, read as the reverse complement.
ATATTCAACGATTCTCAGGCCCAGTAGTATGGAGGATTTTACCGTAGAAATAAGCGCCATTTTACTGGTAAACGCCCACTGTTGTTTAATAAAATTCCGCGGTTCTCGACTAGTAAAGCCGTATAAACGATGACCAGTAAAATGCTTGTGCCGTTACCAGTCAAGTTCAAACATCTTACTGGTAAACGCCCTAAATTCTGACTAGTATAATCCGCGGGACAGTCCAGTAAAGTCTCCTGTCCACCTACTGGTAAAACTGCGTGTAATATCCCGCGGAACCTGACCGTTACCAGTAACATCCCCTACACTCTACCAGTAATATCCTGCCCGTTTTAACTAGTAACATCTTCCTCTTGTAAAGAGTTGCCGCCTGCCAGAACGTTACTAGTAAAGCCCTACATGACTCTGCGACCCAAAATTACATTGTAATTACTAGTAAAACCCAGTACCAGCAACTGCTTCCCAATACTTACACTGCGTCAGTTTCAACTGCACGCCAATCTCTGCTGGTAAATGGCCTCGCCGATGCAATGCACTTCCCGTCGATCGAGCTTCGAGTTCAACCGCCAGAATACACAGCCCTGCATCTACCTAATCGCATCTCCAGATGACTCATGTTCTCCGTCACGTTTCGCCTCCCTATCGCATTCCTTTTTGGCAATCCGGCTTTCCCAGCGACGATGTACGTTTATGTATTCTTATTCGACCCTCACGAGCATGTCCACCAGATCTGCGCTCACGAGGCAGATGAGATATAACGCCCCGGTCTGTGGTGTAAAGAATAGTAATTGAAGTAGATGCGGTCAAAAGAAGTTCTCGTTAACTTCATCTTGTTTCATTCGCGTAAAAACCATCCTCCTCGAAAAAGTACAATCTGTAGTTCTCTGTCCCACTGTGCGTATTGAGTATCCAAAGCCCCCAAAATAAAGAAACATCAATAAAAATAACGCTGTCATCCCTTCCTCTACAACTTATACTGGTCCGGCGACCGCAAACTAGCAACCACGTCCTCGTGGCCGGCCTTTTCGGCCCACGCCAGCGCCGTCGTCTTGCTCCTGGTGCTCATGATACTCGTGTCAGCACCCTGCGCCAGCAGGTACTGAACTGCTTCGACGTGGCCCATCTGCGCCGCCTCGTGCAAGGGGGTGCCATGGTCGGAGTTGCGATATTTGTGGGACGATACTTCGTCGCCGGCGTACAAGGTCATGTTCAGTGGCGCGCCGCGTTCCAGCAATAAGCCGAGCATCTCCACAATGTCGCTGGCGGCCGCCACTGACCGTGTGCCAGACTGCGTCCGCGACTTTCGCTTAAGGGCATGGTGTAACAGCTGTCCCCGGTGGACATCTCCCCCCATTCGTCTACTAACTCCCGCACCAGATCGAGCGAGGTATGCTCTACGGCCTGGGACATACCCGTGATATCAATGTACGGCGGCCGTTCGTTAAGGCTTGCGCCGTGGGTGATCAACCATATAACCATGTCCCGGTCTTGGGCGCCAAGGTGTAAGAGCGTTTCCAGCACGTTGGGGCCGGCGTCGATCCGTTGATTAATGTCCCACCCGTGCTCAAGAAGGAGGAGGAGTACATGTTCGGAACCGGTATCAATGGCCTCCCGCGCCACCAAGTCTGTTGACTGGTAGGGGAACGGGTACGGCACAAAGAGTTCTTTCAGGACGTCGGCCTGGTCGTTTCGGGCCGCCTGGCTGATGACTGGCAATAGCTCGTGGATGTTGTATTGGCCCGGAAACAGCTGGGTCCGATCCGGAAAGTGTGTATCGAGGAGCGCCCGGACGGCATCACCGTCGTCGGCGGTGACGGCTGCTGTAAACTGGTCGAGGATTCTTTGTGGTAGTATGGGCCCTAACCGCTTTGCCCCGCAGGCTTGGAACTGCCTGCGAATTCGCATATGTTCTTTTAGTCGCGCCGACATGATGTAGTTTTGTTAATGTAAAATGAGAGAGATCTCCCAAGTAGGAGATGACGGTTGAGAGAGCAATGCAGTGTGGCTGAGCTGATCCGGAAAGCCAATCCGTCCGAGAACGTTATTTACCCCGCTTTCTCTCCTTTAGACAGCCATTGCTACGCCCTCCTTAGCACTGTTGCCTAGTTTTACGACTCAAACGGACACGGTAAAAATGGGTAAAAAAGAGCCTGCCTCCCTGTAAAATCTGGCAAAGTTGTGTGATTCGATTTGTATGGCCCTGTCGCGATATCTCTACCCCCTCCCTTTACTTCATGCGTTTCCACGGCACCTGTTTCTTGACCAAGACATAAGATCGTCTACCGTTATAGCGGGTCGTCCGGTACATACACAGTTGGTGCCACTTCTGGTCCATTCGAGACCACAACTACTGTGCCTTTGCCGCTACGATTGTGATTTATCAATTGCTATTTTAGTGCTAGGTACGGAAATTGCCGCCTTGTGCGTCTTGGCCAGCAAGAGGCTGCGACGCCTCACGACCTAGCATTGCTTCTGGGAAAAAACCGGTAATTGAATTGTTCGTCTACCGAGAAACGTGATCAAGATCAAGAAATTGACCGAGGCGACGGTGGCGGCCCTCTCTTCCAGCTTCGTTATGTCGTGGACGGAAAAGCCGAGGGCCAGCCATTGACGGCAGCGTACAGGAGACTGGCAAGTGCGTCGGTACGGGCAATGGCTCGCCACAGGCCCCGTCGACTAAACGCGAGCATGGCGAAAGTGCGCGGAGAAGCTCCTGGCTGCTCCGCGACCCAACGACAGACGCTGTATGCGAGCACACCGAGGCCAGCCGTGGCGCACACACCGCAAACGACGACAAGGTAAATCAAAGAGGCATCCATCATTGCGGACCGTGCCTGGGGTGCCCCTCGGCCGGTCAACCATGTCGAGCGGGAGGAGCCAAGTAGCCTTCACGGCACGCGAAATTTGCGATTACGGAAACAGGAAACAGAAAACAGAAAACAGAAACAGAAAACAGAAACAGAAAACAGAAAACAGAAAACAGAAACACAACCGCCATCTAGCGCTAAACAAGCGCCGGCTGGCAGAGGACGGGGGCGCTACTGCGGCCCGCTTCCTTCGCGGAGGTTAATAAAAGACTGGGGAAACGGACAGCTAATATCGACGATGGCGCTAAACAGGGCGCTAGACAGAGTACTACACAAAGCCTGATCGGGCCCATAGCGATACGCGCCTTGGGTCAAGCTCTCGGTTATGCGACTACGGGCCATAAAACGAGCTTTGTTCTCATTTTACCTCACCTAAAACCTCTTAGTTTAAAGTATCTTTGAATTCAAAATCGGCCTCTGACAAGCTACCGATGTTGATGAGGCTGCCTGTTAAGCCTGCTCCTTCATTGTCGTTCGGGACCCGCAGTAGTGGATGAATCCTCAGCTTCGTTAATTTGATACCATTTGGTTTTTCTTTCTTGAGAAACACTCACCGGTTGAGGGTCGGAGGGGAGTCGGAGGACGAGCCGGTTCGGGCTGCTCATAGGCTGGTTGCTATCCGACATGATGACTGATGAAAGGACAACCGAATATGGCTCTTTTTTTGACCGGGTTGGTGGATTTGACGAAATATTTCTTTTCCTGTTCATGGGTGGTAGGGCTGGGCAATCAATGTCTTCAAAAAGATCCTCTCCAAAAGGCGGTATACATGCAATGGCAAGATGGAAGAGTCACTGGAGGGGGTCTGCTATTCTTCATGGGATAGGAAGTGTACTTTCTTATTCTCCTTTCCATTTCACAGGTAGCTCTGCATGTCATCAACGCCTCGTAGAGAAAAGAACATATTGCCCCCACGACCTCTGACAAACGACTCTTGACATTCTGCAAGCGAATTCCTGAACATGATCCCCGCATTGTCAGTCTATATAGGAGCCTTCATTTTTCCAAGACAGGTGCGGTACATCTAGCCAGGTGGGCAGGGGGCCACTCGTCGAACCATGCAGCTAAATATGCCGTGCAGTTATGCCTTTGCGAACTGCGCGATAGACACGACGCTGGTCGTTGCGACCGGTTTCCTGCATATGTGAATTGAGAACCTTCCACCTCTCCATTATGTCTGCATTGGTGTGAGACCTCAGTTTCTCGAGGACCGGAACGAAGCGTTCATCAATAGAAGACTTCACAGCCTTATCCAGCAGCAATTTAGCCTTGTCGAGCTAGATCGACACATAATCATTTAGTCACGTGGACAGAAACACCATGCTGCCCCTGTGCCAAGTTCCTGCATTCTTCATAATATTCGGACAAACCTCTCCCACAAACGACGTACCATGCTTTTCTCATTGATCCCGCAACCCTTTTCTTTCGTATCTTCGGTTCCAATCTGTCGGCCGGCTACGTCTTGTAGTTTTATCAGGGACATTGGCCGCTTTACACTCGGACGAAGACATCATTAGTACAAAGTGTTCATCAGCTACCCTTAGTTCTACACCGGTTTCGGAGGCCATGTCCAGACAGACTGCAAACGCCATATCCCTCACCCTTGAGCCATATTGCATATTGTGCCGGCGGGACTTGCCACGATCGACTTGGAAGCATTGCGTCGGTCGACCATTGCGAAATAATGATACTGAAGAGTGGAGTGTGACATTATCGGCTGTACGTGGGCCCCTTTTCTATTTTCTTATCCCTCATTCAGGCGTGCTCTATTCACCAATTACGTCTCGCAGTCTTTGATACGGCAGCAGACGATGCGCGGTCGGGCATGCCCACGGCGCCCGTTCGCGTCCACGTCTTCCGGGCTGACCTACGCACGAGCAAATGGCCTCCGACGACCATAGACCTACGTGGATACTGAGGGATAGGAATATGAATCCGAAGCATGACGGGGCACAACCTCTCCATGTATCCATCGCCAAACGACCCAGCCAGGATGCCACGTATGTCAGCGCTCACCGTGCTCTGTTCTTTGTACATGGATGCTGCTGGAAGGCGGTACGGCCGGCCGATACGGCACTGCCCTTTTCTCGCCTCTATCAACTAGGTCAACAGACGCGGTCCATCATGCCACGTCCCTGTGGCGATGAGGAATACACATTAGCGCTCTCCACGCTTTCGCCGCCGCGTGCGACCGAGTCCGCGACCGAGTCCGCGTCTAGCCTGGATGTCTTGCTCGCAGAGGCATCCAAGCTGCCGGGTGAACTCCGAGCACAGGTGGCGCGCAATCTGCATGGCGGCCTCGTTGCCTCTCTTCTCCGTGCGCGTGAGACGGCGTCGTTACTACCATACTTGCTGTCACAGATAGACCCAGGCCGTTCCCCCACAACAAACCCAAACATCCACAAAGAACCCTTCTCAACCTCCGTCCACCCAACGCAGATGGCCGTGCAGGATTCCGAGGGCATCTTGTCGCCCGTTCCGTCCGCGTGTTTGGCCACATGTACCTCCACAGAGTTGCGTTTCTGGTCCAGGAACGGTCCCAGATGCGAACACGGCAACGGAAGCGGAAACACAGCGGGACACACACCGACCTATATGGCACGAGCGACGGTCCTCCATGGGATGTGCGCATTCCTATTCGTGACGGAATCAGCATCACGGGCGCCAAGATTTGGATCGGGCCCCTCGGCGCCCAGGCCCTGACACTGCGGTACGAAGACTGGACCACGTCGCCGCCGTTGGGTGGTGTCGGTCGCCCGGGCCCACATCGCTGCGTGCAGACACTACTGTTCGACTACACGGCGTCGCAGCTTGTCGCGTGCCGAGATGAAGTCAAGCTGCTGTGTATCCGCTCCGATGGGGTGGACGACACCCCCGACCTGCCCCACCATGAATGGCCGACACGGTCGCTCTGGAACACTGACGGTACGGAGGGCCGCCTGCGTACGACGACCTCGTGATTGCGGACACGGAACGGTTTCCCGGCCGCCTGCTGCACCACCCAAGCCGTCGGCTCTGCCACTACCTGCCTCTGCAGCTCGGGGATAGAGATGCGGTGGGCGCGTATACGACCGCCTGACGGCATACTGTGCCCACGACGGCATCGTCGGGATGACGGCGCATTTCGGCGGTGACGGGGTCGCGTCATCGGACCAACAACGGCACGTTGGCTGTCGCTGTGGCGTGCCTATGCATTTTCCACTCACACAAGGCGAACGCATCATCTTTGTCGCCCTACAGGCGTGCGAAACGCGTGGCCATCGCGCCGACGACGGGCCGGCACTTGTTGTATGTTACGTTCTTTGCATACCCGCCCCTTTTTCTCTAACCGTGTACTGCACATGTCTTACGAATACATATTTAGTTGGCGACGAACATGGGACGTCAAGCTCTGTTTGGTCGCATCTTTAAATCCTTCACTAGAGGCAGTACCTCGGTCGTACTGACCGAGAACGAGAAAAACAAAAAGAAGAAAGCAGTCCGGGGTCTGTTCACCGACCGTTTAACGGCCGATGGCTGTTGCTGGAAGAGCATCGGGGTGCACATCGACCGGTGGTCAGGTGGGATGCCGAGCCCGTGTCTCCAGCACCCGTTGTGGTCACGTTTCCATATCCGCCCCCGCCCCTGCGTGTGGACGAACCGTTCGTTACAGGAGCCGCTTTTTTCAGTTCGGCCGATCTTGTTTCGGCCAGTCAGGCCGGCATCGGCATTACGCGGCTCCAGGTCTGCCGGCAGGGATCGGGACCACAACTACGGTGTGTCGGTCTGTGCATGCACTTGGACAACGGCCGCGTCGCCATACTAGGTCGCTGGTCACCGACCACCGCAGTCGCGAGCAAAAGGAAAAGCGCCTCGGATCCCACGACAACTATTGTAGACCTTGGCAACAATGTCTCGTCGTATTCGGCCATTACGTTTCAGTTTGCACCCGATGGTGGCTACGTATCCGACATTGTCCTTGGTAACAACGCCGTCGGGCCCTTTGACGTTGTATTTTCCCGTCAGGAATTGAAGGTGAGTGTAGAGTTATGGTGGTGGTGTTATTTTCATTTCTTTTGCCCTCCGATTGTTTTGTTAAAGTTAATGTATTAACGTCATAATATAGTTTATCGTCTGGTGGTTTACAGAGACGAGAGACCTAGTTTACGCCTGGAAGCCGACATACCTCCGTGTCGCTTTTCCCGACCCTCGGGCAACAGCTTTCGCCAGCGGCCCGTGCGCAGCATCGACTCTGATCATCTAGATGATTAATATAAAATCAAATAATTAAGCAACTCATGTCAAGAAGAACGAACCACACACCTTCGCCAAGCTCGGTGACAAATCAATACTAGACACCTTGGGAATTGCCCTGCTTCCCCTTTCCATCAACATCCAATGTCCATGTCCAGTAGCATCGGCGAGTCGCCTTGCCAATATAGATCCAGCAACACTGGTCACCGTTGTCTGTGCTACATATGACCTGTTCCAGCTCCCTTCCTTTCTTGTCCATGGTGCTACCTCTCTTGGGCTTGAGCCGGAACATTGTGTCTGCAATTGTTCTTCCAGGCTTAAGCACCGACACGGCAACGTAATTGTCTTGCGTGAGGTGGCTGCTGGACTTTGTCACCGTGGGCGAGCGCCGCAGCCGCGCGATGGCCTGCCGATTGTGGATGTGGCGGTGCTCCCCGGCTTGGCCGTGGCCGTGATGCACTCGGGCGTGACATTGGCCGCCATCGTCGGGAGCTGGTGGCCAAGGCGGTGGCTCGCAAGGAGGTGGACCCGGTCCTGGAGGCGTACAGCATCCAGCGCTTTGGCCGGCAAGGAGGCGAGAGCTGTGGCGCTGGGTCCGTTGTATCCTTTTCTTTGACCTAACAGCTGGTTTGTGCTTCGGGTGAGTGCTGAGAAGAAGCCGCTCGTCACTGTCATCTGACGATTTACTTACGTAGACGATTTCATGGTGGGATCTTCATCGGACGGCACTGCGACGGCTGATTCTTGTGATAGAACGAGAGACCTGCTTCCCGGCGCGTTATGTGTGGAGGGATCTGCATGTGGTGAGACGTTGGAGGAAGCTCCAGCTTCGTCGCGAGCCACGGACGCGGCCTTTCTGCGCAGGACATGGTTCTCGACGTTTGTTGGCCTTTATCTCTTCTATTGGTGATTGGCATATCTTTGTTCTGGTGACATATCTCTCTTCACTTTTTACTTCATATACCCAACTTACTTCACATCTCCTGCCAACTGCTTCGATACAGTCAATAAACACAGGACGTAGATATGAAGAACATTGGAGAGAAAGCCTCTCACAACTGGACAGTGCTGCAATGAACCAACTTGTGTACAAGTTGTAACAAGACCAATAATGCGAAAGAAGCTATACGAAAAAAGAAGGACAGATAGATCCGGGCAGCAAAAATGACAAAAAAACAATTAATTGCTTCTGTTGCCCAGACGCGGGATCGAACCGCGGACCTCCTGCTTACTAGGCAGGCGCAGCTACCACTGTGCTACCCGGGCCGCTTGATGGTGTATTTTCTGTTAGCATAGACTATGTACACGGGGCGATGGCCATCACGTGCAGCAGCCCGCGCTGGAGCTGCACCAACCTTTAGCGACTGTCCCGCTGAGCTTCGATTTGAGATTCGAGCTTCTTCCAGCTTTCTGTCATCCGCACGCAATCCGCCATTACACCCACCCTCTGAGCCCGAGTACAATTCGGCTTCTCCTCACTCTCCGGCAGCTGCGGTCACCTCTCTTGCCATTCACCGTCATTGGCCGAACCGAAAGCAGACCAAGCTGCTCCCGCCACGCCCTCTTCTCGCCCTCTTCGATACTCGTCACCCCAGCCGACCATGGCTGCGCCCGGTGCCAACAACGGCGCCGCCTCGGACCAGTTTGGCGACCTGCTGGACCGCGAGTCGCAGCTCATTGCCCAGTACATGCAGCACGCGAGCGCGCTCGTCATGGCCGCCACGGCACGCGTGTCGAATCGGTCGACCATTGGCGAGGCCGCGGCCAACCGGCTGAGAATCGACGCCGAGGTGGCCGGCCTCCTGCGCACGGCCGAGAACATGTGTACGCTGACGCGCCGGATCCGCGAGCTGTGGATTGTGGGCGCGCTGCGGGCGTCGGTGCGGGCGACGCGGAGGCGGAGAGCCAGATCCGTGGCGACGTGGCGCCTCTGCTGGCGCAGCTGGAGGCGATGCAGCAGGCGACGCGGACGCGCGATCTGGGCGCGTATGGAACGCACCAGAAGACGGCCACGGGTGGTCCGGTGCCGGCGCCGACACAGCAGACACAGACACAGCATACACAGACACAGCAGACACAGCCGACACAGCAGCAAGCCTCGCGGCCGTCACAACCACCGTCGCAACTACGACAGACGGCACAAGCATCACATACACCATCACAGCCACCAGGCGACACGACAATGTCATAGCGCGCTGTACGTTTTGTGTTGTCACTTTGTGTCTGTACGATATCCATAGCGAAACGTTTTCGATTTAGCCCAATGCAAGACCGTAATGTACTTTCCATGCCAACGCCACACGGGCCAAGACGGCCCAATGTACGGGAATTCTCCTGGACGAGCCCTCCGTCTCCCCGGCTAGCCCTCGCCCTCGTCTGGGTTGTCAGCGTCCTCGTCGGGATCCTCCAGCAGCCCGGCGGGCCGCCAGCACCGCTGCCGCCGTCCTTGCCGCCCAGCCCGCCAAAGCGCTCAAAGGCGGCCGTGTAGCCGCCGGGCACCGCCCACAGGTAGTAGCTCGTGCGGAAGTTGTCCAGCTGGTGGAAGAAGGCGTGGAAGACGTTTTGCGTCTCCTCCACGTCCCAGATGCGGCCGTAAATCTGCTGGTCCTTGAAGGCCTGCAGCTCCGTCTCGTACACGCCAAAGTCCAGCGGCTCTTTGCTAAAGTTGGCCTGCGCGCGCAGGTTGTAGCTGTCAAACACGGGGCGCTCCAGCAGCAGGCCGAAGCCGGGGCGCGGGGGATGCTGATGCGCCGCGGGCCGTAGCTCAGCTCCATGGCCGGGCCCGGGTCGGTGCCGCAGCGCGTGACCATGACGGCCATGGCCACCATCTTGCGGATCTGGTGCATCATGAAGCTCTGGCCGTGCACCTTGAGGGACAGCCACTGGGTGTCGCGGATCTGGATGGGCTCCGGGTTGACCAGGAACGACTTGATGTGGCGCTTGGCCGACGCGTCGTTGAACGACTTTTGGATGGTGTAGTTGTGGAAGTTGCGCGTGCCCTCGTACTGGGTCAGGGCGTTTTGCAGCTGCTGCAGCCGGGCGGGGGTGATGCGGTAGGCACGCTTGGCGCTGATGTAGGCGGCCTTGATGTCGCGCAGCGCCTTTTCCACCTCCATCTTGAGGCTGGGCGTGTTTGTCGGGGCGGTCTTGTCCTCGGCGGGCGCGTCCACGGCGGGTGCGTCCTCGGCGGGTGCGCTTACGGCCGGCGCGTCCACGGTGGGCGCATCCACGGCCGGCTCGTCCGTCTCCATCTTGTCCGCGGCCTTTGTCTTTTCCACGGCCTCCGTCTCCGCAGCCTCCGTCTCCGCGGCCTCCGTCTCCACGGCCTCGGTGTGCTCGACATTCTCAATGTCCTTGTGCGTGACCGTCGTCAGGTCGTCGCCCGAGTGCAGACGCTCCACCACCAGCTTCCGCACCTCGGGGCTCAGTGCGTCCAGGATGGGCGCCACCAGCTCGCGCTCCACCGTCGGCCAAAAGTCCTTGACATCGTCCAGCCGCTGCATCATGCTGGCGTAGACGCTCTCTGTCTTTTCGCCGCCGCCGTCGCCCGCGCCCGCGCCCGCGCCCGCGCCCTCGTCTGCCTTGTTAGCCCACGACACCATCTCCCGCCCGAGGAAACTGTCCGGGTGCGGCGGCAGCAGGGCGTAGCTCGGCAGCAGGTACTCGTACCAGCGCGAGTCGCACGCCTGGTAGCAGCTGAAGCTGTTGATGGTCCGCTGGATGCCCCAGACGCGGATCTGGTCGGGGAGTGCGGCATTGATCTTCTGGACCACGTCCTCGTCCTCCACAATCAGCTTGAGGGAGATGACGTTGCCGGCCGCGTGCACGCCCTTGTCGGTGCGCGCACACCGCACCAGGCTGGACTTTTTGGGGTCGTCGGCGTTGGCCTTGGCAATGGCGCCCGCCTTGACAAAGGCGGCAAACAGGTCGCCCTCAATCGTCTTCTCGTCGTGGTTGATTTGCATGCCGCGGTAGCCCGTGCCGGCGTAGCCAATCATGACGGCGACCTTGCGTTTCGGCCGGCGGCCCTCGGCGGCAATCTCCTCGGCCGAGAAGGGGATGCTCATGTTGGACGGCCGCGGCACCCAAGGCTTGTCGCCGCCCTCGCCGCCGGTGCCGCCGGTGCCGCCCTCCTGCTGCTCCGCAGTCTCTGCATTGCGCCGCCGCCATAGATGCGCCGCCGCTTGAGCGGCCGGTTGTCCGTCTTCCAGGACCCGTCCTTGGCTTGGCGCCGTGGCCGCTGCGGTGCTTGTTGGCGCCGCGGTAGTTGTGGCTGTGCTTGCCTTGGCCGCTGCCCTCGCCGTCGCCCGCCATGGTCGCGGTGGCGGTGCGTAGGCGTGTGGACGTTTGGGTCGGCCTGTACAAGTCCAGGAGGCGCGTCGGAGAAAAGAAGGAAGCGCTGCTCGCTGCGAACGTTGAAGCGGGCGTGCGGTAGTCGTGAATCGGTGCGAGAGAGGCGGACTCGCTCTTGACGGCAACAGAAGTCGTCGGAGAAGGGTTCGCATGTCCAGACCCGACCGATGGTGGCAGTCGAAGCGTGTTACGAGATGCCGTCGAGTCCTCGCCAGGAGTTTTTTCTAGCGTCAAAGCTCCCGAAACGATTAGTCATCGACAAAGGCTGCATCTCGTGCGTCAAAGTCGCATGAGATTGCGGCCACTCCCATTGTCGTCCTCGTACGCGATCTGATGATGCAAACGACACAACACTTGTACTCTGCATTCCCATCGCATCACAGCCGCAACGTTCTCTTGGCCACGAGTATACAAACGTGCTCGTTCCGTCTGAGCAGCATTCGATATTTTGGCGGTGAGCCGTGGCAATAGTAGTCTTCCTCCTCGGACCCCCCCCCTCAGCGTGTTCAGCGTGTTCAGCGTTTCGAACCCGCCACTCGTGGTTGGTCGGTGGATATCTCATTCTTCCAGTCGGTGTTCTGGACCGTCCCTACGAGTACTTTGTAAGAGACTTCCAGCCTCAACCCTGCCTTTGCTGGCGTCGCTAGTCCCACGGGGCTAATCCCTGATGCTATCATGGCGGCGCGCCGAGTCCAGGAGAATGTGTAATTTGTAGATCCCGCCTTGTAGGCCTTGGACCACTGAGCTTTGATCCTTGACAGGTCGCGAGCCTATCGCAGCCTCCAACGCACCTCGTCTCCCTTGCGTGTCGAGTCCGCCGCCTGTCTCAGTCCTGCCCGCGTTGCAGCCGGCCTCTCGTCCAGCTCGCGAGTTGTCTTGTCTTGAGTCGGTCGGGTGGAAGACGCTGAAGCTGAAACTCAAGAGAGGCTCTTTTCTCATCTTTTCTCATCTTTTCTCGACGCGGCCTCCTTGCGTTGCCATCCCTGTCGCTCCTCCGTTTCTCCCTCTTCTGACATCACCAACTCCACTGCCTCGTTGCATCGCTTCACTTCATCTTCGTAACAGTACAGAACAGTACACAACAGTGCAGAAGTGCCTCAAAGACCTCTGCAACATCATCTCATCGCATTCCTGTCTTTGGTCCCTCCACGCTAGGCTGTGCCCCTCGTCACAGCTCGCGTCGCCACGTTGCCCATTCTGCCACCTTTGTCAACTTGCGCACCCTGACGGCCACCCTACCGCCTCAGATCCTGCGCAGACCCTGTCCAGACCATCCCACGCCTCCGTCCTGTCTTCACTCCATCCGCCGTCTCTCCGTCTCTCCCTCTGCCGCCTCCCGTTCGTATCTGCTGCTCGTCCTCCACTGCGGGCGCTATCTTTTTTTCGTCCTTGTCTCGATTCTTGCCTGGCCTGGCGTTGCTCTCTTTTGCCCTTTGTTTCCACGCCGTCACTTTGCTCTGCTGGCCATTTCCCTTTTCCTTTTTGATTTTTGACTTTTGACTTTTTGATTTTTCGCTCCCAGCCGCATCCTTGCCCTTGTTGTCCTGTCTCTGCATCGCCCTCCTCCAGCTCCTTTTGACCTCTGACCTTGACCTCTGACCAGAGACAATGGTCGTGACGTCGGCCGACCCTTGACCTCGACACGTTTCTCTTGTCACCTTCTTGGCTTCCACCACACTCCACCGGCCACCAGCGCGCATCCCCATCGAGGCAGGCGGCCATGTCGACCACGACGACCATGGCGTCTCCGGACGGCGGCATTTCCAACGACACGCGCGGGTGGATCCTGTGTGCGATCAGCGCCATTGGTACGTGACGGTCTCCCGTGCGAAGCTGTCCGTCTGGACACGGCACCTCGACTTTACTGACAGTGTGCTGCAGCGTGTGTCGCCGGCGCGTGCATCGTGTGTGTCGATGTCTTTGTCCGCATGCTGCCGGGCAAGAAGAACTTTAACATCCAGGACAGCAGTGCCTTTTTGTCGTCGTCCATGAGTCTCAGTTTCGGTGTCATGGTGCGTCCCGTCTGCTCTTTATGCTCTTTATCATGCGTCTGCCACGAACCCGGATGGCTAACCTTGCGCCTCCAGATCTTTCCTCCCTCTTCAGCATGCTGCCGTCGTCCAAGCGCTATCTCATTGACGGCGGCCAGAACGACCAGGTCGCCGGCCTGCTCCTGATTGGCGGCTTCACCCTGGGCTTTGTCGGCATGCAGGTCGTGTCCCGCATCATCCACCGCTTCATGCCGTCTCACGTCGTCGACTGTGATCACACCCACAAGGACGACGCGGATGACGACGAGGCTCGCGCCCACTCCCTCCACTCACACGACCATGGCCACAGCCATGGACACCACCCCGATCTCGATCCCGCCCCGGCACCCACGCCCACGCCCACGCCCACACCGGCCCGAAGCCCGCTTCGCGCCACGAAAGTACCTTCTCCAGGGCTCGGACGCTGCTGCGACCGAGTCGACGCCCCTCCTCGAGACCGTGGAGACGGGGATCCCGTCGGCCGCCAGCACGGTTCGGCGGCCGTCTTCTCACCGCCGGCTGTCCGCCCGGAGCGACGATGCCGTCGCCGCGGAACCGGCCACACTGCGCGGCCTGCAGTCCAAGCGCTCCATCTCCAGCCTGCGCGCGCCGTCCATGACCGAGGTCCGCAACCGCGTCCTCTCGTTCGTGCAGGATGTCAAGTCCGACTGCGACGACTCTGGCCCGTGCTACGGCTATACCGACCCCTGCGGACAAGAGTGCAAGCGGACCATGGCCGTTCGGCCGCCGACGTCCAGCGTCCGGGGCAACACCTCGGCCCATGCGCCAAACCCGGCGGCCACCGCCTCGCATAACTGGGAGGGCGCAGTCATCCCGGAAGTCGTGCCCGAGGAGTGCAGCGGCGACACCTGTGCCGTCACCAGCAGGCCCCCGTCCCCCGGCGCCCCCGATACCGTCCGGCGGCAGCGTGTCTACACGGACGACCACGGGCATGACGGCCACGTTGCCGCCCTCGGAGGCGCGTCGTCGACCAGCGTATCCAACGACGAGGCCGGCAACAACGCCAAAGACAAGGACGACGGTGGCCACGGCCATGACCATGGACATGACCCTTTTCACTTGCACTACGGCCACAGCCACGACCACGGGCACGACCACGACCACGACCACGACGAGGCCGGCTCGGATCTCGAAGCTGGCGCCGCGGGCGTCCACCCTCACCACCACCACGTGCCCGCCAACGCCTTTCTGTCCATTGGCCTCCAGACCGTGCTCGCCATTGGCCTGCACAAGTTCCCCGAGGGCTTCATCACCTTTGCCACCAACCACGCCAACCCGGCCCTGGGCTTCAATGTCTTCATGGCCCTCTTTGTCCACAACATTGCCGAGGGCTTTGCCATGGCCCTGCCCCTGTACATGGCCCTGGGCAGCCGCCTGCGCGCCATCCTGTGGGCCGCCGCCTCGGTGGCCTGAGCCAGCCCCTGGGTGCCGGCTGTGCCGCCCTCTGGCTCCGGTACCTGGCCCGCAACGACAGCGACGCGGGCAACGGCACGGCCTATGGCATCCTGTTTGCCGTCACCGCCGCATCATGGTGGCCGTGGCCCTGCAGCTGTTTGTCGAGAGCCTGACGCTGCACCACAACCGGCAGCTGACCATTAGCTTTGCCTTTCTGGGCATGCTGCTGCTGGCCTCAGCAATGCCATTGGCAGCCACTGATCCGTTGCGGCGCGTCTCCCACGCCCCGCTACGCTCGGCCTGTTTTGCGTACGCTCTGCCGGACGAATCTGCGCGTCTTCTTTTGTATTTTCTTTGTGGTTGCTGGTTCTTGGATCGGGCTCCTGGTGGACACGGCCTTGCAAGGCCTTTTCATTTTCTGGGTATTCATGGCACTGGAGTTGCGCGTGCATCTACGGCCTTTTTGGCTCGTCTTGCCATACATCTCGGGTTCTTTTTTGATAAATCATTCTAGGTATTCTGTGGAGGTTCACATACGATGTTACAGGTTCATCGAATCTATGGCCATTTTCAGTTTATTTGTATCATCACTTTCTATCATATTTGTTGCACTTTGACGTGTTACATCCCTCAACTATCAACAAAACACAAGCTCCTTTTGGAAAAGTAAAGATGGATTGGACAAGAGCCTACCGGACGACCTCGATACTTGTGTGTACAAACGGTATGCTTTTGTGATTCCAACTCCCGGGGTATCATTGAACGCCAGAAACAGTCTCAAACAACGTTGGAGTCATCCCCCCATCTTCTCATCCTACAAGAACAGGTTTGGGTCGAGGACGTTGTTGTTGGCACTGCCACTGGCCGCGCCGCTTCCGCTTCCACTTCCGCTTCCACCGTCGGCGCCGTCGCGGCCAATCAACCGTCGCATCTCCGCCTCGTCCACCTGCCACTGCGGGTCGTTGTCGACGAGCACCTGCGACGGCAGCATATGGCTGTCGTGGCCGCCCTGCATGGCCAAGGCCAGGTCCATGCTGTGCATGTTCATGTAGGCTCCAAACATGTCGTCGTCCTGGGCAACAGCAGGCCGCCAACGGGTGTGCCATCGCCATCCATGCTGTCCCCGCCACCGATCCAGAACTCGTCGGGATTGAAGTCGTGGTCGTGGTCGTGGTCGTGGTCGTGGCCGATGGGTGCCGCGCCAGCCGCGTCTGCCGCCACCGCGTGGTCCCGCTGAAGATGCACATTGAGGTCATGGTGGCGCACAAAGCGCGCATCGCAACCGGGCAGGGTGCAGACCAGCGTGCGGTTCGTGCCCAACAGCGCGTCAATGAGCACGTCGGCCGAAGGCGTGGCCAAGCCGTCGGTTCCGACAACACCCGCACCCGCACCCGTACGCCCATACCGGCCCCGCCCATACCGGCCCCGCTGAGCATCTGCGCCGGGGTGGGTGCAGACGGAAGCGCAGGCATGCTGCTGCCGTGCCGGCCATGCGCGGCCGATTCGGCTGCCAGCTGGTCCGGGTCGACCACCAGCACCGCCGGCCCAGGCCGTTCGTGCCGCAGGTGCACGTAGCGAATGTGCTCCTCCAGCTTCATCTTGGACACGAACCCCCGGCCACAGCCCTCGCCACGGGCCTCCCAGGCCGCCAGGTCCGGGTCGGTAAAGCTGTTGAACGTCGTTTTCCGCTCGGCGGCGCCCGTGCCCGTGCTGGTGCCTCGGCCGTGGTCGTGCTGGCCGCATCGGCTCCGTCGTCGCCGCAGACATAGCGCAGGCCCTCGTGCGCCGCGCGAATGTGCACGTTCAGGTTGGCGCGGCGCGTAAACCGCTTCTGGCAGCCCGCGTGCGGGCACGCAATCGTCTTGCGGTCCGCCACGCTCTTGCCCGAGTGGTGCATGTCAATGTGCTTGTGCAGGTCCGCGGGCCCGCCGCAGCGCGTGTCGCAAAAGGGGCAGTTGACGTGGGCGTGGCGCATGTGGGCTTCCAAGAGGGCGCGGGTGGCGAAGCCGACGCGGCCGCCGGCCGGCGTGGGGCCGCACTCGTCGCACCAGAACTTGGGCGCCGCATGGTCGCGCTCGACGTGCCGCCGCAGGGCGCCGGTGCTGTCAAACAGGGCCTCGCAGGGCTTCTTGGTGGCCGGTGCGCCGTTGATCCCCGGCGTGGTGATGTCGTGCGTGCAGACAAACGCGGGAGGTGCAGGTGGTCGACGCGAATGTGTCGTTGCAGCGTCTGGTGCTTGCGAAAGGTGCGCGTGCAGCTGTCGTCGTAGCCGCTGCAGCGGTAGCGCTCCTCGCCCTCGTGCACCGCGGCATGGCGGCGCAGGCGCGTGGCCGTCAGGAACGCCTTGTCGCACACCGCGCACACGTACTGGCGCTCCTGGCTGTGGGAGCCCTTGATGTGCTGCCGCAGGTGCTTCTCCTCCAGGTACGTCTTGTCGCACTGGGAGCACTTGAAGGGGCGGTCGTTGGTGTGCGAGCGCAGGTGGGCCGTGAGGCGGGCGGGGCGGTTAAAGGTCTTGGTGCAGTTGGGCCAGGTGCAGGGGATGGTCTTGAGGTCCGAGGGAAAGCGGCGAGACGCGGTCGAGAGGGCCGTGGTCACCGGTGTCGTGTGGGCGTCCGAGGGGGCAGTGTGGCCGTCCTGGGACTCCAGGTCGTTGTCGGTAGCCGACGCCGCGTTGTCCGCCGTGTGCTGCGCGTGTTCGGGCTCGACTGCACTACGTTAGCTGCCTTTGTCAACACATCTGGCGGTGCGTCCCTCGTCCGTCTGCAACCGACCTTTGATCCTTTGGTGGCGGTCCCGGCTGGGCGACGACGGCCTGTCCGCCAGCAGTTCGTCGGCCGCTTTTCGTTTCATGGTGTACGTCGTCGATGGCGTGTGTTGCCCGTCATTGTCTGCGGCATTCGATGGATCGAGTCGAGCGTCTGGAGCAATGGCCGTTTGCTGTGATGGTAGTCGCCGCTCTCTTCCTGTGCGGTGAAGGCAAAAATACGACGGGCAGAAAAAAGCAAATGGGTGGGGTCGGCCTTATCGATAAGCACGCGGGACTCAGCCACCTGGCTCTTAGTGCAGCTCGGTTTGGGCCAATCAGAAGCCGCACCGCCTCCAAACTTTTTCTGCTTTGCAGGGAAGGAACGCTTCCTGCGGCCTTCAGCCTTTTGCGCCTGCAGACAGTTGCAGGGAGACGCCACTTTTGTCGTTTTGTCGTTTTGTCGCTTTGTTTTTGTCATTTGTCTGGCTTTCGTCTTCTTCACAACACCACGACAGGCGCATCGCAGCTATCCTCACGACCGCCACCGCGCCTCTCTATTCGCATATACACTCGTTTCGCGGTTTTCTTTTTGCGTCCTCACAATGTCGGACGACGGCTACGATGATGTTGGCGGCGGAGGGTAAGTGGAAAGTGGAACAGGGAAGGACGAGAAGCAGAAGGACAAGAAGCAGAAGGACAAGAAGCAGAAGCACAAGAAGCAGAAGCACAAGAAGCAGAAGCACAGGACAAAAGCACAGGACAGAAGCACAAGACGTCGCAAACGATCGCCTGCACGCACGTCACCGCCTGCTAACACGCACCAGCGACGAGCCCTTGTACGATGACGACGACGTCCAGGAGTACTACGACCCCGAAGTGCTCGAGGGCGACGAGGACGGCGAGGGCGCCGCCTACCGCAACGGCGAGGACGACATGGACATTGTCGTGTCGGGCGACCCGTCGGCGGCGGCCAACCAAAAGAACGGCGGCGGCGGCGCCCACGGCGGCCCAACGGCCGCGTCAACAATGTCAAGTCGCTCAAGGACAAGAAGATCCCCAACGAGCTGCGGTCGACGACGCCGTTCATGACAAAGTACGAGCGCGCGCGCATCCTGGGCACGCGCGCGCTGCAGATTAGGTGTGTGCAAGGGCCCCTCTCTGAGCCAGTGCGCAACAGACGGCCGCTAACGAAGCAGCATGAACGCCCCCGTGCTGGTGGACCTGGAGGGCGAGACGGACCCGCTGCAGATTGCCATGAAGGAGCTGCGGGAGAAGAAGGTGCCGCTGATTGTGCGGCGGTACCTGCCCGACGGCTTCTACGAGGACTGGACCTGCGAAGAGCTGCTGCAGTAGACGGCGGCGGGCTGAATCCGTGGCGTCGTGGCGTCCGTGGCGTCGTGGCGTCCGCGGAGGCATGTCAGAGGTGCCGTGTCTGCGGCGGCCAAGTCGTAGACGTGGCGGGACCGGGTCTGCATTTAGCGAAGGCGTTACTAAAATTGACTTTTATACAAAACTCTTGGACCGTTCTTTGGCCCTCTGGACAGTGACCGAAGAACGAGGACAGATGGTGAACACGTTGACAAATCGAATATCAGGGCCGGGCCCGGCCGTCTCCTCCACTATTGCGTCAGGATGACTCTGCATGTCGGCATAGGATGTGGTTTTATTTTGTTTTTTTGTGCTTCATGTCTGGGCGCCTTTCCACCTCTTCCTATCCGTCTAGCATAAGGAGGCGCCGCTGGCTGGGCAAGTCTGCCGACCAAATACGTCTGCACCAGTAAACAAAAACGCCTCGCCAAAGGGAGTTTCCCCTCCTTTTTGTCCCGAAACACCCTCGTCCTCCACGATCCTCTCCGCCCGTGGACGGGGTTCGCCCAGGATGGCAAGGAGGATAGCCTGTCTTTTCCGTATAGTACAGTACACAAACCCACAACGCCAACGCGCAACGAAGCACGAACACGACGAGCCGCAGTCCCGACCCGCTGCCAACAGCTCAGTCTTCGTCCTCCGTGTCCGTGTTCGTGTCACTTGTGTCGTCGGCCTCCTCGTCTGTGCCGCTCTCGTCGTCGTCGTCGTCCGACGCGTCCTTGGCCTTCTTGACGGGTGCGCCCTTGGCGGCGTTCATGATGCCCGCGATGGAGTCTGTCCTGTTAGCACGTGCGTCTGTGTCTGCATCATCGTCGTCGTCGTTGGCGGGCGGCGTGGACTTACCCTCGTCCGGCTCGCTGATCTCGTCGTCGGCGGCCATCTCGGCCGCCTGGCTCGCGTCCTTGACAATCAGCGTCACCTCCGTCTTCGTGTCAAAGCCAATGTAGCTGTCGCACATGACGTGCATCACAAACGTGTACTGGCCGGCCTGGGGCGGTGCCATGAACTGCGCCTTGAGCGTCTGCATGGTGAACGTCGGTGTCCGGCCGTCCTCCTCAAACAGCGGGCGGTCAAAGGCCGTAAACGTAAAGGGCGGCACGACCATCTTGCCCTGCTTGGAGTCGGTCAAGAACACGTGCCAGCGGGGCGAGTAGTCGCGGCCAAAGAAGGGGCGTAGGCCAGGGGCGGCAGGCGCGGCTTGCCGTCGCCGGCGTCCGAAGTAATGGCGGTGCCGTCCGGGTTGCGGCCGACAATCGTCTTGGGTTTCCGGCCCAGAATCGCGTCCATGTCGTCTTCGGCGGGGTCCGTGTCGAACAAGTCGAGCGGCTCCACCTCGGGTGCCGACTCGGCGAACCCCGGCGGGATGAAGCGGCCCTTGACCACCAGGCTGACCAGCGACGAGGGGATAATGTGCTTCTCGCCCGGCACCTTGAAAAAGGCCTTGGCCACGCGCAGGTACGGCAGCTGCTTGGCCACCGAGACGGCCTCCTCGTACTGGTCGGCGGTCAGGCGGCCGGGGCCGACGGCCAGCTTCCTCCGCTTGGCGTCGGGCAGGTCCATGAGGCGCTGGATGGGCATGGTGACGGTGGAGTCGCCCTCGATGGCCTTGGCGATGGCGGGCGTCATGTGCGGCAGCTGCTGGAGCGGCGACGACTTGGGCGCCAGCGCCTGGATGACCAGCTGGGCGGCCTTGAAGGACGCGATGACGGGCGCGGTGTTGCCGTAGGCGAGCGCAATGGCAGTGAAGGAACGGGTGAGGGCGTTGGCGAGCGGGGCGACCTCAAACTTGCTCTTCTCCAGCGCGGCGTCGCCGAGGTCGACGCGGCCCAGGTAGGCCACAAGAGCGCCAGGACCTTGCGCCGCACGCCATTGTCCAGGTTGTCGAGCTTCTCGCGGTCGGCCGAGGCGAGGCCAGCCGTGGTCAGGGCCGACGAGGCAGCCACGCCGCCGCCGTCGGCCGGTGCGGCAGCGGCAGCGGCAGCGGGGGCGGTGATGCGCGCCTCAATCGTGGCCAGGCCCGCGTCGGCCTTGTCGCCGGGCAGGATGGCGTCAAACTCCTTTGCCGGTAGACAGCGCCGACACCAGGCCGGCCTCGTCAATGTCCTCCTTGTACTCGTGGAAGAGACGGTTCGCGCTCTCCATGAGCACGCCCTCCTTGGACTTGCTCTGGTCCCGTACCACCAGGACCCCACGACGTAGGCAGCAGCACGCCAAAGAGCAAGAAGTAGAGCAGCACCACGTACTTGCCGTTGCCGTCGGTGATGATCAGCTTGGGCAGGCCGATGCTGATGCTGGTGCCCTGCTTGCCGTCGGGGTGGCCGTAGAGCAGGTAGTTGTTGCGGATTTCCTCGTCGGTCAATGCCTGGTAGGCCTTGGCGATGTCGACGTAGCGGTCGTTGAGCATCTCAATCGTCTCGTTCTGGCGGCATCGGGCCGGACCTTGTCGGGGTGCAGCCGGCGCGACAGGTCCTTGTAGGCCTTCTTGATGACTTTTTCCGTGGCGGACTGAGGTGGTTAGCAGACGTGGATCCCGACAGAGCAGTGAGCAGTGACGTTGGCGCGCACTCACATCGGCAATGCCCAGGATATCGTAGGGGTTCCAGATGCGCTCAATCTTGGCCGCCTCGGCAAACTGGATCAGGTACAGCATGTAGCCGATGGTGGCCCAGCCGACGGCGACGGCCAGGATGAGGCCCAGTCGCCGCTGCTGGCGACGGTACTTTGCGCGCTCCGCATCGACGAGGTCGGAGTGGCTGTGCCGGAACGAGGACTGGACGCGCGGGAAGACGGCGGCCGGGTTGCCGAGGCCCTTGAGCAGGACATAGGTCAACGGCAGCGTGATGATGGTGGCGAGTGTGAAGACAAAGAACGGCCACAGATCGCCAGTCTCGTCGTAGTCGTAGTCGACGGCCATGGTGTCGGGGCGGGCGGCGCGAGACCAGACGGCGGACAGGGAGAGGGAGGTGGACGGTAGGGCCGGAGATCTCGGTCGGCAAAGGCTTTGTCGAGGTCGCGATGCTCTGTCGGTGGGTTCTGAGAGACTCGGTCGACGCGAAAACGATGGACGAATGGAAAGAAAGAGGGACGAATAGGCGAATACGCGAATACACGAATACACGAATCAGACAGACGAAGCAACAAGAACGACAAGAAAGGAAGTCGAGAAGCAGCAAGGGTTGCTGGAAGTGGGTGACGCTTCGCAGAAGGGGATGTGAGAGGGTGCGAAGATGGCCAGAGGTGATTTTTGAGTTGGTTCGCCAAGTTGGATCTTGAATCGTGGCCTTCCCCCGTAGGGAGGCGACGCTTCTCTCTCTCAAGGGGGGGGGCAGAGCTCCTAGCTCGTACTGGGCACTGTGCTGTGCGGCGCCAGGCGCCACGGCCGGTACAGTGCGTTTCTAATACGCACGCTGTACCAAGACAGAGACGAGGTCAGGCACAGAACCCCTGAATTGCCCAAAGCGGTAGCCAAAATGCCCCACCAAAAGTAGTGACTGTAATAAGAACGATATTCCAACGTCATGACGATGAGCGTCCACCTCCCAAAGGGTATACGGCGTGGATGGAGGCTGAAAGCTCTATCAAAAAGGTCCAAGGCCCAAGAAAGGTTTCTCCCTCTCTCTATAATTCGACGAGTGGCCCAAGGCGTAGCTGGGGTATCCCAACCGTTTCTTGTAGCATCGACACCCTGGTCGTGTCCATCCATCGTACGTTCTGCCGTCCTCTCTTGTCGTCGCCGTACAAAGTCGGAGGAGCGGTTCGTGCTTCCCAAGGACGGCTTCGTTTCTATAAAACAACCGTTGCTTCGAGAAGCTGTGGTGAAAGAAACGAGACCACTGCATCACCAAGCCCTCGCGCAGAACAGACGGGCCGCGACGATCCAAGTCGTGGAAAGGCAGCCGCATTACGTTGAAGACCCGAGGCAACACGACACAAGACGGAATCACAGTCTGCATACGAAGCTCTGCCATTCAGACGGTTCGCATCCCTTGGAGAGACAGCTCATTTGTATGATTTTATTTCTTCTATCCTATGGGACGCTGGTAGTCTACTTTTGTGGAGATAAGGGGAGAGGATGAACATGGATGGAAAACGAAGACATGATGGAAAAAGTAGGAAGAAGAAGAAAGGAAACAAAAGACAAGACACGAAAGAGGAGGAACCACCACGCGTTTTCCAACGTCCTATTTGCGTTCAATCCATTCTGCAACCATCTGAGCCATCTGCAAAAACAAATGGACCGACAAAGAGACGGTGGGAAGTGCCTTGACAAGAGTGGGACGGAAAAGGGGGAAGAATTTACAAGCAAAAGAAGATGCAAGAACAAAAAGGTCTCTCACATGGAAAAAAGACGTGACCTCCCGGTCCGGGAAGAAGAGGAACCTCTCAAAACGGCAAAGCAAACAAAAACACACCAACTCCACAGACGGACTCGGCTGACACTGGCGAGGACCCAGGAGGCACAGACAAGACGGAACCACAACGAGGTGCAGTCGGCTCTCGTTCTGTCACGCGCGGGACAGCAGCACAGGGCGGAAACGCTGCACGACAAGGTTACCCTAAACCAGCCACGATGGCAAGAAGCGCTACCAGGGCCGGCGGGAGGAGGACCAGGGCGGCCAGCACACAGATGCCGGCGCGCTGCACCCGGGCAAGCAGCCGTTCGTGGCGGGCCGTCGTCCGCGATGCAGCCGCAGCGGCGTTCCATGCATAGTCTTTTCCGTGCTGGCTGTATTGGTTCGTCCGTCTTGTCGTACGCGAGCCGCAGTCCTCGTCCCCGTCCTCATTCGTCGCTCTCGTCCCCGTCCTCGTCCTCTTCCTCTCCTTCTCCTTCCCTTGCGGGTTGTCACTGGAACTGGAAGCCGCCGGGGAAGCCACGCTGACGTCCGCCGCCCTGGTTGAAGTGGAAGCCGCCGGCACCGCCGCCAGGAACCCGCCGCCGCCGCCAAAGCCGCCACCGCCCTGGCCACCCATCATGCTGAACAGGATCTCGGGGTCGATGCCGCCGTGCATGCCGCCACCGCCGCCGCCGCCAAACATGTCCGAGGGGTCCACGAGATCCTCGCCGCTGTCGTAGCGCGCCCGCTTCTGCGCGTCGCTCAGAGTCTCGTAGGCCCTCGCCAATGTCCTTGAAGCGGGCCTCGGCGTTCTCGTCGCCCGGGTTCTTGTCGGGGTGGTGGACGACGGCCAGTTTCCGGTAGGCCTTTTTGATTTCCTTGTCCGTCGGCGTCCTTGGTGACGCCGAGGATCTTGTAGTAGTCCTTGCGCTGGCTCTTCTTGAGCTCGAGCTCGGCGCGCTTGACTTCCTTGAGCACGGTGCGGTCCTCGGGCTCGCGCTCGGCCAGGGCCTTCCACTCGCGCACGGCGTCCTCCCAGCGCTCGGCCAGGCCGTAGGCGTTGGCCTTGGTGCGGCGCGCCTTGGAGTAGGCGGGATCCAGGGCAATGGCAGCGTCACAGTCGGAAATGGCCTCGTCGTACTCCTTGAGCTTGAGGCGGCACAGGGCACGGTTCTGCAGCAGCTTGGAGTTGATGCCGCGGTTTGGCGGGGTCGATGCCCAGCGCCTCCGTGTACTTGTCAATGGCCGCTTGCCAGCGGCCCGCCTTGTACTCCTTGTTGCCCTCTTCCTTCATGCGGTCCAGCTTCTGCACAATACGCAGCCACTTGATGGCGTCCTTCATGTCCGGGTCCAGGTCAATGGCGCGGCGGAAGTGGCGCTCGGCCCTGGGTGTTGTCGCCCTGCGAGTACAGGGCACGGCCGCGGAGGATAATGGCCTCGGGGTCCTTGTTGTTGTGCCGCAGCAGCGAAATGGCCAGGTTGGCAGCCTCGCCAATGTTGTTCTCGCCGCCCATCTTGAGGTAGGCGTCGCCGCGCATCAGCTGCCACTTGCGCGGCTGCACAGCGCTGGGGCCCAGCTGGCGGCCGGCCATATCCAGAGCGTGCAGCACCATGGAGCCAGAGGTGCCGCTGTCGAGGGCGTCACGTGCCGCCCTGACGTGCTGCAGCATCTCCTTGGCGGGGGCCATATCCTTGGCCGACGGTGGCGGCTGGATGCGGCCAAAGGTCAGGACGGCTTCCTCGGGCTGGCCGAGGCTGGTGTAGATGCGTGCCAGGCGCAGCAGGATCTTGGGGTTCTGGGGTCAAGGTCGGCGGGCGCGCAGGCAGTCCTCCAGGGCGGACGAGTAGTTGCCCGCCGACATGTAGGCCGCCGCCCGGTTGCTCAGGTATGTGGCAGACTGTGGTACCAAGTTGACGGCTGATGCTGTTAGCGGACACGGAAAGAGAAACAAGACACAAGAGGAAAGAACACTGCTACAACACCCTTTGTGTATTCGCCAATGGCGGCCATGTAGCTCTTGTCCTTGAAGTACTTGTTGCCCAGGTTCTTGAACGTCTCGGCCTCCTCCTCCGGCGTCGGAGCAGGGGTCGTGTGCGGTGGCGGCACGGGCCACGTCGCCGTTGCTGCTGCCGTTCACGGGCACGGTACCATTGCTTGCGGCAGGAGGGGTCGAGGCGGACGAGCGACCATGGCGGGTGAGGGCGTGGGCTGGGGTGGTGACGGAGAGCGCTTCTGAGAAGACTGTGACTGCAGGGCTTGGGAGAGGAGGGGCTGGCGGCACCCGACGTGACGCCGGGGTTTCGCGGTCGGCGTCATGGATGTGCGGTTGGACATGGCCGTGAGTACGGAGAGGCGCTTGCGCTTCCTCTGGCGGAAGGTTGAGAGGGTGGGTGGTGTGGT
Source organism: Sporothrix phasma (assembly GCA_016097075.2). Classification (NCBI taxonomy): domain Eukaryota; kingdom Fungi; phylum Ascomycota; class Sordariomycetes; order Ophiostomatales; family Ophiostomataceae; genus Sporothrix; species Sporothrix phasma. The sequence continues at coordinate 263,152 of JADMNG010000015.1, read as the reverse complement.
CGATTTTCGCCGGCGAGACGACGAAGAAGACGCAGAGGCAATGTTGCTGGCCGGCGACGAGGCGGTCAGTGGCGAGCCGGGCTCGGCTGCAGCTCTTTCTCTATGTTCCCGGTCGTAGTGCCGCGCTGCGGAGGACGTGTGCCGCGACGAAGACGACGAAGACGACTTCTTTGGGCGGGGCGAAGCAGCGGGGATGCCACGTACGGCTGCTGCGCAGACGGGGACGTGGACCGATGCTTGGTGGAGAGGACCGTGCAGAGCGGGGCTCGGTGCTGTGGTCGAGGAAGGCGAAAAGAGGCCCGATGAGGAGGTTGAGAGTTTGGTGGGCGATGCCCTGGATGGCGATGCTGCGGACGCAGGTTGCTTAGCTGGAGAGCGGCTCGCGAGGGACGCTGGCTCTGATCGTGCCGGCGGGGGGAGGTAATCGTCGTCGTCGTCGTATGGGGGAGTGCCAGTAGAAGCGTTGGCAGTGGCTCTCCTGGCAGGTTTTTGTTTAAAAACTTCATTGAAGCGGCGGTCGGGATGGGGGGGGCTTTTTTTGCCTGGGTCGTTTCCCTTAGTTCGTGCCCAGCCTGTCTCGCTGCGGTTCTCTCAGAAACAGTGAGATAGTGATCTCTACAGCACGTTATTCGTTGCGTGGCCGGCGCTGAAAAAGGTCTGGTGCGCTAACGGTTAGCGTGCGTCGCTCGTGCCGCGGGCTGCTTCGAGTCGAATAGCGGGCGAAAGTGAGATTGGCGGGAACGAAATCCCAGGCCAGAATATGCAGTAAACCGAGCTTTGAAAAACCGGTGCCAGCACAACATACACTCTGGGTCGGCAGCAAGGGGTACTTTGTGTCTGTAGTCGCTGTAGCTATCCGTTGGCGGGCTGTCAGTACTCGTACTCAGTAGTGCCACATGAGAACGGGAGTTGCGGATCCCGACTCTTTGGCAACCGTTGGCGAGTTTGATTCTGGCTGTTGTTTGTCGCTTTGGGCGACGTTGGATGCTCGACAGCGATGCTCGACAGCGTTCCTCGACGTTGGAGTGCAGACCAGCGCGGCTGCCGGTATGTATGTAGCCGTGCTCGATTGACCTGTCTTGTCCAAGTGGCTGGCTTGCTGGCTTTCTGGTATTGTCCGGCTTCGACGTTCGGTATGTTTACGTCCTGCTGGTGAGTTCCGACGGCAACGACGTTGTCGGGCGAGCTGGAGGCAACGATCGAGAAGCGTGCTCGTGGGTCCGAGAGGAGGCGTCAAAGACACGAGAGCAGCTGGCGTGTACAGGTCGAGCTTGCAGACCAAAGAAGTGGGAAAGAGAGAGAGTCGTCGGGAAGAGACACGGTTTTTCAGGCGCTGTTCGACAACGGGGACAAGGACGGGTCGACTGGGCTGGTCGGCCAAGGTGCATGGCGCAGCCTCGTTGGTAGGCGGCTGGGCGAGGAGAGCTGTCTTTGGCCTGTTGTGTCGGTTTGTGCAGTTTGTGTCTGTCAAACTGTCAAGCTCCCTTTCAGGCTGCCTGTTTCTTCCAAATAACAAAGCAACAGGAGACAAAACAGCCCAGCACTGTCCCAGCCAAGCCAGTACTCTTGCTGTGGAAACCTCTACTCGTACGCCTCACAAACAGAGCACTCTCTCGCTCTCTCGCCCTCTCCTCCCCTCTTACGGAGTGCTGGAAGCATTACAAGGCAAAGCCATTGGACCCGTCACAGCTCCAGTGGGGCATACGAAGTAGAATCTGCCAGCGTGGCCCAGTCATCGGTACAGGCGGCCATTGCAGGGGGGCAACGAGGGAAGCGAGAGGGGCCAAAGAAAACAATGCCCCATGTCCTACGATGGAGAGAAAAGAGCACAAAAAAGAAAATCACTTCCAGAACGGAGGATCCGGTCTAGGGTTGCAGACAAACCCACCACTTGGACGATGTTGACTGGGACACACCCCCCTCGTTCGACGAGCAGCGCGAACGACAACGGGCGGATGGTGATTTCCAGTCTCTCGCGAGCGATGCAGCGTCTGTCCGGTAAGCTTGCCGCGGCACACCTACGAGTGCGTACTGCTTACCGTCGTGAGATACATACGACTACTTCGTACAGAGGACACTGGCACTTCCGGGGCGTGATAGCGCCGCTTGGGCGTCCACGGGTTGGATGTAGAACCCTGGCCAAGCGCGTCACAAAGTCAACAATGGCGAGAAGGCGGCGTGGCGATGCTCACTACGAAGACAGGAGTTGACACGGCATTCGATAGTATCTCGTTCAAGACATCTTGTCTGCTTGATGGTCGCCTTCCATATTGAATCGCCCGTCGAAATCAGAAACGCAGCAGCAGGCCCCCGATGCGTTCGTGTTCTCTTATTCTCTACTTCGTACTCCGTAGGCAACTCCTACGTCTCCACTGTCAACGGTTTCTTCCCAGGAGACCACTCAACGTTTCCAGGACATTGGCTACGAGATAGCACCACCGGCCGCGTTAACGGCGTCTTTCTGGCCGTTTCTGCCAATGCATGCCGTTGTCTTGATGTCTTACAAACTGGCAGCCACCTTCGACATGTCTCAGCGCCCTCCGGTCAGGGGCTCAGACTTGTGGTTTCCGAGTACTCGTAGTGGTCACAGTGTCGACTGAAGAGAAACCAACTTTGCTGTCCTCTCATTTTCAACTTTTCCTGTAGCCTAGCGCCGTTGGGGGCACTTCTAGCGGCGCCTATCCGCTAGGGGCCGGTGGCGGCGCGCGCTGTCAGGGGCGGGTGGAGCGCTGTGGGCGTTGTCGATGTACTTTGTAGTGGGCAGTCCCAATTATCGCTATATGCGAGTTCTCCCACCTTGCGGGAAGAGCAGAAAAGAGCGGTTCGTCGTAGAGCGATTCTCGAAGCTTCTGTGGGGCGGCTGTGGGCATTTGGTTAGCTGTGGAGCAGGCAGACGGCTCGACGGCTGCGATAATGTCAAGCAGAAAACAGGAATGCTGAATCCTGTAACGGCTCTACAAAGTACAGGGGACTTCAACGGCCTAACCTCGCCAGCGATGAATACGGTTCAAACTTGGGGATAGTAGCAACCATTGACTTATGCTTCGATGCTACCAATACGTTGTACAGACAAACACTCTACACGCAGCTATGAAGAAAGACTTCCGCCATGCAAAACACTGGAGCACAACATGCAGCCCTCTCGCTCGCCTCAGCACAGATATAAGTCGTTGGAGCCCTCCGCAGATCATCCGTATTCAAAGCACTCGTACTCGTACAGCACGCTCGCTTCTCACAGCCGTATCCTACCCACGGCGTAGATTACGTCGCATACAGCGCTGACTGTCGTGCGGAGCACACGGTCGCTGCAAGTCATCTTGCGAAGTAAGTGTAAAGTGCAATAGCATTGCTGTCCATGTTGCCTGTGCCTGTGCCGTTCCCAAACCCCAAAACCCAAATCGTAAAAAAAGACAATGCCCAATAAACCCAACACATGACCATGACTCGCACATACAAAGCAAACGAGCGTAGACAATCTCGAGACGCGGCCGGCCACCGTTCATTCGGCAGCCTGGCCGCCCTCGCCCTCGCCGCTGCCCTGGCCGCTGCCGGCAATCGAGTGCACCAGGTCCTGGTACTTGAAGACGTCGCCGCGCTTGCCGCCGAACCCGGGCGTGTGCTTGCTCTTGTTGGTAAACGCCCGCCGGCCCATGAAGCCCTGCATCACACGGTTGATCTCGGCCTCAGTCAGGGCGGGTTCGCCGGGCTCGCCGGGCTCGCCCGGTTCGGGGGCCGTGTGCAGCAGAGCGTCACGCAGCTCGGCCGCGTCAATCTCGCCAGAGTCGTTCTCGTCAAAGGCGGACAGGGCCGACAGCAGCTCGGCACTGGGCGACAGTGCCGCCAAGGCCGAGGCCAGCGCATTGAGAAACGTGCCCATATTCATGGTCTGCGGCGCGCCCGCGGGGAAGAACGGGGACACGTCGGCCGGTGTCGAGGGAAGGCCCAGCTGGTTCAGCATGTCGGCCACGTCGTCTCGACCGACCGCCCCGTCGCTGTCGCGGTCCAGAATCTGGAAGCCTTCGCGCAGCGTGCGGACCTGGGCGGGCTGCAGCTGGGCGAGGGCGGAGCCGTTGCCGGCTGCCAACGACAACGCGGACGGGCCTCCCGCTGTTCTGTATCCACTAATCTCGGCAGCGGGCTGGAGCTGCGGGGAAAACGGGGCGTGCTGTTGCTGTTGCGGTTGGTTTCGGGGTGTCCAGCTGCCGTTGGTCGGCACGGGTGTCGAGTTGGCTCGCCCGTCGTAGCGAGACACGGGTGTCGGCGTCGTCACGGGACGGTCCGGGAGACCGTCGCTGCCTGGTGTGTTTGGGGCCCTGAAGGGCGATGCGTTCGGCGTTGTGTGCCGCAGCGGCGACGGCGAGACGGGGGATTCTGGGCGACGGAAGGGCGAGCTGCGCGGAGAGCCGTAGCCCAGAGGAGACGGCTTGTAGCCAGCAGGCATAGCCTATGTTGTCAGTATGTGATGAAAGAGACGGGAGCGTCATCCTGGTTTCCTTCACTCTGAGATGAGAGGCTGCATGAACGCACCATGATGGGAAAGAGGCAGGACGAGTGGATGTTGTGGGATTGGTCGTGCGCAGCCGGAGAGTCGTGTCCTCTGTCTTATGTATCAAAATGTCGAGCACAATCGTCCGTCGCGTTGGTCAAGTCTGGCGGGTCGCGTCGTTGTGTCGTTGTGTCGTCGCTGCAGCTTCGGTGAGATGGTCGTTGGTGAAGCGTTGCGGCTGACGAGAGACGCACAGGGGCCTAATGTAAACAAACCGCCCAGCAACGGCCCGCCGCCAGCGGCATTAGCGATAAGATAAGCGGCTGGACAGCCGTACTCAGTATGGCGGCTTGTTGTGCGTCAAAGACGCTAATCCAATTGGCCCGTGCGCAGCTACCCCTGACCCTGTTCCTGTGTACGGGAAAAAAGGAGCCGTCTCAGGGCGTCTCATTCCAACAAGGTCCAGCCCTGGTTTCGGCTGCGTCAAGCCCACTTTGTCCTCTGAACCCTCTCCACAGCACGGCGCCTGTTGATTGCTGTTCCGAGCCTTGAGACGCGAGCTAGGACACTGGTTCAGGAGAGGTACGAAGTAGAACGACTGGAGCAGTGTGATGAAAGAGAGGGGGGAATCTTGGACTGAAAATAGGAGACGAGACCCGTCCAAGACGACGCAGGATCACCATTACGACGAAAGAGACGACAAACAAGACGACGAGCGAGACTACAAACGAGACGACAAAGAAGACGACAAAGAAGACGACAAACGGCCAACTGGTGACTGACTTTGGACCCAGACAAGCAGCCAGACTTGTTACCCCTCCCAGACGCCGGCGACAGGGCCCCTTTACGCAAAGTCACACGCCACACACATTGCACGACATACCAAGAGGCACGACGCAGCATCTGGTTCATCTTCCATCTCCACGGCAGAAACGGCCATTGCGTGTCACACGCACGCCGGTCTTCCGCCGGGGCATGCCTCGTCCTCCGTCTCGACCATTCCTCGTCTTCTCCGCATCGATCTGCGTCGCGGCATCCTCACCCCTTATTCTCCCGACGAACATCACGAAAGCCACGCCTCGTCTCATTGCACCCTAGAACATTGACCAGACGCAGCTGCACCGCACCCGCTGCAACGCTGCCGTGCCAAGACGACGACAGCGGCAGCCTCGCCCACTTCATCGGCCGCGCTTCGTCGCACAACTGCCCACACTGTCTTTCTCATTTCCCGCCATTCCGAGCGTCCTCTGATCCGCCCATCCAAGACATACCGCCACATAGCGTGCTCCGTGCGTCCAAGCTCCTTGGCGTTCGCCTGTTCTTGCGACAGGTGTCACTTTGGTTCTGCGCGGCGCGTTGCCCCTTTGCGAGCCGCCCTTGCCAGCGCAGGAAGTCGATCGCTCGACCAGTCGACCACTGTACGCGGTAGTGCTGGGTATTGCCCGCCCGTGACCGCCCCCGACTTCCAGACTGTCGGCAAGAGGGTCTGTTGGCGAACCAGCAGCCATGGCGACGGCCCAGACCGCCGCGCCTACAGCTCCTCGTCCTCTTTGAATCGACGCGGCCACGGCACAGACGACAGCTTTAGCGGCAGCACCAGCTCCGTCTCCACCGCCGGCGGCAGCCCCCGAGCCACATCAAAACCCCGCGCCGCACCTCGCTCTCGTCTTTCCCTCCCAGAGCCGACGCCGGCTCACCACTGCTCCCCGGCCCCGGCCGACACCCATCGCTGTCTCCACAACCGCACCTTTCCTCCGCCTCGCCCGGCAGCGCGCACTTTGCTGCCAAGATGGCCGCGACCGACCGCACGTCCAACCAGAGCAACAAGTCCACCAAGGCGTCCTCGTCCGGCACCGGCGCTTCCTCGTCGCAACACTCTTCCCTGTCTGGCCCCGCGGGCGCCGGCGCGGGCATCGCAGCAGCAGGGGCACGACAGCGGTACAGTGGAGACGCACACTCCAGGCGACGGCTGCGGTCGCAGTACCCGCGCGGGGCGGCGGCCGAGAACCATGTCGAGTACATCCTGGTGGCATCCTTTGACGTCGACAAGGGACCCATTATGGAGCACCAATACCCTGTCGCCATCACGGGCGACGAGCACATGCTGGCGGAGCTGATGCTGCCCGACCAGACGCATCTGCGCAAGCAGGACTGGACCATGTTCTTCCTGCACAAGGACATTACACAAGAAGAGGAGGAGCAAGAGCAGCTGGCCAAGGAAGAGCGCCGGAGGCGGCGACAACGGAAACGCGCGCGCCAGGCGGGATCCCCCCGGACGACGAAGACAAGGAGACGGGCGTGGGTGGCCGGCACGGGACGAGGACGAGGACGAGGACGGCGAGGACGACAAGCACGACGGGACGACGGGGACGACGAAAACGACGACGAGGACGGGACGACGACGGCATGTCGACCGACAGCGAACCCGAGGGCGGCGAGGGCGCCCCCCTCATCTACGTGCTCAACCTGGTCAACACCAAGCAAGACAAGACACAACGGCGCGGCGCCGTCGTCAAGTCCATGGCCATCTGCACGCGCCACCCGTTCCTGCACATCTACAAGCCGCTGCTGCTGCTGGCCCTGGAGGAGTACTTCAAGTCGCCCGTCGTCGAGACGCTGTCCATGCTCTACGATGCCGTCAACGCCATGGACCTGTCGCTCATGCCCCGCCTTAGCCTGCTGGAGCGCCACCTCCTGCAGGCCAGCGACAACAAGGACCTGTTTGTCGAGAAGTTTGAAAAGATGATCCAGATGCGCATTGCCGAGGAGAGCGGTGCCGGCGGTGCCGGCGGTGGCGGCGATGGTGGCGGTGGTGGTGAAGGCGGCGGCGACGGCGACTCGCCCTTGGACGCCAGCCGCAGCCCGCTCAAGCCCGCCGGCATTCTGCGCGCCGGCACCAAGGCGCACTTTGAGGGCCAGGCCGCCGCCTACTCGGTGCCGCGCGACACGCACGAGTTTGAGAGCAAGGTGTACTACAAGGGCATCCCCATCCCCATCAAGGTGCCCGTGGCCGTCATGCCCGAGACCGTCGGCGACTTCTCGCTCATCAAGCTGATCCAGAACTTTTCCGACACCCACGCCAAATCGCCACAGGCCTTCCCCCTGCACGCACACCTGACGACCAACGGCCCGCACACGCATCCCATCATTGTGCTGGTCAACGCGCTGCTGACACAGAAGCGCATCATCTTTCTGGGGCACAACATGCCCTCGGGCGAGGTGGCCGAGGCCGTGCTGGCGGCGTGTGCGCTGGCGTCGGGCGGCGTCCTGCGCGCTTCACGCGGCACGCGTTTCCCTACACCGACCTGACCAAGATCGACGACCTGCTGCTGGTGCCGGGCTTCATTGCCGGCGTCACCAACCCGACCTTTGAGCTGCACCCGGAATGGTGGGACCTGCTGTGCGACCTGCCGTCCGGCCGCATGAAGATTAGCAGCCGCATCGAGGAGGCGCCCGTGACCGAGGGCCTGCTGTCCTTTAAGCAGCAGTACCCCTCGTGCGCCAGCCTCGTCAACACGGCCACCACGGCCAGCGTCAGCGCGGCCAACAGCGACCTGACGGGCGACAACGCCTTCATGGCGGACATTCTCAAGAGCGTGGCCGCGCGCCTGGGCGAGCGCGTCATCCGCGCCAAGTGGCGCGACTGGGTCGTCAAGTTTACGCGCATTGCCTCGGCCTTTGAAGAGAGCGTCTACGGCGCCAGCGTCCTGCACATGGGCGGCGGCGGCAGCCACAGCGGGCTGGGCACCCACGGCGCCAGCGATGCCGGCGGCAGCAACAGCTACCTCAACGACTTTGACAGCCTGGCCATCTCGCCCACCACCAGCACGACCATGATCACGGGCACGGGCCTGTCCCCGCCCACGGCCGTGGCCGCCGCCAGCGGCCACGGCTACGTGTGGCGGACGAGACGGCCAAGCAGCGCGAGCTCGCCGGCAACGCCGCGCGCGTCGAGGGCTGGCGCGTCTCGCGCAGCTATCTGTCCTTTATCAAGGACGTGGCCCAGCTGTACAGCGTGCGGCCGCTCAAGGGCTGGACCTGCACCACATGCACGACCGCCTGCGCACGCAGCGCCTGACGCCGGCCCAGAGCCGCGACATTTTCTTGACCTTTGCCCGCAGCGTGCACTCGTACGACGAGATCTGCCTGCTGCTGTCCGTCGCGCCCGAAGCCCACGGCGGCCTGTTTTATGTCGCGCTCGGCCTCTTCCACAAGGACCGCGACGTGCGCATCAAGACGACGGATCTCCTGGAGCGACTGGCCGAGCACGAGGCCGGCCAGCACTGGTGGCGCGGCCTCAGCCGCTTCGAGATGCTGGCGTTTGCACGCATCCGCCGCGAGGCCGAGGCCGAGATGCGCAGCAAGCTGGAGCGCGAGGGGTTTCTGCCGCCGGCGCCGGTCCTGACGGCGGCCTTGGCAGCCACGGCGGAGACTTTGGCGGTCGCGCCATCACGCCCATGACCGGCGGCCTGCCGCCCGGCCTCGGCGTCGGCGTTGGCGTCGGCGAGAAGCGCGCCAGCTAGGTACGGTCGCTGCTTTTCCCGATGCCGGCAGAGACGAGCGAGGGCGGCGTGTCCATGTCGTCGACGTCGTCGACGTCGTCAACGTCGTCGTCTCGACCCAGCCGGTCTGTCTCCACCGCATCGCTGTCTCCACTTTGCCCGACCGTATCGGTCGCCTCGCTGCGGTCATCTCGTCGGCCACCTCCTCGGCGTCGTCGGCGTCGTCTGCTTTCCGTGGTGGCATTCGTCTTCATGATGTGGCGTTTTTTTAGTTTGCTGTTTGGCCCTTATTTGTTCGTTTCAATACTCTCTACGTTTCCATTTTGTTGCTTATATACGTCTTGTTACCACCATCCTTCCATCGAATTTTGTGTGCAAGCGCCTAGGCCTGTTCTCTGGCGACGCCCTTTGGTCTGGCTGTCCCATCCCGGTCGACTTGTATACAAAAACGTTCTTTATGCTATTTTCTGAGCCGTACACGGCGTCTGCCTCGTGTCCAAACGGCCCTCTGGAGCACCGTAGCCGTACGCGCTCCTACGCCAGCAGATACTTGGCCGCGTGGTCGACGTGGTCCTGGCCAAAGGTGGAGATAAAGTAGTACGAGTGGTCGTAGTCCTTTTGGTACCGCACCGTCACGCCCGCCAGGCCGGCCTTGTGGACGGCGGCCTCCAGGTTCTCCGGCAGCAGCTGCTTGTTGACGTAAAAGTTGTCGCCCGTGCCCACGTCCACCAGCATCTTGAGATCCTTGCTGTGCGTCCAGGTGCCGATCAGCTCGGTGGCGTCGTGCTCCTTCCAGGCGGCCGGGATGGTGCTGTCGGACGCGGTCGCGGGGCTGATGTCGAGGTCGGCCGGGCCCAGGTAGCCCTTGAAGGCCTTTTGGCCCCAGGGGCAGCGGCTGGGGTTGGAAATGGGCGCAAAGGCCGACACCGACCGGTAGCGGCCCGGGTGGCGCAGGTACAGCGTCAGGGCGCCGTGGCCGCCCATGGAGTGGCCGGTGATGGACTGGCGGTCGCCGTCGAGCTGCTTGGGAAGGCTGGGCCAGCAGGGCCGGCAGCTCCTGGGTCAGGTACGTCTCCATGCGGTAGTTGGCGGCATAGGGCGAGGACGGGCGGCGTCGAGGTAAAAGGAGGCGGCCTCGCCAAAGTCCCAGTTGTCGTGCTCCTGGGCAGGTCGAGGCCGCGCGGCGAGGTGTCCGGTAGACGATGGCGATGCCGTGGCGGGCGGCGGTGGCGTGCAGGAAGCCCTTTTCAGAGCAGTTTTCGGGGCTGCAGGTGAGGCCGGACAGGTAGTAGAGGACGGGCGCCTTTTTCGTGGCAGAGGCAGCGTCGGCGACGGGGCCGGGCAGGAAGACGTTGACGTTCATGTCGGTGCCCGTCGTCTTGGACGCGTGGGACAGCTTGAGAAGCTTGCCGCCGAACGTGGCGATGGTGGCCTTGGTGGTGAATGCCATGGTTGCGGCGAGTGGTGGAGGCGGTGAAGGTGGTGGAGGTGGTGGAGGCGATGGAGATGATGGTGAGGGTGGCTTGGAGATGGTTGTAGTTGTCAGTCGATGGTATGCAGTCGATGGTCAGATGAAAGGAGACGAGAGCCGATTAAAGAGGGACAGTCGGGGGGATGTCAACAAAGAAAAGAGGGCAGCGTCCGTTGAGCAAAGTCCGACGTACGAGTAGACGACCACGGCGTTGTTTGACCGGTGCGGAGAAGGTGCCCCCAAGTCCCGTGTCGCTTCCCCATTCGCACAAACGGGTGCTTGGCTCTGCTCCTTGCCGTTTTTGGTGATTTTCGGCGTTTTTGGTGTATTTGGTGCTCCAACATGCCGATACAACGCCGAGCAACGGGCGGCAGGCACAACCCCCGCCTTTGGCTGCCGGTGGAAGGAGCCGTGCATTGCGTCATGTAGTGTCTGGGGCGCGTGCATCTACTATACACACTGTATGTGCCCAGATCTACTCGTACGAAGTACTTCGTATGGCATCACTTTGCGCTCGACGAGCCGATGACACGACGCCACGGACACCAAGGAGGACGAAACGGGCCAGAGAGCTTGCTGACAAGAAGCGTCAGACTACTAAGTATGCAATTGGACGACATGGGCAGACGCTCGCCGTGCTGGGCTCAAAGGCGACACGATAAAGACATATATACAGTGGTATTTACACAAAGCAACCGGCCGTTCCATCACACCCCCGCGACGCCTCTACTGTACTGACTCGACGGTCGTGGTCGTTGTCTTGCTGTAGCAGCGGAACGAGGCCACGCCGGCCCACTGCACGGCGCTGAGGTTGAACTTGTGCTCGTAGCCAAAGTCAAGAGCGCCCAAGGTGCAGCCCTCGGGCGACGTGCAGATGCCGCCGCAGGCCATGGCGTAGGGGTAGCAGTAAAAGGCCTCGCCGTCGGGCGCAAACGTGTTGGTGTTGCCGAGGAAGGGGGTGGTGATGTTGTAGCAGGTGTCGAGGGCGTAGACGGTGTGGTCGCAGGTGCCCGTGGCATTGGCGCCCGTGCAGAGAAGAATCTGTCTGGTTAGCCAAGACGGCTCGCCGTCGTCTCGATGGGGCAGGACTCACGCCTCCTAGTTCGCGCTTGGCGACGGGCGAGGCGGCGGCCAGAGCGGCGGCCGCGAGGACGGCAAACGACTTCATGATGGCGACGCAAGCGTGGCTGGAGACGTCGAGGACGGCAAAGGGCCGAGGCAGTGTGTCTCTTCGGGCTGGACTGTTTGTGGATCCACTCGGTGATGCGCGCACGTCTGGCCAGAGGCGTGTCTTGGACCTGCGCCGTGGATGTTGCTGTCGACTGGAGATGGACTGGCTTGGACCTGTCTCGGTCTTGCTTGAAGAATCCCGGTTTTGCGGTTTGTGGTATCGTCGAGGCACGGAATCGAAGAACGTGTGCGTTTGGCTGGGGGCTGGAAGGAGATGAATCAAGCAGAAAACAGGGTTCAGACGGCGGGGCTGGAGACGAGCAGAAACACAAAAGGGCGTGTCTGAGGACTATATACTCGTTCTTTGTATGCCACCTTGGGCCCGTTCGTGCTCACCTTTGCCTCGTGCACTCGGCACACGGTCTCTTCATGCAACGAGGGCGAAGGAGACAAGAGGGATGACTAGTACCGTCGTCGGCACTTTGCGATGTTTGTCTCACTCACCAAGGCGGGCCGCCAAGATGTCGAACGCAGCGCTCGTTTCTACAGAGTCGCTTTGTTCTTTTGGTTTCTTTTTGTTTTGTTCGTTTCTCTACTTTGTACGAAGGACGCCGTACTCCGTACTCGTACAGAGTACAGAGTGTCGATCGCCCAGAGGGAGCAGCGCAGCAAGGGACGACGAGCGAGGAACAGGGAGCAAGGGCAAAGGGACCCAGCGGTCTGCGGCTGGACAAATGACACTGCGCAGAAGCCAAACGCTTCGCAGCCCGGCATCCTTCCATGGCCTGCCTACGGCATACTGTACGAGAAACGAGCGAGCCCGGAATGCTGCCGTACGACAATGCACCGTCGTGCATATGGAGCGACGCCGTGCACGATAGACACGGCGAATGAGGGCACGGACACGCACAACACAAGAGCACCAGAGCACAGAGATACGAGCCACGTACGAGTACGAGAGCTTTGTACGAGTCGAATCGTCGCAGCAGAGTGATCCCGTCGCAGAGCTCCCACCAAAGAGACGGCACAGCCACGCATGGTTGGGTCGGATGTAATGTTACAATGAAGGGGCACGACACATTGACTCGGCCGATCGTGGCCGGAACGAAACAGCTCGACAGAGTCCACGTACAACAGAGAGAGTACTCTGTACTTTGACAGCGCAAACGAGAGCAGAATGGCGGGCAACGGGCGGCATGGGCCCGGCCAGCAAGGCACAGCAGAGACATTGGGTCGTGCTAGCTGTCCAAAAGAGGCAATTTGCGTGCAGCTCCATGGGTGGCGAGGGAGATCAAGGCCGCATGGACGCAGAGTACGAAGATGACTGAAGAAGAGAGAAACCCGACGTCATACGGTGTAGGGCGCGCTTGTTGCTCGAGCGTCCTTTTGTTCAACCGCATTCCACGCTTTTGACAGCTTGATTTGCTGGGCCTTTCCCTGGCCTTCTTCAGCCCTCTGTCACCCGCGAGTCCAGGACCAGGGCGCCTTGCTCTACGGCTACTGCACGTCTCCACATTGATTCAGAAGCCAGCCGATCCTCGACGTTTGCAGATGTTGCGTATTTCCTGTTCCCTTACTGCTCTGGCTTACTGTCTGGCTTACTGTCTGGTTTACTGTCTGGTTTACTGTCTGGCTTACTGTCTGGCTTACTGCTTGGCTCACGCCTGCTTTCCATCCTGTCGGCGCCACCTCACCAATACGAGATGTACACTGGACTCTGCTGACTCCAGGTCGCCAAAGGATGGGACCTTGTTTTGCACCGTCCATGGAGAGCTGCATCCGCTATTCTCACAGCTCTCTGCTACCATTGCCCTACACAGTCTGCTGTGCAGATAGGCCCACACAGGGCGCGCCAATCCAGATACGGCAGTGCAGGAAGCACATCAACAACACACAAACGGTGTGCGTTTGCTTCCTCCCAGAATAGACATACGAGTTGATAAGCTCGAGCAGCTCGTGTTATGGCCTTGGTGTCGCATGCAGGGGGGTACAAGGGTACACATGCACACACGCACACATGCTGCAACGAAGAGATGGCCCAAGTCTGACATCCGAGTAAGAAGCGGCGACGGCCAAACCGCTTTGGAGAGTCTTTGTCGGTGCCACCACCACGGCAAAAAGAGTGTCCAAGGTCGGCGGCGGCCAACGGAAGCAAACATGCGGCCGTCTGTCCTTGTCCTTGTCCTTGTCCCTGTTCCTACTCGTATTCAGTCTACATCGATTGTACGTTACAACTCACATTGTGTCGTCGCCGTGGAGACACTGTAACCAGCTGCATTTCTATGACTGCTGCCAAGTAAATACGGCCTCAACGTCTGGCCTACATGTGGTATGCTGCCTCCATATGGCCACCAGATGGAAAGAGAGTACGCCGTAGTCTGGCACCCATCTGACTCGGCTCCAACCGAGACTGAAGTCATTGCAACCCTCCCTGTATGCACTCGGCCTCTTCCCTTGCTTCATTCTCCTTATCCAGGCCCTGAATCCGTGCCTCGTCTCTTTAGATCCCTGCAATCCCTCGTCTCTTTAGATCCCCTGCAATCCCTCGTCTCTTTAGACCCCCTGCAATCCTCCCTCGTCCCAGTGTCGCGGCTTCCCAGCTTGCAAAGCAACGGTTCGACAGCTGACGATTGTCGGCCCTGGCCGTTTACCAGAACTCGGCGTCATTGCGTGTCTTGCTGACAACGGGGGCCGGAACAGGCGGGGCCAGGCGGCCGCCGTTGCGGTAGTTGACGCTTGCGTTGGAGGGCGCAGCCGGGACCGAGACCAAGTCGTGCAGTATCTGTTCGTGGAAGCGGCTGCGGGAGATGGACTCCTTGCCATGGGCAAGGTTGTACTTCATCCCGCAATGGCAAGCGACATTGGCGAGCCCACCTGCGGCGTGGCGTGCTGCGCGACAGGGTGCGCGACCGGCGGCGCCTGAGCCTGAGCCTGAGCCTGAGCCTGAGCCTCAGCGGCGGGCGGGGCGGCCGGTTCGGCCTTGACCTGCTGGGCGTGGCCATGTCCGGGAGGTGCCATGTCTTGAACGGCGCCAGTGGGAGCGGCCTCCTCGGTCGGCATGGGAATGCAGCGACGGTAGAACAAGAGGTGCTGCACGGCGTAGGGTCCGTCTGCCGACCATTGGATGGTCTCGACCGGCCGGCCATAGTGCTCGAATCCAAACCGGGTCGTCAGCAAGGCAATGTACTTCTTCTCGGCCACGCCATCGACACTGCCGCAGGCCACATTCATAACAAGGTAGAGAGGCACCACCGTCGCAGGCGACCCAGGCGTCTGTGGAACCAAGATTGCAGGATCGGTCACTTTGGCCAGGACGCGGCGCATCAGTTCCTGGCCCAGGCCACGGTTGCGGTACTTTGGGAGAACAAGGATGATGCACTCGGCGCACGCCGGACCCGCCGTCTCCCCAGCGACCAGATCCGGACGGGGGCGGACAAGGGCAAAACCAATGACCTGCCCACCGCCCGCCTTGTCGTTCAGGACGGCGACAAGAGAGGGCAGCGTGGCTCCGAGGCTCGTCTGATAATGACACTTCAAGTCTTGGACGTGAGCCGGACTGCGGCCAACAGCCTGAGCGCTCTCCGCGAGCTCTTCCCTGTACACCCTTTGCATACCCTCAATGTGTTTCTCTTCGGCCGGCACAATCCGCGCGTACATTGGCGGCATGGGCTCCTCGGGCGTGGTGGGAGGCGCAGGCTCAGCAGGGGGGCCACAGGCTTGGCATCCCTCTTGGGCTCGGCCCGGGCCGGGGACGGAACCTGGGGCGCAGCAGTGGCTTGGTCGTCTCCCGTTTGGCTTGCTCGCATGCGTCGGCCGCCTTATTCTTTGCATTTGCAGGGGCGCCCGTCTGCTTCGCGGCAACCGTGTCCAGGGCCTGCTTCTGGGGCACGTGTACGACGCGTGCCTCCTGGACAGCCTGCCGCGCAGCCTGCTTGGAGGCATCGGGACCAGATGCGCGGATGGCCAGCCCCTTGGTGAAAAGGCCGCACGACGTGTTGGACGTCTGGGTGGCGGCACGCTCGTCAAGGTCAGGATCGCCCGTCGGCTCCGGATCAAGACGGGTCTCGGGTGCCTGGGGAGGAGCCTGCAACTGGGCAGTCACCGGGTCGGGCACCGTGTCGTACGAAACCCACGTCTCAAACTCCTCGTTGCTCAGCGGCTTTGTGGCATGAACGGTCGCCACCCAGTCCATCACGCATTGGCGGAAATTCTCGGGCGACGGATAGAGACGCACGGCCCGCTGCGTCCAGTTGCCGCCCGAGGAGGCAACAGACGCGGTGCCGTTCCAATAAGGGTCCCTGGCTGCAATGGGAACGGTGCCATCGACAGAGACACTCTCACCCGGCAAGATCCCGTCGTCGCACTCGTCATCGTCCTCTGCCTTGGCCTCTTTTCGGCCGGCCCGCCTTGCTCTTTGCCCTGTTCGGCGGCAGCAGCCTCCAGCAGTTGAGTGTCCCACTTCCTAAACTCCTCGGCCACGGCGGCGAGAGAGTCGCTGGTGAGCTCGAGGCGACGTCGGGGCGGCTCGGCCGCCAGGGGCATGCGGATACCCAGGAGCATGCTCGGCACGGACGCCTCGCGAGGGCAGGCCTGCGACGCCAGACGCGCCTCGCGGTTCCAGAACGTGGTAAGGGGTGCCGCGGCGCTGTCGCCACGCGTCGTGTCCATGTTTGATTGAGACAAGCGTTTGTCGACGAGCAGCTTTCGATCTTGGGGGGACATGATCGTGAGAGGTGTCTTGTCTCGATACGCGATGCAATGCCTCGATGGACAAGTCACGGAGTCTTATATTGCTCGGCTTGAGTCAGTGGTGGCCCGTGTTTGCTGGTGTGATGCCCGTCTGAGGAAGACGTGAGTGAAAGGCAGAGCACAACGAGCAAAGACGAAACTTGGTCGACACGGACAATCATAGCGAAATCACGTCACGGGGCTCTCAGTTGGACGTGAGTGACCAGGATAGGAAAGTGTGCATGCAGTCTCCTATTCAGGAAAGAACGACTGTCTCCATGTCTTCATGTCGAATGGCCGGGAAACGTCATCGTGGACGATCATGCGCTTCCTTTCATCGTGGTCAAATGTTCTTCTCTCCAGGTGTTGGAGAGCTATCTAGTTGGTCTTTGATGTTTTTGTTCTGGTATTGTTCGACGGCTATCCGTGAATATGGTCGTGATTCGATCTTTGTGGTGAACTATCACTGAAGTTGCAATGGATATGTATCTCTATTGCGTACATTTATTTTGTTTCATGACAACATAAGGGTTTCTTCCTCTTGAAAATAGGAAAATATGCTGTACATAAGGATACAGAATATTCACACCGGCCGACATTCAAAAAAGTACCATCAGAAGCCGCTGGCATCGGCACAAGGTGAGAGATTCTCTTGACTTTGTATGTTTGGCGCGTATGTTGAGATGACTAATCCGCAAACAGCCCAAAATGTGGTTCGTTCCCGCATCGCGATAGCCAGTCCAATCGCCAGTGGCATTCTGGTGGGAGCCTAGAGGCTGAGCTGATGCACAACGCATTCAACCGGGACGTCTCCTCCTCACTCGCTCCACGGCCATGGTGAGACGCTCCTTGCACCGCCAGCCGCCACAATGTTGTCGATTTTGAGGAAAGCAAGGCTCAAGGATAAGGAGCTGCGGATCCTGATGCTGTGCGTGCCCTTTTGCTTGCCTCTGAGCTCTCGGGAGCGTCCTTTGGAGTGTCCAGCTGCCCATTCTATTACTGACGCGCCTCACCTGCGCCTCCAGTGGCCTCGACAACGCCGGGAAGACGACCATCGTCAAGCAGATTATGGGCGAGGACGTCAGCACGGTCAGCCCGACGCTCGGCTTCATCATCAAGACCATTGACTACGAGGGCTACAAGCTCAACATTTGTACGTGGCCCAGCCGGGCGGTGCCGACTGCTTCTCTAGAGACCGCATCCTAACCTCGGCAGGGACGTGGGCGGCCAAAAGACCCTGCGATCGTACTGGCGCAACTACTTTGAGCGGACGGACGCCCTCATCTGGGTCGTCGACGCGACGGACCGGCTGCGCGTCGACGACTGCCGCAGCGAGCTGCACGGGCTGCTCCAAGAAGAGGTGGGTGGGCAGACGCGGCGGGGACGGCGTGGCGAGGAACGGTCACTGACAGCGTACAGAGACTCTCGGGAGCCAGCTTGCTGGTCTTTGCAAACAAGACGGACGTCCCGGGATGCATGGACGGGGATGAGATTCTCGAGGTGCGTTTTTCCCCCGTAACACCGCGGTCAAGCGGACCTTGGGCAATGCCACTTCAGGCGACCAAGTCCCCCTACTGACAGACGCGAACCTGTTCTTCCGTCTAGGCACTGAAACTCGACGAGATCCGCACACATCGATGGCACATTCTGCGGTGCAGCGCCATGACGGGCGCCAACCTGAAAGAAGGCCTGGCCTGGGTGGTTGAAGACGCAAAAGCACGGCTGTTTTTGTACTGAGCACGGAGCACGAAGCACGATGCACGGAGCACGGAGCACGGAGCACCGAACACGGAGCACCGAACACGGGGCACTCGAGTGTGAGCCTCAATCTCACCCGAGCTCCGTCGTCTCCATCTCCCACTCAAACGGGCCCTGCTCCCCTCTTTCCCTGCCCTTTGTCTGGCCACGGGCAGTCCTGACGGTCGATCGTCCGTCACACGATATTGCGCTGCAGGGCGCTCCTGTCGGGCCGCAGAGCCGCAGAGCCGCAGAACCGCAGAATCCGTGTACGCATGGCCCCGCATGGTTCACGACACACACGCCGTACTTTAAGTTCTTGACGGGCACACCTGTTGCACTGCAGGATGTGCGGCTACGAAGTACAGTGTCCCGGAGGAGCAGCTTGGCCGCGTCTGCCTCATCTGCGCTCAGGGCAGTCGTCTCACCGAAAGGATACCCCGAGGAGCATTGAAGAGGCACGTCGTAGGACAGGTCACGTTGAGAACCGGATATGTCCAGATTAAACACAAACATTCTACTCGTACTTCCACGCGCAGGGCAGGGTACTTTTTGGTGCATGTGCCTTCTTGATTGTTGACTTCGTGCATCCTCTCCTTGCGCTGATTCGGCGCTTCCACCGTAAAAGTCGAGCTGGGATACAGTGTGATGTTGCGGCAGGCTGCACCAAACCCCCTACAACCACACACGTTCGACACTACTTGGTAGACACTCGACACGCTACGAAGCGCTAGGCCCATCGGCGCTAGGACGTCCAGCAGCGGCCTGGAGCCAGCGAATCGCAGCGCGTTGGCGTGCCGTCAGCTGCAGTCCTCAGCCTAGCGGCCAGCCAAAGGACGCTATGCCGCTACGATACTACAGGACGACACTAGAACTGCGGTGTAAACCAGTCATAATCAGCAGTGTAAACAACGCCCACAGCCCACGCTCTGTGATTAGTGGCTGCGGCGAGAGTAAACAGAGGGCCGCACGCTAATGTTGACCCCGTAACACCACGACTTTGGGGGCACCGCGAGTCTTTTTGGTGTTTTGGTGTCTTTGGTGTGTTTCTATGTTTTTCCGAGTTTTCGTGACATTGGCACCAGAAACAAGACGCAACTTGGTCATCAAGCAGCCCCCGTTCCTTCATTCCCACTCTCGTCGTCCATTGTGTCTCATCGTGATTTTCTCGCCTGTTCTCGTTCCTCGCCATTCAATTGTCCACACGGATTGTGCTGTTACCAACCACGGACGGCGACAGTCTCACGAACCGCCAAATCTCACTCCGCTTTTGTAGCCTCTCTCTCTCCATCTCTCTCTCTCGACTCCGAGCCTCGACTCCGAGCTCGACAGCCTGACTGCACGCCCGCCCACGCTCCTTTGATCGCTCTGCCCATTTCGGCCGCCGCCGTCTGCTTCGTCCTTTCTACCATCGTTCCGCCTCGCCGCCTCTTTGCCGCTTTGCCGAAACGCCCCGAGTCTCAGAGTGTCATGTCTGTGGGCCCGCCTCGAACCGGATGAACACAGACAGACCAGGAGGGCTGGCCGCACCCAGATTGAGACTCGAGTAGACGAAGCTCACATACCCAGCAAACCCATCCGAGGACCACATCCACGAAACCCCCAAACCAACGAACCATGTCGGACGAGGTGTCCAACTTTTTGCGCTCGGTGGAGCAGCTCAAGGACCGTCGGCTCGAGGAGGACGAGGCCCGATCGCGCGAGTTGGAGGAGCGCATCCTGGCCGACAAGCGAGAGCGCCAGGCGCGCCGAGCAGGTGAGTTTGTTGCATCGGTTCTGTCGTCTCTGCCGTCTCTGCTGCCGGGGAGCATGGGAGCATGGGAGCATGGCAGGTGGTGGGCGAAGGGCTCGTTTTGGCCATGCACATCGTGGCGATCGGCCACGGGCTGCTCTTCTCGGGTGTCCCATGCCCGGCACAGGCAACGCAGTGCATCGGCCGTGCTGCCTGGCCGCAATGCCTCGCCAGCCGCTCTTTCGCCATCTTCCCAACACTGTCTGACTCCCGTTTCTAGAACGAGCCCGGTCCATCTCTCCCCAGAAATCGTCTCCTGCCAACACACCGCCGCCGCCGACTTCTCATCACCGCTACAACAGCTCCCAGGCATCGGACGCCTTGAAACTGTCGTCCTCGCCCCCCGTGCTCGGCAGTCCCCGCAGCCCCACGTCTCGTGCCTCGCAGCAGCAGAACAACAACAACAGCAACGGCAACGGCGTGTCGAGCAGCAGCGCCGCCTTGGCCTCGGCCCTCGACTACTCTGCCCCCTCGTCCTTTGCGACCTCGTCTTCGCCCACCAAGGAGAACGAATCTCCCTTTGACGCCGACGCCAAGACCTTGGGCTCCTCGTCCCTATCACGAACGCCCACGCTGTCCTGGCAGCAGAGACGGCCCCCGTCTTCCAGTGGCCAAGCTGGCGCTGACCGATCGTCCGGAGCCGCCCCCTCTCCATGGTTGCTGCGAGAACGCGGCTGCACGCTCGTCCGTTGCAGGCTCGTCCAGCTTCCATGCCGCTGGCGCAACCTCCCCGCTCTCGCCCGAACCCAAGGCTGTCGATACCAGCGCCGGTGACGCCCCCATTTCGCGAGACCAGATTGCCCAGGCTCTCGGGCCAAGGATCCGTCCTGGTTCCGCCAGACTGCCGACCGTGGCGCCAATTCGGCTGCCTTCCGCCGCTCGCAAGTCGAGGACGAGGACCGCCAGGACCTGCACGCTGCCAGCGCCCGTCTCCCAGGTCTGAGCCGTGGCCCGTCTGCTGAGCCCGACGCCAGTGGCTTCTCGCCTCCGCCACCTGCACACGCGCCTGCTCTGTCTCCCTTTCGCCGTCCTTGCGGGACAGCATCGCACGGAAGACGAGCCCGTCTCTGCCCCTGACGCCAACGCACAAGCTCGACCTGCCACGAGAGTCCTCCCTTGTTTCGCCGCGGGACGCAATCGTGTCGCCACCGTCGGGACGCACGTCTCCCATTCGGCCGCTGTCGCCGACCAAGGGTGCCGGTGGCTTCGTGCAGAGTGCCATGATGAAGAGGAGCGACAGCGTCAAACGCTGGAGCGTCACATCCCCGCCCGGCTTGCAACGGGCCGACTCCATTGCGTCGAGCCGTGCTGGCCTCGACGGACCCCGCCGCGCAGCCACCGCCGCACAGGCAAAGCCGACGTCCCGCCCGACCTCGAGCCACGCCGCGAGTCTGCGAGCAACAGCCGACCGTCTACACCCACTCGTCTGCAAACGACTTTCCCCGACGAAGAGGCGCCCAAGGAGGCGCCCAAGGAGACGAGTGCGGCTGAGGAGGACAAGAAGTGACCCCGCCCGCCAGTCCTTCCAAGACCATGGATCCGCGCCGCTGGAGTCCGACCAAGACCTCGAGCTGGCTGGACGCCGCGCTCAACAAGCCTGAGTCGCCCAAGCCCAAGACCGCGCCACTCAACAACCAGCCTTCGTGGATGGTGGAGCTAAACAAGGCAAAGGCCCAGAAGGCGAGCAACCCAGGCGCCGCAGAAGCTACGCCGACACCGGCGCCTGCCGCGCGGAAGCACGAGGTCAAGACGGGCGGTCTGTTGCGCTCAGGACCCATGGGCACAGCGGCGCCCCATGCCGCGCCGCCCCCAGCGGCCGCGCCCTTG
The DNA here is from genome assembly GCA_016097075.2 of Sporothrix phasma. Lineage (NCBI taxonomy): Eukaryota > Fungi > Ascomycota > Sordariomycetes > Ophiostomatales > Ophiostomataceae > Sporothrix > Sporothrix phasma. The sequence continues at coordinate 241,439 of JADMNG010000015.1, read as the reverse complement.
GGCGGTCGCAGCGGACTTGGCATCTCCGTGCACACACCATCTTCGTCCACGGGCCGTGTAGCCGGCAACCCGACGCTGCCCAAGGAGTCCACGCCACCCAAGGGCGATCTCCGTGCGGCCCTGAAGCCGAGACAGCCACTGCCCTCGGAGAAAAAGGACAGTGCCAGTGGCAGCACCGCCAACGAGCTGGCCCATGCCGTGGGCACGCTCCGCCGGACCAAGACACAAAACTTTGTGGCGCCCGATGTGCTCAAGGACAACATCACGCGGGGCAAGTCTGCCCTTGTCCTGACTGGCGGCCCCAAGCCGCGCGAGAAGAAGGACGAGCTCAAGGATGCCATTATGCAGAAAAAGTCCGAGTTCAACCAGGCCAAGTCCGAGGGCCGCGGCATCGCGACCAATGCACATGCCCGCGATAAGAAAGAGCCCGTCCCCGAGGCGTCGCCAAGAGGCTCGTGCTCCATAAGACGGGCGGCTCCCAGACCTCCACGGGCTCTCTGGCTCCCTACCACCCCCGGCGCGACTCGTCTCCCTCCAAGGCCGCAGCCCGATGCCGCCGCGCGCTCCGTGGCCGCTCTTGCCACGAGGTCCTCTTCTTCCGAGATGCTGGCGAGCGTTAGCCGCTCCAGCACGGCATCTACGCTGTCTGGGTCGAGTACGACGGACGTGCCCGAGACCACCAACAGCCGCACAACGACACGCGCCGAGCCCCGAGCCCGTTTCTTCGCCCCCGGTTCAGAGCTTGGGGTCCGTGGCCGTGCGGGCATACGGCCGGGTGGCTTCGGTAGTCCTGGCGGTGGTGGCGGTAGTGGCGGTGGGAGTGCCCTGGCTAGCCGCTTTAACCCAGCCCTGGCTGGTCTCCTGGCGCGCGGACCGCCTGCCGCGTCGTCTGGTGGCAGCTCGCCCAGTGAAGACTCGGCAGCCGTAGCAGCGCCCATTGCAGGCCGTGTCTCTTCGCCAGCGGCGTCTACTTCGGCCACCGAGCCGCCGCCGGGTCCCGGCCCGCAGCTGACGCATATGACTAAGAACCGTGCCCGTGGCCCGCGCCGCAAGGCCCCATCCCACCTGCAGCCGTCGTCGGCTGCAGCGCCGGCGCCGGCGCCGGCGCCGCCAGCTGTCACGACACCCAAAAAGGGCCCGCCGCCAACGACGCCCAAAAAGGCCGACATTGTTTGTGCCGCAGGTTGTGTCGCCGGTCGGCTCGGCCTCAAAGAAGACGGCCCCGGAACCGGGACAGAAGCCGCCAGCGTGCGCGGCAGTCCCGCTGTCTCGGTCGTCGACTCGTCCAAGACGCCAACAAAGCCTCGGACAGCCCAAGCCCAGGGCGCGGCTCGTTTGGCTCGTTTGGAACGCCGGCCAGGATCCAAGAGCAGGCGGCGTCCGTCGTACGCAACGGCAGCAGCCAGCCTTTGCGGCCTGCAGTCGGCAGCAAGCCCGTCGCTGCAGAGAAGAAGGCGGTCGAGGAACTGGCAGCACCAGTTTCGCAGCCGTCGTCTCCCCGCAAGATTGACGTCAAGAGAATGTCCAAGTTCCCTCGAGCAGTCTGCCAATCAGCCGCCGGTTGTCAGCCAGCCGGTCGAGATTCCGCGCCCCTTGTCGCCATCCAAGACGGGCGTGCTGCGGCCCCTGCCCACGCCGCGACCATTGTCGCCCCAGAAGACGGGCGGCAGTGCTCGCCCACTCCCGGTGGCGCCCCTTTCCCCAGAAGAATGAATGGCAGCCGTCCAGCCCAGCTCACGTCGGGGCCTGACGTCACCCGCGTCTGTCTCGTCTGTGTCGTCTGTGTCGTCTGGCACCTTGCGCCGGCCCAAGGTCTTTGGCGATGCTCCGGTGCTGGCTGCGTCTTCGCCGCCTCCGCAGCCATACAGAACGCCTTCCACCTCGACGCGCCCTGACGCACAAGCTCTGCGCCGGCATCGCCCGCCCTGCCGTCGCCCTTGCGCTCGCCCGCAAAGCAGGCACAGGAGGTGACGGTGGTCTTCAACGAGTTTTTTGGTGCTGACCGGCCCAGCCGGACGTACCGCGTGGACGCGGCCGACATTCTGGCCAACCGCCCAGCGTCCGACGCTACGATTGAGACGCTGAGCGCGCAGCTGTTCCGCCTCGCAGCGACGGCACGAAGCAGCTCGTGCCGGCCCACTACGAGCGCGTGCTCTTTGAGCGCGAATGTACCTGTGCCCACACACGTTCACCAACAGTGCGGGCTGGAAGACGACCGCGGTGTACTTTTGGGTCGGCGACGACGTGCCCGCCGTGAGTGTCGAGGACGTGCAGGCCGTTTTGGCCCGTGAAGCGCGGGCGGCCAGCGGGCGGCTTGTGCCACTGCAGCAGGGCAAGGAGACGGCCGAGTTCTTGCTGGCGCTGGGCGGCGTCGTCACGATCCGCCGCGGGTCCAGCAACACGTACGACTCGCTGGCGCCGTCCATGTTCTGCGGCCGGCAGTACCTGGGCCAGATTGTCTTTGACGAGGTGGACTTTGCGCCGGCCAGCCTGTGCTCGGGGTTCCCTTATCTGATTACGCGGCAGGGCAAATGCCATCTCTGGAAGGGCAAGGGAAGCAACGTCGACGAGCTCAGCTGTGCGCGCTGATTGGTAATGGACTTGGCCCTCACGGGCGAGCTCGCCGAGATTGAGGACGGCAAAGAGTCGGCCAACTTTTGGGCCTTGTTCCAGGGCACCGGCACCGGCACCGGCAACGGCCTCGGCCTCGTAAGCCCGGCTCGGCCGACCACTGGCGCCTCAAGCCCAAGTACGACCGCTACGCGCGCCGCCTCTTCCGTTCCGATGCCGCTCATCCTCAGCAGGTACGCCCCCGTTTCCCTCCAGGCACCGTCTACAGTCTGCAGCCCATGCTAACCGCACAGATAATTGAGCTGCATCCTTTGACCAGCGCGACCTGGCGCCGGACGGCATCTATGTGCTCGACGCCTTCTTGAAATGTACATTGTCGTCGGCCGCCAGTCCCAGACGCAATATGCGGCGTTCCGCAACGCCCTCGACTTTGCCCAAGAGTATGCCATTCTGGCCGCCGGCATGGAGGACCGGCCGTTTGTGCCCATCTCCACCGTCGTCCTCGAGGGCATCCCGCGCGACCTCCGGAGCGTGTTCCGCAAGTGGAACGACGCCCTGAGCCCACGCGCATGGCGGCCGCCGCGGCCCCTTTAGTCGGTGCCGCGAGCCCTTCGGCGACCATTCGCGCGGCCGCAGTCTCCGGATCGTGCCCTTGACCGTGGCTCTGCAGGCGGTGGCAGAGTAAGAACGCCAAGGGAAGAGGAGGTGGCATGTCGATCAGGAGTTCGAGGATGAGGAGATGAGGAGATGAGCAGACTGGAGCGGGCTGCAGCTTGGTCTTTTTCTGGGGTGGCGTTGCTGTTTCTGTTTATTTTCTTCCTGTCTTGTTTGTACGTGCTGCATTGCATCGCTCTTTTTTATTTTTTTATATTTATACCCTGTGGGCTGGGGCTTCCTTGACGTTGGATCCGAATTCTGCCACCACACACCATGTCGACTTGTCGATACCAAGTCATGTATGATAGTCCATGGTGTTTCTGACCATGCACGTGAATGACGGTACGGTGCGGTGACAAAACAAGACTACAGTGTTGCCTCACAGCGCATCGGTCAACGAGTCTAACAGCGATCACGCCAGTACGTTGTAGATCCAGCCACACCCTGTGATGGCAATGTATTCCGTCCGTCTCATGCATAGTGCCCTAATCAAGTGAACGCCCCGGGGTATATCCTACAGCAAGCATCCGTTTGTACAGTCGAGGTCCGTCCCGTATTCCCTTACGACGTGTCCATTGACTCGTGTCCGCCGCCGCCACTGCCGCCCGCGCCTCCACCAGCCGCACCAGCGCTCCCGCCCGTCGGCCCGCCGCCGCCGGCAGCAGGCGTCGGCTGCGGCGTCGACGGCAACATGCCCATCATGTCCATTGCCGAGACGGCCGCATTCGGGCCTCCGCTGCCCGTGTCCGAGTTGGCCGATGGGGTGCCGGCGCCCGCCTGGTTGCTGCCGCTGTGGTGTGCCGATGGCGAGGCCGAGGCCGAGGCCGAGGTCGAGGCCGACGTAAGAGGGGCCCCGTCCGCGCCTGGGAGGAAGACGGCCGCCGTCGGCGTCTCGCCGTCGACCAGCGTCTTGGACCCGTCTGCCGACGGCGGCCCGGCCGCGTCCGGCCCGGTCGAGTCCGACCCTGCCGTCTCTGCCGTCTCTGCCGTCTCTGCCGTCTCTGCTGTCGCGCCCATGATGCGGTCTACATCGGCGCCCAGCTCGGGCAGCGCCGAGCGGATCTGGCCGGCCAGCGTGTCCGGAACGAGGCAAAGGCGGCGCGCTTGCCCGCGCGCAGCTGGTTGGTGCGGCGGACGAGCTCGACGAATTCACGCGTGTAAATGTCTGGATTGCGCCCCGCCTCGACGTACTGGACAAGGTCGCGGGGCACCGAGGGCAGGCAGCGGGGCCCGGTGCCGGGGCCGGAGCCGGTGCCGGTGCTCTCGAGGGTCAGGGGAGTGCCGTCCTCGTTCTCGGCGACGTGGTTGACGTCGCGCAGGGCTTGCGACAGGATGCGGACTTCGGCGACGAGGGCGTCGAGGGACGTGTGGGACCCCGCGGCGTCGTAGGCGCTCGTGTGGAGCATGACATTGTACAGGGACTGGATGGTGTCGCGGATGGCAGCTGGCAAGAGTCGAGGGTTAGCGACGTTCAACGACGCGACATGCGCCGGAGACGAGGTCGGGCAGCTTACTCTCGGCCTGCGCCGTCGCGGAATGTCCTATGGGCGCCATGGCTGCAGTCGGGAGTGAGTCGCAGGACCAAGCGGTGGTGAGCGGGCGTTGGACTTGTAGAGGAGGGAGGGTCAGAGAAGGCTGGAGGACGGTCGTCACGAAGCCGTGATGCCGATTTGTGGGGAGCTGCAACTGAAGCTGAAGCTGCTGGGAGCTACTTGCAGCTGGTCCAAAGCGCTGTATTGCACGTGACTCGCTGTTTTGCTTAGGCTCAGATGGGCTATATGCCACCCTCACTCGTAGCGTAAGCCTTGCGTTTTCGAGAAGCACTCACAGTGCACTTAGTGGGGGCCGGCCGCCTCGCTCTGTTACAACTTTACAACCCCCTCCCTTTGCAATGCATTTCGCATGACTCTGTTACGACAATCGCTGTCTTCGTTGTCAGAAATCAAAATCAAATTACTCCGGGACTAGATGCCATTTTGTGTCCCCCGATTGTTGTGTGACGGCCGTTTCCTCAGACCTGTGCTTTCCCAAAGATGAATCCCAATCTCCCAAACTGAATGGCAAACGGCAATATTATACACAAAGCAGCGGCAAGAATTGGCAGCATGGGGACAGGGGCCAAGATCCCGCGCTTGCACGGATCCTGACATTGCACACTGATGCGATGCTCGGCCAGTTGTGTTTGTGTCTTTGCATGTTTGTGTCCCAAGCTGCCAGCGCCGTACTTTCAAAGGCCAAAACAAGGCCTCTTGAAAGAAAAAAAGAGACAATCTCAACATATCGTATCCGATCACCTCGCGTCTGTCCAACTTCCATTCACTTCCGCAGCTTCGGCCGCGCCAGGCTGTTGAGCCGGCTCATGCTGAGAATGGGCCGCTTCTTGACCGACGCCGAGCCAGGCGTCTTGCCAGCAGCCGACGACTTGCTAGCACTGGGAACCGCACTGAACGTGACCGTCTTGGCCGGTGTCATGGTCTTCTGCGGCGACGACGGGTGAAGAGACGACTTCAGAGGAGACATCTTTTGCGGTGAGCTCCGCATGCCAAAGGCGCTGCCGGCACCAATTCTGGGAGGAACGGTCTTGCCGGCCAGGCGCGGTGCCAGAAGAGCGTCGCCTTCAGGAACCGGTGCATTCTTGCGCTTCTTGGCGGCACGCCGTGCAGCCTCCTCTTCGGCCGCCTCCTCGGCCTCGCTGACCCGATGGCGCTTCTTGTTGGTGATGCCGTGTGCAATGACACTGACAGCGACAGGGCGGGTATTCTCCTTGTTGGCGCCTTCTGTGGCGACAAGGGCAGTGAACATGTCGCCAACGTGGCTGGCGTCCGGAGGCTGCCGGGCATCTTTGGCATCGCAGACGTCGAAGGGCGCACCTGGCGCAGGCTGGCCTGGCCGGGCGAGGATCCAAAGCCAGTGGGTGATGTCTGGCCAAAGCTAATCGTCTTGTCGCTGCGGAACGTAAAGGTACCAGGAACCGAGGGCGGCTTGGCCGTGGGAGGGGCGAGAGTTGTCGACGGCGAGCGTAGCGTCGCCTCCTTGGGTGCCGAGGCAGCCGTGTCGGTTGCGCCGCCAAGCAGCTCGTGGCCCGAGAGGTCGGGGTAGTACACGGTAGCACCAAAGCGGCGGCGCACACTAGGCGACTCCACGAGGGAGGGAGACAAGGTCTCGTCCTTGCCGTCCACCTGCATATCCGAGCCCTGTGCTCCGGCATGTGACTTTAGTGCAGAGCGCGGGATACCGGACCGGAAAAGCGAGGGCGACCTCTCCGACAGCACAGCACGCTCTGTGCCAGGAGTGAACGCCACCCGCTGGGCGAATTTGCGGCGCGGTGTCGTCATGGGGCACGGGCCGGCAAGGCACGGCCCGCCAACCGCGGGGTGCTGGTGTCCTTGAGAAAGCCGTTGCGGTCGGGCCAAATGATGTGGAAACAGGGAGCACACTCCGCGCGGCACTCGTGTTGGCGGCAGGTGGTGCGCTGGTCGTTGGTGCCAACGTCGACGTCTTCAGGGCTCCGGCAGCACGCGACATGGAGGCCTGGGCTTGTTTGCCGTATTCTTGTCGGCACCGGTCACCGCCACAGTCGAGGCATGGGCAGCGGGCAGTGTGCCAACGGCCGACGGCAGGCTGCTGGTCGTGGCACATCTCTTTAGAGCCGAGAACAACTGCATGGGCGTCTTGCTGGGCGTCTTGCTGGGCATTTTGCTGGGCGTTTTGCTGGGTGTCTTGGGCTGCATGTGACCACTTGTGTTTGCCGTTGCCGTCGTAGCGGCCGTGCTCGTGCTCGCACCCTGTGCCTCAATGGCTGCCGACCGAGCGAGCAAAGAGGACGACTTGGTCGGCGTCAGCAGAGAGGCCGTCGTGTGCGCGCGGCCGAGGCTGGACACACCACTGGTCAGAGCAGCAGGCCGCGGCAGAGAGCTGCCGTCGCGCGACATGGGACGGCTGCTCGATGCGTCGTCGCCCATGTTCTGCTTGATGCGCTTAGCGGCCGACATGGGCGGCTGCGGGCTGTCCTTCGCCTCGTTTGCGGGCGGGAACAGCAGGTTGCCCTTGCGAGCAGACGGGGGCGGCTTGCTGTCCATTCCGCCATGGCTCTGGTGGTTGCCAAACAGCGGGTTGTAGGCCCGCTTGCTGGTAGACATGGACGTGCTAACGCCGCCCACCGAGCTGGGCACAGCCGGTGTTCTCGCTGTCTTGGGGTTGGGCGTCTCGTCCAAGTTGGCCTTGGATTGGGTCCGCTTGAGACCACGCGCCTGGCTGGAAATGGCCGGCGTCGCGGCGGCGGCGGCGGCGGCAGTGGACCGGACAGGTGTGTAGCGTGAAGCGCGAAAGGCTGACGGGTGATTGGCAATCGAGTCCATCTTGCCAAATTCGGCCGAGTGTGCGGCGCTGTAGCGCCCAGCACGGCTCTTGGGCTTGGCAATCCTGCGGCCGTTGGCAAGCTCCTCTTCCTCGCGGGCCTTTTCCTGGTCGCGCTCCACCTCGAGACCGGCACGGATCTTCTGGGCCTCTCGCGCAGCTCCTCCATCATGCGGCGCGCCTCGTCGCTCAGTCCCAAATCGGGCGCACCCAGTTTCTTGGGGCCAGCAGGCACGTCTTCGACGACAGTCTCGCCCGTAGGCTGCGTGTCCGTGAGACGAGAGAAACGAAAGGTAAAGGGGGACATGGGCGACAGCGGCGACCGCTTCTTCGAGGGCGTCTCGCTGTCTTCGGGCGAGACGGCCTTGAGAGTGGCCGACGCGGCAATCTTGTTGGTCTTGGTCATTGTGGGCTCTCCTGCCGCGCGTCGCCAATGTCTGCGAAGCCGAGACGCAGCGCAGACGAGGGGGGCGCCATGGCCCCGTTGGCTTTGGCGGGACGCATCTCGGATCTGGAAGGCTTCACCGGCGACGAGCCGGCTGGTGTCTGCGGCGGGCGCGTGGGCGAGGACGGCTGATCTTCCATCTGTTCGGCCAGAGAGTCGAGGTCGGGCGTGGCGGCCACTCCGCTGGGCTACAAAGTGTTAGCAGGATGGCCTGGGCCTAGATTGAGGCACATGCAGCGCGTCGGTGGCTGTTCTGACCTTGGAATTGCTGGCCAGCCGGGCCGAGCGGCGTCGTGTCAGCGGCGCCATTGCTGAAGCTGAAGCTGGATGAACGGCGTGTGGTGTGTTCAAGACGACGTGGACCGTGTGTCGATGGATGGTCGGCGATGGGGAAAGGTGTCGAAAGAAGGAGTAGCAACAAGGTCGAGTGGGAGGGTGGGGACAGGAGGAATATGTCACGGCATATACGAGAGTCGTTGGGGATGGTCGTAAACAAACCCTGGCAATAGGCAACCGAACTATCACCCGATGCGTGTCGACCTGCCAATGGGCGATGATGTCAACGTGATGAGAGGTCGAAGACGAGAACACGAGTACTTTGTAGAAGCTCAGCAGCACCTCCTAGCCGTGGGCAGACCGGTCCTGGTTGGTGGTGGCAAGCTTGACGTCGACGTTGATCCCTGATCACGCGCCGTTGAATGCTGGCATTCCTTGTCCTGGGCTGGAAAAAGAGGAGAACGCTCACGCAGCGAGACGAGAGACGCGGGTGAAGGAGGAAAAAGAGGAGCGTGTTGAGGCCGGTGGCAAGCTAGAACAGTGGCGTCGAGACCGGCAGAGACGTTTGAGAAGAAGCGCGGTTTGCGTGGTGTTTTTGTTTTCTTGGTGGTGGTTGGCTGGAGCGAAGGGTTTGTTTACTTTTGCGGTGGCCCAAGCTCCTTGCCGTGTTTACTAGCAACAACGCGGCCAATGACCCACCTGCATCGTAGTCACGTGACACTCCTCGGCATCGACCACGGCGGTCCTCGCGCACCTTTCGATGCAAACTGCTGTGCGTCGCCGATCATGGCTGGAGGCTGTTGCCCAAGTCACATCGGTGCTGTGTCCTTCTTGCGGCCTGCCCGGTGCCCTGCTGCAGAGGACACGGCATATCAGAGCGTTTGTGGTGTTTTGCCGCACCTCGACGACGTCCACTTCTGTACAAAGTATGGGAACACGTCCTTGGCAGCCAAGACTTTGAGACGACGTTGCGATAAGGGGTAATTTCGATTTGCAGTGTCATTTTCCAGTCGTACGTACTCGTACTTTGCAGGCGTCCATTTTACTTTTGCAAGTCCAGATCCGTCAATGTCTCCATACGTCTCCATACGAGGTTCGTGTCCATCTTCTTCAGTCCAAGTGCAGTCCAAATACATATGCTCGGTCCGGACCTGACGCGACCTGACTCTTGTCTCTCGGAAAATTGGCAGCGAGATGAGTACGTTGGCTTGGCAGAAGGAGGATAGCTGGAGGTGCGAGCCAACGGAGACCGACTCGAATGGCATGTCTCCATCTTGGAGCCATCTTGTTGTACGTCATTTTACTCGGGCAGAGAATGCTTCTTCTTGGAGTACGATCAATACGTCGTACGTCGTACTTTGTACATTGTGCCTGGCATCCCACCCCTCACTCTCCATACGCCGGAGCTCAGACAACAACGCAGCCGGCGCCGGGGTCACCGACGAGCATCAGGCAAGTGCCGGATCGCGGGCACGGGCCAAGAGTGTGAGCAAAGGGGCTTCGTCGTCATGGCCGGCGAGCGATGAGGATGGGCGGGAAGGGCTCTCAAATAGGACAACTCAAGCGACTTTGCATGTTCCTCAAGGCAAGCACGCCATCGACCGGCCCTGTGCATCCGCACCCCATTGGGTCCCTGCCCGCCCTCGTCGGCCAAGACAAGTGATAGTCAGGGCTGTTGTTTGACGCCCTGGCACCGTGGTCTCTTGCCTGTCCTTGCCTGCGTGTATTAGGGGTGTGGGAAGTCTGGACGACTGTATCGCTGAAGGTCGTGTGGAGTGCTAGCCGGTAGCTGGTCAGGGTGCAATTCCGGCGAGCCCGTCCAGCCGTTGCCTCTGTGCACTTTGTCTCGGAGGTGGGAGGCTCGTGCTCTTGGGCGACGTGGGGAACAAGCACACGTATTGCTGAGTGCGAGCTGTTGGCTGTTGGGTGTTGGTGTTGGACCATCATGCAACAAAGTAATCGAGCGACAAGACGACAAGGGTGGGCGGGTGGCTAGCTGGAGGGTTGCTGACTTGGAACGAGGACAAATCAACATAGCATCTGGTTGCTGCAGCCAGAGGACAGCGAGGAGGTGCGCACAGAGACGGAGAGTCGACACGGGACAAGGGCGCAACGCATCTTTGCTCGCGCCTTCATCGCGGGTTTGTCCTGTGAGGTGCCGCTTCTCGAGAAACGAGCTCGCCCGTCATACCATTTTGTGCGAGCTTTTTTTACCTTTGACGTCGTCGAGGCAGTCGAGGCAGTCACCCCTGTCCCAGTCTCCACCTTTTGCCAGCAGATCATCGCGAATAGATGGAACGAGGCATAAATCTTCTCGCGCTAGAATCCTTCTAGAAGACGGGCCCAGGGTGTGTCGCGTCATTTCGTTTCCGACGCCAGGTGGGGGTGGGAGGGCATGTCATTGGCTCTTGAGACCTTAAAGACTCAACGCCGTGGGCACCTGAAGCACGGAGGTTGGCTGCTTTACCAGAGGATGGGGTCACTCTGGATGCGAGTGGGTTGCACGTCAATGCTCGGCCTCTTTGAGGCATTTCGACTTGGCGACAGCTCTGCGAGTTCACGCCACGGCGGCTCTCATTGTTTGTTTCCCTGCTCTTACTCTCTCCTCTGGGAGAGATAGCTTACTTTGTACATTTGCTTGGCGAGCGAGACGCAGTGGATAAACCTTTTGATTGCACCTGCACTGAATGAGGACTGGGACTGACGACAGAGCTGAATAGCCGATGACGAGAGCCAAGTTGAGAAAATACGGAGCTCAAAAGCCACGCGCAAGAGGCCGTGTCATCCGAAAAGGCCAGATGCTCACCAGCCGGCCGCAGAAACAGAAACGACAGGCAAGTCACCTCTGTTCCTGGACTGGTCTCGGTCAGAGGCATCCTTTGTCGCCAACGATTGCTGAAAAAAATCACGAAGATCCGAAGTCCCTGCCGACGGCCCCTCGGAAGAACAAAGTGCTGGTCAAGAGGCCAATCGCAGCCCCGCGTAAGCCACATGACGTGCGGACCGCGTTGGCATTGTGAGGACAGTACTCAGTATGGCGTATTCTATGTCGTATCGGGAGCGTAATGGCCACAAGCATATCCTCTCGGGGCTGCTCAGCTGTATGAAATCGAAGGCTGAACACTACAAAGTAATGAATACGTCGTTTGGGTGGAGTACAAAGCAGGACGCTGAAGAGACACACGAACAAGAATACGAGGACTTCGGCTGCACCTGGGCGCTGTGGAGGTAAGATACCTCGTCAAGCACCAAACCAGCACTCAAAGGCAGGTCACTTTGTGAGAATCGGCGGGTTCCGATGTAGCGAGCCCCCATTACAGAGCATTACACTACAAAGTACGCAAAATACGCCAAAATACGCAAAATACGCTGCAGCACAGGTCGGCTCAGCTCAGCGGCAACGCCCAAGTACCAGAATGCCAAGACTCCCCTTCTCCTTTCCCCTCGCTAAATCCGCTCAGGTGACGTGAAAAAATCGTCGTGGAATGGGGAGGGGAGAAGGGCTAGAGGCGATCCATCTCACTGTGTGCCAGGCTGATTGGCCTGGGCAACTCTTTCCGCCTATTGCAGTCGCTGTACGAAGTCAACAGCTTCAGTCCATCGTCTTTATGCCAGAGACAAAGGGTGAAGCGACAGGAGTGCGACGTGAAGAGCCTGAAAAAGGCCAAAGCGACTGCAAGAACAGCGTCGGCCTGCCATATCAAAAGCAACACATGGCGAAACCACGTACAGGCCGGCGTCCCCGATCTCGCAATGCGTGCGTGCGACCAGCTCTCCCATCCGAGCCAGGCTGTCTCTCACTGTCTCTCACGACGCCCTCTCATTCACACGCCGAAACATAAACCCATACGGTCCATACGTGGACATCATTGCATTCTTCATTTTCCATTGCGGGCCAATGCAAGCAAAAGGAGAACTGCCAACGTGATGCTGGGCCCTTGGCTCCTCTTTCTGTCGACTCCTCTCGACTCCTCTCGACTCCTCTCCTCCTCTCCTCCTCTCGACTCCTCTTCCTCCTCCACCCTTGACCGTCCATCCTCTTGTCCCCGTGGCCGTCAGTACACTGATCGTCAAGACGCAAAAGCGAGTACAGAATGCCAAGACTCCCCTTCTCCTTTCCCCTCGCTAAATCCGCTCAGGTGACGTGAAAAAATCGTCGTGGAATGGGGAGGGGAGAAGGGCTAGAGGCGATCCATCTCACTGTGTGCCAGGCTGATTGGCCTGGGCAACTCTTTCCGCCTATTGCAGTCGCTGTACGAAGTCAACAGCTTCAGTCCATCGTCTTTATGCCAGAGACAAAGGGTGAAGCGACAGGAGTGCGACGTGAAGAGCCTGAAAAAGGCCAAAGCGACTGCAAGAACAGCGTCGGCCTGCCATATCAAAAGCAACACATGGCGAAACCACGTACAGGCCGGCGTCCCGATCTCGCAATGCGTGCGTGCGACCAGCTCTCCCATCCGAGCCAGGCTGTCTCTCACTGTCTCTCACGACGCCCTCTCATTCACACGCCGAAACATAAACCCATACGGTCCATACGTGGACATCATTGCATTCTTCATTTTCCATTGCGGGCCAATGCAAGCAAAAGGAGAACTGCCAACGTGATGCTGGGCCCTTGGCTCCTCTTTCTGTCGACTCCTCTCGACTCCTCTCGACTCCTCTCCTCCTCTCCTCCTCTCGACTCCTCTTCCTCCTCCACCCTTGACCGTCCATCCTCTTGTCCCCGTGGCCGTCAGTACACTGATCGTCAAGACGCAAAAGCGAGTACAGTGGCTTTGGCGGTGCTTCTGACCAGCTGGACTTTACTTTGTAGGCACTCCATACAAAAGTGACCGCGGGACCTGCAGGCCACCAGTGGAGAAGCAGCCCCGATTTCGGCATGGTCCAGAGCGCCAGTCGGGTCCGTTCCCCCATGACCACTAACACGAAAAAAACTTTGTACCTCTGGGCGTACTCCGCACATACAGTATGCAAAAGGTCGACGGAACGTTGGGGCAGGCAGATACAGTGCTCCGTACTGAGTAGGTAGCGGTCAGACACAACAAGAACAAAGAGGGGAGATGGCCGACGGTTTCACGCGGATGGGCATCGCTTTCCAGTCATGCGTGAGACACTCAAGTAGGATACGATCTGTTGGGAGGCCCGTTTCGGACAACACTCGGGCAGGTGGTAAAGAGGGACGCCGTACGAGTACAGTGTGCGGAAGACATCTTCACTCTCTCGACGAAAGAAATGCTTCTACTACGAGTACTGGCCTCGGCGGATTCATTGCTGTCCCAGCCACCTCCACCTCGATGAGTGCAATACGAGTACGAAGTCCTCGTCTGCGCTCGATGCTCGATGCGTGTCTTCGGAGCGGAGTTAGCCGCCGCGGAACTGTCAAAGCCAGTCCCGCTGCTACAGCCACTGAGAGTACTCGTACTCGTACTGAGTAGACGACACAGCCATCTGACGCCTTCTGAGAGAGAATTTTCTCAGGTCCGAGCCAGCCACTTCCAGCCGCCTCGCCTTTGTGCCTCTCGGGGATCGGGCCAACAAAGGAGCGCTGGCGGCTGGCGGCTGGTGGTTGGCTGGTCCCTGAAAACTCTACTCGTACGAGTAAAGGACCAAGACTGAGTCGCTAGGAACTACCAAAAAGAAAGGGAGCTCCCACCCCAACTCGCTACCGATGTTGATGGCTGTTGGCCAGACTGGCCACCCCAACGTCAAGGATCAGCGCTCGCTTGCCGCTTGTTCGAGGGAAGAAAATTTTTCATTCGGCTCGCCTTGCGACACATGTCTGGAAACGCGGCGTGTCAGTGCGATGAATACTCGTACAAAGTACTCGTATGCATCATCAGCAAATGGACCAAGTCGGCGTTGGTCTCAAGGCAGCCAACCCGGACTGCCGGTTGTCCTTCGTTGTCCAGGCACTTGCAGCGGGGCTTCGTTTTGTACAAAGTATCGTACGGTATCGTACGGAGTACTTGTTAGGTGGATCCGTACATGTACCCAGGCGCCGACAGTACAAAGTACACACTAAACCCACAGAGCAAAAGGCAACAAGGAGAACTCCAGCGACCACACATGGACGCCGCTGAAAACGGCGGCCGCAGCAACACTGGCAAGGGAGGAGGAGGCATAACTCACAAGTCTCGTACGAAGTACTCGTAGAACGGGGAAGAAGGGCGTGAAGAGGAGACATCAGGCACATTCTATTGCGTCCCTCTCCGTCGGGGAAAGGCAGGAGAGGAGAGGAGGGAAAAGCGTCGTGGTGCGTGGACGTGAGCGTTGATGACAGCCGTTGTCTGGAAGAAGTTGCTACATACTCGTATGTTCTGACGAGACGTTTCCTCCCCCTTTGCCATCTTCAAGAACAAAACAAAAGACAAAGACAGACACAGTACAGATGACAAGACAGAAGACACGAAGAAGACCAAAGTGACCCCAGACCGCCCAAAAAACGGCAAATGTGGAAAGCGCGGCCGATCAAAAAAGCCTGACGTTGCTCTTTCCTTCTGCGCCGTCTTTCACGCCGTAGCATTTGCCTCCGCCCTCGCTCCTTCCCCAGACAGCGCTCGTTCTTTCTTTTGCGCCCTTCCCTTTCTTCGCTTCCCCTCCCAATTCACATTACATAAAACCAACCATTTCGCCCTTTTCTTTACTCACACACAACCTGTCATCGTCCATTCTCTTATCTTTCAGAATTCGACAGCCAAAGCAGAAATCGACCCTTCTTGCAGCCTTGCGCCTCGACGCTCGCCATCTCTCGACGCCCTCGACTACTGCTGTCTACTGTTGCTGTCTCTACTGCAGCAGCGCAGCTCTACCAGCGATTCAGTACTCATTACATACGCTTTCCACGCACCCCCCTCCCCTTATCTCTATCGCAACCTCGACTTCTGCACCCCCTTTCGCTCGTTGGACGGTTTCTTGCTTGTTCTATTGTTCCTTGTTGCGTTCCTTTTGTTCTTTTTGTTCCTTTTGTTCCTTTTTGGCTGCTCGAGCCCCCTTTCCTAGCAGCCGTTTCCAAACGGTCGGGTCGGCCTGGGCCACATCAATCTTCCCATCTGCCACCCCCCCTCCCTACCCGTTGCACATCATCTCGCAGTCTACGAGTATTGCCAGAGGTCGCTCGGTCTTCTCCGTGTGCAGAATCGTGTGCAGAATCGTGTGCAGATTACCCCAGCCAGGCCCCCGTCTTTCCCGCTTTAGGTTGTGGTCCTGGCAGCATCTCTTGAACGACAATCCGAAAAAGGAGAGTACAGACAAAAGAGTCCTGCGCTCGTGCATGGAGATTGCGACGCCATCCTTTCGAGTCAGGCACGACTACGGCGACAGCTGCGACGACTTGCTGCGCGACCGAGCGGGCATCTTCCTTGGGGAAAACAATCGACCGGAGGGATCGAACTCGCCCCTGATCTGCGGCCTGTCTTAGTCGTCCGGGACTTCAAACTCAAACAACACGGTGCACGGAAGCAACAGTGTAACCTGCACACCCCAGTCCACGGCCCCAGCTCCTAGGCTCTTCGACCGGGAATTAATACTCGATCAATCCAGGGACCTTCAAACACGGAAGCGACACCCAAATAAAGAACAGCGACCGCAACAGACCAAGACCGAAATAACACAGAGCCTTGCATCCCCACGGCTTTGCGACAACTCGACTCAACGATTGCGCCAGCAGCCTTGTTTTGTCTCCTCTTTTCTGCGCAGCTCTTCCATTCGCTCTCGACTCGCTTTCTAATTCCTTCATCGGCATTTTCCCTTTTCTTTATGACGTCCCATTCATCCTCTTCTTCTTTTCTTGTCTCTTCTTCCTTTTTCCCCTCTCCCTCGCTACGCCTTGACTTTTCACTGCTCCTCTGCTACTTCTCCTCTTTCTCCCCCTCTTCTAATAATACGGCGAGACCCACCCCGCAAACTACGCAAACTACGCAAACTACGTCCCGTGGCGAGAAAAAAATCATACAGTTTTTTTTTTCTACGCTGTTTCTTTCTCTCGTTGCTGGATCTTGTCGCGACGCTTTTTGTGTATTACTTTTCCTTTTTTGTCACTCATTCCTCTTACCAAATCGTTTCGGTTTCCTCTTTCGGACCTACTCGCAACAACGCTCTCCCACGTTCATTCACTTCGGCCGTCCGCTTCCACCCTCGCCTAGCTCTTGCATCGGTCTGCCTCTCCCTCCAGCCCTGGCGCATCGCTTCGGCTTTCCGTCACGCCTTTCTGTCGCCATTTCCCTCCCCACTTTCTTTCCCCTTCTCAACCCCCATTTCGCTCTGTTCGAGGCGCTCGCCGCCCACCGGCTGAAGCGTCTCGAATTTGGAGGACATGGCAGACATCATGTCCCTAGACAACAATGACATCAAGCACGACGACTCCGACTCCATGGACTCCGGCGCCGAGGGCGAGCCACGTCCGCTGGCGGCGGCAACGGCGGCAACGGCAACAATGGGCTGGACAGCCAGCCCACCAAGCGCAAGGGCGGTCGCAAGCCCATCTACGCGACATCCGAGGAGCGAAAGCAGCGCAACCGACAGGCACAGGCCGCCTTCCGCGAACGCCGCACCGAGTACATCAAACAGCTCGAGGAAACCATCCGTGTCCACGAGCAGAACCTCCACAGCCTCCAGACCGCCCATCGCCATGCCGCCGACGAGTGTTTGATGCTGCGCTACAAGAACTCGCTGCTTGAGCGCATTCTGCTCGAGAAAGGTAGGACTCGCGCACCTCTGCTGCTCTTCTCCGCACGCCTTCTCCGTACTCCCTCAATGCCTCCCGTGTGCCGTTCCGCCCCCTTCTAACATGCCCAGGAATTGATGTGCAAGCGGAGCTGCGCGCCAAGACCGGCAGCCCCAACCTGGGCCCTACACACATGCCACAGAATATGGTGCAGCCGCCCGCCATGCCACGATCCATCATCAACCGCCACCACGCCCGCCGCTCCAACTCGAGCATTGCGCCCAAGCTTGACATCGGCGGCACGTCCATGCCCGGGACAGGCCTGGTCGGCATCAACCCAGGCCACCCCACTCCGACATCGGTCGTCGCCTCGCCAAGAGTCGGCCCACGCCGTCGTCACACTCGGCGTCTCCTGCCGCCTCCACATCCGTCTATGGCCAGTCACCCGCCGCCTCTGCGCCGACCCCTCCGCATCCCTCCGTCCCGCCATGTCGGCCCCGGCGCCACCGCCACCACCGCCACAGGTACACCAAGCGCCGCCTGTCACGGCGGCTGCTGCAATGAAGGCAGCTCAGCTGGGCGGTCCCATCCCTGGCATTTCGGGCTCCGCGCCGCCAAGAACGATGCAACAGCGGCAACGCCAGCACCACGTACAGCAGCAGCAGCAGCAGCAACAGCAGCAACATCAGCAGCAACAGCAGCAACAACAGCACCAGCAGCCGATACTACACCACCCGCAGCACCCTCACCAGCAGCAACTCCCACAGCACCAGCAGCTCCCGCAACCGACACACCACAACACCAGCATCACCCGCAGCAGCCACCACAACACCAGCAGCAGCACCAACTGCACGCGCAACACGCACACCACGCACCGCAGCATCAGCATCAGCAGCAGCACCCCCAGCACCCGCAACATGCGCAGCCCCCCAGCACCACCAGGCGCCTCTGCCGTCACCACTGCCCGCCACGCCGCGGTCGGCCAGCGGTGTCGGCGGTGCTCCCTACTACGCGCTGCCCGGGTTCCAGAACCACATCGATCAGCTGAACAAGAATACGATGCTGCCGAGGACATGATGGAAGATCCAGGCGAGACGCCCGACGCCCCTCGGGACCCAACCCGTACGCCCCGCAGCCGGTTTCTCGACTGCCCCGCCACCCCTTAGCCTCGCAAGCCCGGCCACCAGCGTGGCACCGTCTACGGCTTCTTCGATGAACCTGGCGCTGCCGCCAACAACGGTGCCGGCGCGCCTGGTGCGGCTGGGACGGGGGTGCAAACGGCTACCCATCCATGACGCAGCTGCTCGACCCGGCGCTCGACTGGGATCCGTTTGGCCTCAGCGCCAGCATGCAGTTTCCGACACAGTTCTCCTTTGACACGAGCAACACCCGATGACAAAGACGACGGTAGCGAGCGTAGCGAGCGAAGCTTGTCTTTAACTGTCGAGTCATTTTGCTATTTCTTTCGGGCGAGCCCTTTTCTTGATACCCCACGAGCCGAAGTTCCTGTCTTGTCACGAAAACCGTGCTGCTTTTTGGACTCGTCTTTTGCATAGCGGTCAGGAGAACTTGATCTCAACTTTTCTGGCTCGGCCACCTTCTTTTTCAATTTACTCGTACTACCACATAATTCTCTATTTCTTTTTATTTACTCTCGGACTCTCGGAAGGGCATCAGCATTTTCTTCGGGGACAAAAACATTATACCACACAGGAAAACATATTTTGGTAGGGGCGGACTTTTCGATTTTTGCTGTTTTGTTTTGATTGCCTCTCAGCCCCTTGACGACTCTCAACCGTTTTGGCTTGTTTGTTTCTAGAAGCACATCATGGGGACACTTTTGATCGTTTGGTTTCAGGATCATGTTCGGGGTTTTACTACAAAAGTTATTCTTATACGACACATGCCTTTGCTCTTTTCTCATGGCGTCTCGCTTTCTTGGGTGCATTCGTTTAGCCCTGGTATCTGTCCCACGGTTTTGTCGTTTTATTGCGGTTATTGCGGGTGAAAATGAAATGGCTCTCGGGTATTCTCTTTACTGGTAACGGCAATGAATGAATGATGTTTTTTGGTTCCTCTATCCGATCCGTTTCAATCTCTAGATCGAGACCTATTTCGAAGCTTTATAAAGCATCGCGGTCTAGAGCATGTCCGTTCCGTACTACCCTCAACCTCGTGAGCGGCGTTCATCCGTCTGGCCTTGGCTGTGTTGCCGTCTCCTTTGGCATGGTATTGGCGAACAGTGCAAGTGCACAGAACGTGGCCAGGCTCCACGAAACAGCTCGAAATGTCTTGCCGCGAGACAGATCCCGCTCCCATTCTTTGTGCCAGGGACGATCGTACCCTGGTACTCGGCCCCGCTAAATGGCACACAGTGGGAAACGATGAGACCATCCGACGGAAGCCATCCGTGTTAGACTGACAGACGAGGCTGCAGGGACGGGACCAGACTGCACAGGAGCCTTGCCGTTGAATCTAAAAACTGTGTGGCTATCCAATCGCCCCTATTCACGAATCACGATCATGCAACCGGGCTTATCGATACGAAAGTCAAAGGTCGACATTCTCTCGTCCTGTGGATTGCCACGCCCGGAACACGTATTGATACATTACGGATAACAGACTCTTGCACGATCAGAGCCCTCGGCTGGACTGAAGTCGCAGAGATGGACCGCGCAGAACGACTTGCGAGTACCGTGTGGACGGCAGCACAGGCGTGAGAACCGCCCATGATTGCCACCTCCTGTGATTCGTTCCGGATACCTTACCACTGCGTCCATGAGCTCACTGATGCTCACAACGGCGTGTCATGTACTCTGCAGCAGTGTCTCTTCGTTTGGCATCAACTAGAGGCACGCCTTGGCTTGGTGCCTTCCGTCGACATGTGGGATTGTTCACCAGCGCCTCACCTGCACACCAACTCCTGTTCATCACCGCGTCATGCGTCGTGATTCACCATTCATGCCCGACGCTCCTGTCTGGAGTCCCCTGTCTGGTTCAGGTAAAGAGAATGCTGCCTTCCATTCAATGCCACACGCCCAGCGATCTTCTCTGTTCATTGTTCGCCGCGCGTTTGCCCACCTACGGCGCCGATGCCTTTCTGAGAGGCATCTGGCGTTCTGGCGCTCGCGCGGCTGGGTCTGTGCCCTTCTTCACTCTCGCCGTGGGATGAGGCAAGCTGCACCACCTCTACGACGCTGCATCTACGCCTCGCATCGCAAACGCTGCATGTTCGTCGGGGCCTCACGGGCCACTCTTCGCTGCCGTCTACGATCCTCGACGGCCGCCATCGCACCTTTCTCACCCAGCCAGCCGTTCCTTCCGCGCAAAGCCCTGTGACAGAGCGCATTCACTCCGTTCTCTCGTCTCTCCAGCGATCCAAAGAGTATAAAAGTCTGTGCATGCGCCTCGTGAAGCCAGCTTTTACTCTTCTCCTCTTCCTGCTCTCGCACCAACAGACCTCGTCCTTTGCGTACTGTGCATCGATACCAGCCAAAGAAGCAGACCCAACGAGAACAACTTTTCTGGGAAGCGGTACCCTCAGAGACCACACCTTTCGCAGCCGTCCGTATCTGTCCAGTTCATCCTCCAGACATCGCAGTCGCACAGCAGCCTGGCCTTTCCCACCCATCTGGCTTGTCTTTGCTTGCCCGTGCCCTCGAACGGATACGGAGGAACCAGGCTCCATGATGGACACGCATCAGCCTCCGTCGGGCCTGTCAGAGTGCCAGAAGGAGAATGTGAACATTGTCGACGCGAACAGCCGGGGCGTTGACCACAACGGCACACAGTCGTTTACCGGCGTGTCTCGTGGCCCGGCCGACACACTCGCAGACATCACCAACGCTGCATCGCAGCAGCGCTGCGCCAACAACGATGACATGGACGGCGGAGCCTCCTTTGTGCACATGTCTGACGAAGACGTGACCGGTGCCGTCGAGGCGGCCAACCTGCGTCGCCACACCCGTCTTTGGGACGCCGAGGTCTCTAGCCTCATGGTTCCCCGGCCGGTCACCTCTTTCGTGGCCAAAACAGCGCCCATTGCTGCCAGCACCAGCGGGACCTCCGCCACCTCCCCTCGGCCTCGGCTTCGGCCACTTTGATGGCAGCCGCTCACGCCAGGACCGCTGACGCGGCGCGCAAAACGGCTCAGCAGGTCCTGTGGTCAACCAACCTGGCCCATGCAGACGTCTTTCTGGCTCGCATTGTCCGCTCCAGCACGCGGGTGCCGGGCCAGCTTTATGCCTGGGTCGCCTCGGGGTTCACTTCGCCAGCACCCGCGCGTCCGACGGCACCCGTACGGCATCCTACTTTGACATTGACGACCCCAACACCTTCCAGCCCTCCGTCTACGGACTGTGCTTTGGCCCGACTTGGGCGGCGACGTCTGGCTCCTCGCTTTCGGCGAGCATCTATAGCACGCCTCCCCCGGCTGGGAAGGGTCGCCGAATGCCTCTTCGACCCACGTGGCGTCCCGCGTTGGCGACACCAGCATAGATCCTGCCGACGACCAGGCCATGCGTGCCGGCACGCTCTTTGAGCGTGGGCCGGACGGCAGCATGGCGCCCACCACGCCCACGGGCGGTAGTGGTGGATATGCGCAGACGAGTCAAGTACCCTGTCTTGGAGAGCACGACGAGGACGGATACGAAATGGCCTTTGCCATGGAAGAAGAAACCGTACCCTCTCACAACTCTCGCGCTCGTGCTCAGAGCCAAGAGCAGGGGCAGGAGCAGGGGCAGGATGTCATGGACGGCACGTTTTGCGTCATCCATGCTGCCGTGCCTACGACGGGCAACGGCCGCGTCTGGTCTTGAGTCACCAGGCGAACAGGTTTGGTTTGGAGGAAGAAACGCATGCAGGTACGAGCATTGGGCGTTTGGTGAAAGGCTGGGAGAGCTGGGAGAAGGGAACGGGCCTGGCCCGGGCCTGGCCACGACGGAAACTTTGGTCCAAGAAAAGCATTGGATCTCTCGATACCCCAGGATATGCTGTTGTTTCCCATGTAGGACAGCTTTTCTCGATTCTTCAACCCAACACACAAGCATACACACTCTCTCGCCCCAGTGATCTTGAACGTAGCAAAGGCAGCCTCCGGGCTCCGTAGGCGTCCATTTGAGCGAGCAGTCCAATGACTGATACAAATGTGCCGGCCATATACTGTGGAAACAACACATCACAAGCTCAGCAACATCGGATCGTTGTACAGATGTCGCTTGGCACCCCTCCAAGAGGCAAGCCTGCACAATGGCACACTTTCAGACTACCCAGCTCCTGCTTCCGGCCCCGAGCTCCTTGCACGCTCAAGAGAGACGTGAGGTTGTGTGGGTTTCTCAACGCGTAGTCTGTGATGCAAGCAAAGAAGACTCCTGTCGAGCACGTGGTTCAGTTCACGTGATATACAGTGCCAAAACAGTGCATATCTAGCATTACCACGGTCAGAGGCGAAGCCCTAACTACAAGACTAGGCAGGCGCATTTGGAGAGCCCACACACAATTTATTCTGTGGGGTAATTGCTTTTTGGGGGCCATGTTTGCTCGTCGGAATGGGGATAGCTCCGGCCGCATGGGAAAGCTCATCCCAACGCGGCTGCGCTCTGTGGATGGCGAAAGCACATGCGAAGGCAGTCGCGTCTACGTCTGACTACAGAGGATTTCAGACGACGGGACGTGCCTGCTCCAGAGAGACGCGGTCAATAATGCGGACAGGGCAATGCAAGCCGCACATGGAAAGATCGATGGGCTGTCAGGCCAAGAAGGAAGGACGACCCAAGGACGCTGGAGAAGAACGGCGCATCGCCGCTTGTCCGCCTGTCCGCCGTGATGACATACGAGTATATATATAGATATACATTTCGTATATACACACGGGCGAGTGTCACGAGATGGGCCTCTACGTTCGATGAGAGTCGGCGGATCGAGTGGAGGTAGTCTCTTGGCCAAACATGTCCTCCGTGCCGGCCAGTCCTCGCTCTTTCTTCTCCCAGCCATCAATGGCTCCGCACCTGCCCCATTGCCATCAGGCGGCTCGCCGTTTGCAGAAGCGACTGTCCGTCGGTCGTACTTGCCGTGTGTCTGAACATGAGATGTTCCGCCCTGGTCAGGCAAAGTGGATCCTCTGGAACCAGTGGCTTGTTTTACGCCGCTGCTGGACAACAGAGGAAAGAGCAAACCTTGGTTCCTTCCCATCGGCAGCTTTTCCCATTTTTCTGGCTTTATTATTTTTTGCTAGTCGCTGCCATTTTCGCCTTTCTTTTTGCGTCATATTTAATTGGTTTATTGCTTTTTGCAAGTGGTCCATTTTCGCACTTGCCCTTTTTTCTCATTGCTCGGATTTTCATCCTCCTCTTCGCCCTCTTTACCTTCTTTTCCTCCCCTCCGAATCTCCTTCTCGCCTCTTTCGCAACGACGAATCCGACCCTTTCACTCGCGAATCCGCCAAACCATTGTTGCGATTTCGATTTCGCCTTTTTTTGAAAGGCGAACCAGGCCAAGGCGACAACAATGTCTGTCGCCTCGAAGGTACGTTCAGCCTGTCGCTTGTTCCGTTCTTTGCCTTCCCCTCCCGCCGCCCAATCTCGTGGCGTCGTCGTCCAAGCCGAGGACACCTTGGACCCTCGGCCCGACTTCAACCTCTCGTCCTTTGCCTCCAAGGCCGGCCGTCGTCTTGTTTCTGGAGCCTGATCTGTCGGCCGTCTGCCTCACCGACGTCCATGGTCCATTGGTCCATTTGCGCGCGCGCTTATCGGCTTCTTGCATCGCGGCGTTGCCACGACCGAACGATCTTGGAGACATTGCCGACCGACAAGCCAACCGACAAGCCGACTTCCATCGACCGTCACAAGACGCCGGCACATTGACAGAACGCTCTCGGTCGTGCTGCGAATGACGGGCGTAATCGTCCCTATCCGCTGTCGGCAAGCGATATCGTGCCATCGGATCTGGACAGGCGTACAGACGACAGGCGACCTTCGACTTCGGGCCTCGGATCACCTACATCCTGACTCGTCACACAAACTGTTCAACTTTCCTTGCTCAGTATGCTAACTCGTCTGCCTTGACAGAACCCGTACGACCTCCTCGGTAAGAATTTTACCCACCCAATTCACAAACGGCACCTCTGCTCCCTGTTTGAGACGCCCCAAAGCGATTTCTCTCCTGCTCCGCGACCTGCTGGGCCTCAAGGCTACCGTGTCAGCATCCTGCGCAAACAGACTGGGCTCTGTGGCGCAATGCCACGACAATGCTGGGAAGGAGATGAGGAGCTTGGCCATCTATCAAACCAGGCAGCGCGGACCACAAACACAACGTGACCCATGGCACAACACGGCACTCACTCACCGCCATATGAACGTGGTCGGCCACCGACAACACAATGCTAACCTACTGCAGGCAACGAGGATGGTGATGCTGCCGCTGCTGGTCCGGTGAAGACTGTCCAGGCCGACGCCAAGGCCCCGGCCCCGGCCCGCCGTACTGGTGCTTCCGGCAACGAGGCCGGTATGTTCCTCCGCCCCACATTCTGCCCCTTTGCCCCAACCGACCTAGACTGACCCCCCACAGCGTTCCGTGACCGCAACGCCGGTGCTGACCGCAACCGGGGCAAGCCCACCGACGAGGCTCCCGTGGTGGTGCCCGCGGTGGCTCGGCTGCCCGTGTCCGCGGCGGCCGTGGTGGCCGCTTCCCCCGCGAGCGTGACGACCGCCACTCCAAGGGTCTGCCTGGGTAAGTCACCACTGGACCCTTTCAAGCGCTCCATGTTCTTCCGCTGACCGCGTACACAGCGCATCTGAGAAGCACGCGCCGGTTACACCGAGGCGAGGCCGAGAAGCGCGACGAGGAGGCCGGTGAGGCCATTGCCAAGTCCGACGAGAACATCGCCGCCAAGGAGGACGCCGCTCCCGTGGAGGAGGCCGAGCCGAGGAGAAGCTGGTCTCCTACGACGAGTACCTCGCCCAGCAGGCCGAGAAGAAGCTCGCCATCGAGACCGCTCTGTCCGTCCGCAGGCCAACGAGGGCACCAAGGCCAACAAGCAGTGGGCCGGTGCCAAGCCTCTGGTCAAGGAGGAGGACGAGGACTTCATCGTCGGTGCCGGCGGCAAGGCCAAGCGCGAGCGTGAGCGCAAGGTCAAGCAGGTCGTTGAGATTGACCAGCGCTTCGTCGAGCCGCCCGAGCGCACCGGCGGCCGCGGCGGCTTCCGCGGCGGCCGTGGTGCCCCGTCCTGAGCGCGGCGACCGCCCTGAGCGCGGTGACCGCCCTGAGCGTGCCGAGCGCGGCGAGCGCGGTGGCCGTGGCGGCCCCCGTGGCGCCCTCGTGGTGGTGCCCGCGGCCGTGGTGAGCCCCGCGGTGCTCCCCGTGGCGGTGCGCCCCGTGGCGCCCCCGTGGTGGTGCTAACCTCAACCCCAAGGACGAGAGCGCGTTCCCCAGCCTGGGCGCCTAAACGCGCTGCCCCCAGCCACTACCTAGCGCCTTATACAAGGGCCGGCAAGAGGAAGACGATGCTGTGGTGGGATCCGGAGGCTCTGCCTTCCCGTCTGTTTGCGGAAAACCCATTTGTTGAATGACTCGTTATGTTTGAGGTCCCCTGTTTTTCTGAGGGGGCATTGCACTAGGCAACCTCCCTGGGTCTCCTGCACATTGTTTTTTTTCTTGTTGGCACCCGCGCGTATCGACCTCTTGTGCAGCCACCAGAGAGTCGCTGTGCACAGAGCACAAGCAAACAAAAATCAAAATGGCGTGGAGACGTCAAAAGCGAATAGGAGAAAGACAAAAAAAGAGTAAAAAAGTTTCATCTTGACGCTTCTACCTGCCTGTCCTATTTTGTGTTTGTTTTTCTTTTCCTTTGTTACAGGCGACTTTGGGATCGACCTCTTTGTTTCGTTTTCCGTCTTTTGTGTTTCAGTTTGCAACTCTGCCCATGTTGCCTCCCAGGAAAAGAAAAAGGGAAAAGGAAAAGGGGAAACGGAATGAGGAAGGCTCTCCGTGTATACTGTCTTTATTTATCGTCTTTTCTACCTTTGTGTTGCTGTGGTTGTATCTGAGTGAACTTGATGACGTGGAACACGAAGCTTGAAAGTTGATACATAAGCATCGACTGTTGATCCATCCTTGAAGCATTTCGTGTGCATAAACTGACTCGACCCAATCCCATACTATTCAAGACCTTGGGGGAGTAAGACAATGGAGATCATGTCGTTGATCACGCAAATCGCGAAAACAAATTTCTAGTATCTCTGTAGAATACCATTAAAGTGATAACGTACAAGGAGTGTAGAAGCTCGTACTATCATTTCATACGTTCCTGTGAACAACCACTTTCTTCATCAGCGCTGACCTGCTTCTTTTTTCTTTGGCCAGAAAGACCCTTGCGCCAATGTATTCTCCATGAACAACACGTCGTGTCTTGTGCACCTGGCGAGGCTGAAGACGTGTAGTCGATTCACGATACAGAGACGAGTGCGAACAGCCGACGTGTGCACGCAACCGCCACCAAAAAAGACCGATATAAGGGACGGCCCCTGTCGGTCAGTGGCCTCTCGTTGTTTTGTTTGGTGATTTGGGTACCGTCGATTCCTCTCGTGTCCTCGTTTCCTTCTCGTTTCCTTCTCGTTCTTGTTTGCGTCAGCTTCCCAATCTCACCACCATCACGGCCGAGGACCAGCTCTTCTCCGAGAATTACGGGCATAGGAGGCTCTGGACGAGTGTCGCCCAGTGTCTTTGGACGGACGGCTCTCCCTTCCGAGGTGTCTTGCCGTCTCCTCCGTTGCAATGGCCAGCGTTCTGAGCATGGCGAGTCCGGGACTGGCGGTGGCCGTATGCCTTACGGCTGGCTTCACGGCCGGCGACCTGGCCTTGTGCCACTACCGCGGGCTGAGGACGTCCGTTTCGACATTGAGCCTGTGCCGCCAGACCCGCCCGGCCATGCTGGCCGCCCTCGACACGATCGGGACGGGCTTTGCTGCGCACGGTGACAAGACGGAGGTTCCCACAGACACTCCCACAGACGCTCCCACAGACGCTCCCGGCACTCCCACAGACACTCCACGGCCCAAGGTGAGGAGGCTACGCCCCATCGGACCCCAGCTGCTGTGGCTGCCCTCGAGGCCGCTGGCCTTTGCGTGCCGCTGGACGCAGCCACGCGAGCGTGGGCCGACGAGCGGCTGCTCAGCGGACCGAAGCCAGGGCACAACACTGGCTGTCGGGGCCGCTTCGGCTTCCAGAGTCGCGGACACGCACGGCAGGCAGTCGGAGAATGCGGCTGCCCGTCCTTTGCCTGCCGACCGCGGCGCTGGCTGCCGACCGGGCGGAGCGGCTTGGCAGCGGGCTGTGGGACGCTGAGATGGTCTGGGACGGGGCTCGAGGGTGGTGAGTGCAGGCCCACGGAGGGCACACGGAGGGTACTACAAGAGCGGCAAATCAAAGCTGGAAAATCAGGTGGATGAATTGGCTTGTCATGGACGGGGAAAACAGATCCTCTCCTATGTACAGCAAAAACGCGGAGAGACGGGAACGCGCAAGACGTATACTGGTCGGAAAGAAAAACAGATACAGGGAGACAGACAGCAAAAGCAAAAAAAGCAAAAAAAGCAAAACGCCTCCTCGCTTTCATGATGGATACAATGTGCAGACTTCAAACAGCAGTGGGTAGAATGGACAACACGGCCGCGCATGCTTGTAGACCAGGGCCTACCGCTTCAGCTTCTGAAACGTGCGGTTGGCGTCGATGCCGAGACTCGCCAGCAGCAGCAGACCGTTGAAGACGGCCATCATGTAAAAGGGCGCGCCGCGCGACCAGCGGTCAAACAGGAAGCCGCCCAGCTTGGTGAGCAGGAGAATGGCAGCACCGCCGCACCACGAGTAGACGCCCGCAATCGAGCCCTTGAGCTGGATGCGCGAGGGGCCCTCGGCGGTGGACGCAGGCGGCGTGTTGCTGGTGGCAGACGGCCGGGTCAGGGCAGAGTAGGCGCGTGCACGACCGGAGCGGGCCGACCGCGGCGACGCCAAAAGGTCGCGGACCGTGTTCGCGATCGCTGTCGTCACCATCGTCGCCCTCGCCCTCGTCATCCGAGTCGTGGATGCCGGCCACGAGCAAGGGTGCACCCTCGGGCGCGTCGTCTTCACGGTTGGGCGCGGCGTAGTCGCTGTAGCGCTCTTGGCTCGGGCCCAGGCCCTCGCCGTCGAGATCGACGTGCGGCGACGAGGGCGCGGCGGGATGCTGGCGTGGTCGGCCGACAGCACGCCACGGCCGAGCGCGCCAGGCTGCACACAATGGCGCCAATCTGGCTGATGCCGATGAGGTGGCAACCAAAAAGACGGCCGGCGTGCCGCCGCGGCCGTCGACGTTGTTGGGCTCGGGGCTCGAGAGGAGGGGAAGCTGATGTAGCCGACCATGCCAAAGGTCGTGGCGACAAGCAGCGGCACATTGAGGCGGCCTGGCCGGCTGGACAGGTAGCCGAACAGGGGCGCACACAGCAGCCCCATGAGCTGGGCCACGCCGGTCAGGATGGCGGCCAGCACGTAGGCGGCACGGCACTCCTTTTTGAGCTCCGGCGACGGGTCGTGGGGCGAGCCCTGGCAGAAGCCGTTGCTGATGAAGAAGGCGTTGATAAAGAGCGGCATAAAGAGCGAGATGGCCACCGTGGAGGCGCGCGCCACAAAGCCGCCCAGGTAGGCGAGGGCGATGTTGGCATCCGTGAAGCCAAGCTCGACCGAGTCGCGCAGCAGGCGCCAGTAAGGCAGGGCGTCGCCGGACGCGCCGGACCCGGCCTTGTGGCTGCCGCTGCCGGCCGCCGCCGGGCCTTCGGCAATGACGTCTTCCATGCGCACAATCTCGTCCCGCCGCGCGGCGGCAGCGGGCGACGCGGGGTCGGGCCGGCCCAGCAACATGCGCCAGCCCTTGCCGTCCTCGCCGCGCAAGTTGCGCAGCCCGACAAAGACAAAGCCGGCCACGACGACGGCGACGGCGGCCACAACATAGAAACTGTCGGCCACGGCCTCGCCATGGTGACGCCGTCCTTGCGGCCAAATTCGGCAGGCAGCGGCAGGAACATGGCCAGGGCCACGAGGGCGCCGCAGCCCGTGAACAGCCCGACAAAGCCGGCCAGCCTGGACGGCTTCTCGGAGTTGTGGTTGCGGTTCTGGACGGCACCCTCGCCGTCGCCGCCCATGACCGAGGCAGTCGACAGGGTGCTGTTGCGGTGGCCGTTGCGGTTGCCACCAGAACGCCCCGTACGGTCGGGCGAGCCGGCGCGGGCCCGCTGGAGGCTTTCGGCAAAGCGTTCGGGCGTAATGGTCAGCTGCGACTCGATGGAGAGGGCACTGTCGCGCTGGCTGCGGCGGGCATTGGCGGCCCAGGCGCTGTGCGAGGCGGGCACGCCGTTGTCGTTGCCGTTGCCGTCGTAGGCGGTGCTGTCAGAGGTCGGCTCCGAGTCGTCGGTCAGCGACGGAAGAATGGCCGTCACCATGGTGGCTCTACGCGGGCAGTTAGCAGCAGTCCAGGGCGGAGAGCAGAGACACGACGTACGACGCGGTGGCACCAAGGGCAAAGAGGATGCGGGCGAGCAGCAGCTGCGGGTAGACATTGGTGGCCTGGACCGACAGCACGAGAGCCAGGGCAATGACCGCGTAGCCGATGACGGCCACCAGGCGGACGCCCAGGCGGTCCGAGACGAGACCCCAGAGCGGGCAGGCCACCAGGGCCACCAGCTCGTCGACAAAGCCCAGCGTGCCCACAATGTTGCCGACGCCCTCCTTGACGCCGATGCGGTCGGTAATGACAAAGGAGATGCTGCTGTTGAGGAAGACGAGGAACGAGATGGAGAAGAGCGAGATGCCCAGCAGGTACGTGGCCGCCTGCAGCGGTGTCGTCGTGCGCGCAAAGGGCAGCCGACGCATCACGGCCTGCGCAACCTGGGCGGCAGAAGGCATCGCGGAGGTGGCGTCGTCGCAGGCTGTTTCTTTGTTCTTTTGTTCTTTTGTTCTTTTGTTCTCTTGTTTCTTTGTTCTTTTGTTTGTTTCGGGTTGTCTTCCTTCTTCTCTACTTTTCCTTCTGTATCGACTCGAAAGGATCGACAGACGTCGACGCGCTGGGCGGCAAATCTCAAAGCAAACACGCTCGATCGCTCTATCGTGTCCCTGCGGTCTGGGCTTGGCGTCAAACAGTCGCATTATCTCCTCTGGTCCTCTGCGTCGTATCTGTTGGGTAATCAAAGAGTCCGTCGATGATTTATCTCTCGTCAACTCCCTTGCATTGGGTTGGACCACTCTCCATCGTTCCTTCTCTTCCCTTGGCCTTTCGAGTGAGCTCCTGCCCGGCCGAGACATCAGCTGACGCCGAACGGAGCTACGATGCTTAGTCATCTTGCGTGTGACGCTGTGCCAAGCCCTGTGATTGGAGTTTGGCCCAGCGCCAATGGCATATTATGTAAGAGCTGCATTACAGCGTAAGATGCACTGGCCGAGGTCGGTCAGGCCTGTGGAAAGTGCGACTGGCAAACGGTTCCACAGCACACTGCACAAAAATACCCGCCCAAAATGGGGGAAGGTGCGTCTGGTTTCTATCCCACGACGCCTTTTCGTGCCTTCTGTGCCTGACCTTGATTACATAACGCATTTTCTATCTGGGGCGGCCTGTAGCGGCAACGTGGATAGTCGCGGGTTAGTTTCTGACAGCACAGAGAGGAGACAACCTCCTGGCGACACGGAAAGTGAAGAGACAAAAAGGTGAGAATACGACGTAAAGTGAATCTCGACTGCGATCTGGGGGAGCGCTTCTGGTAGCAAACTGCCAATCGCCAATCGCCAACCGCCAATCTCAACTGCCGATCGCCGGCCTCACCGCTTAGATAAGGGGTCTTTTCGTACGTTGTAGGCACTTGCTCCCTGTCTTGTTATATGAAAACGAGACGCCGACTCATAACTGAAGCTGCAGAACTTGGACCTGGGTTTGGAGGAGCCACTTGCAACTGGGCATCGCCGAGACCGGGACAGCACAGCACAGCTCGATATCGTGGCTGTTGCCGGAGCTTTGGCTCTCTGTGACTCACCATACTCTGTTCACACCTCACCGCGCTTCACCTCGCTTCGCCTGACTTTACCTCACTTCGCCTTACTTTACCTCACTTTGCCTCACAACCGCCATGTCGGCCTCTCTGCCCGCAGCCGCGAGCTGCCAGCATCGCAGTATGACCTCAACACCTACTGGGGACGCGTGCAGCATACGGCGGGCATCACAGACCCCAGGTGAGCTATGCCAACGCCCCAGATGCACGAGACACATGCCGAACGCGACTGACGTGGCAGGACGCTGCTTGTCGGCCGGACGGGCCTTGAGCAGGCCAAAAAGGCCATTGTGGCCTACAAGCAGGGCGAGGTCAAGGAAATGACGCCCGAGCTGTGGCAGGCCAAGAAGATTGTCGACTCGACGCTGCACCCGGACACGGGCGAGCCGGTCATGCTGCCCTTTCGCATGTCGGCCTTTGTGCTGTCCAACCTGGTGGTGACCGCCGGCATGCTGACGCCAGGCCTGGGGTGAGTACCGCCGAGGGCGCGCCTGCATGTGTCGGACGGGGACGGGATGCTAACGGCCGCTAGACCACCGGCACGATCCTCTGGCAGGTGGCCAACCAGTCGCTCAACGTCGCCATCAACAACGCCAACGCCAACAAGTCCACGCCCCTGTCGTATGGCAAGCTGGCGCAGTCCTACTTCTTGGCCGTGGGCGCCTCGTGCTCCGTGGCCGTCGGCCTCAACAGCCTCGTG
The DNA here is from genome assembly GCA_016097075.2 of Sporothrix phasma. Classification (NCBI taxonomy): domain Eukaryota; kingdom Fungi; phylum Ascomycota; class Sordariomycetes; order Ophiostomatales; family Ophiostomataceae; genus Sporothrix; species Sporothrix phasma. The sequence continues at coordinate 209,712 of JADMNG010000015.1, read as the reverse complement.
CCCGGCTGACGCGCCTGTCGCCGTCCACCCGTCTGGTGCTGGGCCGGCTCGTGCCGTTTGCGGCCGTTGCCAGCGCCGGCGCGCTCAACGTCTTTTTGATGCGCGGCGAGGAGATGCGCACGGGCATCGACGTCTACCCGGTGGGCCATGGCGACGAAAAGGCGGCGTCGCTCGGCCGCAGCAAAAAGGCCGCCACCCTGGCCGTGGGCGAGACCGCCCTGTCGCGCGTGCTCAACAGCTCGCCCATCATGGTGATCCCGCCGCTGGTGCTGGTGCGCCTGCAGCGCACCAACTGGCTCCAGCAGCGCCCGCAGCTGACGACGCCCGTCAACCTGGGCCTGATCCTGGTCACGAGCTATGCCGTGCTGCCGCTGGCGCTGGCGGCGTTCCCGCAGCGGCAAAAGATCGCGGCCGACTCGCTGGAGCCCGAGTTCCATGGCCGGGGCGGCGCGGGCGGTCTGGTGGAGTTTAACCGCGGCATCTGAGGATATCTGCCGAGACTGGCGCGGGAAGCGCATGGGAAGCGTGCTGTCGGTTCTCCTTGCTGTCGTGCGCCTCGGTGCTTTTCGACACTTGTCCCGCACACGGCAAACGGCAAACGGCAAAAGGCCATTTATTGCGAAGCCATCCACTTCTACGGTTGCACCCTTAGTTGGGTCCCTCGGCCTTTTGGATGGGCCGTGTGTGGCTCTATTCTCCGTACACGTACGGCACGCTGTAGACGTGACGATGGACACCTGGGCCTAGCCACGGGGTGTATGCCGACCGAGTTCTGGAAGATCGACGCTCTGTTTGTCCTGGGCGATCTGAAGACGTGAGAAACAGGGGGCGAGGAAGCCGATATTAAAACGTTTGGTAAAGAATAGAAATAGAAAAAGGTCAAGAACGAGAAGGAGAACGAGACACGGCACAGAACCGGGCAGATGGCGGAGTTGGGGCCGGGGCAGCAGGTAGCGGACAGGACCGTGTCTTTCTTCCCCTTCTCTCCTCGTCCGTTCTCCTTGGGTCCCTGATGATAGCCACCGGGAATGAATGCTGCGTAGACAAGACCACAAGGTGATGTGCATGCCATAGCTGGTGGCGACAGAAGCAGGGTATCCAGTCGGAAACAGGGGTGCTGTGCCTGGCCTTGCCATCGGTCAGACGTAGCATCTGCGCGGGACAGGCCCCGTGAATTGGCCCGCAGTTTTGTTCTCACACGGGCCAGGGCCAGGGCATGGGACGTCGCAACACGGACAGGCGATGCGCGGTTCAGAAACGGAGCGAAGTTGGTGAACAAGACGCGAGAAAAGAAAAGGGCACAAGACGTTACGAAGTGAGGCATCGTAACACGCTCTAGAAAGGACAAGCGCACGAGAATGGCAGACGTAGAACAGGGTAGAGGACCGAATCATAGAGAGAGACCAGCCTGCCTTGCCTGGCTTCCCCACACTCAGACTCGTGCCAAGTGAGACCGATCAGTCTTTGGTGATTGGCAGATTTGTCTTTCTTATGATTTGAACAGTCGTCGTGAAATAGAGGGCCAGGAAGGCAAGGTACGAGTATGTGCCCATGTGCCCATGTACCCATGAAAATCGACAAGCCGACGCAGCAGCTCCGTGCATTCCAGATACTTTGTACAGTCAAAGACGCAGTGCTCTCGCCGCCAACAATGGACAACGTGATGCCAAGACAGGTGGAGGATGCTGATGCATGTTGATGCAGTGGACGCACTCGCTGACTTCCGACCGAGACAGCCATCTCCATCAATCTCGGGGCCTTGTCAGCCTTTCGGTGGCGAGCAAAAGCAGGCCATGCTCGAGGCGTTTGCGACAACACCGCCTGAAACACCCGAAAAGGCGTGGCTATTGACAGAGAAAACTCGTACGGTGACGACCAGAGTACTCTACGGCGTCAAGAGAGGCAGTGAAGAAAGTCACGAGATTTCGACGCCGTGTGCGTTTGTGTGTTTGCGTGCACCCACGAGCCTTTCGTTTAGGTTCTTACGACTTTCTTTGCCACCAGAGACCACCGGTCTGTGTATTTGACAGGAGACCTGGACCTTGTTCCAGCGCACACACGGAATTGCAGGCGACCGTTTTCGTTATCGTGCACCTGTTTCTGTTGTCCCCAATGTCCGTCTCGTCTGACGCCACAACAGAGCAATCGACTTGTCTCCTTTCGATACGGAACAAAGATGAGACACGCAAGGAACGGCTCAGCAGTAACACAATGTACGATACTACGATACTACGATAAAACGATAACACGATATTGCGACAACATCAGGACATACAGCAGAACGACCGCTGGACCGCTGGACCGCTGGATCGCTGGATCCCTGGAGAATGGCCAAACCCCCAGTGCACTTGAGACATGAAAGACAGCATGGCTCCAGCAGCGCTAATCCGCCTCCCGGCCTTGGGCGTAAACAGGCCTTGGTATTGGCCAGCATTGGCCTCTACAGGCCTGGACTGACCCGGCCCAGGGCACTCCATCTGCACTATCGGGCTGGCGCAGTCGCTAAAATGCCAATACGTTGCTACGTAACCTTGGACTAGTGCTCTCCAGCCCGGCCATGGCGATTTTGCGTCTTCACAGACGTTCACTTACAACAGTAAGATGCCAGTAAGTGGGCTCTCGTTGCTTCTTCTTTTTCGCCTTTTCTCTCTCTCTCTTCTCTATATTGAACTCTTCAAGCCTGTCAACTCGTAACTTTCATGTCTCAACGGCCCAGCTCATCGTGCATCTGAACCGAGCATCGTGCGCCTGTTTCGTATTGTCCTTTACCATCACGCTCGTCGCTATCCTTGCGTGTGCCTTTTTCCATTGAACCCCGGCTGCTCATGCCTCACATACAGCGCTAGAGCGGCTTGGAGAACCACTTTTGCGGAGTCGGTGGCACATTTTGTCCCTGCTTGACGCCTGCCAGCGCCTGTCCTGGCAAAGAGACAGCGGCTCGCACTGTGAGCTGGACTGAGACCGGCCTGACTCTGATCATCTTACTTTGTACGCAGCAGCCGCATTCTACGAGTACTCGCACAAAGTAACTAGAGTAATATGTACTCGTACTGTCAGCACAGGCGCGGCCTCTTTGTCTCTGTGCCTCTTCGCCTGCCAATGTCAAGCACGGTGCCACACTGCCGCCTCCCTCGGCTCACGCTGGCGGTGGAGGCTAGCCCAGGATGCAGGAAGAAGAACGAGCGAGTACTCGTACTTCGTAGCTACGAAAGGAGTGTGGCGTGGACGGTACTTGAATGGAACGGCAGAAGAGTTTTTCGTTCCAGAGAAGATGGCCAAACGACGTGCCACGAAGCAAGCATTTGAATGGGCGCTGCGGCGTACTGGTATGTATCCGAGCTCGCCATCCGCCACAATGACCACAAGCAGCACAACCAGGACAGGCCACTGTCCACGTCCCATGAGCTCTCGACAGTATTGATACAGTGCTCTATACACTGTGGCCTCTACATACCAGTCGAGGCTTGCTTGCTGGTGTTGAACGTCTTGGTTGCTGTCCCTTGCAGTGGCGACTCCAGACCAGTATCCGGTATTCTTTCGGGTTGAACGAAGAAGAGCAAAGCTTATCGCTGAAAGTGGTGCAAAATGCACCCGTTTCGAGACACAGTCTATGAGCCTTCATCTCTGCCGCTTCGGGGCTATCTGCTCTTTTCCACATACGAGTAGTACTGCACTGCTGAGTATCGCGAGTCACGTCGCTTTAGCAGTATTTAGACTCTGTAGACACGAGGAGACGGCAGCACTTGGCCTACGCTGAGAGTAAACTACAAGTACTCGTAGAACAAGAGAACCAAACAGGATTGCGGAGGGAGTACAGGTATGCCGCCTGTATCTTGAAAACAAGTGAGGCGGCAGCCAGACGAGAGGAGGGCTTCCCCTGTTCCAGATCTGCTGGAGGAGGCCCAAGGGGGGAAAACAGGAGACACAGAAGGAGACAGAGGGACAGAGGGAGAGCAGCCTGGACGGTAGCCTACAAAGTTGACCAGGCCGCGGACCAACCATCGCAGCCATCTCAGCCATGTTCTGAAAGTACTTTGTACAAAGTACAGAGGAGTGACAGGGGGAGAGAGAAGTGCATGCGCCAAAAGACAGCACAGGGCAGCGAAGCAGCAGCGCAATAGCACCAATATGCGGACCATCTTACCCGCATACGAGTACTTCGTAGACTACGATACACTATCGCATGCCAGATAGGGAACCGCGTGGACGAGCAAACAAGGCACCGTTTGGGGCCTGTTCCTGTTTCCTTTGTTATTCAAGACTTGGAATGCAGACACGCATCGATACGTCGTATGCATTCGGCCATCTATTCTGCGGCTCTGGAAGTTGAGACTCGAGCAAATCCGAGTAGAAGTCGCTGTGGACAGGCGAAAGGCAGATTTCCCTGGCCTATCTTGCAGGTTTTGCAGTCGAACGGGCCAGTGGAGTGGCTCCTGAGGCCTGGGGCCTGGGCCTATGACCTGTCTCTTCCAGCCCACGGCGCCGGCCTGTTGGCGGGTTTGTGTGGGCGTGCTGGTATTTTGCTAGCGGTCTGGCGTCTGCACACTGCACCAAGATTTGTGCTTTGTGCTTTGTGCTTTTGTGCGTTTCTTTGGGTCTGTTCCGTCTTTTCGTGCTTCTTTGCCTGTTCTGTACATCCGGTGGCTTCGCTTCCCTTTCGCTCTTTTGTCTTTGTCTCGCTTCAGTCTGTTCGGTCTTCATTCTCCCTTTGCCCGTTTGAGCCCCGTCTCGCCTGTCACTGTCCGTCCTTTATCCTGTTGCCTTTCGTTCTCGTTTCGCGTCCATGCTTTGCTCGTTCCGCCACTGCCCTGCCCTGTTTATACAGGATGCGCGTGTGCTCGTATGAAGTACGAAAATGTTTGTGATTTTGTGTTTTGTGTTTGTGTTTTGGCTGCTTTGCTTGTCCCTCCCAGTCGCCCCAAATTGTCACCAAACTGGTCGCCCGGGCGCCTCGGCACAGTGGCCGCAGTATACCGGCACAGTGTTTTACGCAAGCGGACGTCAATCGCACGCTCAACGCGGCTTCGTGAACCGAACTGGTAGATACGAAGATGGAGAGACTCGACACAATGGCAAAATACAACGAACGGGCTGTGTCTCGACTCCATAGAACGTCTCGCCGAAACGACAGACACGCAGAGTGCAGTCGCCAAACGAACCCGGCTGCTGGGTGGGCGGTGCAGACAAAAGATAAGAATGCGATGGCCAGGACCGTGATCCCGTATTGCCAGCACAGTGTGCACACAGTCCCTCCACCGGTCTCTTGCCGCAGGTGACTGTCGTCGCTCAGTGGCTCCATCGTTCCCCTCTCTGCCACCATTCCACCGCCACGCCAACCGGCTCCCGGAACCGCTTTACAAGTGTGAATTCTTTACAAAGTGTGAATTACTTCGTACACAGTAGCAGTAGCCGTCCCTCAACCTTTTTCACGGACGATGGCGACGCGCAGTTAGGAGAAGCGGTGCATACTGAGTTCACACTGGCCAGAGTGACCACTGGCCACACAGTAACGCACCTGCCCAAATGCGCCACAACAAACACCTCCATTCTGCCCTTTGGCACGTTTGGCTCCTGCCCTTCTTGGCTCTCTGTATCTCGCTCTGTCCTCGCTCTGTCCTCGATTTTGTCTGCCGCTCCTGCCTCTTGGCAACTGCCTTTCTTCTTCGTAAATCTCGACATCTGTCTCTTCCCCTTTTCGAGATCCTCTTTTCAAACGACTCACAACTCACGACTCACAACTCACAGAGACTTTCTTGCGATCGGGTTGCCCGGAAGCGTACTTCAGTACGGCTAGAGATCACCCTCAACAGCACTATCCGAGACCTGCTGCACTGCTGCAGGTCGGGGCCTCTCCTCTGTCTCCTGTGGGCTGTATCTTCCTTGCCCCCCAACTCGCCAAATGCAGCCCCTAGTCCGTCTTGGAGGCACACGCCCTCAGTGAACTCATTTTTTGTCGTCTTGAGCCCTTGGCCTCCATCGAAAGATTACAACGACTTTGCAATCCCATTCTTGTCATTCTTGTCTTTTCTTTTCCCTTCTCTTGCCACCCTCTTCTCGGACGCCCCTCTCGACACACCTCGTCGTTCCTCCCGGTCTCGAGTCGCTCGCTCGCCGACAAATGACCAAACGCCATCGCAGAAGACAAGAGTCCGCTGCAGAGCACAACGGAAAACACTGCCCCTAGTTGAAGTTTCCAGGGCCTGTAACGACCAACACCCACAACCCGCTAGCACAAGTTACAACAGAGAGGCACACGCAACGAACGCAACAACGCCAGCACGCACTGTTCTTACTTCATACCCACGCTACTGTACGGCGTACCTGTCCAAGGCCCCCAGAGCGACATAGCCTACTGGTAGTCGGTGTCGGCAGGCCCCAACATCATCGCTCTCTCGACTCTACTCGTAGAGGCCCTCCCTCCCCCGGCCGCTGTCTCTGTCGCTTCTTTCTCGACAACGACGACGTCAAAGTCTGCATCGTTCATCTCGACAACATCCTGCCAACACCCATCGCTCCCCTCCCCTCCCCCCTTCTTTCCGCCGTCCTGACGAGCGAACTCTCCTTTCCTTTGAGCGCTCCAAACGCTCTCGCCCTTCCCCCACAATGTCGACGCCCACCACGGCCACTGCGACACTTCCTCACTACGCCGCTGGCTATCCATTCTCTCACCAGTCGTCGTACCGGCCGACACATCCTCATTCGGGCCCTTCGAGCCGTTCTGGCACCGCCCCAGGTCTCCTCGCCGTCGTCTGCGTCTGCATCCGCCACGATCGCATCCGCATACGCCCCCTACTCCCCGTCATCGTCCCATCTTATCCCGGCCGTCGTGGCCAACGGGGCCGCTGTTGCTGCCAACCACGCCAATCACGCCAATCACGCCAACCACGCCGGCAACCACAGCAGCAGCAGCAGCAGCAGCAGCAGCACCAGGCACAACTCTATCACCACACCACTTCACAACACAGTCAACAGCACACGCAACAGAACGGCCACCCACACTCTGGGCCGCACTCCGCCGTCTCGTCGCCGAGCTACTCGGCCACCACAACAATCACCCTCCCTCTGCCCTCCCGGCTGTCCCACGGAACCGCTGCCACGGGCACCCCTCGGCCTCGATCTCGACCCTCGACGCTGCCTCCCAGTCGTCCACTTCCATGCACGCCAGCATGGGCTCGTCACAACAAGTACACAATGGCGGCTCGCAGCCGCCGCGTAAGCGTCGGCGGTCGGGCCCGCCCGATTGGGGCACTTTTTACAGGAACGGCCTGCCGCAGGAGGTCATTGTGATTGAGGACAGCCCCGAATACGAGGCGCCGCCCGCTCACGGCCGCAATGGCATTTGTGGCGGCCACGGCGTCCACGGTGCGGGTGCCGTCGATGTTGCCGCGGTCGCCTACCACTACGACCAAAGACCAGCTGGCCATGGCAATGCCGCAAGCAACGGCAACGGCACGGCCGACCGCACATTGCTAAGAAGCGGCGGCGCACCGACGAGCAGCAGCACCCCAGCTGCAGCAGACAACACTGCCGCCGGCCAGCTCGCTCGTGGCCAGTGTTGGCGGCTCGACCAGTGGCAGCCGCTACGATCCCGTGCACAACTACGTGCACCACTCGACCGGCTCGACCATCTCGAGCGAGCGGACAAACTCAAACTCGAATCACTCCAACAACTCGTCTCTCTACACCACAACGGCCACGGCTGCCAACACGGCCGCCACGTCGCTCGTGCCCTCCAATGGACAGTACGACTACGATACGGCGACCCAGAAGCGCAAGCGGACAACAAGGCAGCAGGTGGCCAACGAGTCCAAGAGGCGCGAGCGCGAGCTCGCGGCCATGGGCTCGCCTTTGCCAGTTACCGCCCGCCGCCTTTGCCGCCCGTCAAGGCCGCCGAAGTGGACGTCAAGGTCATTCGCGATGTACGTGAACCGTCTCGACTTTCGAGACAAGGCATAGACAATGGCATAGACGAGACAAAAACTAACACCCTACAGGCTCCCTATTCCAAGAGCCACCAAGGTCGACGATAACGACGGCCATTACATTGTCGTGCCCGAGACCGACCTGACAAAGCGATGTACGCCTTTTCCCTCACAGAACACAAACGGTTGATCGACACTAACCACTACAGACCAAATGGTGAAGCTTCTCGGCCAGGGGACCTTTGGCAAGGTCGTCCAGGCTCGCGACCGCGAAAAGAACGAGCTCGTTGCCATCAAGATCATCCGCTCCGTGCAAAAATACCGCGATGCCTCTCGCATCGAGCTGCGCGTGCTCGAGACGCTCAAGGCAAACGACCGCGAAAACCGCAACCGGTGTATCCATTTGCGCGAATGCTTTGACTTCCGCGGCCATATCTGCATTGTCATGGACCTGCTGGGCCAGAGCGTCTTTGATTTCTTAAAGGGCAACGCCTTTGTGCCGTTCCCCAACAGCCAGATCCAGAGCTTTGCCCGCCAGCTCTTCACCAGCGTCGCCTGTGAGTCCTGTCTCTCCTCGTCGACCGCGTTTTCCGTCTCCGTCTTGTCGACCTCGTGTACTGACCTTGTCTAGTCCTCCACGATTTGCAACTCATCCACACCGACTTGAAGCCCGAAAACATTCTCCTCGTCGATGCCAACTACCAGACCTTTACCTACAACCGCAAAATCCCATCATCCTCTACGACGGTCGGACGCCAGGCGACTCAGCGACGCGTCTTGCTCGACACCGAGATTCGATTGATCGATTTTGGCTCGGCCACCTTCCAGGACGAGTACCATTCCTCCGTTGTTTCCACGCGGCACTATCGCGCGCCGGAGATCATTCTGGGCCTGGGATGGTCGTTCCCCTGTGACATTTGGAGCATTGGCTGCATTCTCGTCGAGTTCTTTCACGGGCGACGCCCTCTTTCAGACGCACGACAACCTCGAGCACCTCGCCATGATGGAAGCCGTGTGCGACAGCCGCATCGACACTTACCTCGTCCAGCAGGTGGTCAAGTCCACCCGCCACGGCGTCCGGCCCGCCGCAAAGTATGTCCCCGCTCCTCTGTCCTGTGCCTCGGTCCCTGGCCGCCCTAACACCTACAGATACTTTAAGAGGCTGAAGCTCGACTACCCGTGCGAGGACACCACGCGTGCTTCACGGCGCTTTGTCAAGGCCATGAAGAAGCTGAATGTAAGGCCCCTGTGATGTGACTACGGCCGACTGGACGAGCCCAGCCCAAGCTGACCACCGCCTCTGCGACATAGGACATTATCCCGACATCGAACAATTTCCTGCGTCAATTCCTCGACCTGCTCAAGCGCATCTTCATCTACGATCCCGCCCAGCGCATCACCGCAAAAGACGCCCTGCAGCACCCCTGGTTCCGCGAGATTGCCGTGCAGGACGACGGCACGGAGGCGGCTAAGATCCGCCAGCAGCGCGCTCGCGCCTCGCGCGAACGGACGGCATCCAGGGTCGCCCAGCCACACCCATAGGAGGGTACGTGGCCTCCACACACGACGTGCGGCTTGTAGTCCGATCCGTACTGACGGCTGCCTGGCGTGTGCTGGCGTTCTTTTTTTCTTCTTTATCTTGTGATGCGGACACGACAAACATATCTGGGAAAGGGCCCAATCGGCCTGAAACGACTTTGCACTTTTGATTTTTGAGCATGTTTATACGGGATACTCTTTCGGCCTCTTCCGGCCTTTATCCCTCTTTGCCATTTCATACTTGGAGCATGGGCTGTTGGAGGCAGCAGACGGGGCGCACAGTCTCTCTTTTGTTTCGTGGTTCCTTTATTATGCGTATTCATATGTCTTCTCCTTTGCCAGGAGACGACGGCGGAGATGGATCCGGGAAGGAAAGCCGTCTCTTTGGTTGTGTTGTTTCTCCGTCTCTGCATTAAACCTCTTGGTCTTCTTACGCTGTATTCTTCCACATGCAATACGTTATGTCGCCGTCGTTCCGCTGTCTTCCGCTTTCTCAACTTCTTTTTTGCCAGAACAGAACGCATCCTTTCTGGTGTCCGATGCCAACCTTGCATGCATCCTGAAGCCGCCTGCCTCCTCGTTTTTCTTGTCTCTTGGTGCTATAGCCATGCATTGTCAAGCTGTGGACAACCGGCAGACAAACACTGGCCGCGACAGATCGGCCAGTGCCAGGGAAAAGTCAAAAGATCAACCTTGATTACGATGCAAACGAAACTATCTGTGATGTCAAAAACCACCAAAAACCAATGACAACCGGTAATGGTTCCAGCACTGACCAGCAACAGAGTTCTTTGTCTATACCGATGCTCGTATGTCAATGAACCGCTGATTCGTTTTCTTTCTTGTTTTCTTGTCTCGCTTTTCTGACGGCTTTTTCTCTCCTTTTTCTCTCTCTCCCGGAAGAGAGTCTTTCGTCTCCTTGTCCACGTTTGTCAGATTAACAATTGCCCATTGTTTAGAAGTACGACTCAAAGAGCCCAGAGAGACGACACCCAGACAAAGCCGCCGTTTGGTGCTCTTCAGCAACAATGAACAAAGGAAAACAAAGAGCTGTCCACCATTGGGCCGCACAGAGAAAGGGTCTTGGCCTGATGCCCTGAACAACAGCCTTGTTCACCCTTTCCGGCAACCGACCGACCACTTTCACACTGGAGCGACAGCCGTGTTCATGGCTCTGCTTTCTGCTCTTCTATCTGACAAGCTTTCAACTTGATCCGCCATCTTTGCTTATCCCCCGTCTTTCGCTGAGAGCCTCGCAGCCGCATAGCTCTCCACGTCCACCTCCACCACTTGGCAACATGGCCGTCCTGCAAGCTGTTCACGCAGGGCTGGTATCTGTTTGTTCAGTCGGGCCAACCAGCTCTTTGTTCACCAAAACAGATTTCTGTTACGTGGACATGTATATATTCGACGAGCAGCTCCCTTGATGCAACCATGGTGGGCAATCCTCTCTTCATACACAGCTCTGGTTAACACCATTCACTCTGCTCTACAGCTAGGCACGGACATACTCGACGAAAGACGAGAAGCGGAACAGCAGATAGCGAGAGCCGGCAGAAGCATCGTCTGTTTGCCTGGTGCAAACGACCACTGGTGAGATTGCTCGGTCATGACACGTTTGTCCGTCTCTCTCCTCTCTGTCCCTGTCTCTCCATCTTCTTTTGTGCCTTGTCTTTTCCTAGGTCTTTGCACCTCCCTCACCCCGAACGAGCCTCTTCAACATCACAACGATGGCGACCCACCCTCTCCGCCACATGCCGGCCGGCGCCCTCCATGCCCTGGCCGTCGTGCTCAACATGCCGCCCGAGTGTCTCGAGGAGACGGGCCACCACAAGGCCAGGCCCTCGGCGAGCTGGAAGGCCGAGCAGGCGGCGCGCATCTCGGGCCTGCCGCGCAGCCTGCAGATCCCGCCCATGCCGCACATCTCCGTCAAGGCGTCCCAGATTGCCAAGAAGGTGGTCATGGCCGCCCTCAACGGCCCGGAACACATTGCCAAGAAGGCCTTTGCCGACGGCGTCGATCTCCACACCGTCCTCCACCCGTGTGCCACGGCCACGGTGCTCTGCCCAGAGCACCGCGGTCTGCACCCGGACCTGATTCGGGAGGTTTTTTTTTATCTCTCGCGCGAGGTCGCCGACAACGCCGACCGGGTGCGGCGGCACCCGGCCCACGACAACGACCAGCCGTCGTTTTGCGACGCCCGCGAGGTGTACGAATGGGGCCTGCGCATGATTGGCATCAGCGCGCTCTGGTGCACGAAACACACGTTCCGGGCACTGGAACAGGGCCGGCAGTCGTCCGGACGGCGACGTCGGGCCGGGGCGAAGAAGCAGCAAGGCCAGTGCGTCCATGTCCTCGTTTGCCACAGCGGCAACGGCGCCAGACGCCAACGCCAACGCCAGGCCGCCCACGTCCACGGCCTCCGCAGCCAAGCCGTCGGCCCCGCGCATCCGCAGCAGCTTGCGCATGCCGCACCTCGAATACCCCTGCGAGGCCTGCATCCTGGCGGCCATTGGCGGCCGCAAGCAGACGCTCATCGACCTGCGCGCCAGCATGTTGAGCCGCAAGGCCGAGGACCACCACGACAAGTACCGGCGTCTCCGGCGCGCGGGCCAGCTGGAGCCGACCAAGGCCATTCCGCCCGGAGGATCAACCTCTTGCCCCTGATTGAGACCTACATTGACGTCATGGGCAAGGAGCTGGACGAAGGAGTGGCCGTCGAGATCCGCGAGCGCAGCAACGCGCTGGCCGAGATGATCACCGAGGTGCGCCTGTGCGAAGCCCGCCGCCGCCGCCGCGTGGTGCGCGAGGTCGAGCGGCTGCGCAAGGCGGGCAAGACGACCAAGCATGCGCGGGACCCGCTGGCGCCGCGGCTGGTGACCAAGCACGGCCACCGCCTGCCGCTGCCGCTCATTGCGCTCGACTGCGACTTGGACTTGTGGGAGCACTACAACCAGTCGGTCGTGGGCGCCGGCAACGCGGCCAAGTACCAGCAGGCGCCCGTCAGCGCCGGCGACGCCGATCCGTTTGCAGACCCCGGCGAGGAGGAGCAGTTTTATGTCGTTCCCGACGAGGCGGAGGACGAGGGTGAGGAGACGGACGCGAGACGGGGAGACGACGAGGACACACAAAGGGGAGGCTGCGGCCCGATGGCGAGCCAGACCCAGATCCAGCAGAGCCAGGCGTCGTCCATGCTCGCAGCAACTACCTGTCGCGCTGTGGCTTCAACGCGTACTTTGCCGCGGCCGCGGCCGAAGCGCAGGCCGAGACCCAAACCGCTGCCGCGGCCCAGCCGACGCCCGAATGGGAAGAGGACTACCGCCGCAACGTGCTCGACTCGGAAACGGTCTTCTCGTCCGTGGCCAGCGGGAGCGACCATGCCTCGTATGTCACCATCAGTGTCTATACGGAGCTGCCGCTCGGCCAGGCACCCAACCAGGCGTCCGGCCAGTCCCTTAAAACGACGGCCTCTGTCCGCCGCGCTGGTGGCTGTGCGCCTTCAAGAATGCCGGCCCGCGGCCTTTCTCCCATCCCGGGCACGCCCACTTCGAGGGCTGCTCGCTCCGTGGCCTCTGCGGCTTCCGCTGCCGCCTCCACGGCGACGGCCCGCTCTGCCTCTTCTCGGAGCCATCCTGCGCCGCTCTTGCTGCCCCGCACCTACGTCTGTCCGGCGCCTCCCGCCCCCCCGGCGCCCTCCTCGAGCGTCTACTCCGGCGCCACGGCCGCCGCCCCGTTCCAGAGCCGCCAAAAGATTGTCTCCAGCAAGGCCAGACAGGCTTGCTCGACCGTCCTTTCCGAAGCCAGCGGCGGCCGGGCGTCTGCTGTCTCTTTGGCGAGCGCCGCATCGACGGCCACGCCTCGTCCGTCTGTGGTCTCGGCCCAGTCTTCCGTTGCCTCCCGCACTCGCCCGACCGCCTCGTCTTCTGTGCGCTCGCGTGCAACGGGCACGCCTGCTGCTTCGACTGCCATGGTTCCGCCCGCGCCTGGACGCACGCCCGCGTCGGCGGCGTCGTATGTAGCCTGCAGGCCGACATGGACGCCAACCGCAACCGCAGCCGCAGCCGCAGCCGCAGCCGTGTCCATCGGGACCCTGCACCCGCACCCTCGACGCCCCAGACGAGGCATGCTCGCACGGTGCCTCTGATGACGCCTCGGCCGCTTCGACAGCCACGAAAAGCACCAAGGCGACGTCCACCACCTCCAAGGCGTCGACCAAGAGCTCGCGCAGCACCGTCTCCAACTCGGCGGCGTCAACCGTGATGGGCCTCGGCCGCTTCTCCCAGCCGCCGTCCATGACCCAGCGCTCCGCCGTTCCCGCGGCGCTCTTTTCACGGCCAGAGTCTGGGCAGTCTGGCAGTCTGGCTCGCGGGTGTCTTTGGCTTCTACTTTGTGGCCCAACCCGGCATCCCCAGCCCCAAGTCGACTCTCAAGACGACGCCCGCCTCCGATCCCCGCACGACCTGGTACCAGTCGCCCCCGTCGCCCGTCAATGCCGACTTGAGCCCCCGCAGACGCGGCGACGCCAAGGCCGCCCTTGCCTCGGGGCCCGCCACCCCCGCGCTGAGCGACTGAATCATGGCGACATTGCTGTTGACGCCGACGGCATCCGAGAAGACCCCATCCGGCCCGAAGACTCCATTTCGGTCGTCAGCGGTCACCCGGCTGTGCAGCAGCAGCAGCAGCAGCAGCAGCAGCAGCAGCAGCAGAAGCAGAAGCAGAAGCAGAAGCAGAACGTGGGAGAGGAGCGCAGCCGCAAGCCGTACCAGGCCGAGGCCGACACGGTGCGCCAGCGGATGCGCCAGCACTTGCGGGCGGAGACCCACGACACGCCCGGCACGCCCACTCCGCGCGGCCGCGGCCAGCAGGGCCCGGCCTCGCGCAACCTCAACCACTACCAGCCAGACGCCAGCCGACGGCCGCAGGGACAGCCGCCGGTGCAGACGCAGAGGCTGCCGCCGCCTCGGATGCGGCTGCCTGCGCATCTCCAAGACAGACCCCTGCCGCACCACCTTGACTCGGACGTGTTCCAGTCCTCACGGGCACGGGCACTGGCCACTGGCCGGCACCAGTCGGGCATGACCAGCTGCACCGCGTGGCCCACGTGTTGTTGAGTGCTTGTCTGTGCTTGTCTGTCTTCCTGTTTCCTTTGTCGACGAGACCTTGTCCTTGTAAGTTTTCTTTACGTCACCCGCATGCTTTTACTTGACCACGGCCAGCGACAGGTGGCTTGACTTTGATGCAAATTCCAATACCCTGTTCTTAACCATGTTTGCCATTGACGTGACAGTTTGTACGTTTATAAAGATGCACACAGTATCAGCTTGCCACACGTGAAAACGTAGATTGATTCGCTTCTGTCTATGGGGACAGGCCATCTCGAGCACGCCGTCTCCGTCTTCGTCTACTTGGCCTTGTCCTTTTCCTTGTCCTTCTTGCTGTCCCGCTCCTCGCCCTCGTACAGCTTCTGCAGCGCCGGCAGGTAGGCGGCGGCCTGCTTAAAGTCCCGCAGGCGCACAGTCATGTGGTCAAAGGCGACGAGCACCTGCATGGCGGCGGCGCTGTGTTGTCGCCGTTGTTGAAGAGGGGGATCTTGGGGTAGCGCTGCGAAAAGTGCGTCAGCAGCACCCGGCGCGCGCCCATGTCGCGGGCCACGCCCAGCGCCTCGCCATGGTGCTGTGCTTCTTGGCGCGCGCCTCGCCGGCCAGCTCGTCGTCAAAGGTGCTCTCGTGGATCAGCAGGGTCGAGCCCCGGCCCAGCGCGGCAAAGTCGGCCGACGGGCGGCAGTCGCCGCTGTAGGCAATCTTGAGAGGCTCCTGGCCCGGCAGCGCCGGCCAGGTCATGACGCACGCCAGCGCGCCGTGGCAGTGCTGCACGCGGCAGGCGTCGATGCGCTCGAGGCCAAACTCGGCGCGCATCTGCGGCGAAAAGACCCGGGGCGCGCAGCTGTCCGGCTCGTGTCCGCCGCCGCCGCCGCCGCCGCCGGCCGGGCCCTCCAGCGCCAGCGTCGCCTGCCAGATGCGGTCCAGGCCAAAGTCCTCGACGTCGGCGTACTCGCGCAGCCACTGCTGCATGCCCGTGTGCGACGCCAGCATCAGGCGCCGGGGCGCGCCGGCCGTCGCATCCCGCCACGCCTTGAGCACGCTGACGGTGCCCAGGTGGTGGTCCGCGTGCAGGTGGCTGATCCACACCACCTTGAGGTCCTGTAGCACGGCGTGCAGCTGCGCCGCCCCAGCAGCCGCCGCATGGACCCCAGCGTGTTCTCGCCGCAGTCAAACAGGTAGCTGCCGACGCCGGGCACGCGCACCAGCGTGGCCGAGACGTTGCGGTACTTGGAGGGCATGGCGGAGCCCGTGCCCAGCGGGATGACTTGGGTGTCGGGGTGCGGCAGGCCGGCGTTGCCGGCGTCGACGGCCGCCGCAAAGTCGGACGCCGCGACCTGGGCCCGCGCAGCGTCGGCGAGCGTGCGCACCTGCGGGTCCATGTCGCGCAGTGCTTCTTGGAAGTTGACGTACGGAAAGATCTTGTCGTCCTCCTCCAGGACCTGGGCGCCAGGCGCACGGACCAGCCCGTGCGGGCGGGACAAACGGCGGGGCGTCGGCGGACAAGAGGCTCGGCCGCGGCTCCGCGTTGTCGAACTGCTGGATGGGAAAGCGGTCGGGGTCGACGCGGTTGTGCTGGGCCTGCAGGGCGGCGGCGGACGAGAGCGCCAGGCGGTTGGCGCAGGTGTCGGTCGAGGCCACGGTGTGGCGCATGGTGGGGTGCTGCTGCATAAAGGACTGGATGCGGGCATCGGCCACGACGCCCGGGCCGAGCAGCCAAAAGACAGTGTTGATGGCGTCCATGAGCGTGGCATTGGCCCACTCCGTCTTGGCCAGGAAGGCGTCAATGTAGGAGGTGTCGGGCAGGTCGACCACGGCAAAGGCGGTGCCCTCGACGTCGGCGGCCAGGACCATCTCGGGCGTGACCGTGCGGCCGTCGGCCGTGGTGACGCTGTGGCCGGCCACGAGCTGGCGGTTGTCGTGCTTGGCCACGCCCAGCTTGGCGGCGGCGGCGGCGTCAAACTTGCCGCGGCGCGGGTGGTTGCGCACGACGTAGCAGAGGGACTGGCGGGCCGGCGTGGTGCGCGGCAGCGAGTCGATGAGGGCGCCGGGCCAGGGCTGGCGCACCAGCACGGGGATGTCGGGCACGTCAACGGCGTCCGGTCCATTCCCATTTCCATTTCCATTTCCGTGTCCATGTCCGTTGGGCAAGGGGCCGTCGTACTCCTTGAGGTGGCCCTGGTCGTCCTTGACAAAGAGCTTGGCCGGCAGCTTGGCGGCGTGCAGTGTGGTCTCCACCAGAGCGTCGAGGGTCCAGTTGGAGTCAAACATGTGCTTGACGACATGCGCGACAAGGTCGCGATCGGCGCCGTCGGACGAGGGTGCGGTCTCGTCGTCCGCGGTCCGCTTGCGAGTGTTGGCGCTGGCGTTGGCGTTGGCATTGACACTGCGGCTGGCCTTGGCCTCGGCCCCGGCGTCGGCCAACACGGGCACGTACCACACCATAATGTTCTCGTCGGTCCAGTCCGGCTCGCGCAGGCCCGCGTCAGCGTCAGCGTCGGCGTCGGCGTCGGCCGGGTGCGCCGGGTCTTGGCGCACCTCGTGCGGCCGCAGCGGCATGCCCTTGCGGAAGATGAAGCGCCGCGCCGTGGCAATGACGTGCGTCAGGTTGATGCCGCCGTGGATGCTCAAGGAGCGCGCTGGCGCTGCCTGGGCCGCCGCCAGCGACGCCTCGGCCGCCTGGTGGACTTGCACGGCTTTGGCGAGGGCCTTTTGAGCCTTGCCGTCCTTGTCCTTGTCCTTGTTGGCATTCGTCTTGGCGGCCTCCAGCGCCTTTTGTGTCTTGGCCACCCTGGTCTTGTGCTCGTCGAGCGCGGCCGCGTTGGCCGCCTGCACCACGTCGGCCATGGTCAGCACCATGCCCAGCAGGCCACCGGCGGTGTGCCAGCTGACGGGGCCCGTGACAAACAGCTCCTCCACCTTGCTTAGCGACGTCTTCTGCTGCACAAAGGCCCGCTGCGTGCCCTCGGCAATGTGGCCAAACAGGTAGCGGCGGTTGTCATGGTGGACGAGCAGACACGTGCCGGGCGTGTCGGCGGTCGGCGTCGTCAGGATCTGGACGTAGTTGAGCATCGGAGCGACGGGGCGCCGGGGGCGCGGGGGCCGGCGGGAGAGGCGGTCGATGTCGATGTCGATGTCGATGTCGCTGGCGTGGATGCCGCGGCAGCCGCCTTGTCGGTAAAGAGAAAGTAGTGAACGCGGCTGTTGCGTCCGCGGTTGTAGGCTCGCGACGGAAAGGCCTTGACCGCGCTGCCCAGCAGGCCGTCGGGCAGGATCGCGTGCTGGCGTGCCGGCGGTGCGTGTCCTTGCGAATAACGCGGATGGCGGACGGCAGAGGCGTGCGCGTCGTCGGACGTGTCGCCCGTGGGCTTGTTCCTCTTCAGAGCGCTGGGGTCGGCCGGTCGCTCCAGCGGCGAGGTCGGGCGATGGGCGACGCGTCGCGGCGAGACGGCGAATGCGGTGGTGACTTCGTCCGCTGGCGCTTTGATGTGTGCATGGGCAACGGTCGAGGTCGGTTGGCCTGGGCTGCCGTCGTGGAGAGGAGGGCGTGTTGGGGCGAGGCAGCGAGTGGAGGGGGGCAGAGGCCGGGCGAAACGTCGGAAAGAGGCGCACCAGTCTGTGAGATGGCGGTGGCATGAAGAGGAGGGCAGGCCGCGAGGATGGCCGGTGACTACAATGCGAAAGAGGACGCGGGCATGCTGTCCGTATCGTCTGTCGGCGGGTGACTCATTCGGCGATGTGAGGGTGAGGAGGAAACGCCGCAGATTGTATTGCTGCTCCTCGAATGCTCTCTGCGGCGTACAGATTGTCGCCAGTTTTTCTGCCGCCGCTTATCGATAAGATGGTAGGTTGACTCTGGGCGGTGGAGCTCGGGCGATGGCCTAAAGTTAGTGGCCCCAGATTCACCATCTGCTATTTCGACATCCACTGTACGAGTATTGATTACGAGCGTTACCTCCACCACAGAGCGTCCGTCGGAAAGAGGACCGCTACGACAAACAAAACGGAAACGGAAAACGGCGGCCGGCCGGCGGGACAGCGAGGCAGAGCGTAAAAACCGAACTAGTAAATGGTCACGGCCGTCGCACTCTGGGCGAGAAATGCAGAACAAGAAGCATGTCGACACGGCAGGTTGATGGGGCCACATGAGCCAATTCGTCCGTTTGGTAGGATAGTAGGATAATAGTACATGTATTCTGTGCCCGCTCATCGAAGCCACACTATGCAATGCAACGCCGTCAGAAGAAGAGGCTCTGTCCTGCATAGGATATAATGTATTCGCAGCCCAGCGGGTGGCGCGCCTCGTGCTCCCGCAGCTGGTCCAGGATGATGTCGCCCGCAGGCGGCCCGTCACGTAGCTTCTCTTTGATATGAATAATCACGACCTTGAGGCCTGCAGAGGCAGTGGTGGTGGCGACGGTGCCCCACGGTCTCGCCGTCCCGTGGTGGCAGCAAAGGGTGCGAAGGGTCTGGCTCCGCGAGAGACGGGTGTGTCGCTGGACCGGTGACGTGTGGCTTCACGGTTCGTGGCGATACGGGATCCTCTGGTACGGCGGGCGCGTCGACTGGCACATGGACTGGCACGACGGCCTCGACGGCTGCAGCTTCAGACGCACTGTCTCCCCCGCTCCGGCCTGCAGAGCTTCAGTCTTGCGGCGACTGTGGCTAGCCGTCCGAGACGCACTGCCGATGCTCATGCGGTCGTCGTCGCCTGCGTGCCGCTTGCGTTTCCGGCCGTCGCGCTCCTGGTCGCGCTGCTGCTGCTTCTGCTGTGCCCGGGGCTCGGCTTGCAGCTGCTGGTACGCGATGCGCGCATGTGTCACTTCCAGTGCCAGGTTGGCCATCTCTTCGGCCACGAAGCGGGGCGTCAGGTGGCCGTAGAGGCGGTCAAGTGGCTGTGAATCGTCGTAGCTGCACTCGACAAAGATGGCCGCCAGGTTTCCGGCCGCAATCTTGGGTGCCGCCTCTTGCCAGATGAGCCCATTGCGCGGGGACAGGGAGATGGAGTCGGGCTCGACGTCGCCAAACATCAGCACCTCCCGCCCCGTCTTCACATCGCGGATAAAGTACGCGCTCGAGTCGTAGACGCAGACGCTCTCGCTCTGCAAGGGCTGGGCAGCAGGCCGCCAAGGCTGCCCCGACGTGCGGCGGCGGCATTACCGCCTGCAGACAGGAGGGCCAGACTGTCCCGCCGCTGCGGTCCCAGCAGTGGCGTTGCCTGTTGCGACGGTGCCGATGGCTGTGAGGGCTGCAGACCCGCAGGGATCGGCCCCTGTGGTGGCTGCGGCGTTTGTTGCTGCTGTGATGTTTGTGGAGCGAGGGGCGACGAGGACGGTGGTTGGTGTGCTGTGAGGCGGGGGCTCAGAATGCCGGCGTTGAGCGGGCCACTGCTTGCGTCTACGCTGCCATACCGCGTATTGGTGCCGCTGCCACGGTGGCTGTGCCGCTCAATGCAATGGCCGTGGCTCACCCCCAGATCTTGACGGCCAGGCCGTCAGTAATCTCCACATAGCCACGGCCCTCTCCATCGCCCAAGGCCGGGGAGCCGCCCTCGACGAGACGCATAAAGGTGACGAGGCCGGCGCCATTGTTTTCGTCGGACAGATTAGGCCAGATGACATTGTTGAAGATGTGCGTCTTGAAGGCAGAGATGGTGGACGGCAATCCCGCCAGCCGCTTTGGTCGTGTTCCAGGCAAGCCGGCCGTGTTGATGACGAACCCGGAAATGTGGTCCAGGTGGGGGTGTGTGATGAGAAATGTCTCGACGAGAGCGCTTTGCACAAATGACGCGTTGGCAGCAGCGGAGGCGTACGGCACCTCGAGGCCGGCAAAGGGGCCGGTTGTGAGTGTGTATGGCAGTGATGGGCCGACGGTGACGGCTCGGGTGTATCGCCGCCTTCTGCACTGGGTGATGCCACAGCGGCACGCAGACCCTCTGGCAAGGTCTGCTCAAAAATGCGCTGTATGGAGCTCATCATTACGCCAGCATCCAACGCAACAATGGAGCCTCGGCGCCATCCTTCGGCCGTCGACCGCACCAAAAAGGCGGTTGTATTGGACTCGACAGGCCCACTCCGATCCCTTGAGAGTTTGGCATGTTAGCTTCAGCTTCCAGGGGCAGCCATTTTCAACAAAGACAAGATGTGAGAAGACGACAATAAAATATGCAGGCGCTACACCAACGCTTCGCAGTGGCTGAAGGTTGATGGGGGCGACGCTAGACCTGGTCCGGTCGTGTGCTGTTCTTTGTTTCCAGTCCCCTCTGTCTTTGTGTGTAGCGCAAGCGCAAGCGCAAGCGCCATGGCCACCGATGGTATTGGCTCTGCACTTTGTTTATCGTATCGTTTGTTGCGCCGATACGATTTGCGAGGATACGGGTCTCAAGATGCTGGAATTGGACGGACGTTATGAGAAGCAACATGGGATGATGGTGCGCTTGGACGTGCAGCCCCCTGTCCATGCGCAAGAAATGGCATGAACACACGCGCAAGGTTCGAGGAGATAAGGCGAAGAAGCGTGCACACAAACGATAGACAAGAGCCACAAAAAAGACTGGTCAACTTACAAGAACAATCACTTGCAGAGCCGGCGCGCTGGAGGCTCCGGCCGACGTATCAGCCCCGCCGCTGCCACTCATCGTATGCAGCGTGCAGCGTTGCGATGCCGGCTGCTCGGTGCACACAAGTCTGCTGATGTCGTTCAGGCGCGCCCTGGTCTCGTGCCTGTGCGGCCGGATGTTTCTTGTTTGCAGGGAGTCTACTCTCGCCGCATGGGCGCTCCCCGAACCGAAGAGATAAGGGTGGTTCTCGATCAAGGGCTGGAAATGCAAGGGAAGATGAAGGCGCGGGAAGCAGTGGTCCCCCTAATTCAAGTTGAAGCAAAGACAGGGCCAAACAGCCGGGGGCGAGCGTTGGATTGTACCACGAGACGAGGAGGGTCTGAGATGTTGGGCGCCACAGTTGGCCGTGTTGGGGATGTTGCGAACGGTGCTGCTCTCAAGCAATGCTGCAAAACAATAAGAGCCCTTCAGCCCCGAACAGAGCGTGTGGGTCGATAGAGAGGGAGCGACGGGGCAAGCCGGCAATGGGCGGCGTAGTTGATGCTAGTAGAGGAGAGTGCCGCGACGGGATGGCGAGTGGGTGGGTTTGACGCGCGATCAACTCGTCAAGGTCGCGAGGGCGTAGAAAAGCAGGCTCTCAGATTCAGATTGAGGTTGACGTTGAAGCTGAAGTTGGAGGATTGTAGTGGACGCGATGAGAGGAAGAAAGAAAACAAGACGACGTCAATGCCCGAGGAAAATGGCAGTCACGAGCTAAGGGTGGGACGGTTGTGGACGGTGGGAAGGAGCGAGCGGCCTAGAAGCTCACCGAGCTGGGTGTCAAAGAAGGGCGGGCAGGCGCGACCGAGAACGCGACCGAGAAAGGTTGCTTGAATGGCCAGAGCGACCCACGAAAGGCAGGAGCAAGGGCCAATGTTTTGCGGCGATCGAACAGCAGGGGAAGGTGCGGCCGAGATGACGTGCCCGCGAGATGGATCAGGAAGAGAAGGAGAGAAGGAGAGAAGGAGAGAAGGTGCCGTCGGCCGCCCTTTGTCATCGATTCGCTCTTGCCCCGAATTGCAACTCGCACAACGATGCCATCAAAGGGCTTTGACTTCTTTGACTTTCGCTCTGACGCGTGAGAGATCAAGAGGTGAGAGCTGGGCAGGTCTGAAGAATGGTGGGAGGTCGCAGAACGGAGAGATCAGTCGGTTCGGGCAAGCTTCTTCTTGGCACTGGTGTAAAAGTCGAAATAGAAAAACAGCAACAGCAAATGACTGTCCAACGTCCCATCGCCTGTTTTGGGGGAGCACAGGAGGCTGGGGTTATGTTCTCCTTGCGGCTTGCTGGCGACATCCGCCATCCATCTTGTTGTGCGCCCTCAACAGTCCACAAGGCAGCGCGCTCTGGCTTTTTGGATGGGAGGCCTTGTTTTCTTTGATCTCTTGACACATGAGCAAGGCCGTTCTGCCAATGTCCTCGCACGCCGTACTTTGTACGCATGCCTTCTCGTCACGATAAAAGAAAGGAGCAGGTTGAACACCAAAGAAAGAGACGCCCGAGGTGACCGTCTGTCATCAGTGGCTTCACCGGCTTGCTTTGTGCAACGGCCATGTTGACGCTGCCTCGCTGTACTCCGGTGGCTGCTCTCGCGACATACAGCTATTGCTATTCACTCGGAGTGCACCCATGGTTTAGCGCGGACCATGTACCCCGTGCGCCTGGGGCAGCCGGCCGAGCTGGCAGACTGCAGTCAAGAGCCAGGGATCCCATTCGCGAGACAGTTGCCGTCAATCCAACGACAGCAGTCTGGCCCAAACCCGCTTCGGCTCTTGTGGCTGCATGAACGCACCGGACCTGAACACTCCTTGCTTTGATGTTGCGTCCGACTGTGCATGGTCCCATCACTCGTGTCTTGGGCTCTGGTAGTGTCTGCACACTTGTAGACATTGCCAACCGTGCAACGGCGCACCCTCGTTGCGGCTGTTTGTCGCCGGGCTGCTTCCGTTGCCAAGGATGTGGTTCAAAGGCTGTACTTTGTATGCATGCATGCAGCGTCTGGCGTGGCCTGTGAGCCAACAGGGCGGACCCCGAGCCATAGCTCCCTTCTCCTCTCCGGGAGTCCGATGAATACGGGGAGATTAGTGGACAAAGTACATGGGGCACGGCTCCCTTCGTGCCAGGGCAGGTCGCCAGGACAGTTCGAGTACTTTGTACGCGTACTTGCATGACCACACCATCCATGTTTACGACACAAACGGAGAGCCAACATGAACAGCCGTCGAGCGGCAGGCAATAGGTCGGAGAGATTACGAGTACTGTGTGCGTACAAAGTAAATACTTCAACGGCGCCCCACGGGCAAGGCTAGCGTCTTCGTACAGCCTGTGAGACTCGACATTTTGATTGTGACCCGCGGTACTTTGTCAATGCAGGGGACCTCGAGGTTTCTTGTCCCAGGGCAAAGACCGAATGCGGGGAGCCACGGATGGGCGAGTTGGTCTGCGTCGCCACGGTCAAGGTGTCCTTTGGAGCTCGTGGTGCGGCGGTGCGATGCTGGCCGGACAGACCACATGGTAGCCACGCACGGCCAGCAGCAGAAACCGGCAGACGATGATGCAAGAGACATTGACCCAAGATGGCAGTCTTTTGTCTCGGCCTCGGAACGGAATGTCAAGTGACAGCCGATGCTCTGCCCGGTATTGAACAAGGGCATACGGACCGAGAACGTGGACACATCCTGAGAGACAAGGACGGCCGTTGCAATGCATCTGTGAAGCATCTCAACAACGGGACCAAACACTCGTATGGAGAACCTACAGGCAGGACCTAGGCGAGGAAGCGCGCTACGACGGGTTATCCACCAGAGATGCCCACCTTCTCCACTACCAGCCTCTCGGGCCGCCCGAAAGCGGGCAAGCAACTGGAGCTGTGTATTACTTTGTACTTTGTAGGTCTGGCCATCCGGCGGGCCTTCACTGTGAGTGGCAGCTCGACAAGTGTTGTCAGGTATTGCCAAGAGGAAGATGTCGTGAGATTTTGCCTGTTGAGTCGGCAAGCTGGACCGACCAGACCATAGCCTTGGCCAGATGCGGGAAAGGCAAGGGCACGTCATTATGGGCGACATGTTAAGCGTACTCACAATGTTCTGTCTGTTATGTGAGACAAATCAAAAGTGTATCAATATTTTCAGGCATCTTTCAAAATACGATTTCAAGAATAAAACAAAATGTGCATGAAATGTACTATGCATAGCAAGTGACGAGCGACGTTGTCTTCATTGAAAGGAACGAAAATGGCAACGAAAATAGAACCAACGATGCAAATGCAAATCCTTACCGGCTGTACCTACCTGCCTCGTTCTTATAGCACATCTCAGACAGATGGACGCTGCTATACGTTGGCAAAAAAGTCATCAGGCAGGCCGCCGCCATTTTGACCATTTTGCGCCTGCATGTACTCAAGCACCTCGTAATAGTCAATGTCTGCAAAGAGGTTGCCTTCAGGCAGAACACCACCGACAGTGCCATCGTTGATCGCGGCCTCCACGTCTGGCGAGCTCTCCACAACAGCAGGCGTCCTGGCGCGTTCCGTTGCCTCCATCGAGTGATCCGACGGCTGCTGATCGACCGGCGTAGTGCCAGTGTGCCAACGGCTCATGCTCCGCGTAACGCGGCGGGTCGGCGTCTGCAGCTCATCGGCGGTTGCCGACTTGGGCCACTTGCTGGAGCAGCAGCAGCGGAGGCCCGAGTCGAGGTGTGAAGACGGCTCGACTGGCGAGGGCTGTGGGCCAGGGCACCGCCGTGAAGGAGGCGCGGGTCGATGAGGCTGTTTCCAGCGTGGGCTGTAGCCGGAGTATTGTTGCTGCTGTCCTTGACGGCATTCATAACTGGGATGTGCGCGCCGACACGAGACGGACGGCGCTCTGACGACGGGCCTGCGTGTCGCGCAGCTTGTATGGCGACAACGGGCTGGCGCCATAGCCGTAGGCGGGCAGGGGAGGGAGGCCCGTCGGAGGCAGGGTCTGCTGATCGTGGAAGATGAAGCTGTTGTACACGTCCCAGAAGGAGCTGGACGCCAGGTCCAAGCTCGCCGTAGAAAAATCGACAGAGGGTCCGACGGCCGTGGCGCCAATGGGTGGCGGCAGGTCGGTGCGCACATTGAGACCCAGAGATGCGGCATGGACGCTGCGGGGAGGTGACTTGGCGGCGGCTGTCGGGGCCAGGATGCCGAGGTCGTATGGCGTGTAAAAGCTTGTGTCAGTGCCGGAGTCGGGGATGGAGCTGAGGTCACAGCCGGCGCTTGGCTCGGCAAGGCAATGTGCTGGGCGGCGTAAGCAGCAGAACGACGACGCGAGCGCCGCAGAGGGGACGGCATTGGCGGATCGGCTCCGGCAGCAGCGAGATGTGCGGCCTCGGTGCGGACACGCTTGGAAGTCGAGGCACGCGGTGCGAGAACAACCTCGGCATCACTGTCGCCATCGTTGGAACCGTCATCGCTGCTGTCGCTGCTGCGCGCCTGCTTGCGCTTCTTCTTGACATCGGCCTTGTAGCTCACGAGCCTGCGGAGGTTGCCGCAGTGCTTGGAAATGTCAAAGCCGTTGCGCTGGTCACGCATCTTTTGGCGGGTGCTCGGCTGCGCCTCCATCTTCTTGACGGTCAGAAACTTGTAGAGGCAGTCACTGCTGCGGCGGGTGGCCTTGGGATGGAGATGTCGTTGAAGACGTAGCGGTCGTAGTGGGCGCCCTTCCACTCGTTGTAGGCGCCCAGCAGCGTACGGCCGGCGCCGTCACGGTTGAGGCTCATGGGGTTGCGCTGCTCCAGGGGGAACTCGCGGTGTCCGGCTGGACATCGGCAAAGGTCATCAGCTCGGCCAGGGGGATCATCTCCTCGAGGCAGAAGAGGTGCACATATCCGGCCACATAAAAGGGTCAAAGCGGCCATTGGACGTCTCGGCCGGGTGCTCGTCAAAACAAACCTGGTACATGCCGCGGGCAATCGTGCTGTTGCGGACCGGGCAGTTGGTGGCACGGCACATGGACGACGCCCGACTGGGGAAGCGGTCCGTGTGCATCGTCGCCGAGTTCTGGATCCACAGCCGGAGAGGGATGCCCTGCTGCGCACAGCCACGGACGTAGGCTTCGAGGATCTTGCGGTCAAACTTGACAGCGGGCTTCAGTTCACCTTGCTTGCTGTACCTGACCTGGACCTGGCAGCTGCCGTCGCGAGCTGTCCAGCTGGAACGGACCGGGAAGTCGTCGTACCAGTCGTACTGGCCAATGCGGTTCTCGCCGTTCTTGTCGCGCGCATGGCTAATCTTGGCACCCGCCGGGGGTGGGTTGGCCTTGGGCTGGCACTGCGTTGAGATGGGGATGTTGTGTTGGGGAGGACGGGCAACCGGAGCCACTGGCACGGGTGCAGTGTACGTCGGCTGGCGGGATGCCGGTGCAGACTCTTGCTGGTCCAAGAATCGTTGAAGCAGCTGCTGCAGGTCGGCTGTTTGCGAGCCGGGGCGCCGGGTGGCCTTGACTATCTTCCACAGCTGCCGCTTTTGCTCGCGTGTGAAGTCGGGCACAGAAACGGCCGAGCAGCCCCGTGCCGAACGCGCTGTGAGGGAGGCATGTGCACTTACCGTCTGTTTTGGTGTTGCTGGCATGGGCAGAGCACTGGGGGTGGGCAAGGGATACATGGGCTTGGCAGGCTCGTTGGCTGTGGACTGGGTCGGGGTGTTGTCCAGATCCGAGCCAAAGAGGTCATCCAACTCTTGGTCGGTAGGAGAGTGCATGGTGGGAGAGGACGTGAGAGAGGGACGGGGAAAGAAAAGGCACGTGAAGAGCGTGCCGAAAGACCGCCGCCGCTGCTGTCAAAATATATGATGTGAATGAAAGTAGCAGTACCGTTGACGACTTGCCGGAACGGAAAGGAAAAAGAGAGACGTGTGAGGTTGCAGAGGAGTACTGCGTTTGATGGAACGAGACAAGATGAAAGTATTGGACGCATGGGGAACAAGAGACTCTTATATTTTGAACATTGGGGACAACAAAGGTGCTGTTCCTTTGAAGGGGGGCAGTTCATGAGAGACGAATGGTGAATGTACACGCATGTTTGAAGACCGGTCAGGGGGAAATGAAAGAAAATAGACAAAGCAGAATCAAAGTGCCATTGTTGGGCTGGCTTTGCTGCGGCCTGTTGACTTTGCCCTTGTCTTTTAAATCTCTTTGTCTCTGTGAGATGTGAAAGAACTCTGTTGAACAAGGCGATCTGTGAAACGAGACAAAGCAGAAGGCACCTGATGAAAGGGTCCATGAAGACACATGTGAAAGGACTCAAAGAAAAGGATAAATAAACAATTGTCAAAGAAGGGACACACCTGTCAAGAGTGACTGTCGTGATACGATCTTGGTGCAATCACGTTCGATAGGGAAGAAAGAGACAGCTCACATGTCGTAGAACAAGGTGCTCACCCATATCGATGTCGTCTCTTTGTGACCTTTTCCCCTGCAGCTGGCATCTTTTGCGTAACACGGGTAGTCTGTCGCGCAAGAGCTCTCTCGGCGGACAAGACACGAGGCCGAACACTCTGGTCTGCTTGGCACGCCATTTGCTGGTGTGGCTTGTCTTTTCTTTTCCTTCCTTCTTTGTGAAACCCTGCTTTTCCTGCTTTTCCTGCTTTTTTCAACGATAGACATCTTTGGCGGTCCGCACCAGACCTCCTGATCGAACAACACGAGGACCCTCGGCCCGGCACAATTAGCGCGAGAGGGCCCAGGGCCAGGAACCAGCCGGTTGGCCAAGATGTCGTATGCTTGGATGTCGTATCGTCTCTCTCCAGTCTTGCCTTTTGCTTTGCCGTGTTCGTGCCGCACATTGCATGGATTGATCGGTCTGTGCGTCGGGACGAAGAGAGTCGATGTGTGCGACGGCAACACAAGTCTTGTCTGCGCACACGCGAGGGCATTTGTAGTACCTCGACGTTGAAGTGTCAACACGAGAACGCAGCAGGATAGAAGACGATCATGTGAAGTCGAGAAGAAAGAAAAGGGTAAAAAGGCTCAGAAGGAGACTGAACAAAGTGGCAACAGCACGGGAAAGAACGACCCGAGCTCCTGAGCTCCAGGATGCAATGTGCAATTGCCAAGACCCGAATACACCTCGGCGGAAGGAGCGAGCGGCTGCCCGCGCGAAGCCGCTCAAAATGTGCTCATGACTTCCGTATTCAGACGTAGCGATGATTGTTGGGCAAGTGCGACCGGCCGTCTGCGCCCGGAATAGCAACACCCACCCCGTATTTACCCCACCACCGAGAATAAAAATTTAGTGATTTAATAATAGTAATTCAACGTCACGACGGCAAAGTCGTCCACCTCTGAAGAGTATGTGACGAGGCACCGCACTATTTGGCCAGCTCTACGATATACAAGATTTTCGGTGGACGTTTAGGTGGGTACAATAAGAGGAAATAGAAGAGAGTGAGGACGTAGATGGCGGTCTTTAAGTCAGTCCCATGCTGGGGCGACGTGCCAAGGTAGAGTAGGAAGGTCTGTGGCCTCCTAGTGAGAGTGCGTAGAAAGCCAAATCTTCCCTCCGGGTGTCGGGGCACAGATCTCGCTCTTGTCCCGTATTTGTCCCAGGCCTGTCGGGCAAGGCGGCAGTGAACAATATGGTCGGGCGCCTCCGCCTGGCCGCAGGGCATCGATCCTGCACAGCAATGTGCAGGTGGAAGCGTCTACGAACATGGTACCAGGCGTAGTCACCAGCCAGTCCTAGTGGCGAGCAGGACGTGCAGCTTCGCCGGGGGCTTTCGAATGGCCCGGCACCAAGAACCACGCCAGGGAAAACTCAGACCAACGCTGGACCTCGCGGCCGATTACGAGCAAAAAGGTCACCCTCTGCAGCGTGGGCATACGAGCGTACTGTGCGGAGACTGGCGTCAGACAGTGCACATCGGCAGTTCTTCAGCTATTTTCAGCGCTTCCCCCAGCCAAGCCCCACTGCAACGGCGCAGCTAAGGCCGTGCGGTAACAGTCTCCACTGTGTCGCTCCATCGCTTCTGTCTCGTCGCATTTGGCCGTCCCTCCTTTTTCCACGTTCCGCCGGTTTGACAAGCAACGCCGGCCTTGGCCAGCAACCCACCATCATCACTTTTAGAGACACAAAGTGTGAAACCAGGAGTAGACGAGCACCCTCAATACACAGTGCCCCTCTCGACGCCGTGTTACGTCACGAGCGGTTGCACAACAGCCCGGGGTCCCTTTGTTTTCCTTCCTTCGATCGTCCCTTTCTCGTTCCTCACGTTTACGCTTTGCCAGCATCTCTACGCGGCCATCCCGGCAGCCATTCGACGGCTTCACTTTCAATCTCCGCACTCGTTTCGCTACCCCGACGTATACAACCCGACAGAATACCCCGGACTCGACTCTCCCAGTCTGCGCCGAGCGTTGTGGGCGTGCCCAACGCAGACCGGACAACGGCGCGTGACACTCCCCGACAGCCTCGATTCAAGGCGGCAGTCTCTCGACTGCTCCTCGCCGCGACCGACGCTGCTCAGCTCAGTCTCTTCAGGAGACTCCCCGACACCTATTGAGCGTTCAACTTCCGCCAACCCAGACACCAGACATCAGACACCATGGCCGAGCTCTCGCCCGAGCTGCAGGAACGGCTCGACGAGCTGGAGAAGGAGCTGGAGGTATGTGCCGACCAGGAAGCCCCGGAACAGCAGCGTATGGCTACTGGGAGGAGAATGGGGGTGAAAGGGCCTGCTACATGGGCATCTGTATGCTTCGTGAGGACCAGGCTGCGCCAGATTGCTAACCGTTGCGGATACGCCTACAGGAAGGGGACATTACACACAAAGGGTACGTTTGCAGCTCCCGAGCGAAATCGCCACCATGCACCATTGCTTTCAAACGCCCGACTCCTGACTCCCTGCCCCCTCCACAGATACCAGAAGCGCAGGACACAGCTCTTCTCCCAGTTCGGCGCCCCCCCCGGCTTCCAGGCCCTCCCGACGTCCGGCGGACCGAGCCCGCAGTCGCCCACCGACGCCGGCCAGCAGCAGGATCACCGCGATGCATCCTTTGCGGCTCTGAACGCAAACGCCTCCTCCACACGGCTGTCGCCCACCGTCGCCTCACCCTACTCACCCGCCCTGTCCTCTCCAAACGATGCCCGCTTCCACTCGCCGTCCTTCCCGACGAACCTGCTCGCGCCCGGTGGCGCCATCGCCGAGCAGCGCGCCCACCTCTCCGCGCGCGATTCGCTCTTCCTCTTTCCACAAACCAGCCGGGCGCAAACGACAACCGCCTGTCTGTCGTGGGACCCAATGGCAGCGATCCCGCGCGCACCGTCACCGACCCGTCCCGGTCAGCGACCATGGTCTCTACCGACTATGCATTCAACCCGGACAACCAGCAGCAGCACTACGGCGGCGGCGGCGGTGGCTATGGCCCCAGCGAGGGCACCAAGACCATGCAGTCCATGCAGTCCATGCAGAACCCCTACGATAGCCGCACAGGCACCATGCTCGACACGCAACAGGCCTTCTTCTCCGACTTTGCCGGCCAGCAGTCGTACGACCAGGGGGCCATGTCTGGCGACTACGGCGGAGCGCAGCGCTACTCGGTCGGCGGCGGCGACCCCTTCTCCCCGACCAGCATGGGCCATGGCCAGCGCTACTCGACCGGTGACGCCTTCTCGCCCACGGCTGCCACTGCACCGCCCATGCTGACGGCCAACGACCTCCCGCCGCCAGACGCCCTGCAGTACCAGCTGCCGCTCGAGCCGCGGGACGTGCCCTTTGCCATCCACGACCCCCACGACGGCAACACGCCCATGTCCAAGTTTGACAACATTGCCGCCGTCCTGCGCCACCGCGGCCGCACCACCTCCAAGATGCCCGCCTACTGGGTCCTCGACGCCCGCGGCAAGGAAATCGCCTCCATCACCTGGAGAAGCTGGCGGCGCGCGCCGAGAAGGTCGCCCAGGTCATCCGTGACAAGAGCTCGCTCTACCGCGGCGATCGCGTGGCGCTCGTCTACCGCGACTCGGAAATCATCGAGTTTGCCATCGCCCTGCTGGGCTGTTTCATTGCCGGCGTCGTGGCCGTGCCCATCAACGACTTCAACGACTACCAGAAGCTGAACCTCATCTTGACCTCCACCCAGGCGCACCTGGCGCTGACGACCGAGAACAACCTCAAGACGTTCCAGCGCGACATTACCACACACAAGCTGACGTGGCCCAAGGGCGTCGAGTGGTGGAAGACCAACGAGTTTGGCAGCTACCACCCCAAGAAGAAGGACGACGTGCCGCCCCTGTCTGTCCCCGACCTGGCCTACATTGAGTTCTCGCGCGCGCCCACGGGCGACCTGCGCGGTGTCGTGCTGAGCCATCGTACCATTATGCACCAGCTGGCATGCCTGAGCGCCGTCGTGTCCACCGTCCCCGGCAACCGGCCCGGCGACTCGTTTACAGGCTCGTCCCTGCGCGACAAGAACGGCCGCCTCATTGGCGGCGGCGCCAGCAGCGAGATCTTGCTCTCCTACCTCGACCCGCGCCACGGCATTGGCATGATCCTGGCCGTGCTCTTTGCCGTCTACGGCGGCCACACCGTCGTCTGGCTCGAGCACAAGACCACCGAAGTGGCCGGCCTGTACGCCCACCTCGTCTCCAAGTACAAGGCCACGCTCATGGCTGCCGACTACCCGGGCCTGAAGCGTGCCGTCTACAACTACCAGCAGGACCCCATGACCACGCGGAACTTCAAAAAGGGCATGGAGCCCAACTTCCACTCGGTCAAGCTGTGCCTGATTGACACGCTGACGGTCGACCCCGAGTTCCACGAGATCCTGGCCGATCGCTGGCTGCGCCCACTCCGCAACTCGCACGCCCGCGAAGTGGTGGCCCCCATGCTGTGTCTCCCGGAGCACGGTGGCATGGTCATTAGCATCCGCGACTGGCTGGGCGGCGAAGAGCGCATGGGCTGCCCGCTCAAGCTGGACCTCGGCGACGGCCACGACTCGGACGACGAGGACTCGGACGGCAAGAAGGCCGACGAGTCGGATGTGGCGACGCCACTGGCCGAAGGCGGCTTTGGCTCGCTGCTCGGCGGCGGCACCACCGGCAAGACGGAGCAGCGCGCTTCCAACGAGCTGAGCGAGGTGCTCCTCGACAGCGAGGCCCTCAAGACGAACGAGGTGGTTGTGCTGGCCATGGGCGAGGAGGCGCGCAAGCGGCACGGCGAAGCCGGTGCGGTGCGTGTGGGTGCCTTTGGCTACCCCATTCCCGACGCGACCGTCGCCGTCGTCGACCCCGAAACCTGCCTGCTGTCCTCGCCGCACACGATTGGCGAGATCTGGGTGGACTCGCCTTCGCTGTCGGGTGGCTTCTGGGCCCTGCCGAAGCACACGGAGCAAATCTTCCACGCGCGGCCCTACAAGTTCGCGCCGGGCGACCCGACACCCACGGCCGTGGAGCCCGAGTTTCTGCGGACCGGTCTTCTCGGCACCATCATCGAGGGCAAGATCTTTGTCCTCGGTCTCTACGAAGACCGCATCCGCCAAAAGGTCGAGTGGGTCGAGCCGGACAACGACATTGTCGAGTACCGCTACTTTTTCGTGCAGCACATTGTCTTTACGATCTTGCGCACGATCCCCAAGATCTTTGACTGCTCGGCCTTTGACGTCTTTGTCAACGACGAGCACCTGCCCATTGTGCTGCTGGAGACGACGTCGGCCTCGACGGCGCCGGCCACCACCGGCGGCCCACCGCGCCAGCTGGACACGGCCCTGCTGGACTCGCTGGCCCAGCGGTGCATGGATGTGCTGATGCAGATGCACCACCTGCGCGTGTACTGCGTGATGATTACGGCGCCCAATGCCCTCCCGCGCGTGCTTAAGAACGGACGTCGCGAGATTGGCAATATGCTGTGCCGCCGCGAGTTTGACAATGGCAACCTGGCCTGTGTACACGTCAAGTTTGGCGTGGAGCATGCCGTGCAGAACCTGCCGTTTGGCGTCGACCCCATGGGCGGCATCTGGTCGCGCATGGCCTCGGAGTCGCGCGGCCACATCCTGGCCGGCGCCGACAACCAGTACTCGGGCATCGACCGCCGCGAAGTCGTCATGGACGACAAGACGAGCACGCCGCTCAACAACTTCAACAGCATCACCGACCTGATCCAGTGGCGCGTGGCGCGCCAGGCCGAGGAGCTGTCGTACTGCACCATTGACAGCCGTGGCAAGGAGGGCAAGGGCATCACCTGGAAAAAGTTTGACACGCGCGTCGCCGCCGTCGCCATGTACCTCAAGAACAAGGTGCGCCTCAAGGCGGGCGACCACGCCGTGCTCATGTACACGCACTCGGAGGACTTTGTCTTTTCGGTGCACGCCTGCCTCAACCTGGGCATCATTGTCATTCCCATGGCGCCCATGGACCAGAACCGGCTGTCGGAGGACGTCCCGGCCTTCTTGCACCTCGTGGCCGACTTCAAGGTGCGCGCCGTGCTGGTCAACAGCGAGATCGACCACCTGCTCAAGATGAAGACGGTCTCGCAGCACATCAAGCAGTCCGCCCAGGTGCTCAAGCTGGCCGTGCCGAGCATCTACAACACGTCGCGCCCGCCGAAGCAGAACAGCGGCCTGCGCGACCTGGGCCTGACCATGAACCCGGCCTGGGTCCAGCCCAACTACCCTGCGCTGATCTGGACCTACTGGACGCCCGACCAGCGGCGCGTCGCCGTCCAGCTGAGCCACGACACCATTCTGGGCATGTGCAAGGTGCAAAAGGAGACGTGCCAGATGACGAGCTCACGGCCCGTGCTCGGCTGCGTCCGCAGCACGACCGGCCTGGGCTTTGTGCACACGTGTCTGATGGGCATCTACATTGGCACGCCGACGTACCTGCTGTCGCCCGTCGACTTTGCGCAGAGCCCCGTCTCACTCTTCCTCATCCTGTCGCGCTACAAGATCAAGGACACGTACGCCACGCCGCAGATGCTGGACCACGCCATGTCCAGCATGCCGGGCAAGGGCTTTACGCTCCACGAGCTGAAGAACATGATGATCACGGCCGAGAGCCGGCCGCGGGTCGACGTGTTCCAAAAGGTGCGCCTGCACTTTGCCGCCACGGGCCTGGACCGCACGGCCATCAACACGGTGTACTCCCACGCGCTCAACCCCATGGTGGCCTCCCGCTCCTACATGTGCATCGAGCCCATTGAGCTGTGGCTCGACACCAAGGCGCTGCGCCGCGGGCTCATCATGCCCGTCGACCCCGACGCCAACCCGCGCGCCCTTTTGGTGCAGGACTCGGGCATGGTACCTGTATCGACGCAGATTGCCATTGTCAACCCCGAGAGCCGGCTGCTGTGCCTGGACGGCGAGTTTGGCGAGATCTGGGTCGACTCGGAGGCCTGTGTCAAGTCCTTTTACGGCTCCAAGGACGCCTTTGACAAGGAGCGGTTCGACGGCCGCACCGTCGACGGCGACCCCAGCATCCGCTATGTGCGCACGGGCGACCTGGGCTTCCTGCACAGCGTGAGCCGCCCCATTGGCCCCAGCGGCGCCCAGGTGGACATGCAGGTGCTCTTTGTGCTCGGCAACATTGGCGAGACGTTTGAGATTAACGGGCTCAGCCACTTCCCCATGGACATTGAGAACTCGGTCGAGCGCTGCCACCGCATCATCGTGCCGGGCGGCTGTGCCGTCTTCCAGGCCGGCGGGCTCGTGGTGGTCTTGGTCGAAGTCGCGCGCAAGGCCTATCTGGCCTCCATCGTGCCCGTCATTGTCAACGCCATCCTCAACGAGCACCAAATCATTGTCGACATTGTCGCCTTTGTCAACCGCGGCGACTTCCCGCGGTCGCGCCTGGGCGAGAAGCAGCGCGGCAAGATCCTGGCCGGCTGGGTGTCGCGCAAGATGCGCACCATGGCGCAGTTTGCCATTCGCGACATGGCCGCGCTCGAACAGGACGCCGTCGTCGGCGGCACCGTCACCACCGATGCCCACCGGGCCAGCCTCAGCAGCATGCGCAGTGGCGGTCCGGGTGGCAGCGGCGGTGCACAGTCGTCCGTGGGCCCGCCGCAGATTCTCGAGCAGCGCGAGCTGGAGCAGCAGCACGACCAGGACTCCATGTACGGCGCCGAGAGCGGCGGCGGCCACAACAGCACCGGCGCCAGCAGCCTCCCACCGCCGACCTTTGGCGCCATCGAAATGCCTGCCGACGACAATGTTGTCCTGACGCGGGCATCGACAGCCACGGACGGCGATCCGTATGCTCATGGCGGTAGCAATGGTCACGGCCATGGTCAAGATCACGGTCAAGACCACGATCAAGATCACGGTCACGGTGGCCAGGATCATGGCGCCGGCGCGCCCGGCGGCATGCACAGCTACGACTACGACGGCCACGACTATGAAGACGAAAACGACGTCCTGACACCCACGCAGGCCCACGTCGGCATGCTGGCCGTGCGCAACGTCGACGCCCATGCCGAGTCGAGCTCCGACGAGGACGAGCGGCCGCCGCCCGTCTCGCACATTGGCCGCAAACCCATCGCGCGCAGCACGGCCCACTCGCCGGCACCACCACCCAGCACAGCACCGCCACCGCTTCCACCCCCGCCGCAGCAACTCTTCATACCGCAGCATGAAATGTACTTGCCGGGTGTCGACGGCCGGCCGTCCATGGGCGACGACTGGCGGCTCAGCCAGGCCATGTACAGCAACGAGGGCGGTGTCGTGGGTGCCAACACCCAGAACGCCCAGAACGCCCACCATGCGGTGGCAGTCGGCCTGCGTCCACGTCAGACGACGAGTGGGCTCGCGACGCCATGCGCGGCCTGAGCTTGGCCGACAGCAGCGATCGGAGGTAGACGACTTGTTTCTGGCCACGAGCATTGCCGCCCTTTGTCACAAGCGGGCATAGCGGGCATAGCCGGTGCAAGCATGGCGGCATGTGTACCATGTATATTCCCTTCATCTCTCCCTGTCTTGTCCTATCAATATTGTTTCTCTTTTGGCCGTCTCGTATCTTTGCCTTGTCCATTGACTCCTCTTGGATGCCTTTACGTTGTCTGGTGACGGTCTTGCTTGTATTGTTCGTGTCCGCTCCCGCCCCTACAGCTCATCTCGCTCCGGCATGCCCAGGCTGTCGCGGCCAGCCTCCCGCTCGGCCCGCGTGTTTCCGCTCCGCCAAGGTGCGGTGTGTATTTACCGTGCTAATGGCGAGGGAGATCGTTCAAGTTCGTGGGCTAGTCTATACTCGGTGAGTCTGCCGCTCCTTGTTAACCACCGGAGTATTGGGCGTGCCGTTGTACCGTCTCGTAGTCGGAGGTCGAGGCCTTTTTCGGTGCCCGGCCAGTCCGTGGCCGGACCGGGACGTCCGTGTCGCATTCTAGTATCACGTGCGTCGGTGTCTCTTCCTCGGCACCGCATACACATCGGGGAGAATCGACGGCGTTGCGTCTAAAAAGGTAGGCGTTGAGGCCGATGTGGCCGGTGCGTATTTGTGTGAAGGCACGGTGGCAGAAAGCAGCGGTAGGCCGCTCCGCAGCTTCTATCGCGGCACGCTCGCCATGCTGGACGGCCAAGGCTATACGGCGGCGCCATAAGCACCTCACCAAGGCCGAAAGCAGCCTACCAACACAAACACGCACTGGCCACATTGGCCTCAACGCCTACTTATTCAGACGCAACGCCGTCGATTCTCCCCGATGTGCATGCGGCGCCGAGGAAGAGACACCGACGCACGTGCTACTAGAATGCAACACAGACGTCCGGTCCGGCCCACGGACTGGCCGGGCACCGAAAATGACGAACCATTCATATGATTGTCTGCAAATTGCAACGATGCGAATCCGGCCGTTTGATACATTGAAATTTTGCAGATTCTTGACGTTCCATTCTGTACTGTACAACCATCTGAATGGGAATCAATATCCAACGAGTAAAACCCTCGCAGGAAAAATGGCCATGCAGAGCGTAAATCCAGTTGTGTAGTGCCCTATCTGGTGCACTTTCGACCGCCTTCACTGGCCGCCGTCACTGCCAATGGGAGTAGACTCGGCTCGACTGGGGCTGCGTGGATAACCCGTCCGTTTTCAAGAACGACCGAAAAGTCGGCGTCGCGGACGGCCTCCACGCGGTGGGCAATGTAATGACGGTGCTGTACCGCAGCTCCTCGCGCAGGACTTCCTGGATCTGGAACGCCGTCTTCTTGTCAATGGAAGCCGTGGCCTGCTTGGTTAGTGGGCGTCCAGGTATACGACATGGCTGGGGGCTGGGGGGTAGGAGGGCGTACCTCGTCCAGGATGACAATGGGGCTGCGGCGGAGGACGGCCCGGCCAAGACCAATCAGCTGGCGCTGGCCCTGGCTCATGTTCTTGCCGCCACCGTCCACACGGCTCTGGAGCGTAAAGTCGCCGGCGGCGTCGGCCAGCACGCGACGGAGAACAAGCTCGCACTCTTCGTCCGTGTGCTCGCCGACAGGGTCCAGGTTTTCGCGCAGGGAGCCGGGGAAGAGCACGGGGTCTTGGGCGACGAAGCTGATGCGCTGGCGGAGCGTGTGCTTGTTGACAGTGGCCACGTTCATGGCACCAATGTGGATGCTGCCTCGTCGTCGGCAGAACGGTGCCGAGCAGCGCCAGTGCCAGCGTACTCTTCCCGGATCCCGTGCGACCCGTGACGGCCACCGTCGAGCCCGCTGGGATGCGCATGGAGATTTCGCGCAGGCTGGGCTCCAGGTGCGGCGCATAGCGGAACGAAGCGTTGTCAAAGACAATGTCGTCACCAGTCGTCGGCCAGGCTGCGGGTGGGTCGACGTCACCGACCGCCTCTTGGTCCAGATCCAGAAGCTCAGTCACGCGTTCCACCGAGACAAACTGCATCTGCAGCTCGCCATACCGACGACACAGGACCTGGGTGGAGCTGACAAAGTTGGCGGCAGCCGTCAGGACAAAGGCAATAAGGCCGCTGGACAAGCCGGTCCCGAGGGCCGTCATGGTCAAGGCAAACGTGGAGAGCGCAGTCAGTGCATTGAAGCGCCACTGAAGCCATGCCTGGAGCGACCAGTAGAAGTGGTCCATCCGCTGGAAGGCGTCGGTGGTGGTGATGATGCGCTCCTGGAAGTGGGGTTGGACGCGAAAGGCACGAACGGTCGTCAGGCCCTCGAGAAGTGTGCCAAAGTTGGACATGAGGGGCGAGAGGGAGACCATCTCGAGGCGGCGCAGCGACTGTGATGCGGGCAAGAAGTAGAAGAAGATGAGGACAAAGGCCGAGGTCATGAAGAATGGCCATGACCAAAAACGTCGGCGTCGCAGATGCAATGACCACAATGGACGAGACCCAGTTCAGAGCGAACCAAGCACAGCGGTGGATTTGCTGGCAATGGCTCCGTCGATTGTGCCAATGTCCGACGTGACCCGGTTCATCAGTCGGCCCACGGGCGTCACGTCAAAGAACCGGAACGGCGCCGTGCTGACCCGCACCATGACCCGCTGGAAGACCTGCTTGCCTGCTGTGTATGTAATGGCAATCAAAATCAGGTCGCCAAAGGTACGGAAAATGAGAGAGGCGAGGGCCAAGACCATGAACCAGAACAGCCAGGGCAGAACATTGACTTCGGGGTTCGGAAGACCAAAGTTCTTGTCGGTCCACCCCGTGCCGTTCAGAGCACCATGATGCATAGCCACGGAGAACATGTCCTCATCGCCATGGGCGCCGCTGACCACGATCTGTGTTGAAGGCGACAAGATGGATGCGATCGCTCTCTTCAAGACAGCTGCGACGGCATCACTGCCGTAGGCTTCACCCCAGATCTTGAGAAAGTAAAAGTAGGCAATCTTGGAGATGCGGAAGCCGACGAAGCTGATAATCACCATCGTCCACCAGTGGGCACCACCGGCCTTGATGTAGCGCCAGTAGACAGACAGCATAAACGCCACCGTGGGCACGATGCTCTTCTTCGATAAACTTGTTCTTGGCGACCTTGTCCTTGGCGGGCTTCGCATCGTCTTCGGCTTCGCTGCTGGACGACGAAGGGGCGGCATCGTTGTCGGCAGAGGAGCTCGCCCCGCTCGCCTCGCTCTCTTCGCCGACGGTGGCGAGGGTCGAGGGCGTGGCAGAGGCGCTGACCATGAGAGTGCGGCGAACCTGGTCGGCGTCGATTTTTGAGACAATGCGTGCTCGTCGCTGACTTCGTATATCTGGTCGGCATAGTCGGCCGCGAGGTCCATGCGGTGGGTGACAAAAATGACGAGGCGGCTCTTCATGAGGCCAGATGTCGCAAAGAGTCGCTTCATGATGGACTCGGCCGTGTTGTGGTCCAGCGCGGCAATGGGGTCATCGAGAAGCAGGATCCGAGCCCGGCTGTAGACGGCACGGGCCAGAGCCACACGCGCCTTCTGGCCGCCAGACAGACCAATGCCGTTCTCACCGACATTGGACATGTCGCCCGCCTCAAACTCGGCAAAGTCAGGAAGCAGACAGCACGCGTCACGACGCGGTTGTAGCGCGCCTCGTCGTACGGAAGACAAAACAGAATGTTCTCGCGGACGGTCATGCTCTGGAGCCACGGCGTCTGGGCACTGTAGCCGACGGTTTCCTTGGGGACCGATCGCGTGCCCCATGCTGGTCCATTTCACCAAGCAGAGTCAGGAGCAGGGCTGTCTTGCCCGTGCCGACCTTTCCGCAAACCACGGTGAGACCGGGCCGTTGGCGACAAGATTGACCTTGGTGAGAACAGAGGTCTTTGCCGTGGGCCAGGCAAAGGCCGCGTCCTCGATGCCAATGTAGAGGGGGCCAGGTGGGCGAATGATGCCATCGACAAGAGCGCCTTCGGGAGCTTGTGTGAGGACGTCGCGACGGGCTCGTCGTCCATCTCCTTGTTGGGCTCGGCCATAAAGCCTCGATGCGGCGGATAGCAACGTTGGCATTGAGCATGACCGTAATGAGGTCGGGCAACTCGCGCAGACTCTGCTCGAGTAGGTTGAAGAGGTTCAGTGCGGGAAGGCGATGTCAATGGTCAATGGGCGCTTCTCGATGACGGTGTAGGCGTAGAAGGCGGCCACGGGGAAGAAGGAGGCAGCCAGCTGGTTGATGACGGAGATGGCCTTTTGGATGAGGTTGGTAATGATGCGGTAGTTGAGCTCCTTTTGACGCGCTGTCAGAATGTCGGCAAGCCACTTGTCCTGCCAGTCGTACCACCGCAGATGGCGAATGGATTCGATAAACTGCGACGTGACCTGAAGCTTGATGTCCGTCACAGCACGACGAGCGAGCTCCCAGCGGACAAGGACCTTGACGACGTAGGCGTTGATGATCTGGGCGGCCACGATGACGGAGATGCCAAGAAGGGATGCACCGCCGAGCACGTCCCAGAGGCAAGAAGATGGAGAGGACAAAGTTCAGTGGTTTCGTGAAGAGCGTAGGGAACTCCCAGAAGCGCTGTGCAACTCGCGCAGACATCGTTGCGCATGAGGTTGAGGATCTTGCAGTGGATGCGGGGGCCGAGCCGCTAGCAACACTGTCGGCGATTTCCGTCATACCGCCACCACCACGGCTCCACGGGCACCCGCGCTACGGCCTCCACCTCCACCACCACGGCCTCCTGGGTGCGCAGTCAGGATCCTAGGACGGGGGACGGCCGAGTCCCTCCTCCGCCTGCCCTTGCTGCCGCCCTTTTTGCCTTCGTCTGCTTCGGTTAGACCGGGAAACGTAAAGGCCTTCCGCCGCAGTGTTTTCTCGTAGATCATTGTGATCAGCTCGCCGCGGAGCGTTCATAGCAGCGACGGGTAAACCACAGAGAGAGAATACCGGCCTGGGCACGGGCAAGATTCGTAATGCAAATGAAGACGGCATACACGGCAGCTACACGCACGCTGGCATTCCGGGCCTCCATAGACGCGAGGAGCAGCTTCAAGAGGATAATGGGAGCATCGACAGCACAGAGTCGAGGATGCCAAGGAGCGACGTGATGATCAGGTCGGGCGTGTTGACCTTGACGATCCGTGCGGTGACGGAGCCCTTGACATCGTGGAACAGGCGGTAGAGGCGGGCGTGTTGGAACTCGAAGGGGAGATGCCAGACATCTTCATCCTGGAGCTGGCGGAGGCGCCCAGGCTGATAACAGGGCCATCCAGTTGACTGTCATCCACTGGTACAGATTGAGGTTGTCTTCCGGACTGCGGCGCTTGATCGAGGCGTCTCGAAGATGCTAGCAATTCTGTCGTCTCCACGGCCCACACCCAGGCGGGGGTCACGCATGGGCATCACGGCCATGATGCCAATGGACAGACCAGTGACGCTCATTTCCGCAAGCCAGGTCAGGTTCAGAGGCCACTGGAGAGCACGGGGACGCCAAAGAGCAGGCCACTTGGACAAGAAGGGTGCTGGTGTAGATGAAGAGGACGCTGCTGGGCAGTGACCGAGGCCGGTCGACCGCCAGCAAAATCGAAGAGATCAACTACTCGGTCAGAAGACGTGTCGGACCCAGATTTAAGACCAGGCAAAGGTACTCACGCAAGGGGCAACCGGCGTCAGGTAAAGGTAGCCCTGACCGGCCGCAAAGGTCAAAATCAGGCTCGTGGCCGCGCCGGCCACTGCCAGCAAAAGAGCGTAATCGACATCAAGTGCCAGGACTGAACGTTGAGAGACGCGAACCCGCCGCAATGCTCACAGGCCGGACATCGACTACGCTGTTCCGGCGGCCGAAGCCGACAATGG
Source organism: Sporothrix phasma (assembly GCA_016097075.2). NCBI lineage: Eukaryota > Fungi > Ascomycota > Sordariomycetes > Ophiostomatales > Ophiostomataceae > Sporothrix > Sporothrix phasma. Next base: position 167,897 of record JADMNG010000015.1, on the reverse strand, counting down.
TGCTGCTGGCACTGCTGTCGGTGCATTGTCGCTGTCAGACTCGACGGCCTCTGCGGTGGGCTCGTCGACGGCAATCTCCACGGCCGAGTTGCTGGCCGTGGCTTCGACGTCGGCGTCGGCATGCGTACCGGCGTTGGCATCAGCATCAGCACCAGCACGAGCATCAGCAGGGCCGGCTGACGCGCCACACGACGGTCCTGTCGGGTGAAGCCCGCCGACGGAGGCATGCGGCCCTGTTTCAGGCCGAGCTCGTCCTCTTCTGTCGCGAAGCCTCGTAGGTAAATCGGCCGACGCTTCCAGAGTGGCTGCAGCGCATAGCGACCGACAAAGACCAGCAGGGCCAGCCATAGTGGGATGTAGGCGATGATGCCCGGCAGCCGTCGCCAAAGGTGGCGGATTCAGGGATCTGGCAGGTTAGCTTTGACGTGGACAACTCTGTAGGTTGTCACAACATCTTGAGCAACAGGTGATGCGCCGAGCAGTTGTCACGAGGGAATGTGGCGCAAAGGTACATCGGAGCCTACATACCCAGATTTTCCGGCAGCAGGTAGTAACAGGGCCAAAAATGGTCGGTCCATCGCGGCGATGACGACATGCCCTCGGAGACGGGAGCCGGGGGCAGGAGCGTAGAAATGCGGCGAAACGATTGGCACGCCGGGAAAGAAAACAGGAAGGCGCATGCACCATGGAACGTCAAAAGTGCCGAGAGTGGCAAGAGCGACCGAGTCGAGGATGCTTCCAGAACGCGGTCCTGGCGGTTCACGACCGGAATGGGAAGGAAAAGAGACAAATACGAGTACAGAAGAGCAGGAGCGCCCCGGCGGACAAATCGATGCAGACTGCGACTGTATCCAAACGAGCGTGATGTTGGGTGAAGAGCCAAGAAGAATGAAAGGAGAAGAAAACGTCAAAACGAAGCGCTTGACGAGCAGTGGAATTACGAGAAGATCTGGTGAAAGCCCACTTGTCCACGTTGCACGCGCAACGGAGACGGAGTACGTAACGTCGTCTGAGTGGTGATCAGCTGGGGAAAGTGCGGCCGGGCCAGTGACAGTTGGTTCCATTCTACAGAAGGAAGGAGCTTCTTGGGCCTTCAGACGCGAACCGGCAATAACGTCTCCACAGGTATCCGAAGCACACCCGCCACTGTGGCGTTGTTGGTACAAAGTGCTCGGTACCGAAATCGGCCATTTGTTAGTCGCGGCTTCCGTCTAGGGTGCTTGCATAGGCGGGGTAAGAGCAACGTCTGGGTTGCGGCACAAAGGGAAGGAGCAGAACAGCTTGGGACTCGAGTAAACAGAGAAGGAAGACAAGAGATTACATAAGCAAATGCAACTGACTCGTACAAGAAGCAAAAGCAACAGAAACAACCAGATACAATCAACAGACTACATGAGCAAATGCAACTGAATATAACAGATACAATCAACAGTCCACGGCGTCACCCCAAAGGCCAGCAGCCTCGACGACAACCAGCACCTTCACCGCTCCTGACCGCGCTGCATGTCTCAATTGCGCTCCGCCTAGGCCTGCCGCCAGTCCGATCTGGAAACCGTTGTAATGAGGGCCGGGGCGCGCGAGTTCCGGTGCATCTCGCTGCAGCTGCAAGGATTTTGTTACTCGTCGTACAATCTTCTGCCTGCAGCTTTGTAAGTCTTGACCGGCTCGACGGGCTCTACTATGAGGCTGGTCTTTACGCTCTGTCTCGTCCAGTGTTTTTGTTGCCAGGCTCCCAGTCATCGAGGCCTACACATCAAGTCACCAAGCTATGGAAACAGTCCAGCCCTCGAGACCGAATCTCGAGACCGAGTCCACAGCTTCGAGTCGCGTCCAATACCAGCCAGGTCACAGAAATGACGGCTCATGGCCTCGCCCGCCTCCAAACCGCCTGCGAATCTCAACACACGCTACACCGAGCAACGGCCGATGTCATCTTCTGCGGCGTCACATCCAAACAACAAAGCACGGCACATGCAACATATGCGTATGATCAACGAAAGGCGGTAGACATCCCATTGGCTTCTAGCGTGGTAGATCGACCTGGGATTGTATGCATTGTGTGTTGCATTGGAGAACACACCGCCCGCTGCGGCATGCAAGGCTGTGCATAGTATGTGCAGCAGGCTGGCCACGTCACGACGACTTAAGTACCAGTTCCATCGCGGCAATATCAGAAGATACCGCTTGAACACCACGGAGATGTCTTGAGTGACAGGTATTATTACTAATAAACAAGACCTGAGCTGGGTCTTTCAGACCAGAACAAAGGGCCTATGTGTGATATGCTAATACGCTCCACGAAGCAGATGGTTGAAATTGCGACTCCCATTCTATGATGAATGCTATCCCTTTGAGGCCATGAAAATATGAATGCAAAAGACCGTCAAATACGCCACCAGCAGTACCCCCGCAATACGAGAAATAACAAAAAGCACAGACTACCGATATACACTGTAGTCCCTTGGCTGGCCTTGTGGGTGATGTTGGCCAGTGATGCCCCCGTCGCCGTGGGCGTCGCAGGCATCTCGACTGGGTGTTGCAGGCCGTCCTGGACGGGCAACTCGTACACGCCGCCCGACTGCTGCTGAAGCAGCACATGTGCGATGGCGATGTGTTGTACGGGTCGTGCGGCCATTTTGACTCGTTGGGGTCGCCGCCAGCCTTCCAGTCGTACGTGCTGGCGCCGCCCGCGGACACGCGCGCCAGCTCTGTGCCGCTGAACAGGCCGCCATCGGCACCGCTGGCGCCGTGGATCTCGGTGAATTCGCCGTAGCCAGGCAGCATCGCCGATGCTCTTCCGTCGGCTGCCGGTTCCGCCACATGCGGATCAGGAAAAAGGCAAACACGGCCACAATGGCCACGCCGGCTACGGTGGCACCCGCTATTATACCGGTGCGCGTCGTGCTGGACAGGCCGTCGTCGCTGTTGCCATCATCGCTGCTGTCGCTGTTGCTATCATTGCTGCTGTCGCTGCCGCCCGTGATCTGGGGCGCCCGCCGTTGTTGTAATGGTCATGGCGTGGCCATTCGAGGTGGTTGTGATGGTGGTGAGTGTCACCAACGGTATCGACACCACGGACGTCGTAATCATGTACCCGGTGGGAGTCGACGTGCTGGAGGTGCCGTCGCCGGCGGCCAAAAAGTCCTTTTGCGACACGCTGAGCGGCGTCTTGCTGTACGAGCAGGCCGAGGCCATGGTGGTGTACACCGTCTCGAGATCGGCGTAGTCAGCCTTGCCGATGCAGCTGGCCGCGCCGGTGACAAAGTCGCCCGTGTTGCCGCAGAGGCACTCGTTCATGACGTGACGTCGTCGCCGTCGCAGCCGCTGGCCACGGCCGAGGCGTTGAGGCATGAGCGCGCGCCCTCGGGGTAGGCGGCAAAGTTGTTGGCGAAGACGGCGCGCACGGCGGTCGTCTGGAGGAGGAGGAGGGCGATGAGAAGGGGAAAGAAGGCGGGCGGCGCAAGCCGTCGCCTACATTGTCGCCGGGTGTCCATTGTGTGTGACGATGGAAAAAACGGAAACGAAACGGAAGCGGCAACGGAAGCGGCAACAAAATGCACGAGCGACGGTCAATGCTTTCGTATCGCTCGCGTGCGCTTCGAGGATTTGGAGTGTGCTGGCGCCAGTCGTTCGTCCGATGTCGTGGTGGTATTCGCCTGGTGTAGGAGGTTGTTGAGCTTGGCAGGGTCCAGTCACCAAGTCGAGGCTTCGTGTTTCGTCGCTCAGCCCTCGAGTGTCGAGTGGCCGCGGTGGACAGTGAGATGTTGCAACAAGATGAGATGGAGAAGGAGAAACGAGCAATGTCGACAGTCGACCTTTTTGGCGTCGGGGTTGGCGCACTAAAGAAGAAGAAGGGCTGGATGAGTTGCAGGACTGGACGAGTTGCAGGACTGGGCCAGGTTCAGCTCCTTGACCAGGGCTTCAGCCGCACAGTGGTCCCGGGCGTCTCGATCCGGAGGGGTCGCGATACTAGAGCCAAAGGGACAAGGGGCGCAACGGCTGCGCACAAATGGTGGCCGCAGTCGAGAACGAGGACGAAGTCGAGGACAAGGCCGTGGTGTTTCGGGGACGTCCAACCGCTTGTGCTGATGGGACAAGACAGGACGAAGAAGAAGAATGGTAGAATCGATCGACACGGTGAAGAACAGGAACAGAAAACAAAAGGTGTATGGCTGACGGCACGGATAGCTCCACGTTTAAATTGAATTGCAACCCCCGGTCCAGGGCAAGGCAGAGCAAGTGAATGGCGCGGAAAGAAACCAAGAAGAGGCAGAGGAGGAGACGGGAAAGATGCTGGGCAAATGGTGGAACGGCTCTAGGAATAGTCATCAGACGATCGGACCTGGAAATGGAGACGATCCAGCGAGAGGAAAAAGAAGAAAAGAGAGAAGCCTGACAAGGCCAGACCAGACAGACTCTGGCCGGTCGATGTCCTCAAGGCAGATCCGTTGCAGCTCAGCCACAGATTCTGGGCAGCTCTTTGGCAGACACGACAGATTCACGCCTGTCCGTCCTCTCCCCCGGGCCCCTGCAGCATGTCTCTACATGGCCGGACGGTCCTGGCCGTCTCCGGCTCTCATCTTTACAAGTACGCCGTCCTTATCCTTGCGCCTCGTTGGCGGATGCGTCAAGAAGCCACAGGCTCTCGGACCGAGACTTTTCTCCCCTGCTGCCCGTCCTGTCAAGATACCACTCCAATGGGCAAGGCGCGGTGGAGTCAGAGTCTGATGCGTCATAGTGAAGCCCGCAATACAGGCATACAGACATACAGACATACAGACATACAGGCAATCGATGACAGAGGCGAGGCCGAGACAAAAAGACAAAACGCCCTACGGCGTGGATACAGTGACCCATGCAAGCCACGCCAATGGCCGGCGGCGAAAAGAAACAAAAGCAGCCCCCGTAGGGCGTAGTCTGGTGGGAAACAGTGGAGCGGCTGCGGGACGAGGAAAGCGACGGTGGCAGAGACTGGCACTGACGTTGTCGTCCTCTCTTCTCAGTCTACTGAGTACAAAGTATGTTCCAGCGTGCCTTCTAGGCCGTTGCGGACTCGAAAGTAAGACATGAGAGTCGAGCCCGTCCGAGTCAGCTTGTCTTGGGCCGCTGCCGTTGTGGCTTGTGTGGGCTACATTATCAAACGGACAGCTTATGATGAAAATAGAATCAGCGCCGGCCCAAGCACCAGCACCGCCTCAGCTGTGGGATACGGCAGCAAACAAGGGCGCAGGTATCGTCGAAAAGGGTCCGATCCGAGAGTCGCAGCACTTGAAGATGGCATCGCCATGCCCAAGATTGCATACACAACAACGGCTCAATGTGCCCGTTCCATACCGCGAATGCAGTCATGTATCGCTCCAGCCTTTAGAGAAGAGCAGAATGGAAGGAAAGAGGGAAAGGGGGAAAGATGGAGTGAACAAAAACGTAGATAAGGAGATGGACTGTTTCTCTTTGAAAACGGCACATGTGCTCGTCCCATCTGGCAACGAGCCAACAGAAAGCTTCGTGGCACCTCGTCGAGTGAGCTTGCTGGGTATGATACGTCTGGACGACAACAAGACAAACCAAGGCAAACTGTAGATGCATCAAGGGTGGCATGCTTCCCTTGGCCTTTGTGGCCGCCCCGCCCGCCATCTGCCTCCCTCCTGCACAGTCTCTATCAAGTGACAATGGCCCCGGCCTTTCGGTCCAAGCTGCTGCGTCTTGCCTGCCCAGCTCAGCTGCCGGGCTCCGTTCACCAGACGGGCCAGACGCCGAGGCGCGCAAGCCGCTACCATGCCTTCCACCAAGAGTACACTCGGCTCGGGAATGAAGAAGCGGGAGAAGAGTGTGAAGGGACAAGGCTCGGAAAGCTTGGAAGCTTGGAAAGCTTGAAAGCTCGAAAGGCCGTCTACTCTCTTCTTGCCATTGCAGGTGAGCTTTGCCTCTTCTCGAAGGAGAGGCGGCATCTTGTAGGAGGACTGAAGCTGATGAAGTACGTGCGATGGTGCGGCTGGTCCTCTTTATGCTGTCGTTTTGTGTCATCGCTCATGGGCAGAGCAAGGCGCATCGTTGTCCTGTGACGTTGGCATGACCAGCGACGCGGACCCGTGATGTTGCTATTGCGAGCAAGGCAGACGTGGCGCGATGTCGTCCAGGCTGCCTTTCTAAAGAGGCCAGACAGCTCCAGGGCAAGATGCTCCATAGTCGAGCTCACGGCCCGTCCTAGAAGCTGCGTCATGATCACGATCCGTCATCATAAGCGCAGCCTCCAGCGTTCATGGCGGCTGTTTTTATTCGACTGTCCTCAGGTCGTCGGTATTCTCACACATGACTTATCTACAAAGATTCCGTGGGTTGAGAGGCGAATTGCCGTTGGATGCATTCGTAAACAAACCAATCAACTTCTAGTGGCTCACCTTGTAATGGCAAAACTCGAGTTAAACATGTCACGACTCCTTTGAGCGAGCTTCAGCTACCGGTAAGCGTTCAGGTCCAACCTGGCTGTGACAGGGGTCAAGTGTGTTAATCTCATGAGTGCATCGCATCGACTGGACTCTACGTTCTGACAACACATCACAGATCAATGTAGCAACAGCCTTGTATGGTACCTGGCGCGCTCAGTTGAGCCGACGTTGATCTGCCTTTTTACTCATCCATTGCATCCATTGCATCCATTGCATCCATTGCATCCATGGCCGCCGAGTGGTTTCCATATGTATTTCGTACAAAGTACTCAAATCTACTGAGTACTCGTACGAAGTACTCGTAGAGGGCTGTGTGCATGAAAAGAACGGAGCAGTGGGCCCTCCAACCCTTGTCATGGACCCAAGACGTGCAACATGTTTCGTCTTGGCGCCCCATCTGCCAAAGGGGCCTCTACTTGGGGCCTTGGATCTCTTATCGTTCTCTCCTCTCATCTCTCTCCCCTCTCCTCTCTTCTCTCTCCTCTCTGCTCTCTTCTCATATCGCTTCCTTTTCTCCTTTGGGTCACAAGAGTCGATGATCATGATCGGGCCCCGTTTGTCGTCTCGTCTCTTCATTCGTCCCCTCGACTTCGTACGATCCGGCCGGCGTCGAGGTCCTCTGCCACGTCGGTCACGTTGTCGGCCGACCTAAACCGTGAGCGGCTGTTTGGCAATGACCATTGGCTGCTGTGGTCGCTGGAAGTGGGCTCGTGTCAAGACCTGGATCCTCTGGGCCTCGACTCGTACTAGGCCGGGCAGACTCGCAGTCGTGCATCAGCATCACTGGGATTCCGCAGCTGCACCGAGAACGCGGAAAGGGCATGGGGTACCTGTCGTGCTTGGATGTCCGTCATGGTTATTTTTGGACGCTGCCGAGCCAGCGATGCTGCATCGTCTGTCGCTTCTATTTCGGCTCTAGGAGCACGCGGACGATCTGCTTCGTTGCGGCGGCTCGGTTCGGCCGTCTTGCCTTGTACTGTCGGGCAATGTACCTCGTCTGTTCTGACACTACAGTCTCTGGAGACTTGACCTCAGGGATGGGAGCGAAAGGGACAAGAGGGCAAGAAGGATGACCGAGGACGACGAGGAACGACAACATGTCAACACTGACCTCAACCACCATAATCGCAACAAAGCGTGTATTTGCCAGCCTATATTGCTTTTACTTGCTTTTCTTTCTTTCTTGTCTTCCTGTCGCATTACTTGCTACTCGATCGGATCATACGGGTTCTGTAGGCTGTATGTTGTATGTCGTATGCTGTATGGAGCTGGGGCGATTCCGGTGCTCCTGAGACAAGCTTTGTTAGAGAGCAGCCCGGGCTACCATGTTGATTTTGGTAGACTCCACAAGCCTCGCTGCGTCTCTTCCTCGTCGTCCCGTTTCGCAGGCTTGTCAGGTTGTCAGTCTGTCAGTCAGTCCGTCTGTCAGTCAGTCTTCTTTCAGATTTTCAGTCCTTTTCGTATTTCGTCTATCGTCTTCAGTCTTTCAGTCTTTCACCTTCCGTCCTGGTCCACCCGTATTGGACGGAGCCGTTTCGCCTGGTCTTCCGGTGACGGGACGCCTCCAAGACGGTCAAGAGCACGACGTGCAACGACAAAGACATGGGGGAAAGGACATGGCAAGATGGAAAAGTGGGCAGACCGGACGGAAAGGGGCTCGTCCCGATCGTAGACTGAATGGGAGTTTCGGAGCAGACATGGTATTCTGCGAGAATGGCATCTTGCCCCTTCTTGACCTCGTGCATGCCCACCTTTCGCCTTTGCCATTCACCATTCACCTCTCACCTCGCGCGTCCTCGTTGTCTCTGCTTTCCATTTCTTGGCTTCCATTTCTTGGCCTCTTTCTTTTCTTCTCTTCTCTCTTTTATTCTGTCCCCTTCCGTGCACATCTCGTCCACCCTCTCTTCACCCTCATCTCCCTCGTTTGCTCTCCTTGGCTGGCCGTGGAGCGGTCTTGATTGCTGGACAATCTTTCCATTCTTTCGTTCTCTTCGTCTCTCGACAGTCCTTTCTTTGGCCTCTTTTCCCTTTTCCCTTTTCCCTTTTCTCTTTTCTCTGCCTCTGCCTCTGGCCGTCCGGTTCCTGTCCGTCCTTTGACTGCACCCATCGCCGCAAGATACCATACCACGACCACCCAACGCTGCCATCTGCACCACTCCGCCACCATGGGTCAAGCCTTCTCCGCCGAGTTCCCCGACGAGTCGCTCGATGTCATCAGCAAGCAGGATGCCCTGTCCGAGCTGATCCTTGCCGTCTGCTGGGGCGGCACCTTTTACGCCATTGGCATGATTTTCACGGCTGTCCAGATCATTGACCGCTGGCGCGGCCCGCGCGACGACAACCCGACCAGCCTCTTTTCGGTGTTGGGGGCCCTCTTACTAGCCATTCCATGGCCAGCGGTGCTGGTGGTGTTGGCCATGAGCAGGCAATAGGCTCACCGAAGATGGGCACGACAAACCGAGGGGCGAGCGGCGACACGAGAAGAGGAAGAATACCGAACAAGACCCCAGCATCAAGGACGAGACGGGAGCATCCAAGAGACAAAGACGACAAAGACGACAAAGACGACAAAGACGACAAAGACCACAGAGATGACAGAGGACGGGGCGAAAGGCGCGTGGCGGGGACAACATCCAGCAGTATCGACATCGCCAGTCACGATCGACAGTACGCCAGATCCACGACAGCCGGCAGCCCACAGTCGTACGGCGTCCATTTACTCGGCAACACGGGAAACCAACAACGGCCCCAGAGTACGAGTACAGTGGCCTCTGACTTTGCGGGACACCGATGGGTAGTCCGTCGTCCAATGCTCTTATGCTATTCCATAGGAGACAACGTCCTTGTTCGATGGCGGTGTTGTCCGAGGGACTCTGGCTCGAGTCGACACCATGCCGGGTCTGTCTGTCGGGGTTGGCGAGGCTGGGACCGTGAATGGAATGGGATGGACATTGTGGACGCAGATGGTCGACAGGGCCTTGGCCAACGGAGCCGGAGAAGGACCACGGAGGCTAGTCTTTTACACAAGGGCCGTTGGAGCCTTTCTGTTGCCTGTCTCCGATTCCATCTTTCTTCTGGTCGATCATCTCCTCGTGTTATTCAGTTCTTGCGCTGGCAGCTTTGCGATTTGTAGCCTTTGTCTTTATTCAGCAAACAATACATTCTATTTATTTTGTCGTTTCTTTTTCTTCCGTCGTCTCTTCCCTCCTTCTATGCTTCTCCATGCCATAACGCCGCCGAGGCCCTTCCACTCCGCATTCCGCCAACGAGGCGATTCCCACCGCAGTCCGGTGGTGGAACATCCGTCCGTAGCGCCTCCGGCGGCTGTTTGAATGGCGCCGTCCCGACGTTAGGGTCGCCAGCAATTGCACCGTTGACATAATGCCGCCGCCTTTGCGCCTTTGCGCCTTTGCGCCTTTGCGCCTTGTCTCCCAATCGAAGCTTCGCTGGAGCTCGCCAGCCAACAGACAGTTGTCCAATTGGCACCAACTCAGCACCGAATCGCATCAAACACGTTGGACGGAGCGAGCTGTCTGCTCGAAACCGCTTCGCCGTCGCACCGTCGTACAAATACCCCCTGATGCCCCTCGAAACACGGCCATTTTTGCGACATGTTGGACGTCTTCGCTCCATCCTTGAACCACTCGTATTTCCCCTAACGCGCACCGACCAGAGGACCACCGCAATCCGTGTTTTATCGCAGTGGGGCCACCTCTCACTCTGACCTCGATTGCCCTTGATCGCATTGATCAACCTCCAGCCTCTGTTCATCAACCCATCCGCCCGCAACCCATTCGCCCATTCACCCTCACCCAGTCCCCATTCACCCTTTAGCCCAACCTTGGACTGAGCTTGCCCGTCCACCCCATGTCCCTCCTCCCCTGGACCAACTCGGCTGTCGCTGCCATTGTGACCGCGTCGCTCGCCCTCCTCGCCGCCCACCTCTACACCCGCTCGCCGCTCCTTGTCCGCCACCGCAACACCGCATCCGACGTCGCGATGAAGTCCTGGGTCGTCGTCAAGAACTCGGACAAGCCCGCAGAAGCCCTCTCGCTCCAAGACGACGGTGTCGTCACCGACGAAAGCACGCTGCCCCGCCCCAAGGGCAGCGACATCTTGATCCGCGTCTCGCACGCCGGCCTCAACCCGGCCGACCTTGCCTTTATCAAGAACATCCCCGGCTGGCTGCCGTTCCGCCGCCGCCCCACGCCCGCCATTGACTTTGCCGGCACCATTGTCGCCCTGGGCCCGAATGTCGGCAAGGTGCGCTGCCACAAAGCGGCTGGCCAGCCACTGGCGGCCGGCACCCGCGTCGCCGGCTGCTTGTCTGTGCCGTACGTCGCCACCGGCCACGGCGGGCTCACCGAGTACCTGACGGTGCCGGCCGAGATGGTTGCGCGCCAGCCCGCGTGCCAAAGCATCCAAGGCAGTGCGAGCGTAGCCGCAGTGGGCCTCCTGGGCTGCGCGGGCCAGACCGCGCACCTCTGTGCCACAGACAGCCTGGCGCGGGACGCGTTCGCCGCCGCCGCCAAGGCCGGCCGCCAGCCGCGCGTGCTCATCAATGGCGCCAGCGGCGGTGTCGGCTCGCTGCTGATCCAAATCAACAAGTCCCAGCCGCGCGGCGCGCACGTCACCGCCGTCTGCTCGGGCCGCAACAGCGAGTTTGTGCGCGGCCTGGGCGCCGACGCCACCATTGACTACACGCAGCACACGTCGTTGTCGGCTTTCTTGGCTGCCGAGTATGGCGAGGACGGCAAGCGGTTTGACCTCATCTACGACTGCGTCGGCGACCAGCCCCTGTACCTGCAGAGCCCTGCGTACCTCCACCCCAAGGGCGCGCTGCTGTGCATCGTGGGCGGGCCCCTGGGCGTTGCATCGATTGTGCGCAACAAGCTGCTGCCCACCACCCTGGGCGGCACGCCGCGTCCGTACCGGCTGCTGGCGCTGTTTCCGTCGGGCGAGCAGGCGCGGCAGGTGGCGGCCATGGTCGAGGACGGCACCATCCGGGACATGCCCGTGGACTCGGTGTGGCCCATGAAGGACGTGGTGGCCGCGTACGAGAAGCTCTTGACGAAGCGCGCTCGGGGCAAGATTGTCATCCAGGTCGACCCCGACGCAAAGGAGGAGACGCAGGCGGCGGCAAAGGAGTAGGGTACCGTCCTGCCTGTTGTTGGTGGCCTGGCCTGTTTGTTTGGCATCGCGGCGTTGGGGTGACTGGGTATCAGACTGCATTGGATTGAGCTGCGACTCATTAGTTCATTCAAATCTCGGATTTAGCTACTTGGTATTTTGCAAACCTTCTCTTCCCCCCCGCCACCTAGCCCATGCCATGTGCTTCAAGGCACCCATGTCGATGTAACGGTGCGTGGCGCAACGGCTGTTGCTGTCAGGGCCATGCCTGTCGGTGCCGAGCTGCCCTCCGTGTCGACATGCGCCAAGTACCAGTACAGAGTGCGGCTCGTGATGGCAGTCTATTGCTCTTGTATGGGAAGTTTTCCCGGCTGGGGCCCGTCGGCCACGCTTAGTACATGGCGACGGTCAATGGCAGCTCCGACTGTTATGCTGCAGTGCTGCGCTGCTGCACAAGCAGGGGCTGCCTTCTTCATCTGGTGACAAGCGCCTGAATCATCCGATGACGGTCCATTTCGAGTCGGCGAGAAAACGGCAATTTTCGACGACCCTGTCCGCCCAGGAGGATCCAGGTCCACGAAGATCGTTATCCCAGCGGTGCACGAGACCAACCGGCCGACGCAAGGTGGGACGAGGAAAAACTAAGAAATAGAACTTGACATTGGCAGACAAGACTATGTGAGGCATCAAAAACGTGAAAGCGACTGTGGGAGATGAACACCCGATGGAGATGTGCCACTTTGTCACGGTGTTGCCATTCAGTCCCCGCAGGGACAAACCGAAAAAAAAATGCCGAGCAGGACAGGCATTGAGAACGGCATTGGACTGTACTTTGTAGAGATTGAGACGGCCTGGGTTCGTGATGACAACAGTCAACAAGAGGAATGTCATGTCGCTCCCATATTGCTTCTGTAGTGGCGACGACTGGCCCCTGCTCGCCGTTCGAGCCCTGCTTTCTGTCCCCGGCCTGCAATAGTGGGATCACATCGCTTGCATCGCGCAGAATCTCGTGCATCTGTCGAAGGCCGTCGACGTCGGAAGAAGGACGAGGACGACAAATAGGCAAATAAAGGCCATCCTCTCGCTGGGACCGCGCCTAATCCGCAGGACAAGTCACCTACCAACACAAGCGGCCATGCACGGTGCACCTGGTGTGCCATGGCAAGCTTGGTTTAGCGGCCGGCGTCTGTCTGTCATCGGCGACTTTGAAGCACCCTGGACGTTAGCGGCAGGCGAGTCCGTAGGGCCCATTCGGGACCACTTGGAGAGCCACTGTGGCCGCCTCTGAGCGGATAAGAGGACAGGACGCACGATACTCAAGTCTTGCGTTTGTTTGATGTTCCGCGGCTCTTTGGACGAGCAATCCTTGTGGTTCTTGGCTGTGCCCATTCCCCTGTCTCCCCTGTCCCCATGCCTGTGGGCGGGGACAGTCAAAGGTGCAACGGCCACCGACGCAGTAAGACGCTGATGCGACCCCACGATGGACCGCCAGCCTGCTGTGTCACTTGTACTTGGCCGTGAAGAGATAGCTTTACTTCGTACAAAGTACTTTGGCAACAGGCAAGCCCCGTCCAACAAGATACCCCCTGCTTTTTTGTTTGATTTCGCGCGCCGGCGTTGCATTGAGGCGCCACAGCTCCAGTCTCGTCCTCCCAGTGTCGCTCCCGTCTTGTCCCTTTTTGTCGGTGATTGTCGATGATTGTCGATGATTGTCGATGATTGTCGATGAATGTCGATGAATGTTACAGTGGCTGTGGAGTCCTGCACACGCCATGGCCGATGGGCATGGGTCCGACCATCGCAGATTTCAGCAGGTTTTCGGGTGGGGCAGCCGTCGTCTACTCAGTATCTCCAGGAAAGACGGCGTGGTGGTCAAAAAGTGCAGACGTGGCTGAAGGTGGAAAAAGGAGGAAAAAGGAGGAAAAGGAAAATAAGCCTTTTTGTTCGGGGTACAAAGATATCCCAAGATGGTCCCGTGATCTGTGCCTTTTCTCTTTTCTTTTCTAAGAAGTAGCGGTTGACAGCTCTATTGCGACTGCCGAACCTGGACAATGCCCGTTCTACGCCCGCCAGGAAAGAGCGACCGGCCGGCGGCGACTCCGCGTGATGCGCAATTGCCTTGGCAAGCTGTACAAGTAAGAAGTACTTTGTAAACTGGGGAACAAAAGTGCCGCACAATGCTCAGTTCGGCAGGGGCGATGGACGGCGCAGCAGCTCGATTGGCAGCAAACCCTCCTTGACCCTCTGTCAAGGACGGAAGGAACAAGGGGCAGACAGGCGCACCTGCCACCCTCGCAAGAGATACCTCGTGACATCTGACAAGGCCCAAAACGGACACAAGCAGCCAAAACGCTGCATCGCAACATTGCTCCATAATTCTACAACGGTGCATCCTCAGACACCCACTCCCCTCCTTAGTCCACAATCCGGTAAATAGCCTCCGCCCACCGCACACCCCCCCGAGCGGGAGTCAAAGTCTATTTCCCTCCCCAGTACGAGTACGCATCGCTCGTTTCTCACACATTGCAAACAACAACGATCCCAGCTCCCTGCTTTCCCGCAACCGGCCGGCACACCTTGCCCGTGCATACTATCCACTGTCCCCTTGGTGAATCGGGGCTGCTTCTTGGCCTACCGCTTTGGCTTTCCCGATTCCAACATCGCTGTTGGCACAGCAGGCCAGACTCTCCTGCACGTGCAGGCCTGAGGCTCGGCGAAACAGACGTCCAGGTCCCCGGGAACGCGTCCGACACCGTCGGTACCGCTGGTGTCCTGCACCCACCCGGTCTCGAAACGGTGGGACAACACACAGTTCCGGGAGAGGGGGCTCAACTGCCATGGCCACTGGGACGTGGCATACGTTCTGACGAGGGCTTGGCCAGGCTTACCCACTCTCTGTACTCTCTTCTTTCTGTGAGGATTGATCAAGTGTGCGTCGTACCAGCTGCCATACGAAACAGTCTGAGCCTGCGACTGTTCTTGCTCACGACTGCATGTGCTTGTGCTGCCGACAAATCCCTTGACACGCACGTCTCACGTTCGGGCCGAGTGTACCTCTCGATCAACACCCACGCAGTTGCCCCGACTATGAAGTCAAGACTGGCATTGCCACTCTTCCTTGTCCATCCCCTGTGCTGCACAAATCACAGATAACGCTACTACCACCTTCAATGTCTCAGGCACGACCACCCGCGAGGGCGTGCAACACTTGCAAAGCACGCCGAATCAAGGTACGCCCGTTGTATACATCCTCTTGCGCTGTCCTTGTTCTCATCGTTGATAGTGCGATGGAGAGCATCCTATATGCCAAAGGTACCTCCGCAGTGGCCGAGCATGCTCCGACTCCGCCGGCTTCGACCGGACGCTCCGTGACGAGACTCGCCGGCCACCTAGACGGGCTGCACCGAGTACGACACCAGTAGCCGCACCGAACCCGACTGCCTCTGCTGCCACCGCGGGAGCAGCACCAACACCATTTCATCCAGGTGCTGTTGTACCCATGGCCAATACCACGAACAAAATTGCCCGCAACCAACCAGCTGCTGCCAGGGCGGCAGCAAGAGACCGCATGGCCAGCCAGCTGCCGGCTGCAGTCGCGCCGATTGCACCCATGACATCGGTGCTCCACTTGACGCCACGATCCCCATCGGCCACCGCTTCTGTATCGGGCCATTCCGCGGCGTCCCTGTCACCGACTGGTGCTTACTCGATACCCGTCCGCAACAGTGCTCGCCCCAAAGGTCCGAGCCTGGGCATCGGTGACAGTCTTGATCTAGCGACAATCTCTGGGCGCTGCGATGACATGCCGTTTATACAGTCGACAGACGGTATGGAGACCATTGCGTTTATCGCCGGCAACGAGGTGCCTCTTGATCTGGCCCGAACGGCCGGCGCCCCCACACTCGACTACGCGTCGCGCTTCTTCTGGCGCGGTCAACGTGCCACGGAGGCCACCCAATACGCGAGCATTCACGCTCCCAAAGACAGTGCTGGTGGACCCGACATCGATTCGAGTCCACCTCCGTTTGCCCAGAGAGGACCGAGCCGGCCACAGGTCTCTGCGTATGGCGAGATCGCCGATGGTGACGGGGCACAATGCACCCCAGAAAACGAGTGGCAGCGGCCGGCTTCGACACTGAGTCTTCCCATTGACGAGCTGGCACTGTGCTACTTTGCGTCCAACTTCGTGCTCCTCCCCCGCCAGCCCTTTGGCGGCAGCTTCTTTGAGTTTATAGTGCCCGTGCTGCAAGGACAGCCGCCCAACAGCGCCGTACACCATGCCCTGCGTGCCTGTGCCTTCTCGGCACTGTGCAACCGCTGGGTCAGCGACACGGTCGATTTCCAAGCCCTCGGTCTCAGTCAATACACGGCCGCCCTGGCCAAGACAACACAGAGTCTCCAAGATCCGCGACAGAGGACGGCGGACGCCACACTGGCGACCGTGCTCCTGATGGGGCTCTTTGAGGTGCGCATCCATGGCAACCTGGGGTCCTGCCGTATGTACTGTGTGAAGCAACGTGCTGATATGAACCAATACAGAGCATCACGGCCAAGCAAGGCATGGTGGCATGGCGCTCTCACGTCGAAGGTGCCGTGCAGATTGTCCAGGCCCGAGGACCGCGCAAGATCCGCACGCGGGTCGAGAAGCTGCTGTTCAACTCGGTGCGCATGCAATTGGTACGTCTCTTTATGACACCCGCTCCCTCCACGGCATGAAGATGGGGCCGGACAGAGGCTGACGTCTGACCTCCTCCAGATCAACCATTCCATGTCGGCAGACTCGCCTCCGACCTGGAACATCAATTGGTGGTCTGGCGAGAACATTCTCGACTCGGCCACGGTGCGCTCCCAGCGCTTCCTGATGGAGACCAGTCAGCTGCGGCGGGAACTGGACCGCCACCTCAAGGTGTCGGCCGGTCAGCAGTTTATTGCCTACGACGAGCTCAAAATGTTCATGCTGCGTGTCAAAGCCATTGACAGCGAAATGGCCGCCTTCTTGGCATCACTGCCCGAAAAGCAGAGACCCTATACGCTCGCCGTAGCGGGCGGCGTCCCCGACGGCGACTACGAGAATGCCGAAGCCTATCCCGGCCAAGTCGACATGTTCTCGGACATTTCCATAGCCACCGTCTGGACCGGCATCCGCTCGTGCCGTCTTGCCATGTCGTGCTCCATTGCGCGCTGCATCGCCCTAACATGCCCGCCCGACAAGGACTTCCGCACCCTGCCCGAGTTTGTCGAGGAGATGCGGAAATGTAAACATCTTGTCGACGACGTGCTCGCTGCCGTGCCCTATTTTTTGGGGTCTACGCCGTCCACGTCGTCCGTGATGCGGCGAGGGACGGCGCCTCCGCACGGTTCCCGTCCGAGCCGGGGCCCGGCTTCCACAGCGGGTCCGGCATCGGCATCAGCCACCGCTGGCTTCGCCTGTGGCGATGACCACGGCCACGGCATGCCGAAAGTGCTGGCCGCCTACCTCCTTATCTGGCCACTGGCCGGTGCGTACGCAAGCGACAGTGCTACGCCCACACAGCGCGCCTACATTGCCGGCCGTTTCAAGTACATGGGCAACATCTTGGGCCTACGGTACGCGCTTGTGTGTCTGAAAACGCCCTTCCGGTATCCGTCCATGATGATGTACCGAGACCGAATGATTGTTGCGGGCTCGCCGGCCAATAGCCCGCCTTCAAACGGCGCATCGTCGGCTGGTAGTCCGCCATCCATTGGACTGGGTCAGAGCCCAGCCAACCTGCGTGCCAGTCCCGACCGGTAGAGAGAGGCAGAGGGTGCCTAGCCACACAATCTACGATGCTATGAAGTGGAACGAGTACAAGAATTGATTTAAACACTGGTCGAGGACTATAAGACAGCCTTGTTCGGAACGCCGTGCCCGGATAGGTGAGATAAATAAGTGGTAAAGCGATATCTACGGATCTGAATAGATGCGAGTATAAAACACAGCTACAGGGTTCGTACGAGCTTCATACCGTGTCAAGCTAGCACGTAGGCGAATGACGGGATACTGTCAGACGTTGATCTCGGTGGCGACAGATCCGGGTGGCTACGGGGCGGCGTGCTCGCCAGCGTGATTATTGGCGGGCCGGTGCTTTGGTTGACAGCGCAGCGCTAGCGGTCGAAGCGCCCAACTACGAAGTAGCACCGGGGTCCAGTGAAACATGGCCGCAACCAGGTCCGCTGTGGACCATTCCCCCGCACCTGTCCCGGTGGCTTGGACGCCCGGCTCGTGGTCTTGACTTTGTACACTCTACAACAACGTTGCCCAGAGAAACGGTCTGGATGTCTGAGAATATGCCTTTGCTTCGCACCGTAAGTAGGGTCTGGGAGTACAGTGCAAGGGACGGCACCATTTGCACCCATGGAGCTGGTCTGGCGAACCAGCCAGTACATCGAAACCAAACAGTACGTATTATGCCGAGGAGGTGAGAGTGTTGGTTCTACTGGCAAACGTCCCCTGTACGTTGCTGATATCCGACAGAGAGACTGCTCAAGAAGACAAACAGTCACGGCTACCCAGCAGCTTTTGTCATCACGCAAGGCAGGTGGACCGGCCCTCGTGCCGTCCCACGCGGACTGTTCCGCTCTGCCTAAACAGAAAGAGGGCGGACTCGCCCCGGCATGTCATTTGTGGTCGTCAGAGATGGTTTGTCTCCGACGGAGGAAAACCTTTTCTCTTTTTTCTTTTTCTTTCTTCTTTTCCCGCTCTCGTTGGACACAAAAGGCAGAGCCTCAGCGTGAGACCAGACCCGTGCCTTTGGTCACAACGCTCGCCGGCCTCTCTCTCCTCCAACCGTCCACCAACCACCACGTGGCACGTGCACAGCCCGAGCTGTGTCTGCCTGTTTGCCTTTTACTACTCTTTGTTCCCGTCATCTTTCGTCTGCTCCGACGACTTAGTCCTCCTTTTTCCAGCTTTTCGTCTCGACTTTGCTCGCTTCATTTCTGTTCCTGAGCGCTCCTGGGCTGGTTGGACATTGGTGAAGAGCCAGCACTCGGCCGTCTCTCGCAACGACGCGTTAGCATCGCAACGACCTTGGCCTGATCGGCTTTGATGGGGCCACCGACGCCAAAGAGCACCGACGTCCGCTCTTCTTTCCGCTTCGCCTCTCTTGCCGTCCTTGTCTCTCCATTGCCGCCATCCTGACCGTCGCGATGCCGACAAAGTAGAGGCCGAGGTGTCCGTCGCTACAGCACACCCAGATGATGGCGTCGTGCGTTTGCGCCCGCTCTATGCCGCGATCCTGGTTGCCAACATCCACGCCA
Organism: Sporothrix phasma; assembly: GCA_016097075.2. Taxonomy (NCBI): domain Eukaryota; kingdom Fungi; phylum Ascomycota; class Sordariomycetes; order Ophiostomatales; family Ophiostomataceae; genus Sporothrix; species Sporothrix phasma. The sequence continues at coordinate 149,040 of JADMNG010000015.1, read as the reverse complement.
TGAACCAGCTCCTGAGACAGGGTGCCGATGATTCACCATGTCACCACGGCCTTTGGCAGCACCGCCACGGACCTCAGCCTCGCCGTCCAGGGCACGTCGGTCCCCGTCGTTGCCCGCCTCCTACTTGACCATGCCGACCCCAGCATTGCCAACGAACGCGCCACACACCGCTGCACCTGGTCGCCTCGGCGCCCAGCGGCGAGCTCGCGATTTGTGCAGCTGCTCCTGCGCCACGACAGCAACGTCCTCGCCAGCACGGTGGGCCACCACTGCCAGGTCTTGCACATGGCCTTGCTCTTTGGCCGCGCCGACATTGGCTTCCACCCGGTCAAAAAGGGCGCCCAGGTCAACCAGCCGCTGCGCAGAGACGTTGCGCCGTCATGCTGGAGTACGGGCTGTCTGTTGATGCTGTGCATCCTTTTCGGGCAGAGGACGACTCGGTAGAGATGGAAGATGGCCAAGTGGACGACAACAACGGCAACAACCCTGGCACCGACCATGACAGCGGCGACGACAGTGACGTGACTGACAACAAAGGGGCAAGGCCACGTCCAAAGATAAGGACAGGAGAAGACGACTGTGTCGACTTTATCGTCCTGCCTTGTTCTTTGTCCAAACGCGCCCGCGCCCACGCCCGCAGTGGCTACGCCCCTCATCATACCGCCGTCACCGCCGTGCCTAAGCGGCCTTCGAACCGATGCTGAAGGCGCAAACCATGACGAACAAGCGCAATCCGTCTCACAGAATAACAAGAGAACGAGTGCGGTCCCGGTATGTGTGATGACTTACGACGAATGTGTAGCAAGCCATGTGTGGTGTCGGCTGATGTTTCGTATACTATATCCAAGTCTGAGATGGATTCTACGCTTTTGTAGCTGTCTCCATTTCAGATAGACTTTAAAGTTCCCACTGCTGCTCCTGTAGTGCCTTGCATAAAGCCACTGCTGGAAAGTATGTAGGCACACTCTGGTCTGTACACAAACTTTGGTCATTACGTCCTTTACATTGTCCGACATGTCTTGGGAAGAACAGCGGCACGACGATTTAGATCACTGCGCTCCCACCGCTCTGATGGCCAGTCCACAGCCTCCCATGGCCTGGCAGAAGGCTGTCAGGATCTCGGCTGCTGAACGGCTCCACGCTTCAGGCGCTAAAATGATTTCAGGGGACCCTGACTGAAAAACGGCAGAACCGGCAGAAAAGACTGAAGGTCGACCACGGTCCAACGCCCACCACACTCTCAGCCACCCTTTCCCACGTCCGACGCCGGCGCCCACCATGTCCAAATCCACTCTTGCCGTGATTGCGGCCGTCAGTGCCGGTGCAGGTGCTGCGGCCACGGCGGCCATGTTCTCTCTCCGCAAGCCGGCCGAGCGGGCGACGCCCGTGCCGACAGCCACGACGACCACCTCGACGACCACCTCGACCACGTCCGTTTCCCCTGCCGTGCCGGCCTCCAAGGTGTTCTCGGCACCGCCGCCCGCGCCGGGCCCGGCACCCCCTGTCCCCGCGACAGCTGCCGGCCTCGTCGACCCGGCCGGGCTCTTCCAGTACGGCTTCCCCGGGACCCGTCAACGACCTGGCCGTCCGCAGCGCTCTTGTGTCGTCCTTTGACCGGCGCACGCGCAACCCGCACTGGGTGGCGGAGCACATCACGCCGGCGTCGCTCGCCGTGCGCGACGGCGACCGCGGCCACTCTGTGTTTGTGGAGGACACGGCCGTGCCGGAGCCGTTCCGCGCCAAGCTCAAGGACTACTTCCGGTCGGGCTACGACCGCGGGCACCAGGTGCCTGCGGCCGACTGCAAGTGGAGCCAGGACGCCATGAACGAGACGTTTTTCCTGACCAACATGTGCCCGCAGGTGGGCGAGGGCTTCAACCGCGACTACTGGGCGCACTTTGAGGACTTTTGCCGCCGGCTGACGACGCGGTACCCGAGCGTGCGTGTGGTGACGGGCCCGCTGTATCTGCCCAAGAAGGACCCGGTGGACAACAAGTGGTACGTCAAGTACGAGATGATTGGCAGCCCGCCAAACGTGGCGGTGCCGACGCACTTTTACAAGGTCATTTACGCCGAGACGGCGCCCTCGTCCATGCCCAATCCCAGCGCCCCCGTCGCCCTGGGCGCCTTTGTGCTGCCCAACGCGCCCATTCCCAACGACAAGCCCCTGAGCGACTTTGAGGTGCCGCTGGAGGCGGTCGAGCGCGCGTCGGGTCTCGAGTTTGCGGCCAAGCTGCCGCCGCAGCGGCGCCGGCGGCTGTGTGCCGAGGCGGCGTGCTCGCTGGTGATTAAGGAGTACGGCGACCGGCAGAAGCAGGCGGCCAGAGCGAAGCGGTAGACGGACATGGGGTACAAGGCACAAGAGCAAGGGCACAGCACCAGACTACAAGAGTACAGAGTACCAGAGGAAAAGAGCACATGATCCTATAGTATAGCACAGCAGCATCGAGCATGCGACAAAATACAGATGACTGGATCACCAACGTGAACGGGCAATGCTATTGTACAAGTTCCGAAACGACAGGACTCCGTCTTGGCCAGCGCGAAACGAAAAAGAGGACCGTGATGCCATGAGCAAGTGAACAAGTGACTGGTGAACAGGAAACGGGATGAAAAGGAAACATGAAAAGAAAATATGAAAAGAAAACGCCGTGCCTGCCGTGCTGCCAAGAATGAACATGTGGCGTCGCTGATGCGCCGCCAACCCCGTGACGGCACCTATCGCCGCTGGGTGTACTGGCCCCGCTTCTGTTCTTCCCGCAGGCTGTCTTCCTGGCTAGGAAGTGGCCCGCGGTTCCGTTCTCCCTGTTGCTGCTGGCCGGCACCCAGGCCGGACAGACCGGGGATCCCGGGGATCCCGGTAGGCCAGCGCCCAGTCCAGGTAGGATGCCCGAAAAGCCAGGCGGCGGCGGCGGCGGCACCATACCGGCGGCGCCTGCACCGGGCCTGGGCGGGAAGTTGCTGCCGGGCGGCGGCGGCGGCAGCTGGAAGCCCGCCTTCTTCATCAGCTCGAGCATCGTGGCCGGGTCGGGCGGGTTCTTCATGTCGACGCCCGGGATGAGACCGGGGAATGCGCCGCCAGCGGCCAGCACACCCGGGGCGGCGGCGGGGCGGGATCATGCCCATGCCCATGCCCATGCCGAAACCAGTACCCGGCCCGTGGGTGGCGCCGCCCAGGCCGGGCAGGGACAGGCCAGGCAGCATGGGCGGAGGCGGCACGCCGCCGTTGGCGGCCGTGGCGGCTTCGGCGGCCGCCACCGCGGCGGCTTGCTGCTGCCGGAGCGGCATCTTTTGGGTCCACCAGTCCCTCGGCCGTCTCCATTTCCTGTTCTTCCTCCTCCTGCCGCTGGCGCCGGTTGCCGCGCCGGTCCCAGGTGCCTTGGGCTCGGCGGCGCGCCTCGCCAATGTGGTAGCGGTCGCGCGAGACGTCCTCGCCGGGCCGGCGCGTGTCCAGAAGCGCGTGATGCGGTCCGTTGGACCCAGACACCAGGATGTGGCCAGCGGGTGCCAGTCGAGCGACCAGATGGCAAAGTCGTGCGCATAGGGCACGCGGTGCGCCGGGAAGATGCTCTGGGCCGGCGCGGTGGACGGGTCGGGGCTGTCGTAGGGGGCGACGGTGGCGGCGGGCTGGCCGGCGGGTGTGTTGGGCTCGTCGAGCAGGTAGTGGAACAGCGCGCCGTCGCCGCCGCCGGTGCTCAGCAGGTTGCCGTGGATGGGGTGCCACGCGAGCGTGGAGACGTCCTTTTCGTGGCCCCGGAGCAGGCAAATGTCGCGCATGGTGCGCAGGTCAAAGACGCGGGCGGTCTGGTCGCGCGCCGCCGTGGCCAGGCACCAGCCGTGCACGCGCTCAAAGGCCGTCTTGGTGATGGTGTTCTTGTGGCCGTGCAGCGTGGTCAGGCAGCGGCCCGACCGCGGGTCCCACAGCTTGACCAGGTGGTCCTTGGAGCCCGAGACCACCAGGCCCTTGGTCGGGTGCCAGTCGCAGGTCTTGGCGTCCCAGCCGTGGCCGGTGAGGGTGGCCTCGGGCCGCGCGGCGGCAAAGTCGTAGATCTTGAGGGTCGAGTCGTCGGAGGCGGTGACAAACTTGGCGTCCGTGGCGCAAAGGCCAGGTCGCGGATCGGGTCCGTGTGCGCCGACAGGTTCTCGACGTTGTTGAAGTTGGGCTGCCAGTACTTGATGTTGCCGTCGTGGTCGGCCGAGATGAGCCAGTCGTCGCTGTAGGAGTAGGCCAGCGCGCGGATGGCCGAGTCGTGCGCCTGCATAATCGTCTCAAAGTTGAAGCCGGTGCCGTTCCAGAGCGTGAACTCGCCGCTGCTGGACGCGGTCAACAGCCGCCGGCCCTCGGGCGTCCACCGCACCACGTTGACGGGGTGCTTGATCTTGTTGAGCGACGAGTGCAGGTGGCGTGTCGGCACCGTGTCGGCCGCGTCTGTGATGCGCGCCGCGGGAGGGAGCATCTGCGCCGTTGGCGACCGTTAGCGACCTGGCCGACCAGAGGCAGGGAGAGAGGCAGGGAGTCGACGACTTACATCCACAATGTAGCTCACGCTCGGCCGCTCGCACTCGCCGCCGTATGCATTGCGGTACTTTGGCTGGCGATGGCGCATCCAGTGCACCAAGCTCGCGCCGTAGTCGGTCACCGGCCGCCGTCCCCGTGCCCGGACAAAGCCTTCACCATCCTGGCCTGGGCCTGGGCCGCCATACCGCCCTCCGTCCTGGCCTCCTCCGTATCGGCCACCGCCACCACCGCCGCCGCCATAGTCCCCTCGTGGATCGTACGCCATGGTTTGCGCACGCGCCCGTTGGGGCGGAGGCTGTTGTGTTGGTGTCGCGGGAGGTCGCAGAGGTCGTAGAGGCCGCTCAGAGGCGCTTCAGTCTCGGTTGATGGATTGTCGATGGCCAGTTCAAGGTCGTGGGGCTGCTCTCGTGGTTGGGATCGTTGTACTGGGAACAGACTACCGTCGTCGTCGTGTTGGCGTGTTCGCTGTCGCTGTCGCTGTCGCTGAGGCCGTTGTCCCTTTGGTGATGCTCGTTTCTTTGAGGCTGCCTTTGGGTCTCTGTGTCGCGTTTTGGTAGGGTCGAGAAAAGTGGGGACCTTCTTTTGAGCACGCCGTCTGGGCTCTGCTGCGTCCTCTGATTGGTCAGAAAGGAGCTCTGACGCTGGGTGTCTTTCGTCCCATCGTTTTCGTCTCGTATTAAAGGGCGATAGATTCAACATCGTCTCTGTATTTCTCATCTCTCTTCGTTATCATCTACACCTTGACATGAGGGTCTTGCTTACCGAGGACTGCTAGAGTTGCATGTTTCTGTCAACCGCTGCGGCTCAATGCCACTACTTCGTACTTCGTACTCGCACTGATTCCTCGCCACATCGCATCGCCATCCTTTCCATCTTTGGCAAGTCGCGCCAAGCCCGTCTCCTCTGCAGACGAGGTAGATTGACATGGATATACGAGTAATTGCTCGTCGGTCCGTCTGCCGCCTCGCTGTCTCTCTCGCCCATTCCATGTTCTGGTCGACTTGGCCCCGGCCTGGTCTGTCCCCGCCAATAGGATGGCCTCTCGACCGCAGGCCGATGCAAGCTGCATGCAGGCCTGCAGCCGGTGAGCTGGTGCACAAAGTCACTGTACTTTGTACGATGTGAGCCTTTGAGACGAGCGTCGAGACAGCCGTTGAGACAGCCGTTGAGACAGCCGTTGATACTGGGCGCTCTGTGTTTTCACGGCCTCTGGTTGTGGCCGCTGGCGTGCATATGTACGTCTTGCTGAGGGAATGGTCGGGTTGCTTCGGCCCTTTCAACTTTTTGCAGTCCCGCGATGCAACTCTATGCACCCTGCGTCTTCCGCCATCCATGAACCTCTCCGGCCTCCTCCCTTCCGCGCCTCTGTTCGGACCTGATGTCTGACGCGCAGAGTGCCTGTCGTCCCTTTGTACGATACCTGCTGTGCCTGTCGCTCTTTGCCCAGTCTCCCGCTTGGCATGCCTGCTCGACTGCTCGTATCTCCCTCGCCTCCCCTTGCCACACCCGAGGCCCCTCCTCCTTGCTCTGGAACTCTCGCCACCGTCTGGCCCATCGGTGGCACTGAGCTTGCCCATCACGATGTCCTTCTGTGTTCCTACGGCGTACGTCGTACACACGGAGCGATGCATCAAACGGCCGCCATCGGAACGCCCTCGTCCGCGTGAACCTAATTGCTGCTTAGCATCGAGCCCATCACTTTTGTTGCGTGCACTTTTGCGGGCTGGTCCTTTCAAGCGACAGGCGATTGTCTACGAGATCGGTAGACAATCGTTTTCCCGGACGTCGTAGTCTCACAAAGTCGTCTTTACTCGTAGTATTTACTCGTATTAGCAGAGCTTTAACGGCGGCAGTAGGACAAAACATTGGCCAGTATTCTGACGTTTTCCGTTCTCTCAACTCATTATTCACTTGCATGTTTTCCATGTTCTCAAAGCCCACAATGTCTACAATGTTGACAGTGTCTTTGCTGTTTTCAATGTCAGTTTACAATGCTTCAATTCCATGTTGCAGCATTGCTAGACCATGCGACACTGAGCACGGGATACAAAGAAATGAAGACGGCGCGGAGGGCGCTGCTCATCTACCTTCTAGGCAAAGATGTGAAGGCCATGACACGCATTCGTCTGCAAAGGGGCAAACCCGCCTTGGCTGGTCTCAATTCTGGCTGTCTCACGTCTGTCTGTCTCTTGTCTGTCGACTGTCATTCTCCTTCCCCGTATTGCCCGCATCGCTCTCTGCCCTTGTACTGTCTGTTGGTGGCTTCAGCTTGAAGGCAAAGGTACTGAGATTTGCATGTATAAGTGGTCCAGAATGTCCAGATAACTCAAATGGTCCAATGATTCCAATCGCATGCCAACGCCCTGGGACATTGACACCCTGCCGCGTCTTGGCCCGTACCTTTATGTACCTTTCGAGATCTTGGTCCTGCTCACTCCTGGCCTTGCGTTATCGCCCGAGTGTTGCGTGTTGCGTGTTGCGTGTTGAGTGCTTGATGTAGTCCTACGTCGTAATCGCTGCAATCACAATAATATAAATACCGTCGAGTCCTCCCTCTGTCGCTCGTACTCCCGGCCCTGTTTCTGTATTTTCTGCATCTTCCGGCATTGCATCTGTCTCTCGCCCTCCCTCATTCTGTCGTTGTCGTCTTGTCCGAACTATCGCATGTGAGCCACTGCGAATTTCGAGGGAAATAAGAACAAATTACAGTGCGCAGCCTCGGCCCACAGCGCCAAGACGAGATTCTGGTCGCTGTCCTCTCGCGCTCTACGCCGTGTTAAGCCGCGCTATTACGTCGACTCGTACGCCCAAACAGCTTATTTTGGCACGACCAGCGATAAAGCTCAAACCTTTTCTGCTTCTTTCGCTCTTCTCCTCTCCTCCTCTCCTCCCCCCCTTCATCCTCATGAGTCCATCCATCGGTCTCGCTGCTCATCTTGCCATCGGCAATGGACGCAGCGCCATAGACTCGAGCTGCATTGACGTCAACGCCAAAAGCAAAATCAGCCGTCGACCTACCCTGCCCCTGTCCCGGCCCCGGTCTCTGCCCCAAAAGAAAACGGCCACGCCGCCAATGACGGCACCACTGCGGACTCTATGGACTCCATTGACTCCACCAGAACCAGCGCCACTTCACATGCAAATGCTGAAACGACAAAGACAGACACAGACATCAGCACGACTGTCAGAGGCAATGCCAACGCCTCAAACTCGCATGCCCGGCATAAACAACAACACGCGCACAAGCATGGCGACACCGGCAGACGTGACCGCCGTGCCACCGGCCTCAACCGGCGCCGCAAGAACGCGTCTGCGCCTCCAAGGAACAGCAAAGAACGACGAGAATGACGAGAACGACGAGAAACGGCGACAACGGCGACAACGGCGACAACGCGACAACGGCGAGAACGACAAACACGGCCCCATTGAGCCGCAGCACGACGACGCCACCATCCGCAGCTGCGCAAGGCCTTCCAGCGCAAGTATCGCCATGTGGCCGCCATCCACTCCAAGACGCAGCCGTCGTGCTGACCACGATAGCGAGGCGTCGCCAGTTCCTCGGCTTCCGCACCTCTGGTGATTGTGCTGGTCGCCGGCAACCTGCGCTCATGATTGAGAACATTCAAAGGTGAGCTCGCCTGGCCGTTGCCACTCTTGTTCTTTGCTAACACCGAGAACATCGTCCAGTACGGCGTCCTCATTTGCGTCCGCTGCCAGACTTCCGCCAGCCGACGTCCTCCTCGGCCTTGTCCTGTTCCTCTCGATCCCCCTCCATCTCTTTGTCGCGCTGCTGATTGAGCTCGGCGCGCCCAGCAGGCCCAGGTCTGGCGCCGACGCACGACGGCCGCCAAGCTCCACAAGAAGAATGGTGCAGCCGGCACCAGCAGCACCAACGGCAGCCTCGGCGCCCACAGCATGCACAGCACCCACACCCACACCACCCACGCAGCGGCGCCAAGAGCACGGCGCCTCGAGCCCGACCGAAGACGAGGCCCGCCGCTTCACGACCTCTGGCACGTCGTCGCCTGGCTGCACGCCGCCAACATCTCGCTGGCTCTGGCCATTGCCTCGTATGTCGTGTACTTCCACGTCCACCACCCGCTCGTCGGCACGCTGGTGGAAGTCCACTCCACGCCATTTCGTCTTGGCTCAAGACGGCCTCGTACGCCTTTACAACCGCGACCTGCGCCATGCCTACCTGCACCCGTCGCGCGGCGAGCGCGAGGCCCTCCCCGCCTCTACGCGCAGTGCCCCTACCCGCAAAACATTACGTTTGGAAACCTCGTGTACTTTTGGTGGCGCCCACCCTGGTGTACAGCCGGCGTACCCGCGCGCGCCCGGCCCATCCGCTGGATGTTTGTGGCCAAGCGCATGGCCGAGGTGTTTGGCCTGTCCGTCTTTATCTGGTCTGCAGCGCCCAGTACGCGGCGCCCGTGCTGCAGAACTCGCTGACCAAGATCGCGTCGCTCGACCTCTACGGCATCTGGAGCGCCTCCTCAAGCTGTCCACCATCTCGCTCGTCGTCTGGCTCGCCGGCTTCTTTGCCGTCTTCCAGTCCTTTCTCAACGCCCTGGCCGAGATTACCAAGTTTGGCGACTGCGGCTTCTACGACGACTGGTGGAACAGCGCGAGCCTGGGCGCCTACTGGCGCACCTGGAACAAGCCCGTCTCCCACTTTTTTCGGCGCCACGTGTATTCGCCGCTGCTGGGCCGCGGCTGGAGCCCCCTGGCGGCGTCCTTTATGGTTTTCCTCATCTCGGCGCTGCTGCACGAGCTGGCCGTCGGCATTCCCACGCACAACATTATCGGTGTTGCTTTTTTCGGCATGCTGATGCAGCTGCCGCTCATCTTCTGACCATGCGCTCGAGAAGATGCACTCGGCCACCGGCGCCTCATTGGCAACTGCACGTTTTGGATCTCCTTTACCGTCTTTGGCCAGCCTTTGCGGCGCTCATGTACTTTTACGCCTGGCAGGCCAAGTACGGAAGCGTCAGCAAGCAGATGGCCACGCACGGAGCGACAGGGAGCATGTAACTTTTTGTCGTAGAATGGGACGTTGTCGTGTCTTGTATTTATAAATTTTCATGCCTTTCATGTTTTCATATGTTTTATATGTTTATATGTTTATATGTTTATATCTTTCCTTTGTTTTGTTTTGGGTTTGGCTTCAAACGTGGCTGCTAGGCACATACACTTGGATAGACTACAGGCCGTATGATGGCAGAATCTCGGACGTTGACAACCAACTGCTTTTTTACCCCGAACTCGGGCGCCGCCCCCACACGCCCCTACATCTAAATAAAGGGAATCTTGGTGCCCACGCGCTGGCGGTACTGCACATAGTCGTCGCCAAAGAAGCGCACCAGCAGCGCCTCCTCGTGCCGGATGCGCATCGAGAAGAAGCGCCACAGCACGGCCGTGTACCCGAGGAGGCACACGACGTTGCCAGCACCAGCTGCGTGCCCAGCGCCCACCAAAAGAAGCCAAAGTAGCTCGGGTGGCGGAACCAGGCATAGACGCCGTCCGTGACCAGGGCGTGGCTGGTCGCGCGCTTGTGCTGGATGGTGTGGTTGAAGCTGCGGCCGGCCTGGACCATGGCGGCCGTGCGGACAGACTGGCCGACCAGCACAATGGCGACGCCGGCCGCCAGGACGGCCGTCCGGGCAGGGCCACGGGAGACCGGGGCCACACATTGACTCGGCGCAAGAGGGTATAGCGCACCAGGCACTCGGCCGACGCGGCCACGTGGGCAATCGCATAGGCAGGCCAGTTGGCCGTCAGCAGAAACGAGTCGACACGCGTGGCCGGCGTGTTGAAGCGGGCAGTGGTCCAGAACTCGAGAAAGTGGAAGGTGGCGAGCGCGGCCAGGAAAAAGGGCAGACGCCAGAGGGGCGCCAGGACCTCCACGCCCGGCGCGCCGGGACGAGGCGGGGCAGCAGGGCCAGCAGAGCGCCGAGGGACACGCCGACGACGAGGGCGGCGCCCAGACAAAAGGCGCGCAGGGCGATGCCGGCAAGCGAGCGTGTCTGGCCGGGTAGGAGGCGGCGTCGGGCGGGATGCCTGTGACGGGCGTTTCGGGCGAGCCGATGACGGGCGGCGGGACGGCGGTGCCAGCACGACCGCTGTCTGCGGGTGACGCCGACGAGGAGCCAGAGGCCGACGATGCCGTCGAAATGGGGCTGACGAGCTGTTAGAGAGACGGAAAGACAGAAAGACAGACGGCCATAATCAGCAGTACAGGAGCAGCAGTCAGCCTACCTTGGCCGCCGCAGCGCTACGCCACTGGCCGAGATGTCGATGCCGGACGAGGTGTCCATTGCGACGGCGCTGGATGGGCTGATGTCGGAGAATGGAGAGGAAAGAGCGCGTGGAGGAAACGAGGTATGGCGAAGCGGATGGAGCGGATGATGTGGTGTTCTCTTTGCTCTCAGACCTGGCCGAGTCGAAGACAGAACAGGAGGAAAAGGAAACAGGCTCCTTTTAAGCACCGTCGAGTCGGGGCAAGCAAGGACTGTGCGTATGAGTGACGTCCTTTCTGCCTTGTCTCGTCTCTGTCTGTACTCGGCCGCCGTCTTGGCCCTTGTGGCCGTTTCGGCGTTGATGTCGTTGCTATTGTTCTCCGTCTGTGATTGTCCAATGCCTCGGATGCAGACGACGTTCTGTTGGTTGTGAAAGAGATCGACCGCGACGTGCGGCGCGCCTGGAAAGATGGGGCCAACTCTGCTGGAGAGGGGCTCTGAGACTGGCCGTTTTCGGCGCACAGGTGCGCTAAAGTGCTAAACCGTCCCTAGCAGGCGTCCTGCCGCCAGTGGATCCGTCCTACTCGACAGTCTACGAAGTTCGAGTACTGATGCAGCAGTCGTCGGCTACGACTGTCCACGCCTGAATGGAGTCAATGGGCAAGGGGGCCTGTCAAGATTGGTTGAGGTCTTCTCTGGCCGCCTCAGGGCCTGCCATCTGTCGCTTTGGGCCAAATCTACAAAGTAATGTAAGATGACCAACCGTGGCAGGCCGCCAGCAGCCGCCGCCAGCAGCCGCCGCCGCAGTTGTGGTCTGGCGTCCCGAAGCCAGCGGCGCCATTAAGCTACCAAACGTGCCCTAAAGGTTAGTACTCAAGGCTTGCAAGGGCTGCAACAGGCCCAACTCCACTGACGCCATGCGCCAAAGTCTGCCACAGTGCCACTAGGTGCGGCGAGAGGCGCCCCGACGTCCCTCACTGGAGCGAATACGAGTAGTGAATCGGCCTCCTATTTCCGTGTGGGTCGAACCCCCCGACCTGGTCGACGGAGGGCGCAGCGGTAGTGTCTCGCAGACGCCAGCAGCGCCTGGCGGCTCCTTACGGCGGGGAGCTGTCCTGGCGGCGTGTCTCGAGACTTGCCTTCTTGGCCGCAGAGAGCAACTCCGCACTTCACACTGACACGTTTACGAGAGAGGACGAGAAAGAGACGCTGTTTGTCCAATTCGGTTGTTTGTTGCTCCGTACACGCTCTCAACCCATCTCTCGCTGGCTCACTTGCCCCTCGTTCCCTCGTTCCTCGTTCCCTCATTCTTCCAATGGCCGCCCCAACAAGAGCGCCGCCGTCCCGGCCAAGATCCCTCGACCCCGACGAGCTCAAGGAAAACCGCTGCGATGCTCGACGGCGAGCTCTACTATGCCTTTACGCCGACCTCCTGGCCGAGCGCCGCCGCTGCGCGCAGGCCTGCCACCGGTTCAACCAGGCCGACCGCGACGCCCGCGGCGCGAGCTGGTCCGCTTGTGGAAAACGCTCATCCTCGACGACAGCCCCTGCCGCCGCCGGCCGCCACGCCGAAGCCGACGAGGCCCTGTTTGGGGCCGAGCCCTGGGTCGAGCTGCCGCTGCGCGCCGACTACGGGTACAACATTGTGCTGGGCGAGGGCGTCTACGTCAACGCCAACAGCACGTGGATCGACACGTCGCCCATTGTCGTGGGCGCGCGCACGCTGATTGGGCCCAACTGCTGCTTCTACAGCGGCGGGCACCGCTGGACGGCGCCGTGCGCAACGGCATCAAGGGCCCCGAGTCGGGCAAGCCCATTGCCATTGGCGAGGACTGCTGGCTGGGCGGCAATGTCATTGTCCTCCCGGGCGTGACGATTGGCGCCGGGTCGACGGTGGGCGCGGGCAGCGTCGTGACCAAGGACGTGCCGCCGCGGGTGGTCGTCGCGGGCAACCCGGCGCGGGTGATTCGCTCGTTGGAGTAGACAGGGGGGATGTCGGATTCGGAGTCGATCATTCGATGGCATCGGGTCGCGGATGCGAGATTGCGAGATCGGTAGGATAGGTCGATCGATAGGTCGATTGAGGTCGAGATATCAATAGAATAGGTCGAGGGACCGCTACATCGAGATTCGAGAATTGAGAATCGAAATGCAGAATAAGCCGGTTTGCACGCACGTTGCACAGTCTCACAGCCCGCCCTGGATCGAAAAGGACGAGATGATGATGATCAGCAGATTCGCCCAGCCCCAGATGAACGGGATCCACGTCGACATCCAGAACGGCCCGGCCAAGTACGCGGCGCCGATGCTGCAGGTGTTAGCAGTCTCTCATCCCCGCACATGGGCCTCTTGGCTTCGCAACGTACATGAGTCCCACAAAGCTGCCGGCAAACAGCGCCTCCAGCCCGGCCACCACCGTGTACGTCACGGGAATCACCCAGAGGTAGCGCCAGTACTCGGGCCGCCCGAATAGATGAGCTGCGTCGCCAGCGCGTACACGGCCGCGCCCGCGTGGAAGATGGCGTACAGGATCATGGTCCACAGCAGCGTGAAGCGCCAAATGTCGTACAGATAGTACAGGCTGCTCGCAGCACCGGCGTCTGCGGCGGCCAGTAGAGGCCCGGAACGGCGGCGTCTTGTAGCCCGGCGGCGCCTGGCTGAAGGCGGCATAGGAGCCGCTGGCGGGCCAGGACGACGACATGGCTGCGGGTGGAGGACGTGGCGTTACGATGGCCGCATCGTTGGCGTTTGTGTTGTTGTTTTGGTTAGATGTTTGTGTGTCGCCACGCGCGCCGGCCATGTGCTGAGCTGAGTGTAGGGGATGTGCCTGTACGAGTAGTATTTACGAGTTATTGGCAGGACGCGCTGGAGCTAAGCGAAAGTGGCTCGCTTATGTAATCGAGCTGCGAACAACTATATACGGCAAGAGGTCGCTAACACGGCCGCCTTGAAGCCGAGCGAGATGGGCCAACATCGCCAAATCCATTCAGAGATGGAGACGTCCTTTGGATAGCTCCTCATTGGTGTACATTCTACCCTTTATATTCCTCTGAGCTCGACTCACAGTGTTCTGGGCCTACGTGCTGTTTGTAGCCTGATGTTGACGGTGCCTTTAGCGTGGATGGGACGCTTCGGCTCCTTCATCCTTTCTCAGTAGTCGTTCTTGTCAAAACTGCCTGCAATATCTTGCGCTATACGTCGCGGCCCTGACTTCAAGGGGTGGTGGTGGTGCTGCATGGTAAGCAATGATGCAAGATCGACTCCCGTCTGGATAGAGATTTGAATAGGATCAAGGGCAGGAAACCAGGGCGGCCCGCGAACGGTAAGCTGAAAATGGTGACAAGTCTGTCCGATAACATCACTCATCTTGCCATTATCTTGCCGTTCACCGTCACCCCACAGGTACCGACGTCCTCCTTTATTTACTCTAGATTTGCCGGTACGCCATACTCCCCGGAACTACGGGCCTGCCTATAGAGCACAAAACCGGAGTCAGTCTCTGGTCTCAGTCTCTGGTCTATCCAAGAAAAGGTGCTGCCACCAAGCTGTTGACATCAATGTCGGCTAGGTAGGAGGTGTCGTCATACTCGTCACCCGACTGGGCCCAGACAGCAACGTTTTCCCCTTTGCGAAACGCGTGCTGGAGAGCCGCCTGCCAGAAGCTCCAGCTTGTCAAATCAAGGTTCACTCTGTGCCCTTACGTACAGCAGATCCAGCAGACGGGTGGTGACAAGGTTCATAACTGCGGCTGTCTAGGGGAAAGGTGCCCTGCTGTGGCGTGGAAGGGAGGCTTTGGACGTCGAAATGTGGCTGGCTGGGATGAGAGGTGTTGGTGTACGGAGTGGAAAGGAAAAATACTTGTATATCTGCACTGCAGCAACTGAGCCCTGGGAGGAAGGCCGGCGTATATATACGAGTATATGCACATTTTTACATGTTGCTTGTTTGACAAAACAGCTCGTCAAACAACGGCATTCTGTTGACAAATGCAATTCGTTTGCTTTTGCTTCTGCCACTTCACTACACAGCCATGTCGAGATGAGACACGAGAAGCACAGCCATCTTTCTGGACTTGGATCGTGTATACTTACCTTGAAAATGTGAAGTGGCCGGAAATTGCAGGCCTTTAGCATGTCATGGGTCAAGTACCGGAAGGAATGAGGAGGAAACTAAATCAGACACATGGCAATTGTGTATATCAGGAGCACAGTGCGGCAGACTCCGGGCTCGTATACTGAGCTCGTATAATGGGACATGGTACTGGGGAGGGAGGGATGTTTCATTCAAAGACTGTCTTTATTGAGGTCGACAATTTTCAGCGCCTCTGAGCTGATTGCTTTCATATTCACACAACTTGGCGCCATTCAACAAGAATATAGTGCCTTTGTACATGCTGCGACTGTTTACTCTACTCTACTCTACTCTTCCCTATTCTGGCTTTTACTATGTTACCTCAATTTGTCAACTCGTCACATTACAGATGTCCCTTGTTGAGACTTTGTAAGCCAAATCTCACGAACAGAACAAAACAAAAACAGGGAAAAATCGGAAATAAGACAACATGGAAAGAAGCAAGATAGATGAGAGAAACCAAAGCCAAATAGCCTCTATGAAAAGAAACGCAAATAGAGCCCCACGAAATCCGACGACTGTCACCGCAACTCTTGAAAAACCTGCGAGCATACATACTACTTGATAGAGTGCCATAAGTGGACTAGCGCCACTTGGGCCGCACTTGGTGCCTAATATTTCGGGTGGCAACTCCACCTCTGATAGCTCTCCCCAGGTTTTGGAGCCATACCTCGGCAGTGCGATTAGCGATACGCCGCAGGGCATCCACTAGCATATGCCCAGAGCTGGTCCAAACATTAAACAGCCAGAGAACGAACAACGAACAACCAACAAACAGACGACGGCGACAACTCGACACCCACGCAGCGCATACGAATCGCGCACTCGCGCATCCTTTTTTTCCATCAACGCTCTCCATTGCGCGCGCTCTGATCGCCTTGCCCACGATGGCGACCGAGCAGCTGCTCAAGACGACGCTCACGCTCTTCCACGACAGCCACCCGTTGAGCCACCCCCCCTCACAATCACAATCACAATCACAATCACAGAGCGACCGCGTTTTTGCCAGCACCACCTCGCTGCTAACAAACCTCACGAACCCGCTCAATGTCACGCTCTTGACGTCGCACTTTCTGACGGCCCCGGCCATCTGGGGCCCTCTGTCGACGCCGGGAGCGACATCGCCCGAAACGGCCGCCAGACCTGCTTCGCGTCATTAGCGTCTTCAACACGGCCGGGCTGCACGTGCGGCGACACGAGCTGGAAGAGGCGGCGGCACACCGCGTAGGGCTGGCCGGTCGGCGGCGTACCGGCAGGGCGTCAAGGAGGACCGGCGGCCGGGGAGCGAAGAGTGGGCGCGGGCGGTGGCGCAGGCGCAGACGGCAAGTCGCCGCGGTGGCGGCACCTGTTGGTGCTGGTGGGCATTCTGCTCGGACTGGAAGGGTCCGACAGACATACGCTGTCGCGCAGCCGGCGGGCGGCGCTCGAGCAGGGCGTGGTGGCGGCGGCCAATCTGGCACTGGCAGACCACCGCGGCGACGCGGTGAGCCGGTACGCGGTGGTGATGGGGCTCAACTATGCCTTTTCGCTGCTGTCGGACCACGCACGCGCGAGCCTGCAGACGGATGCGCTGCTGCCGGCGATGGTTGACGTGCTGGCCGGCCCGTTTGGGTTTGACGGCGGCCGCGTCCTGGAGGCGGTGGCGCGAGACCCGCTTGTTTCGGTTCAGCCCGGCGGTGGTCTGCACTGGCCGCGGCCTCGGGCTCGTTCCAGCAGCTGCAGCGCCGCGAGACGCAACAGGCCGTGTCGATCGTGGCCAGCGCCGGCCCGCTTGCGACCATGGCGGCCTTTGCCGTCGAGCGCGCGGCGTCGCCACAGGCCGTGCTGGTGGCGCTCGACGCGCTGGTGGCGCTGGCCGACACAGCCGGTGCGCGGTGGCAGCGGCCTCACTCCTGCACCCGGCGGCCTATGCGTCGGCCCCCGACGCCAGCCCATCTCTGAGCACCGAGACGGCACAGACGACGTGGCCGCTGCTGTGGCAGCACCTCAAAAAGATTCTGTACGCCGCAGCCGTCATCCTGCAAGCGGTCGTGGGCCGCAGCCTGCTGGACCGCGCGCTGGCCTCGGACGCCGTGGCGCCGCAGCTGGCGGCCAAGGCGCTGCGCGTGCTGCACGGGCTCGACTTTGTGGCCGCGCACGACAACGCCGGCCACTTCCAGTCGTACCAGTTTGCCTACCTGGCGTCCATTGACATTCTGGCGCGCTACCCGCCGGCCGCCTCGGCCTTTCTGCATCAGCTGCTGGCATCGAGACCGCCTACGACGGCCGCTGGCGACGCCGGCCTGCGCCTGGCGTCCGACCTGTTTTACCTCAACCTCGCCGAGCACTTGGCGGCCGTCCTGCCCGCCGAAGCCTGCGACCGTTTACTGATCCAGCCGGCGCTGCCCTACGTTGCGCCGGCCCATGCTGCCGCGCCAAGCCTGCCGTCGCACATGGCCTACGCGCCGCGCATGGTCGAGGTCTTTGAGGCCGCGCACAGCGCCACGCTCTCCGTCTTGTCGTGCCCGCACAATGCCGCCATTGCCGCCGCGCTGGCCCCGTGTACGCCGAGGCCCTGTTTGCCTCGTTCCCGGCGCGCATCTCTGCCCGCCAGTTCCGCCTCGCCTTCAAGACGCTCATCCAGATCCTGTCGCCGCCCTTTTCTGCCTATGCGACCCACCCCGACCTGGCCGAGACCCTGCTGGAGATGGTCCGCTTCAAGGCCCTGGGGGCGTCCACCCACCCCCTCCCACAGAGCGTGGCCGCTCCAAACGACAACGACGCCGCCGCCGAGCCCATGACGGAACAGAGCGCCCTCGTCCTGACCCTCATCGGACGCCCTCCCCTTCTTGGCGCTGCCCATCCTCGAAGAGTGGATGACGACGGCCGCCGAGACCCTCTGGGTCCTCCAGGAGGGCTGATCCGCGCGGCGGCCCCTGCGCCAGGCGGCCCAGCGCCGTTTCTGGGAGGTCCGGGCAGCGGCGAGATGGACGTGAGCGCGCGGCCGTGGGCGTCGCCTGGTGGGCAACGGCGGCGGCGGCGAGCTGGTCATGATGGCCAGCGCGGCGGTGCGCGGTTTGCCCAGCAGCGGGCCATGGCGGCGGCGGCGGCGGCAGGCGAGCCCATTGTGATGAGCGGTGCGCTGCCCGGGCCGCCGGCGAACAAGCTGTAGGGGAGGGGTCGTTGCAGTCGTTGCAGTCGTTGCAGTCGCTGTGGTCGCTGTGTTTGTTGTGGTCGCGTGGTCGGTATGGTCGTTGGGAGGGAAGCGAAGCGGTGGTGTACACTCCTGTAACCTAGTCTGTAGCATAGCATACTGTTTCTGTACATGAATGACGGATACCAAAGGCACGAAGCTGCGATCTGCAACAGCGGTTGACTGTGGGGTGAGCTCGGTGCCAAGACGGCCAAGACGCCAAGACGTGGATGCTGGAGCTCCGGTCACCTGCGATCTCCATGCGTCACTCCGTCTTGTCACGTCAAAGCCGCAATTCACAGTGGACCCTTGCACCGGCCCCTTCGCGCCTTCCCTCTGCGTGTGTCAACGGGCTCTTTCCCAGCCGAGCATCGCTCTCCTATCATGACAGACCCTCTTGGGCAGGAGGCGCCGCAATCCTCTTTCCTAGATGGGCGTCTCTTCGTCGTGTTCTTCCTCTTTCCCTCCCCCACACCATGGCAGGTCGCTCCTTCCTCATCTTTCAGCTGGACATGGTTTCGCTTGCCGCTTGCAGCTGCTGCGGCCGCCCCACTTATTCCTGCTTCCCCCAATGCCCTGCACCAAGTACTTTGTACATATACTTTGTACTCTGGACTTCGTTCTGGTGCCGCTATCGCCGCCTTGCCCCTTTTCTCATATTCGCCGACCGGCGTGACGGCTCCCTCTCCCTTCTTTGGCTTCGTTTTTGATACCCACCTGTCGATCAAGTCCATCTGGCGCGACACTGCCAGTGGGCCGATCTGGCCGGACCGTGCGAGCCCAAAGCTCAGATCGTGGCTCGCGTTGACAACGCGCTCTGTTCCCTCCCAGGCGACTGGCCGTCATCGTCATCATCCTCACCATCTTCTCCTGTCCGTGATCCTCTACGAAGTACGGGCGTTCTCTTTGTCGTTATCCAAAGCACGAGGCCATCGATCGACATTTGGCCCTGCACCGTGGGTTCGGTGCAAATCACGCCATGCCGACATAAGGCACTCGGGTACAGATGCATTGTTGCTTGGACAAGACCACGAATGCCATTGCATCTGTCCTGGACTGCCGACCAGGCCTACGACCAGGCCTACGACCTACGACATACGACATACGAGTACTCGTACTGCCGCTCGCCATGTTCCGGTATCCCCATGCCATTTCCACAGATTCACCCATTCCCACCATTCCCGCCATCCTCACCCAGAAAGATGCAAGCTCGCAAACAAGACAAACAGAGCGTACGAAGTACGAGTACAGAGTGTAAGCTAGTCCCATCTCCACTTTGGTCCCTCTGGCCCCTCCTAGATCGCCGCCCCCCCTCCCTCCCAGAGTCCCTCCTCTCCTGAGACCCTTTCTTGCGTTCCTATGCCCGCTCGTCCCGTCGCAAGCCCTGCTTGGCCCACGGGCTCCCGATCGACGGACGGGGACGCTGCAGTTTGGATTCTAGGCCATCCGGGCCATGCTCTGCCAAGCCCAGAGTGACAGAGTGACAGAGTGACAGAGTGACGGAGCGACGTACGGAGTAGTACTGTGAGCCTGGTCTGTTGACAGCGGCGTTGCATTGCGCCATCCTCCTCCCGCGTTTCCTGATTTCCTTGGCAACAAACACCTGTCGTATGGAGTGCGGCATACGACGTCCCTCACCCCATCAAGCTTTAAGCTTGAACGAGAGATCGACCTGGGTCTACAAAGTACGACATGGCGACACTGTCTTTGCCTGCACTCTTCCTGTCCACGGCACCTGTTCGAAAACAAACCGATCACAGAAAGTCCACAGTTTCCAGTCGAGCTGCTCTCCAAACTTCTCCAGAGCTGTCCGAGAACACGCAAGACTTCTCATTCCTTTCTCATTACCTCCCAAATCACTGCAAAAGACCAGGCGACCCTCTTCTTTTCGGCGTGCCGGCAACCCTCGTGCTTCATCTTTATCTACTACGGAGCAACGAGCTCGACTATTGTTCGCCTTTCCCATCACACGCCCCCTTCCCTCCTCCACTTCCTGCATGTGCACCCCCGTCTCCACTTGCTCCAGTCCTTCTCTTGTCCTCTTGGCATCGCTTGAGGTATTTTCCACTTGTACGAAGTATTGGTAAAGTATGCAGATTGACTACTTTGTACGAAGTACGAAGCAGATGCTCCTGTCATTTTACACTGGAGGATGAGCTAGACAGTCCGAGGCCCGTCCAGCCGTCCAGCCCGTCCAGCTCGCCCAGGTCTGTCCAAACAGCGACCTGTTTGTCGGCTCTTGCGCAAACCAGAACGCTGCTGGCGAAAAAAAGGAAACCAATACCCAAGCCAGGGAAGAACATGCCAGAAAGCTGTTTGAATGGCGTCTGCCGCCGCGTTTCAGACGTGGCCACGAATACGAAGCGAAGTATGCCCATCTGTACGGAAGTATCTGTACGAAGTACATGTACAGGAGTACACAGCCGGACGTATCTCAATGGACGCACAGCCAGGAGCTGCGATGCAGTACCCATGTACGAAGTATATGTACGCCATTCTGGCCACATGGGCGGTGCCCAGGATGTCCAGACGAGGTTCACTCCCAAGCAAGATACCGCCGTTGTCCATCAGAGACCTTTGGGAGCTGCGACTGGGCCGATTCCCGATACTTGCTCTACAAAGTACAGAGTGAGTAAGACAAGTTTGTAAGATGTACGACGTATCTGTTTCGTGGAAGACAGTGTCTTGCAAGATACCTCTGACCCTGTGGGGAAGAAGGAAAGAATAGTCCATCTCTAGTCTCTCGCTTCAATGAAGGAATGACGATACAGATATGCATACGAGTACGCAATGCTCTGTGAAAGAGGAATGGCAGGACAGATACGGCGACCAGATCATGACAAGGTATCCTGCATAGCAACAACTGACTGTTTTTTTCTTTCTTTCTGTTTCCATACAGCAGCACAGCAGAACAGCAGCACACGCAACGGCTCCAACGGGGATAGCGTCAGAAGATGGTCAATCGTGGACGGACACGCCGTATGGCAGTGCAGACTCTCCCACCCAAGCATCCAGCTACCCCAAACGGAAGAGGACTCTGCCCACGACGAGCACACCATGCCGGCCCAGAATGAGGACCCCACAGGCGAGACGGTGTCGTGGGCTTGTTGTCCGTTGTCTCCCGTTCATTGCCCCCCATCCCACACTGCCTTTCAGCTCGACGATCCCACCCCGCCCTCCCGAGGTGACGTCTCTCTGAGCTCTTTTTCCCTTTTGTGTCCTCTCGTCCTTCTTGGCCATTTTGCGTGATGGAAGAACGCCTCCTAGCTCGTCGACCCTCTCTTATCCAGGGAGCAGAACCATGCACGGAGGGAAAGAGGAGCACCACCGATCGTGCAAGTTCCCTCGAGATCCACTCGGACAGTGACGTATGTCCAGCTTGGTCGGGCCCCGTGTTGCCCCATACCACAGAAGCTGAGCTTCCCCTGCGAGCCTATCCATTGAGGTCATATCCAGCTACGCTGGACTGGAGCTCTCTCTGCCCCTCCTGCCTTTTGCTTTCCTCAGACTCTCTTGCTCTCCTGCTCCCTGCCAAGCTCAGAAGCACATAAGTACTGCCAGCCTGCCCCTCTCCTCGACCTCTAGCTGTTCTGTTTCTTCTTTTGCTCCGTCATCTTCACGTTCTCGTAACATCTTCACTATACCCTACCACGCAACCACACAAACCTGTACCATGTCTTACAACGACAACGACAACGTAAGTCTCGCCCTGTTGTGCCCTCCTCCATCTGATAAGACAGAAGACACACTAACACGCCAAGTCTGGCTACGGAGGCAACTCCGGCGGCTCCGGTGGCTTCGGTGGCAACAACTCGGGCTCCGGTGGCTTCGGTGGCAACAACTCCAGCTCCGACAGCTACGGCTCGGGCAACTCTAGCTCCGGGCGGCTTCGGTGGTAACAACTCCAGCTCCGACAGCTACGGCTCGGGCAACTCGGCAACTCGGGCTCCGGTGGCTTCGGTGGCAACAAGTCGAGCTCCGACAGCTATGGCCTCGGGCAACTCGGGCAGCGACAGCTACGGCTCCTCTGGCCGCGGCGGCCGTGGCAACAGCGACGGCGACAACAGCTTCGGCTCGTCCAAGAGCAGCTCCGGCTTTGGCAGCAGCAACAACAACAACAACTCGAGCTCGGACAGCTACGGCTCGGCAACTCGGGCTCCGGTGGCTTTGGTGGCAACAACTCCAGCTCCGACAGCTACGGCTCGGGCAACTCGGGCAACTCGAGCTCGGGCGGCTTTGGTGCAACAACTCGAGCTCGGACAGCTACGGCTCGTCGAACAACTCGGGCAACTCGGGATCGGCGCGCTTCGGTGGCAACTCCCGCTCGGACGACAACGACAACAGCTTCGGCGGCTCCTCGGGCGGCCGCGGCGGCCGTGGTGGCCGTGACGACGACAACAACAGCAGCAGCTACGGCTCGGGCGGCAAGTCGGGCTCGGGCGGCTTTGGCAGCTCCGGCTCGGAACAGCTACGGCTCGGGCAACTCGGGCAACTCGGGCTCGGGCGGCTACGGTGGCAACAACAACAACGACGACAACTACTAAGCCCATGTGTAGACCGGTAGCTGGTTGTCGATGCTCCTTGCCCTTTCGGGACGGCAAGGGGCGCCGCTCTCTGGAGCTAGGCAGAAAATGACTAGAAAGCAATCACAATCCATGATTTAATAGGAATTCAGAAGCACAAAGGAGAGAGGCAGAGTGACCAAATCAAGCGTATCCGTAGGGAACAAGAATCTATACATATGAAACGCCATGGCAGTAGTGGCCGTCCAGGCCGGTCTTCCCCGTCTGGGACAAGAACAGAAACGGAGCAGAAGGAGAAACGCATGGAAGCTCAAGCCGTCGTAGAAGGGACAGGCAACCGGGCCTCGTGTCAAAAGTAAGGAGAGGCGGCACAAGAAAGGCGGGTTGGCGGTGACGGGCGGCAGGCGGCAGGCACGTTGCCAACGCCCAAGCGCCCGGCGCCAGAGCGTCGAGCGCGATCGGACCGAGCCGAGCACGCTCGACCAAACACGGGCCGTCTAGACATGGGCCGTCTAGACATGGGCCATCGCCAACGACAAGAGCGCCGTCGCCGTTGCCGTCGCCATGGCCAGACCGCCGGCTGTGAGTCAGCGAGACCTTGAGCCCGCACACCTCGATGCCCTTGCTCTCGACGTGCACGGCGCGACGGCTGCGGCCGGCGCAGGAATCACAAAAGTACTGCTGTGCCACGTCGCAGACAAAGGCGGCATCGGCCTGGCTCCAGACATCCAGGCCCATGCGCGAGACGGCGTCGCTGTTGACGCGCAGCGTGTTGTGCGCGGACGCGGGCCGGGGCCGACGGCCACCACGAGAGCTGCGACGCGGCCGAGAACGAAGACGAGGACGAGAAACGAGGATGGGCGGCCGCCGCGTCTTCGGAGGAGGAGCGCACGCGACGAGGGACGACGCGCCCGACAGGCCGCTGCGGCGCGCACCGACGAGTCCGTCGTCGTCGGACGACCGGAGGGACCGGCCGACGACACCGTTTGCTGGCGCTGGCGCCGCGGCGCCGGCGCCGTTGTTGTCGGGGCCACGGTCAAGTCGTCCAAGGAGGCCTCCTCACCTTCGTCGTCATAGTAGGCGTCCTCTTCGTACTCGTCGTCGTCGTCGCCGCTGCTGCTCTCGACAACGTCGGACAGCACGACAGAGTCTGTGTCGTGAGGCGCTGGAAGTAGGTGATGATGGCGAGCTCGAGGCGTGCGCGCCTCCTCGCCTTCCTCGCCTTCACCCCGTCTTCGCCGTCTTCGCCGCCGTCCCGCCGCGCCGCAAGGCGACGAGACAGCGTCGGCGAGGTTGGCGTGTGATGCGTGCGCCCTCGGACAGCCGCCGCTGGCCGCGGCGATAACAATGTCGGCCAGCAAACTGTGCAATCGTGAACCGACTCGTCCGTGGCCTCGACCGGCTCTGTGCGCCCGCGCTGGCCCACCACATGAATCCCTGTAGGCCAGGGCCGCCCAGGTCGTGGGCTCGCGCCGCCGACGCGTCGGCGAGCTGGCGTTCGCCTGGCTCGCGCAGGGCTCACTCTGGCCCCGAGCGTTCCAGGCCGGCCACCAGCGCCTTATGTAGCGGCGCAGATCGCGCTGGTGGCTTTGAGGGCACGCCCTTGGCAATCTCGACCGTGGGCCAGACCTTTTTGGCCTTGTCTGCCGCGTTGGCTGGTCGCGGCGATAAAGAGGCTGGTGATGCCGAGGGGCACCGACCGGGGGGCACCGGCCGGGGCGGCATCGTAATCAGCACGTCCCAGAGCTCGGTCTTCAGGGCCAGGATGCGATCTGTCGTGCAGGCGATCCAGCCTGGTCCGTTGTAGGGGAGTTTGGTGCTCGCGCCGACGCTGCCGCCTTCTGCCTCGGCCGCTGCGCGGGCGGCCTGCTTCGACGCGGCCAGGTCGTTGACGCCAATGGTAAAGAGGGCCGGATGCGCTGGTGGCTGACGGCCGACGGCTCGACCAGGTTCGAGGGCCGCGCCCGGAATGTTGGCCAGCACCGAGATGTTGTACACTGTCCTGTTAGTTAGCAGAGGCGCGCGTGGCGGCTCACGGGTGCTGCGTGCGGGCTTACCAAAATATTGTTGGCCTCCGGACGGGGGCGTGGCGTTGAGATCAGGATGCGCTTCCGCAGCAGGGCGGCGCGGTAGATGGGGAAGATGAGCGGGCCAAAGGTGTCGAGCAGCGCTGTCAGGCTCCAGGACCGGATGGTGCGGCGACAGGCGGTGGCCTGGCGGAAGGAGGAGGGCCGTGCCGTCCGAGGCGGAGCGGCTGCGTGTGTCTGTGTCTGAGTCTCGGGTGGGCGGCCAGTGTCGGCTGCGATCGGTAGCCCCTGGGCGAGAAACGGGCACGGCCGGCGAAGCCCAGCGGCGAGTCAGTCATCTGGAAGCAGCGGGCGGTCGTCGAGGGGTGGCGACGCTGCGCGTTCTGGCGGTGTCCGGTGGCTTTGCCAGTAGGCCTCCAGCAGGGCACCTGGGAGCGGTCGGCCGCCAGCTGCCTCGCCATGTCCATCAGGGCCGCGGCATGCCGCCACGCGCGGCCACAGCCGGCCGTAGCTGCGCAGGCACCAGCCACGCCGACGGCCATCATGCGCGCATTGCGCGCCACCCCGCCTCGTCGGTCGGCAGGTTGACAAACGCGCTGAGGCCGGCATAGCCCGTGCTGTCGGACGGGGCCGTTGTCTCCACTCGCACCGTCTTCATGGACAAAGTAGATTTAGGTCTTCCGACACGGCGTGCAGGCCGACGGCAGACTCTTGTACTCGACAGCGCCGCCCAGGTCCAGCCCGGGGGGTCGCCTGCTTCCAGACAATGGTGTAGCCGGCCTTGACGTCAAACTCGATGAGGAAGAGGGCGGCAATGGGAGGCCGGTCGGGGAGGACGCCGGCGGGCGTTGTCGGTGCTGGTGCCGCACTCACAGCCTCGCGTTACGGCCGTCGTCGGCCGGCCGTGCTCGATGCCATGGTCTCTGGCGGGCGTGCTCGTCTCGAAGGCCCAATCAAGGGTCCGGTCTACCTTGATGGCCTATCGTCGTCTGTCGATGCGCTCGTCGCGGCGTTGTTGTACTGTCTCTGTGCGACAGTGTCTGCGCGGCGCAGGATCTAGGAGCGAGGGAGTCGGATGGGAGCAGTCGTCGTAGCACGGGTTGGATGGCCATTAAATCGTGGCGGTTGAAGTTGAAAAGCAGCGCCCACGAACAATGGATGTGTCGCCGTCCTTTGGTGTTAGCTGCGGCCTGGACTAGACAGTGCGCATAGCCCTGAACGGCACTGTTGGTGCCAGCACGAAACGAGGAGCCACCGAGACTTACAAAGTACTTCGTACAGTGGCAGAGGCAGCTGCATCCTCGGCTTACCTACTGTGGATCGGATGCAAGCCAATCCACGGCGCCGGAATGCTGTGTACGGACCCACGAGTTTTCGAAGCTTTGAACGTGGACAATAAAGCCAACTGTGAGAGAACAGTCTGACTTTCTTTGTTTTATTCTCATGTTAAGAAGCCTGTTTGTCGTCTCGTTTCGTTTCCGCTCTGGCGACTTGTTGTTTCACCCGTCATTTCATCCACCTGTCGTTCTCGTCCACCGTCTTCACGAGCTTTGCCCTTCCTTCCCCTTTTGGCGGCCCCGCCATCCAACAAAACGTCAGGGCGAAACCGATTCTCCATTTAAAATTCAGACGAAATTAAATCGTTTATCCGTTCTGAGGCAGGCCCTAAAAGGCTCGCAGCCGCCACTACAGTCCGTCGACGACCTCCACCTCGACGACCTCAACCTCGACGAGCTTCCACCATCGCCAACCTGCAACTGCACGCGCAAACGCCATCCCTCCCACGACGCGACCCTCTTCCCGTGCACACCGACAGAAAGGCCCCCGTGTCCGACCGAGCGACAGGCCCGCGCGCACCTGTCCGCGGCGTCGCATTCGAAGCACCTTTGCCCCTTGCCGCCGTTGGGGCAGAAGGAGAACGGCAGACGGGAACAGCTGTTTGCGTGCTCTGTGTGGCTGGCTGCGGACGCGACCTCTGGTTGTGCCCTTTTGCGTGTGTGCTTGTGCAGTGGTGCCGTGGTGCAGTGGCCGTGTGTGCAACCGCAATCACAAGCCAGAAAGCCAGCCGTACTCGGACTTGGCGGTCAGCTACGACACCGCATCGCTCCTTCCCTCCACCCCTCCACCCCCCCTCCACCACCTCCCACTACCACTCCCACAGCCACTTGTCCGACCATGGTCGCCATCCTCTCTGCCGTCGCCTCGGCCATTCGCCTTGAGTTCCTGGTCCGCTGTACTTGTCGTCGTCGTCAAGCATGCTCTACCTCCTCAAGCTACGCCCGCCCCCTCGCCGGCCTTCGCCGCCCGCATCCTGGCTCGTGGATCGCCCTGCGTCCTTGTGCGCCCTCTACGGCGTCTTCGCCTTCCACCGCCCTGCGTCTGTCCGGGTGGCGTGCCGCTGGCAGGTCGCCCAGTGGACTACCGCCCGCGCCTTCAAGTAAACCATTTGTCGCTGTTCACGGGGCCTGACCTTTTAAAGTCGAGGACCCCCACAACTATTCTGGGCACCACCCGCCCCGCCGTTCTTTGTCGGTCAACCACCAGACCGCCATGGACGTCCTGATGCTTCGGCTGGCATGTTTCCCCCCGTCTGCAGCGTCACCGCCAAGCGCTCGCTCTCGCACTATCCCATCCTCGGGTGGTTTCATGCGCCTCAGCGGCACATCTTTATTCGATCGCGCCAACTCCAAGGATGCCGCACCGCCATGCGCGGCGCCGCCGACGCCATCCTGTCGGCGCCAGAGCGTCTACATGTTCCCCGAGGGCACGCGCAGCTACGGCCAGGAGCCCGGCCTGCTGCCCTTTAAGAAGGGGCGCTTCCACCTGGCTGTCCAGGCCGGCGTCCCCATTGTCCCCGTCGTCGTCGCCAACTACAGCCACCTCTACCTCCACCGGCAAGCTCCGCTTCCTGCGGGCAAGATTCCCATCAAGGGCAAGTCCGCCGCGCTCCCCTGCTTTGTGTCTCGTGCTAAACCCCACCCCCAGTCCTCGAGCCTGTCGCGGACCACCGGCCTGACGGCCGACGGACGTCACCGCCCTGGGACCGACCCGCTCGTGCGCCACCGCATGCTCCAGGGAAATGGGCCCGCTGACCTGCTCAGGCCCGCGCCCAGGCCCTGGCCTCTGCCGCCACCAGCAGCAGCGGCAGCGGCAGCGGCAGCAGGTCAGTACTGTGGCCGTACCGGGCCCGCCACCGACAACCTCCGCCGACAAGGCGCCTCCAGCGGCGTCTCATTATAGCGTGGCACCTCGCGCACCGCGGCCACACTGAATCGGCGAGTCGACGGTGCAGATGACACCAATGACCGAGACTGCACCGCCAGTGGCCGCCTATGCTGTTGCCCACGAGACTCGGCTATTTGGCCGAGTCTCTCCAAGATCGGCGCCCAGCACCTTCTCAGGACGTCCGGACGGACCGGACGAGCCGAGTGGACCACTCGACCTGCAGGCGCCATCGGATTGATGCACTCTCAGGTGCCTTGAAAATGATTCTGTTATGATTTGTGCACCCGTATCTACTCGTCGTATTTCTTCTATAGTTTCTCGCTTTTGGTTGGATGATTGTCTTATTCACGTTGTTATCATACAAATCTTCTCCTTTCATCTCGTCACCGACTCGGCGTCTTGCATCACGTGGGGTGGCTACATCTAGATTAGAAAGAAGCGATGGTTGCATATAGGGTGATACCGCTTCATGCAGCGCGGTCTATCGTGGTCCAGTCACAGTCTAAGTTCACATGCTTCGGTTCTCGAGAAGCACATGCGTCGTTGTTTGCCACCAACAACACGGTCCCCCCATCCAGTCGCCTCTGCCAGCTGTTCACATGAGCAGCGAGAGTGAACAGGAGGAGCAGACGCCCCCCCTCCAGTCCCTGAATCTGCTTTCGTCCTTCTGCCCTTTCCAAGGATTTTGTCTTCTCTGCGATGGTGTGAAGTCATCAACCTGAAAATGGCAAGTTGCTAAAACTGGCGTCTCAGCACCCAGTATGAGTACACACGCATCACACTGCACGCACTTCAGTCACGTAGATGGTTTGCTCGAGGCTGACACTCAGTTTATTGTCCGGAAGGATCAGACTCGGGAAAGCAGAGAAATCAGACCCAGAAATCAAACCCAGAAAGTAGACCCAGAAAGTAGACCGAGAAAGCAAGAGACCCAAGAGATACATACAAAGAAGGACCAGACCCGAGACAGAAGAAAAATACAGACCCGGAAAAGCAGACGAAAACCGAAGCAAACAAGCACAAGTACCTCCCCCTACAGCCCATTAAACATTACGTGCGGTGTCTGGAGCAACAGAAATATCAAGGAAATGCAAACGCAGGACGCGAGTGTATGTGGTATTGTAGTCGGGACTGGAGAGCATGTCTCAAGAATGCACCGACGAGCCGGAACGGCTCGCGTGACCATCCTGGATCCATGCAGCTCAGGACCCGAGAACAGGGCAGGAAAGGGAGGACGCAACAACCAGAGGAAGAGAATCTCCAACGCCGGGAGCCAGGGCAGGGCCGTCCCAAGACAGATCATCCGGCAAAAGGCATCATGGCCGCGTATGCACGTTGGTGATGCCGCGCGACATGTGCACAGTCCGTCCTTGTATCGAGGCAGCCACTCCCCTTGTCAACCATCCTGATCACGGCTCGACCGGGGCCCACAACCCATGAAAACACAAAAAGCAGGAACATCAGGGGCATCGTGCAAGAACGACAACAGAAAGGGACAACAAAGAACCCCAAACAGGGCTCCGACATCAGACAAGGCTGCACCGCCTCTCCCAGCTCACCCGCCCCCTTCTGCCTGTCGACTGGTAAAAAAAGACTCTGGCGGCCAAGTCAAAAAAATCCAGCAACAGAACGAGAGAGGGGCGGTCTCCATCGAAGGGGGCTACCCCGGTGGTACCCCCTTCGGACGAGCAAAGAAGCGACTGGGGAGAATGAAGCGACGCGACCCTTGAACAGCGCAAAAAGCCAAGCGCCGACTCCCTACGCCAGCAGAACAAAACGCCCAAACTCGGGAAGACGAACGCGAGAAACTCCGGCACACGCAGCAACCGACCGACTTTTAGTCACTCCAGACACCGGGTGTGTACAAACGAACGCAGCACGAAAGCACGAAACAAAAGCAGGAAAGCAGGAAAGCAGGAAAGCAGGAAAGCAGGAAGCGGAAAGCAGGAAAGCAGGAAAGCAGGAAAGCAGGAAAGCAGGAAAGCAGGAAAGCAGGAAAGCAGGAAAGCAGGAAGCAGGAAAGCAGGAAAGCAGGAAAGCAGAGACGCAGGAAAGCAGCAATAATAATTGGCCAGCCGGAAACGCTTCGACCACCCCATAGATGGTCTAGGACATGGTCTGGACATGGAGAGAGGGTGTCCCTTACAGCAGCAGGACCATGCCGGCCAGACCGGCCAGAAGACCGACCGTGGCAGTCTTTTGGGCGGAGGCATGGAAGGCGTCGCTGGTAGGGACGGTGGGCGGCGGGCGGGAGCCAGGCGTGGTGCCGTTGCCACCGGGGACGTTGCCACGGGGACGTTGGAGGCGGTGGGGGGCTGCGCGGTGTTGTTGCCGCCGGGCACGTGGAGCCCTGAGGCGGGCTGGGCTGCCCGGGCGAGGACGGCGTGCCGGATGGCTCCCCGGGGTGGCCAGGATGGCCAGGATGACCAGGCTGGCTAGGGGCTGTTCAGGCTGACCGGGCTGACCAGGATAACCAGGCTGACCAGGCTGACCAGGATGACCAGGATGACCTGGCTGGCCTGGCTGACCTGGCTGACCAGGATAACCGGGCTGACCCGGAGCCGGGGCAGGCGGCGGAGGGGGAGGGGGAGCCGTGACGTTGCCATGCGGCGCCGGTGGGGCAGGAGCATGCGGGGTAGAAGCAGGGGAGCCGGGCAGGTGGGGCCGTGCCGTTGCCATGCGGCGCCGGTGGGGCAGAAACAGACGGGACCGGTGCATGTGGGCAGGGCCAGGTGGGGCAGGAGCAGGGGGAGCCGGGCAGGCGGCGGCGGAGCCGGCGGCGCCGTGCTATTACAAGGTGGCGTCGGGGCAGGCGGCGCTGGAGCCGGCGGCACCGTGCCATTGCCATGCGGCGCGGGCGGAGCCGGGCATGCGGCGCGGGCGGGGCCGGGCATGTGGCGCGGGCGGGGCCGGAGCATGTGGCGCGGGCGGGTGCGGCGCCGGTCCATGAGGATGCGGCGCAGGCGCGTGTGGCACTGGCTGAGGCGGCACTGGCGCGGGTGCGTAGGCGCCGGCGGCAAGGGCTGGGAGGCACTCCGTGGTCACAGTAAACGTGGTGGTGGTGTGCCTGCGTTGTCAGTACGCGGCACAAAACTATATGTGGTGAGCAGACGAACTTACGTCGTGATGGGCACCGTGGTCCCGGACCAGGAGCTCCAGGTGGTCACGGGGCAGAGGGACGTGGTCACATAGGTGGTGATGGTCACCGGCGGCGGAGGCGGGACCGTCGAGTGCAGCGTGGTGGTGACGGTGTGAGGGGGCGGGGGCGGAAGCGGGACCGTGGTGCTGTCGCAGTCCGAGCTCCAGGTGTCCGGGGTGTCCGTGCCCCAGCCATCGGAGTCGGTCGGCGTCCAGTCGTCGCCATCGTCGTCGGGGCTCCAGTTGCCACGGCGGTCAGCAACCACCGAGCCGGCCAGAGCCGACACGATAATGGCAGCGGCCTTCATGGTGAGACGATGATGGAAAGCGGCAAGCGAATGTAGTGAGATGCAAAGAGAAGGAGGGGGCAACAATGCGAGGAACAATACGTTTAGCGAATGGCTGGGTCTCTGCAATTTGCTATACGGTAATGTGAGAGAGAACTGCGAACCGGGTGTAAGGAAGGAGGAGAAGACGGAAATATGGAAGGAGAGAAGAAGAGAAGAAGAGAGGGAGGAGAGGCAGGAAGTAGATAGAGGGCGGGAGAAGGGGTTAGTAATGGATAGTCTCGTCGCCTTACCAGGATACGTCGAGAACTTCGCAGAAGGCAAAGAGCAAGACCCGATCCAACTGCACAGAGGGGTGGATGGTGGAAAGAAACCTCAGTAAGGAAGGCCGTAGTGCGAGTTTCTGTTCGGCAATGGACAGGCTTTGTAGCTACGCAAGCAGCTTACGCCAAAGACCAGGCCGACTGAACAGACGACTTTGCGGACACATGATGCGCCTCACGTTTTTGTACGAAATTGGGGCATGGTCGAAAGCCGGTACGTATCGGTGCTGTTTCAAGGTACCCGTTTACTTGTCGATACGCGTCGAGACGCGATGGCGACGGCAGTGGCCCACGTCACGAACCAGTACGGCAGACATGAAATACATTGACGAACACCGCTCAAGAAGGGTCAGAAGCCCGGTGGTGTCATCGAAGATCTCGGATGAGATTAGAAGGAGGCAAATCCGGCACTGGATCTGGATAGAATGGAGGACAGGTAGGGCCTGAAGCAAAAAGGTTGGGGAGGAGTATACCAACGGGGGCAAGACTTGTGCAAACTCTGCATCGCAAAGAGCTCGTGAATAAGAGGCAAGCCAACAGACAGAAGCAGAGTTTTCACTTCAAGTTGGGGACGTGAGGGGTGGGGGACGAACGTTGGATGCTAGTCCGGGCCTTTGTCGGTGCCGGGAGATGCGCGGTGCGGAAGTGGTGTTCTGTACCGGGACCACAAGACTGGCATGTCCGATCGTGCCACATGCTGCCGGTGCACTGTGAGCAGGTTGTCGGTTGCAGCGCCAAGACCAACACCGGCAGACTGACCACGGACGGTGTCGTTGTACTAGGGGCTCAGAGCGGGAGTCCTGGGACGAAGCGCTCCATTACTCGTATAGACGCCGAGTAGAGCTTTGGGCGAAGCATATAAGATGATTGGCTGAGAGCTCGGGGAGCCAGGGAGCTGAAGAGCCCATGGTAGCTCAAGAGCTCAGGGAGCTCAAGAGCTCAGGGAGGCTCAAGGTAGCTCAAGGTAGCTCAAGAGCTCAGGGAGCTCAACAGCTCAACAGCTCAAGGGAGCTCCTGCAGACTAGCGGGGGGCTGAATCACATGGCAGCAAAGCGCCGCGTAAAAGAAGCTCGTTGCCAGAGCTGTCGCTACCTCGGACACTGTCCTGTCTTCTGTGTCGCCTGCCCCAGACGCTGGTAGGCTGTATAGACTGTATGCCAGGCGTGTCGATGGGCGCAAAAGCACAGTGCATCCTTCGTCTTGCCTCGTCGATGACAGCGGTTTGTGCGCACTGGTTTTCTATTATTAGGGCTGCGGTCGGGTCGATTACGCGAACCAGAGGCTACCTACGTCAGCTACATCCATATCGTCCATCACACAGTCATCAACACGAACAAGCGCGCACAACCTAGGGCTACGAGGAAAAACTGCGTCATGGTATAGAGGAAAGGCTGCGGGCTGACGCGATGCAAAACGAAAAGACTATATTCCTGGAAGATGCACGGCCTCGCCTATCCGAATGCGCTGCTATAATCACGGCTGTTGGCCACATCCGTTTCTTTGTTTTGATCTCGACGACATCAGAGTCTTGAGAGACGTCTCCAAGTACACACCCGCCACGATTCGCCCCCATTTTTGTTGGGATTGTCCGTCTGCGCTCTAGACTGTGCGAGATCTCATCGTGTCGGCAGCTGATGCTTCTCAGGGTATTGACTCATCGCGTCGGCACCGTCTTCGCGGATTCTCACCGTAATAGGACGCTTGCAAAAATAGGCACGGAAGAGATACTCCCGCGTGAGGCGGCAGTTCTGGGCAAACCAGATGTCTGGCATTGGTCACGGTTCTTCTCATGGTATATTTTATTTATAGAACAAGATATCCGAGATGGAGGAGATGGTCCGGTGCTCCGTTCTCTACTCCTTCATCTATCGACGACGTATTTTCCTGGCGTCTTGTAGTACTTTTTCGGATTGCAATTCATATGACTTCATGAGAGAGGTGTCGCTATCTAGTGAGATTCCTTATAAGCAGATTATTTGGCGACATACAGTCTCGAAATTCAACAAGGTCCGGCAATTGGCACCCGCCTGAGGGTCCCACTCGCGCTCGAGATCCGTACGTGTCAGCACGTCGACAATGAGGCAGACGATGTTGAGGTGTGCCCGCTCATTGCATCACATGGGAAAAAAAGGGCGATGAGGCGCCGTGCGGTGTACCCTTGGATCGGGGCCGAGATGGTGGACCTGGTGTGGGAGCGTGCTATTAGGATTGGCTTGCCATGCAAGATGCCACAAAAGGCCATGAGCGGTGTGATGTATTCATCGGGTGAGGAGGACAGACTTAAGATGCAGCGCCTCGATCGAACTCGTTGGTCTGCTTCGCTCTACGCCTTGATATCAGCGGCCTTTTGGTGAGGGAAGACGGAGAGCCGTCGCTTTCAGTGACCTTTCTGTGCATTATTTTGCAAGCAGGCGTTGTTGGTTATGGGAAGCGGCGGTAGTGATGCTAGTTTGAAAGACTGTGTCAAAGTACGGATATCGTTTTATTAAGCTTCGTATTGTGCACTGTTGAGTTCACGCTTGCCCACAGTTTTCCCGTCCTCTGCCCTTGCCCTTTTCTTTTCCTTTTTAAACCGCAGCACCCGCTTCATGTGCCATCCCCTTGGCCAGGCCGACACGCCATAGAACCAAGGAAGAGGGGATGATGAGGGTGGCGACAGCAAAGGGATGGAGACGCCGACAGCAAAGGGTTAGAGACGCTGCTCGGGCTCCGTGACGCGGCCGTTGCGTCGGACGAGCGTTCACTTCGCTTCAACGTCGGCATAGACCTCCGTCCACGACATATCGCACATCGCCCTGCATCCGGCCGGGAACACCGCTTCCGCCCAGCAGCAGGGTCAGGCCATCGCACGCGCCGGGCTCCGTTTCGTTTTGCGCCCAGATGGCCTCGAGGGCGCGCTGTGTTTGGAAAAGGCGCCGGAGTGCATGGTCTGGGCCATGGTCTGCAGCGTGGCGCGCACGACGGCGACCTGATGGCGATCGACCAGGGCGCTGCCCACGACCAGCAGCGGCCAAAAGTAGGTGCGTTCGAGGACGGTCTCGTGAGGGCCTTCTTTGGACTGTTCTGGCTGGCTTGACGGATGTGACTGGTGTGACTGGTGTGACTGGTTTGACTGCTTTGACTGCTTTGGGAGGATGAGGTGTGTGGCCTCGTTGACAAGATGCTGTACGCGCGGGTCGGTGGTGGCCATGTTTGGGTGCAAGAGTTTGAGGACGAGCAGCTTGAGAGAGAGAACAAACAGGCGTGTGCGCTGTCGGTAGGGCGTGGCCTGCTCAGCTTGGTCGGCGTCCGTATCGTTTTGCACCTCCCAGGCTTCTAGCGCGCGCTCAGCGACTGGACGGCGGAAGCATCGGTGTCGACACCCTTGTGTGACAGGAGAGCCACATCGGACAGGAAACGGTACAGCTGCCAGGGCACGCCGAGGAGAGGCGAGTTTTCGGCATCGGAGGCGTCGGGAAAGGGACGCAGGTCCAGGTAGGGCTGCAAGTCGTTCCCATAGCTCGGCTGCCGGCATGGTGGTGACGGGACTGGCGTTGCCGTGAAACATGCACCAGTTGACGGTGTGGTACACAAACACCTCGGCGGCAAGGCGCGCGACGACCATGTCGGCCGTGCTTTTTGGGGAGGTGCTGTGGCCCTGCAGCTTCAGCTTCAGCTTCATGATCTGGGCGGCGCCCTGGATGTGATGGAGCACGGGCGTCGTCTCTGCCGAGTTCCAGGTCTGCAGAGTCAGTATAGTGGCACGACGTGCACGAAAGGCGGACGCGGGACGACCTCAAACAGATGGAGGTGCAACACGTTGAACAGCAGCCAGTCCTCGGTGCCCTGGATGTTGTTGCGGGCAATGGTGCTGCGCGTGCGCGTGACGGCCTGCGCATAGTACGCGAGGGCCAGGGGCCGGTAGGCGGGGAACTGGCGCGACAGGTCGAGCGAGCGCAGGCGAGCAGCGGCTCCACCATGAGCTGCAGCTTGGGCAGGATGGACGACTGGAGGAAGAGGCGCTCATAGTCTGGATGGGCATGGCGGCTCAGCAGCAACGAGCAGAGCCGCGATGTGTAGTGGTGGATCAGGCCCTGGTCGATGTCGACGCAAGGAGGTGAAGCCGTGGCAGAGGCGGCGCCGGGTCGACTCGAGGCCGGATGGGCACCGGCGCCGGCCGTGGCGGCTGTAGGGCGAGCGGTGGTGACGACGGAGGCGAGGCCGGATGTCGAGGAGCTGCACGATGGACGTTTGGAGGCAGACGCCCCTGCGGATATTCGCACGTGAGATGGCGTTTAGCGCAGGCGAGGCACGTGGGGTGGTGCTCGTCGCACTTGCGTTTCCGGTTCCTGCCTGTTCGGGTGAGACTGCATCAACATGTGCATCGACATGTGCAACAACATGAGGGAAGGCGCGACTGGCCATGCACAGATATCACGCAGATAGGAAGGCACGCCGGAGACCCACAATTATGACATCCTGTCTTCGTTCGCAGAGTGGCCGGACGCCGGCGTTCTCGTCTCCGGACTCTCGCCATCTCCGTCGTTGCAGCCTGGCCAGCCGGTCCAGTCGTATCCGTCAGACGCTCCATGTTGGCGGCCGTCACGATGGCGGGCTGGGTATCTGAGCTGCTGGCCTGGTTGGCGACCTTTGGTACTATTTATGCTGCCCGCCTCCTTGGCCAATGAACACATTTTCCCGTTGGCGACCGTTCCACCATGCTATCTCTCGGCGGCTATCTTTGGCGACGGCGTTATCGCCCAGAGACGTTGTGGAGAAGCCTGTCCATCTCGTCCGGCTTACATGGATGGAGCTATCAGGCTAGTCTAGTCGACGCGAGACAGCCGCGGCGCTCTCGCATGCGACGCCGAGGCCGTCGAATGGCCGCGTTTTCCGCCACGACAGGCGGCCGACACAGCGATGCCGAGACTCTGTCGTGATAGCGTCCTGTACGGCCACACGATCTGGCAGCAAGGCAACGAGATGGCCGTGAAGGGGCTGCAGTATATTACAGGAGGCTGTCCCGACCCAGCTTCCCTTCTCTGGCCTCGCAGCGTCCGAGCATACCACACCCCCGGACTACCAACGGCAGCCAATCTTTTGTGTCGCACGTCACGCAAGCCCTCCATCCCCCTCCGTCCGACAGTCATGCCCCAGCAACCAAACATGGCCGCCACGTCCGGCTGGAAGGCCATTGGCGCCCAGAAACGCCAGTCGGTCCTCGACAAGATTCCCAGGAGTGGCGCCTGCCGGCCGCCACGCTGGCCGAGGCGCACGAGGCCAACGAGCTCGACGTCACCAGCATCCCGCGCGAATGCGGCATCCTGTCGGCCGAGGAGGTTGTCATTACCGAAAACTACGACGCCACGGCCCTTGTCGCGAAGCTGGCGGCGCCGAGTACTCGGCGCTCGCCGTGGCCACGGCGTTTTGCAAGCGCGCCGTGGCGGCCCAGCAGCTGACGAGCTGTCTGACGGAAACGTTTTTTGACGAGGCCCTGGAGCGGGCCAGGTACCTGGATGCGTATCTGGCGCCAACAAGAAGCCAGCGGGGCCGCTGCACGGCCTGCCCATCAGCATCAAGGACTCGTTCAACTACAAGGGCCAGGAGACGACGCTGGGCTTTGTGTCGTTTGTGGGCGGGCAGACGACGGCAAAGGCGCACAGCCCGCTGGTCCAGATGCTGCTGGACCTGGGCGCCGTGCTGTACGTCAAGACCAACATTCCGCAGACCCTCATGACGGCCGACTCGGAGAACCACGTGTTTGGGCGCACGCTGAACCCGCACAAACTGACTCTGACGGCCGGCGGGTCCAGCGGCGGCGAGGGCGCCCTCGTGGGCCTGCGGGCGGCGCTGCTGGGCGTGGGCACCGACGTTGGCGGCTCTATCCGGATACCGGCGCTGTGCTGCGGCACGTTTGGGTACCGCCCGTCGGCCAGCCGCATCCCTACGGCGGGCAGGGCACCCCGGGGCGTGTGGGCTCGCCGGGCGTGCTGTCCACGGCCGGTCCCCTGGCCACATCGTTCCGTGATGTGCGCCTCTTTATAGAGACGGTCCTGAGTCAGCAGCCCTGGAGCTACGACCACACGGCCCTGCACGCGCCGTGGCGGGCGGTTTCCGGCCCCAAGCTGCTCAAGATTGGCATCCTGCCCGTCGACCCGGCCTTTCCCATCCACCCACCCATGCAGCGTGCGCTCCAGTCGGCCGTTGCCAAGCTCAAGGAAGCCGGCCACACCCTTGTGCCTCTGGGCTACGTCCCCAGCATCGCCATTGCCAACCAGCAGATTATCGAATACTACTCGCTGGATCCGGCCATGACGCCGTTCAAGAACATTGCGGCCAGCGGCGAGCCCAAGATCCGGTCCGTGGCCGAGTCGCCGTTCGTCTCCAAGCGCAACGGCCTCCTGACCATGGACGACCTGTACACACTCAACGCAGACCGGGCGCAGTGTCTGGCGGCGTGGCACAAGGTGTGGACGACGACGGGGATCGATGTGGTTCTGGGCCCCGTGGCCGAGACGACGGCCATGCCGCACGACACCTTTGCCAACACCCCTTATACGACGCTGTACAACTATTTGGATGTAGGTCGCCCATACACTTTTTCCGAGAAAGACGGCCTCACTAACACACGCAGTACCCTCGATTGTCATTCCGCACTTGAAGGCCGACAAGGACTTGGACACTGGCGAGGGCTTCATCTCCTACAAGGCTGTAAGTTTTTTCCACTTTTGAGAGAAGAGAATCCCACCCCTGAGAAAAGTGTCCTCTAACAGAAGAGACAACCCCGATAAGACGCACGGCGCGCCCACGGCCGTTCAGGTCGCCGCTCGGCCGCTTTTCGACGAGGAGCTTCTCGACGCCGCCGACATCATCTCCAAGGTCCTGGCATAGGGGAAATGGTCGGGGAAAGGTCGGGAAAGATACCAAGACAAGGAGTGCGTGACGACAGTAACGTACAGCAGTGGGTGGTTGCTGGCCGCCGTCGTTCTTCAAGGTTGGTCGATGCGATCCGTAATGCACCAAGGACGACCGACAACGACAGCCCGCCGCCCCCGAGGGTTGGACGCCGATCCTGCTGGGAGGTAGCAGCCGGACAAGAGATTTCACTGTGACCTTGGAGGTTGGGTGTTACGTGTATAATTGGGACAGTTTTGCATCTGCATACGGCTCGAGCAGGCAGTCCCGAAAGGTGGCCTGCTCGACTGAGCGAAATATGATTGAACTGTGTCGATCCGAAGACTATTCTCGCGGGCGTAGAGCTGGTGTAAAGGAACTGGCTTGCCCATATTGAGCGCAGTGCCAGATACGAGCGTCCAGCGAGTGATAAGTAGCCAATTCAGGGACGTCGGCATTCGTCTCATTAGGCGGCGGGCAGGAGATCAGACGACGCGGCAAAGAAACGCGCGAATGATACTTGTAGATGTATTTGCCGCGACAGCTGTCTGCAGGACCACAAGAGAGCGCATCTTGGACCGATGCGAACGATCAACATAAACGTCCGGATAGGCCTTTGCGCACGTAAATCAATTGCATCTGAATAAGAGAAAAAACATGAGCGTACAGCTGGCTCATAAGGGGCTATCCGGAGGCCGCCAAGGCGCAAGAGTCCTTCAGCCTGGTCGTGTTGGCCGTCGGGCGCTACCGACCAGCACCAGCAGCAAGCTCCGACACTGTTGCAGGGCAGCTCGGCTCCAGTCGATTGACCCCCCCCCCCGTCAGCTCCAACGACAGCGGCCAAGCGCTACGTCGGACGCTGTCACCGTTCGGAGGACTCGAACATTGTCGACTGTCTACTATTAACACCTCACATTGCCTCTACTTCCAGCGACGCATCTTCCGCACGCATCACCATGGCGCAACCACCTCCTGTGACAGCCGTGCCAGCAACGGCCCCAACCGCTCCAACAGCAGCTGTGCCAGGCCCCGCTCCAGCGCCAGCGCCAGCGCCAGCTCAACCTCCGTCGACGACCGCCGCCACAGCACCCGATGTCGTCCTCGATGCCGCCTCCTGGCGCACCTCTCGCGCATCTACAGCGCCCACGCCGACGCGGACGACAAGTCGTGGCACGCCGACACGGTGGCCACGTTCCTGTCGCACGTGCAGGGGGACACGACCGCGACAGAGGAGACTGTGTCCGCCTCGACTTCCACGGCTTCTTGCGGTACATGACCTCGCCCGCTGCCGACCTCGTGGCCCGGCGCCCGTCCAGGACAATTGACAGCTACCCGCTGTCCAGCTACTACATCAACTCGAGCCACAACACCTACCTGACGGGCAACCAGCTGTACAGCGACGCCAGCACGGCCGCCTACCGCCTGGTGCTGGAGCGGCACTGCCGCTGCATCGAGATTGACGTGTGGGACGGGGACGACAGCGACAGCGACAGCGACAACGACGGCGACGCCGACAACAGAGACGGCACGTCCGTGTCTAGCAGCAACGAGGGCGAGGCGGGTCGGGCCAAACAGGCCTCCCGCAAAGACATGGTGGAGCGCTACAAGGCCAAGGCCAAGGAGACCCTGCCTGCATCGCTGACGGAGCGCCTGTCGCGGTCGACGCTGGGCCGGCGGCTGGAGCAGTACGTGGAAAAGAAGGTGGAAGGGCGGCCGGCCGCCCAGCCCAGGCATGCGACAGCCGCGGGCGCAGGCACCAGCAGCCTGGACGGCGCCGCCGGCGGCGCGCCGCCGCCCTCGAGCCCCGTGTCCTTCACGGCCACACGCTGACGCGCGACGTGCCCTTCCGCGACGTCTGCGCCACCATCCGCGCCTACGGCTTTGCCACGACCGACACGCCCCTCATTGTCAGTCTCGAGGTGCACTGCAGCCCGCAGCAGCAGGACGTCATGGTGCAGATCATGGAGCAGGAGTGGAAGGGCCACCTGCTGGACCGCGGCACGAGCCCGACGCCGACCGCCTCGCTGCCGTCGCCGGGCAGCCTGCGCAACAAGATCCTCATCAAGGTCAAGTACGTGTCGCCGCCGGACAGCACGAGGGCGGGGCCGCCCGGCGCGCCCGCAGGCGGCCTCTCGTCCAACCTCGCCAACCTGGCCACCGAGACGTCTGTCGAGCCGCCGTCGCGGTCGGCATCGCCCGCGGGCACTATGGGCACCCCGCTGCTGCCGGCGCGCCCGCCAAGAAACCTCCAAAATCACGCTGGCCCTCAGCCAGCTCGGCATCTACACCCAGGGCGTCTCCTTCAAGAGCCTGACGCAGCCCGAGGCCTACATGCCACGCACGTCTTTTCCCTGTCCGAAAAGAGCCTGATGGAGGTCCACGCCAAGCACGGGCCCGCCCTCTTCTCGCACAACCGCCGCTTTCTGATGCGCGCCTATCCCTCGGGCCTGCGCATCGGCTCCTCCAACCTGGACCCGTGCGCTTCTGGCGCAAGGCGTGCAGATTGTCGCCCTCAACTGGCAAACTGCGACGAGGGCATGATGCTCAACGATGCCATGTTCCTGGGCACCGGCGGCTACGTCTTGAAGCCGGAAGGTAACCCCCCCCCCCCCCCCTGTTCCCGCCATGATTTCTTGATTTGTTGTTGGCGTACTGACATGGTAGGCTACCGTGGCGACAAGCTGGGCACGCCGGCACCGCCCCCCGCGGCCGTCGAGACGACGTTTGCGCCTCCGCCGACGGCGGCCGTTCCGAGCGGCAGCACGGGCCATGCCGCGGCTCTGCCCTTTGTCCCGAAACGGCTCAACCTCAACATCACCGTCTTGGCCGCCCAGGGGCTGGCCCTGCCCCGCAAGACGGCCAACCGGGACGGCACGAGCGGCGGCGACGCCGACTCTGGCAAGGAGAAGCCGTCGACCCGCACCCTGCGTCCGTTTGTCAAGGTCGTGCTGCACGTCGACGACCACCCCGAGCGGCCGGATGCGCCAGACGGCGGCGGCGCCACAGCGACCACAGCGACGACGCCGAGGAGGACGAGGACGGCGAGTACAAGCCAAGACGCACGTCTACAAGGAGACGGGCGCGGGCGGCGGACGCACCCCCGACTTTGGCGAGGTGGTCCTGCGCTTTGCCAATGTGCCCATGGCGGCCCTGCTGCCGGCGGCGACCACCGCCGAAGAAGGCCGGCGCACACAGGCGGCGCAGACCACCGCCGAAGCGTCGGCCCGCCACGGCAGAGACGCTGTCGTTTGTGCGCTTTCTGGTCAAGGACACGGGCGGAGCGATGCGGCGGGATGCGCTGCTGGGCTGGGCGACGGTGCGCCTGGACCGGCTGCGGCCGGGCTACCGGCTGGTGCATCTGCGGATCCCGTGCATGGCGGGTGAATGGCGCGGTGGTGCTGGTCAGATTGAGAAGAGGATTTCATAACCTCTGCGAGCAAGCGAGCGAGCGAGCGAGCGAAGCGAGGATGCAGGCGAGGTAGAAGGCGAGCGAAGCGAGGATAAAAAAGAGGAAAGGAAATAATCTAGACATGAAATGGATTCAAAGAAAACTATGAATTCAATCAACCAAATGCCACCCGTTCCCTTGAGCCAAATACAAGAGACAAGTAAAAAAAGACAGCCCTGCTAAACACCGCCCGCGCATCATAAGAATCCACATTGGCCTTGGTTTTATTTCATCACGACCCTCCCTCGCCCTCGGCTGGACACCACGGCAGCGCACCCAGGACAGGGGTCTACCACTGCCACAGCACCTTGTGGTGCAGGATGCGCGGGCCCAGGAACGCATACTCGTACGGCGTGATCCAGCTGTCGTTGGTCGTCAGCTTGGCAAAGACGCTGGCGCCCTTCCACACCACCACCTGCTCGTCCATGTCGCGCGCGCTGCGTGACACCAGGATACGGTCCACCAGGTCCAGCCGCCGCGCGCGCAGCCGCTCCTCGAGACACGTCGTAAAGTGGGGGATCTTGGTCGCCGCCGCCGACCACCATCACGGACCCCAGAAACTCCTTGAGCTTGCGCTCGTCGCCCTGGCCGCGTTCTGGATCGACGTCATAATGGCAATGTCCAGGGGCGCCACCGGCAGCACCGCGTCGCGCTCCACGGCCATGTCCTTGGCCGACCCGGTGGAAGAGCGGGTTCCAGCTGCAGCAGGCCACCGGCAGCCTGGCCGTTGGCTGCGCCGGAAGCACCCGCCGGCCCGTTGGGCCGCCGGCGTGCCGCCGTTGCGGCCGCTGGGTGCGGGGCTGGCGGCACCATTGACCTTGTCGTGGCCGGCTGCCAAAGACAAAGGGTGCGGGCACGGGCGTGCTGGCGCCGCCCTCGGGCGCCGGCGACGGCGCCTTGGACGTCGACGGCGTGGCGCCCGCGCCCTCGATGGCGCGCGGCAGGAAATTGAACGCCTGCGACTTGTCCTTGACAGGCGTCGACACCTCGCCAGCACCAACGCTCCGGTGGCCCGCCCCCACGGTCGGGCGCAGCACCGACGGCCGGTCCAGCGCCAGGATGGCCACCTGGGCCGCCGAGACCGGGTCGTCGGGCACGTCGACGTCATAGGCATTGTAGGTGCGGTCAATCAGCTTTCGCCGCCCGCGCAGCTTGGTCGTGCTGTCAAACAGCGTCGGCTCGTAAAAGCCCATGGGGCGCAAAATGACCTCGTCGTACGTCTTGAACTGGTACTTGTGCGTCGGCTGGTTGGGCACGCGCAGGTGGAACTGGTACAGCTGCACGGAAATGTCCGCCTGGTTCATCGTTGCAGTGCTTCTGCTTGAGCTCCTCGGCCAGCAGGAAATCGTAGCGCCGCATCAGGTTGATCTCCTGGTAGGGGAAGTGGTGTACAGCAGCATCTTGGTCAGCGTCTCCGTGACGTCGAAGCCGCCAAACTTGAGGTTGATGCGCGAGTCCTCGACCACCAGGCCGTCTTCCACACACGCAATCGACGTCTTTTGCGCGCCCACATCCACACGCAGCCCTGGCTGTAGCCTGCGCCGCACGTCGCCGAGTAGCTCTCCTGGATGAAGCAGACCTTGTTGAACTGGAACCAGTCCATGCACATGCGCAGAATCGTCTCGACGTACGGCCTTGTCGTACAGGTCTGGAATCACAAACACGCAGCTGTACTGCCGGCACGACGACACCTTCTTGAGCCCCAGTCGTTCTGGATCGCATGCGTCAGGATTGCCTCAAAGTCGCTGTACAGGCTGCTGACGTGCTGTAGTCGTCCTCGTTGATCCAGCCGTGCTGCATCGGCCACCGCAGCCGGAACTTGGGGCTCGAGTCGTCGGGGATGCGCTGCGCCGCATAGAACACGGTCGGCGGCCATCGGCTTTCGCCGCGTCCTGGGCACGATGGGGCGCTTGGCTGGGGGTGCAGGAGCCGGCCCTGTGGCCGGTCTCTGGCTTCTTGTCTTGGTGTTGTCCGGGCCTCCTCTTGTGCCGTGTCGTTGCTGGATTCGCCATTCGACTCGCCCATCTTCTGTTCGGCTCTGCGTGCACTACCATTCCGGTCGTCTCGGTCGTCTCGGTTCGTCTCGTCTTCTCCGTCTCTCCGTCGTCTCGTCTTCTCCGTCGTCTCGGTCTTCTCCGTCGTCTCGGTCTTCTCCGTCTTCCTCCGTCTTGGCAAATCCTCG
This sequence comes from Sporothrix phasma, assembly GCA_016097075.2. NCBI lineage: Eukaryota > Fungi > Ascomycota > Sordariomycetes > Ophiostomatales > Ophiostomataceae > Sporothrix > Sporothrix phasma. The sequence continues at coordinate 104,953 of JADMNG010000015.1, read as the reverse complement.
TCATTGTGCCTCACCTTCTGCCCGGGGCTTCTGTGCGTCCGCATCAGCCATCTCGACATCTCCGTGTGCGTCGGCAGCAGCATCCGCAGCTCTGCCGTTGCTGTCTTGTGCAGTGTCCTGGCGCCCTCGGGCACAAGTGCCCTCCACCGTCGCGGGCGGCTCGTCTTCCGGCGCCACAACCTCCTCCTCCAACGTCCACCGCGAGAAACTCGTCGTCGGGCACCGGCACGGGCGTATTGACGTCGGTCCACTCCACCTGCAGCGGGTCGTTGTGTGTCGGGATGACCTCGGGTCCGGTCCGCCGGTTGTAGTTAACAACCAGCTCCTTGGAGTTGGGCAGCACCTTGCGCTTGTTGAGACGCATGTCGGCCTTCAGGTCCTCGCTCATCTTCTTGTATTTCTTGGACCAGTCTTCGCCGTACTGCTGGTCAATCTTTTGCGCTTCAAACTGCCGCCGCGGCCGCGCCTCGTACTCGTCCGACTCGGTGCGCTGGTATTGGGTCGCCAAGCACATGGGCACCGTCTTGGGCAGGACGTCGGTGGAGAAGCCGATGCGCAGGAACTGGCTGCCCGGGTGGATGACAATGACCTTGGAGATGTCGGCGCCCTCGGTGGGCATGTTGAGGGGGAGGTCGCCTGGTTGTGGGTGCTGCTGTCCGGCCACCTCGGGGTTCTGGTTCAGCGCCCGGTCGCGGTCCTTTGCACTCTGCACCAGCCGGTCGCGGTTTGCCTCGTTCAGGACGCGCAGCGCCAGCACCTGGTCGTCGCGCTTTCATATACTCTCTGTTGGAAGAGGCCCGAATGTCAGCATATCAGCAAACACCCTCCATCCGTCCGTCTTCCCTCTCGTGGCCCAACGTACGTGTAGTAGTTCTTCTGGTTGATGGGCGTGACCTCGGGCCAGCTCGTCGTCTTCATGCCGTTGTCGGTGCGCTCGAGTCCTGATCAAGTGCCGTTGTTAGCCAGTGCCCCGCTTGAGCTGCCCTCAAAGCAATACAGCTTCGCCCAGCTCGGTTTCCACTGCCGCCTCTCCATCCCCCATCTCTCGGTCGTTTCCATCGACTTTCCATCGACTTACCTTCCCGAAGGAGGACGCGCTCGCTGACTTTGCCGACCATCGTTGCGGTGTGCTGTAGACCGATCGCGACTGTATGCGTGATCGCCGTCTCGATGAAACGTCGGGTGCTCCGGTGATGTCGACGGAAAAGGAGAAATCACCAGGAGCAGTAACGGCGACTGTCAAGAGCAGCTCTTCATCGGCCGCTGCCACTTCCTTTGCTACGAGTAGTCGCGGTCTCGATACCTCGCGCCGTAGTGGGGCTATTCCCAACATGGCTAGACCGGTACTTCGGTGCATCGTTTTTTCCCGCCGCCTAACACCTGTACGAAGTACTCATACGTATTCGTAGTATCTTGACTGATTATGCCTTCTCGAGACTGGAAATGAACCTCTCTCCTTACTCTGTGTAAAGCCTGGTGACAGTACGATCGCGCTGAACGTATCCATCTGCCTGGTCCTTGGCTGCATTGTGAGCCTCTCAAGGGCAGTTTCACGCCCATCGCGGGCCAGAACAAGCCAAGGTACAGGTCGATGCTGGGGACAGTCCCGTATCTTACGACTACAACGCGACATGTGGTGGATTGGCGGCGTTGACTGGATCGCCATCCTAGACCTGGACCATCCCTGGCGTCTGCAGGACGGCGTCTCTCTGCTGTCGATTTCTTTTTCTGTTTCTTCTCTCGTTCGTTGCCTACGAAGTAGTTTCAAGTGAACAGTCTGGCTTCTTCTGTCGACAAACAAAGCTCCAGTGGTACTTTGTCACCTGACTGACCTGAACAATGACGTCGCCTCCAGCCTGTACGAAGTAAGACAACTGCGCCCTGTTACTCGTACGAAAGTCCCCCTCAGACAGGGATTCACAAAGGCACTGATCATCATCTACCCAGCAACAAAGAGTACATACTGCCCCTTTTCACATAAGAGCTAGACCCTCGAAGCTGCACACTCTCCCTGTCCATCCAGTTGCTCTAGGCTGTCAATCGGAACCTCGAGGCGGGCTTCACGGGCTTTGCGGCTTCATACTCTGGCCTTCATACTCTCGCCTTCCAAACGCCACGTATACGCATACGCATATGCACACGCAGACCGCAACCACAATACAGAACCGCCGTTGCCTTTACCTTTTGCAAGCTTCAATAGCTTCACTACACCGCTACAGGTGCCTCATAGCTTGTTTAGACAGAACTGCGCCTCTCCCTTCACACCTCCCGACTACTGCGACTCCATTCGACGTCGTCAGAGAAACCGTCGCAATGGCTCCCATTCCCATTTACTCGCAAAGCCCCATCAACGCAGCCAAGGCGGGCGGCGTGACGCCCCAGACCGACAGCAACAATAGCAATGCCGCCGGTCGATACGCGCCAGAGACGCCGACCAAGACCAGGCCGTTGAGCGCGGCTGCAGGAGGCCCGCCGCCACCCCAGCCCGGCGCTGTCCCCAGCTTGCCCCAGCCGACTGGTTCGATTCAGAGCCCGAGCAGTCGGGGCCAGCACGCACCGCCTCCGCCGGCAACGACGGCAGCCGTTGGCGCGCCTCCTCGAACATCCAGCAACGACACCCGGCCCCGCCCCAGCCAGGCGCCGTGGCCATGCCACCCTCGACAGCCTCCACGCCCAACTACTTCCAGGCTGGCGCCCGCCTGCAGCACCAACGACAACGGCCGCCGCTGTCCTGCCCCCACCCCGCGCGTCGGCGAGACACTTGCAAGCACAGGCATCCTCAATGCGCAGACACAGACACAGACACAGACACAGGCGGCACCGCCGACCATGTCCATGCCCATGTCCATGCCGCCTCAGATGGGTATGTCGCCACTGACGGCCTCGCCGTATCCGTCCACTGCCCGGGGCACGTCGTCGACCACGGCCCCAGGCGCAGGCCCTGGCTACCCAGCATCCCGCAACCGACGGGCATGGCCCAGGGCCTGGCCATGGGCGAGCAGCAAGAGCGGCAGCACATTAGCCTGGACCACCCGCCAGGCTATGTGCAGGACCCCTATGCGGCAGAGATGAGCGGCTCCAAGCGGGCCGTGGCCGGCCAGGTCGGCACGGGTGGCAGTGGTGGTGGCGGTGGCGCCGGTGGCCTGTCGTCGTTCCACGGCAGCAGCGCGTTCAACAGCAACCGCTCCACGTTTGACGACGGCGACGGAGAGGGCTTCTGGACACGGCCAAGAAGATGGCTGCCTCGGCCGGAGAGCGGCTCTCGGCAGCAGAGATGGAAGTGTGGCGCCGGATCAACAAGCAGGAGTAGTGATGCTGTTGACGCGCCCCGTCATTCTCGGCCTGTTTTGACCTGTTTTGTGGAACAATGAGTCGAGCCCTCGTCGTGGCAGTGGGCACGAGAGGTGAGGGGTACGTGGGAGACATTGCCGGGCGGTTGGAACCTCCAACGACGGTCCTTGACGGTCCACTCTCACTCGTACGAGATGACCAACAAGGACACCTGGCGGCACAGTCGCATACCGTCACCCTCACGATGAACATGACCACCACAGCCGAAGCACCAGTCTCCATAACGGCAGCCAGGAGGGGCACTTATCGAAACAGGAAAAGGGTGCACAGGAGACACCACCTAAAACACTTTGTCAAGCGCCTTCGTCTGCTCCTTGTCAGACTTTGAATTGTTAATACGAGCAGATGCAGCGGGCAGGAGCGCACATGATATGACAATGGCTGAGCACATGGAAGGCCAGGAATGTGGATGATTGGAAGACTGGATGCAGGCATTTTCGTGGCACAGGAGCTCACTATGGCTTTGGTCTTGTACGTGAACAGATACGATTGCCTGGGCCAGTACACAGACTTTTCTAGACACTGTTGTTTATTGGTGCCACTGTCTCACGCCAAGGTTCTACTTGCATTTGTGTTTGTTTTCTTTGCTTTCTCTTGCGTTCATAATACATATGTTTAAACTTTGGATGTTCCTTCGCTGTGAAGTTGGATGTTTTCTGGGAAAAGATCCTTGGAAAAGAAATGAAGCATGTGCTTCAATGATATTGAATCTTCAATAATACTGAGTAACTGGCTGAACAAGAAGTAGTCAGGATGCTGTCTTGTAGAGTCCAACTCTTACGTGATACCTCACACCTGTATCCTCATGTCTAGTGATGGCCCGCCCTGTGCTGCCCACATATTCCATGGGGCGACACTAACTGTGCCGTTCCTTTGAAGAGAACATAGATACATCAACCACAGGAGTTGTCCCACGCGGGCGTTGTCCATAGTAGACAGCGAGAACGATCGCCATGTGTTGTCATCAAGACCTCAACGCCGTGATTGCTCGTACGGTGCGGCTGCTATGGCTTGAATCAAAGCTCGCGGGTGCCGTTCAGGCCGTGTCGATGCGACTGACTTGCCATTTTGTCGATGCTGCAAGCATCACTGGCTCTACTTGATGGGGCTCACTTCATGACTGGCATTTGGTCCCCATGACATCCATGACCGAGACGACTTGGGTCGAGCTGTTCGCCTTCTGACAGGTTGCGATCGCAGTGCTCCGTGCTTTCCAGGCCCGGCACCGACGAACCACAGACAGACCTCAGGCGCTGCTCCAAGCACCCATAACAAGTGCCCAGAAAAAGTTACCATGTCAGTGACGATAGTCATGGAAGCAAGTGCTCTGAAGACGTACGCAGATTACTTACACCTGACCGCTCACTCAGCGTTGGACTCTCTTTGTTGTGAAACAGTACGTCCCAGTGTGCAGCTGTATGATGCACAACATTGTCAATACGGGACTCGGGTTTTGCTGTTAGAGGCCCTCTTCGATGAGGAGAAAATGTTGACGTGACTGTTTGCCATCAATGTTTGCATTAAAAAACTCTTGCGAGGCTGGTGATCTGGGTCCTTCAGTAGGTGCGTTTTTTGTCATCATCCATCCGCTCCAGCCATAGCAAAAGTCGTGTCCTTTTCTTCAGCCGCTGCCTCTGTCTTCGCCGATTGTTGCCTCCGATGCAAGGACCGGGGTCTGATATCTCGAAAGACCGTAATTGTTGCTGCTGCTTCGTACACCTACACCGTACGGTCCGACAAAGAACAGATTGCACATCCCCTGGGTACTTCTTTGTCCCCTATGTTTGCTGCTCACGAGGCCCGCGGCTTGCACGTCTTGGCCTTCTGTTTGCGGTACGGCAGTGCGGTTTAAAAGCAAGTTTGCGCGGTGTTGGAGGCGAACATTGTCAATGTGGCAATCTTAATATTCCCTAGCCGGCGACTCTGTTATTGCGCTACCACAAGACGCGAAACAACAGCACGAGTGAGCGAGGAACAGAAAGCCGATGCCCATATGAGCTGGCGTGCTCGGTAAGGAATCTCGAGAGCAAAGTCCGGCCGTCTCGATGCCATGCAGAAACACAAGGCAAAGGAACGGCTGTTGGGGTCCCTTGCCAGCTGTTGGACTTGATACAGTACTCACATTGTCTTATCTCAATGTTGCGTTGTTTTGATCTGTTTCTTGCCCACATGCTAGTCAGCCTACCGCTCGCCCTGTGATGATGCTACCTACTCCAGTCTCAGTCTCGCGTCCCCAGTCTCAGTCATCAGTCTCCTGCCTGTCCGGCATATTAATCATGGTCAGGTACCATGTTTCGGGTAGGCCGAAGATGGCCGCAAAGAACAGTAGAAGAAGTGAGAAAACACATCGCCGACCATTATGGAAAGCCCGCTAGAAAGAAGGATTGGACCATGCACGCAGCACTAGGCATGGGCCCCTACTTCGTACACATATCAAAACGAGGCTTGCCAACAGACGAGAGCGACTCAAGCGAAGCACCAACACCACCACATTGTCAATGCCTGTGACAAAGGTGGCAAGCGACCAGGAACAAGCCCAATGTGCCCGCTAGAGTAGAGTGGGTATTCGCCGAAGGAATGGCGAGGGTTTGAAGGGAAGCTAGGCCAGGCCCGGGACAGTCCAGGCTTGGCCCTCGAGTCTCTGCTCGTAGGCCCATGCAGGCACCAGGATTGGCCTTGCATGCCCTTTATTCCGGAGTATTGCTACGACAGCAGAGAAAAGAAGACCAGCTCAGGCCCCTTTGGCGATCCTCCGCGCCAGTCTGCCACCAATACACGTATATGCGATGACGACGCTCATCAACGGCTAGGAAGACTAGGAATAAGGATAAAGCAACTACGAGTCTCTGTGTGGTGCCTCTTGGCTGACAGTGTGTGCAGAGACCGGCCGGGGGGTGAATAGTAAAATTGACAGTTAAGCACAACGGTGCACGAGGCCTCGGTCGGCTGCAATGTTGACGGAAATCGGAGGCTATTCTCAGAAGGCGTAGACTGCGACGTCGCGCGTTCAGCGAGGACAATGGCCAGCTGGGCAGAGACGGATGGCGCATCGACACGAGAGAGATCCCGGAGAAGATGCAAACAAGTCCAAAGCGACCTGGAGGGGCTGGCAAGGAGGGGGATGATACGACAGCGGAACAGGAGGTCAAGCAAAGGGCTGGAGACGGCCAAAGTCCGAGGCCTTCTAGCCGGGCATCAGAGGACTCAAGATGCTGAGAGACATGCGGAAACAAGAGGCCGAGGTGAACAGGCAGTACGCGAGAGACAACGTTCTGAAGCATGGTCTACTGGAAGTGGCAAGATCCCGCTGAGCCAGTTCTTCGCATAGCGAGAGTGCTAGGAACCGGTCGATGTCGGCATTGGGCCAGGACGGAAGTGCTGTGGTGTTGTCGCGCAGTCATCTTTCGGTCTCGTTTTTTTCTCTCTGTTAGTTGCACGTCTTTTGTTTACCCTGTGAAGTCTCATTTGGTCACACATCCTTGGTCAGCCGTATGCAGATCCTCGCTTCGCTCTCTCCGCCATCTTTGGGCCGTCTCTCCCTCGTCCCGATCGACGGCGATATCATCGTAGTACGAGATCGTGGCGGTCTACGGCACAGCTGGCAAGGGCTGAGAAAGCATGACCAACACAAGATATTTCGCAGCAATTCTGGACGGCAACGAAGCCGAGAGGCGTACTTTACGCGTCGGTCTTCTTTCTACTGTCCTGTTCCTGGCCCTGTCGCCACCCGCCAGCTGTCGTCTGTTGTTATCCGATGCCCGTCGTGGTTGCGGTGGGATGGGAGGAAGCACTATCGAGGCCAGGCACTGTGGTACCAGGAGTCCAGGATCTGCGTTGGCTGCCTCGCACTTTGCCCTTTTTCTTCTCGTTTACTTTGACCCTCCCCGCCGCCACACAGACACACACCACCCGGATATTAAAAATTCATGCAAGCACCCTTGTGCCAACGCAAGATCCGGTTCGGCCTTTTTTTTATATTGAAAGAGAGAAAAGAGTAAAGGAAGACAGAAGACGGAGTACACAAGATACATGAAGAAAAAGACCCGGCAGCTGGCTCAATCTACTTTGTATGTGGAATAAATCCTATCCCGCGGGACGGAGGCAAAATAGATTAATATTTTGCCGAGAACAGGGCTTAAAACCAGCATGCAAGTTAAGATGGGCAGAAAAAGAGGAAAAAGAATGCCAATGATTGTACATTAGATATGTAGGACACGTGCACACAACGGTGCCATAACCGCACCTCACCACACACGCTCTCCTTTATTTGAACTTTGTTGTCACTCTTTGCCGGATTCATGTCAACATGTAGGCTGTACAGAGTGGCCGACGCTTGCCGTGACGCCAGAACGGCGTAGCGCAAGGCGACGCGTCTGCAAACACAGCTGCCGACATGTAGCTCCGAGTACAGTCTCTTCTCGTGCCCTCCTTGGGTAGATTGTGCCGCTTAGCTTTGCTGCCGGCATGCAGTTCAGTTGCGTGCCCTGGACGTTTGTGATTCCGTACGATTGGAGGTCTTTTGGACATTTCTTGTGACGCTATGCATCTTGTGCATCTTGTACAAAGTAAAGTGACGGTGCATGCAGGCCAGACCATCGACAGACGAGTATGACGAATCAGTGGGGTCGATCCTCGTGTGATTGTGCCGCTTTGTTCGGCCTTGATGCGGCCTATATATGATGCCTCTGTTAAGACTTCTCCCCTACTGCGCTCCCGGTCTCTGATTCCTCCTGGATGCGACACTGCGACCGAACGAGTGGCGGAGATGCGCGCATCAAGTGAAGAGAGAGATGTAGGTGACGACTGTGCCATCGTTCTGCAGTGTTGTCTCTGTAAAGTCTGCATCGCTTCTGATGGGGTGCTCCTACTATTCTGTTTCAATGCACCGCTATACTTGTATTAATATCTGAATAGATACGCCGCCCATGCTGCCCTTGCTGCACGTCGTAGTCGTTTCTTGTTTCCGTTCTTGGTATGTGGTGCCACGTACCAGGCATATGCTTGTCGTGCTGTGCAATGCATGAAGAGCACGAGAGGACACATTGAGAGGGACAAGGCACTCGAGAAAACATGAGAGCGAAAGATGGGCTGAAACAACAGTGGCGATGTTTCCTTTTGCTCCGCTCGCAAGCCACTGACGGTGAACATACGCGCTGGGTACGCGGGATGGGGACCAGTGGGGGCCATCCCCTGAGCATAGCCAAGCCAGGCCGTGATTTGGTACGCTCTCTTCCACCATGGCCACAGCCTCTCTGCCCCCTATAGCCTCTCGCCCTCTTTGGCCCTCTTATATTACGTCTCCTGCAGCTGCCGTGGCTGTGAACTAGCAAAGCATTCAGGGGCAGGGGAACAACTATGACAGGGCAGGGGTAGCGGGCAAGTGAACACGAGGACGGCAGCAGAAGGAATACTTGGCGATGCAGGACACGCCAGCAGGCTTGGTTGATATCAGACTGGACAGCAACAGAGGAAGTAAACGAGCCAAGAGCGCATCTTCAGCCAGTCCTGACCCATGTCTGGTCCGCCCCTTTTGTACCCCGTCCACCACCGCCAGGTCAGCCAGTGCTGTGCGCTGGATGCCGCCGACCTTGCCGATGTTCTACTGCCTTTATCCTCACCTCGGCGGGGGTGGAAGCCCCAGAAAAGGTACAGAAAGGTACCGAGAAGCGAGATGGTGGTAGGGCGAGAGACGGAGACGAGGGCCCGCGTCGTGATTTGCTTCGTCCTCGTTGCCTAGCCCTGTACTATGTACGCCTCTTTCTCGATGGGGGTCGAGACCCCCTTATTTTGTCCTTTCCGATTCACGATTCATGGCCCAAACAATGCCAAGAAACGAAAGAGAGAGACTGCCGGAGCAGGGTACTGTGGGGGGCAGGAAAGCAGAAAGAAAAGTAGCTGTCCAGGGGAAAGATTGAGACCGTCACATCATACGGAGAATTAGAATCGAGTCGGCCTGGAAGAAAGACGGTCACTGGCCTGATCAGGGATAACACTGCCACGGACGCCCAGCGACCAACAACCCACAGTCATGAGTGCAAACCAGCAAGAGCAACAAGGGGGCTTCACTTGGCGCGGCTGCGGTTGAAATGTGTTTGCTGGACCATCCATCCATTGTATCACCTTGGGTACTCCGCAACGAAGGAGTAGGGGAGTAGGGGTAGGGGCAATACGAAGTAGGTCTGTTTGATTTCGTTCAGAAAACATATACACAGACAACCAGAGCTCAGTTTGCTGTGAATGGACTGTGTCCCAGTGTCCAACGTGCCTGTCAAACAGAAAGATGGAGAGTGCCCGCCATCGTGCTTCGCAGAGCGGTTGTGCGAAGACGTTGCTCTGCTCGTGCGGTAGATAGTCATGCAGTACGACCTACATCGAGGCTCTCTGCTGTGTAAAGAAGACGTGTCGTGACGCGGTCAGCGCGTGTTGCTGTAAGTGCGCTGTTCGTGTTCATACACTGGAACTCTCGGGCCAGACACACTTACAGGCGCAAGAACCCACCAGCGAATAAAACGGGGCTACGAGCGGTAGAGGAGGGTCCTGCGACAGATCTGAGACGGGCTAGCCCATCCCGCACCCCACTATGTACTGGTACCTACTTGTACGGCTTTTAGTACGAGGAGAAAGGTAGCTCTACTTGATTAAAGTTAATCGACGACCCACCCCTGCCGCCGCGCCTGTCCTGTGGAGCTTGGCCTCTGTCACTTACATGCTCTGTATCGTACTCGTGCTCGTCGAAGCTCAAACGAATCAACATCTTCTCCTACCCACCATGCGGCCACGATTCTTTCGGTAGTGTGCTGACCCCTGCATATTGTCGTGTGGCCCAGTCAGGCACCAGTGAAGGTCTGGCCAAAATGGACCTCAAACGCGCTCGCCCTATTGTTACTCTGCCCCTACTTCGTATGCTCGCCTTGGAGCCTCAGCCTCCGCTACTCAAAAGACAATCGAGGTCGCCGCCGTGTACATTCTCATCACCGCGCCCTTTTACTGGGCAAGACCTGTCTCAGCTCTCTCTTGCTGCCCTGTCCCTTGGCATCTCCCACAGTCTCGCCTCGTCTGGGGCCATCGCAAAACAAAACAAAGACGTCGGCCGGCAACTTTGGCTTCCGTTCATACGGGGGAAGATGCCGCTCGTGTTCGAGATAACGACCTGTAAAGAATACTTTCGTTTTCAACATCTTTTACATTACCCCTGCCAATTCTCCGATCCGCTCGTTTTGTGTGCAGTCGGGCTTTGGTTCATCGAGGCTCCGTTCTCCATCGCGGGTGGCTCCCCAGTACTCGTGGGTCTGGCTCCTTGTGGCTCCTCGTGGCTCCTTGTGGCTCCCACCCATTTACTGTGCTCCACAGCCCGGCACGTTTTGCCCCAACTCGTCCGTCTCGAACAATGGCTTCCTTTCTCCCAACACGGTCCACGATCGCGCCCGTCCCGTGTTCGTGATGGGGTTTGCCTCTTACGATCTTACTTCAGTCCCCGCCTTTCCGACTCCATCAGAGCTCACTGTCTTGTTCCACACCCGGCATCTCCGTTCCCACTTGCCAGAAGCGGACGGTGAGTATGAAGTACGAAGCTGCTTCTTGAACACCTTGTGTTTATGGTGGTATCTCTTCGTCTGCAAGTCGCCCAAAACTCGCCAAAAGGGTCTCTTCGTTCTGGATTCTCAAGCCTGTCGACTTTTTGGCCGTGATGTTCGCAATGGAGACTGCTCTTTTGTCAATATTGACCTAGTCAAAGGAAAAAGACTTCTCGTAGGTTGGCAAGACATACTGTAAGCATACATTGGCTGCAAGAAACCGGCTTCCCCGACACAAGAGGCTTGTGCTACCCAAAAATACTCACTCCGTACACGGACGGGCCCATGTGTGGCTCGTGTGTATGGAACAAGCGGTGATGGCGGTAGGTATCACGACTGCTTCGTAGACAGGCCGGAGGCGGCCAACAACAATGAAAGCGACAAGAGGCCCCAAGAGGCTTCCGTTCGAAACCGATCCGCCCCTGTCTCTCAGTTCTTCGCACGACTCACCTTTTGTTCACCAGGATCCCAAACCACGGAGTGGCTCCTGGATGATTGACGGTACATCTTGGTCGGGGATGAACGTCAAAACAGAACACGAGGAGATATTCCACAGGCAAAATGCAACCTTGTTCCGCTCCCAACGCAACTTTCCTCTCTGGCTGTCTGTCTCTACCCCGTAGGCTGTCTCCGGTCACTACAAAGTATGAGCGCCTCCGGGATTTTTATACCTGGGACAGTACGACGGTGGTATTTACGGAAATGGAACGAAAGAGGAGCACGGAGAAGAGGAGCATCACGATAAAGAAACGACAAACGCCATGCGTGAGACCCGTTTGAAGCTCTTCCGTGGTCCCTCGCTGGCGTGTTGAGGGAAGCTCCCAGACGTTCAGACGCTGACACGACGTCAAGATGAAGCGAAGACGCCCGCAGACAGATTCACGACATATGCGTTTGCCTCGCAGCCAGCAGCCAGAGGTGTGCGCCGCAGATAGTCTACCGGCCACAGACCGCTCTTGTATCCTGCGTGTCATCTTGGTCATCGTGCTTCCTCGACAGAGTTCGTGGTAGCACATCAGCAGGAGCAGCTCATTCGACGTCGCGTCTTTCCGTCTCCTCGCCTTTCTGTATGTTCGGTCCTTGCTTTGTAAGATATGTATTACGGTCGTGGTGGTGCTCCGTTTTCTTTGTTATGTTGTTGTCGTCGCCGTCCTCTCGGATATTTCTTTTTGCGACACGAGACACCACCACCTCAAACAGCCCCTCCGTCTGGCCCTCATACTTGCATCTCCACCGTCAAAGTCGACCGTTGAGCAGCGCTGGAAGACGTCAATCAGCCAAAACAAGGATGTCTGGTTCCGTCCTCTCATTCGCCAAGCTCAACCGCTCTATCCAGTCACTGCCTTTGGTCTTTGCTCCTTTCTTGTCCTTCGCTCAAGCCTTGACAATGGTCTTCCTGCTCCGCCAAACAGACCCCGGCCCGGACGAGCCACAAGGAGGATGACGGTGTCGGTGTGTGCGTGCCAACCCTGTCGCCATCGGGCCTTGTTGTTTTATATCTCCCAAAGCGGTAACCGTCTAGGGTTTTACATCCGCTGTCCCACCTTTTCCTTCTCTTTTCTTCTCTTTTCCTTTCCTTCTGCTTTCCCCTTCCTTTGGTCCTCTGCTCTCACATTCGTCGACGGACCCCGTCGTCTCCCTCCTTGCACCTCTCGTACTCTTGCCTGGACGTGCCACCCCTGGCTTTCAAGAGGCTCCACGCAACGACTTACCTCGAGTCCGTACAGCACCTCGCGCGCCGTCGCGCAATGGTTCTCGTGGCGTTGCTGGCATGCATCGCCGTCTGCTCGAGTCGGATGCTGCAGCTCGAGGACCGTCTCCCCACCCAACCCGCAGTCGTCTGTACTCTGTAGCCCACCAGCCCACACCCCGGGCCGAGTACCTCTCTCCTCCCCTCCTCTGTGCCCCTTTGTCTTTCTTTTCCTGCTCGTGGCCACAGCCTACAGCCCTTTCTTGTCTCAGAGCGTCCGGCCCAGCTCCTACCGGCGTTCCGAGCCCTGACCGTGCTGAGTCCACAGTGTCGTCCTCGTCGTTTGGGTCGTTTTGGTCGTTTTGGTCGTTTTGGTTGTTTCGGCTGTCTTCGTCGTCTTGGCCACCTTCTTTTCAAAGTGGTTGAAGCTCCTGCTGCCCTCTGCACGATTGTGGCAGCACAGCTGCTCTTCCGCTTCCCAGTCTTCGTGACCGCCATTGCGTTTCCATTGATGTCCACGTAATACTCCGCAGCTTTCGCTTTCCGAGCCAGCCTGCTCTCTGCCTCTGCCTCCCTCATATACTTTTCGTGATCCTGCACGCCTCTCTCCGGTTCCTGTTTTTTCTCTGTTTCGTCTCTTTCCCTTTCCTCGATTCCTCTTTTGCCACAAGTTATACCCCCTCCCCTTCACTGTTCCTTTCTTGCTCTCTGTTTTCTGGCCCTTTCTTCTCTCCCGTCGGACCCGAGTCTCCCTGTCCAAAACTCTCTTGCCTCTCTACCGTCGGCACTTTCGTCGTTGCACTGCGCAGTCACTCTTTCACCTGGCCTCTTTTCTTGCAGACATCTTCTCCTCGTCGTGCCCGGTCTCGCCCTGTCTGTTGTCTGTTTTCTTCCTTCTTTTTTTTAGCCATTATAGCCCCTCCGGTCTATAATATACCAAGAGCTGGCTCTTCTCCTCACTCTCTGCTCTATCTCCTTCTGTCTCTCTCTCCCAGCTCCCTCTTTTATCAATTGCGTTTTGGTTTATCGACTTGAGTCTCTCTTTTCGTCTCTTTTAATCAACTTCGGTCTCTCCTTCTCCGTTATACCCCCATGGTTTAACTAGCCCCCTCTCTCTTATCCTTCCTCTTTTCTCTTCTCGACTTTCCTTGATCCCAACTTCTGGTTCTCACTATCGAAGAACTCTCACGTTCCTTTTCTTGCTCGACATATTCTGCTTCTCGCTTCTCGACACTCCCTCTGTACTACAAGTCTTTTATATACCCTCTTCCGGCAGACATACAGCCAGAACCGGCCTTGGACCGCACACATCACACACAATCAGCAAACCGCACCCCCCTCCCCATCGACCCTCCATTCTGTCTGCGGTTTCTCTTTCCCGCACCCTCTTTTGGAGGCCACTTCACTCTGGACATCCACAGACTCCCTTTCTTCTTCTTACCATTCTCTTCTGCTCCACTTGTTACCAGATCGTATTCTACAGTCGTCCCGCCCAAGACTTTCTTCTCTCTCCCTCATTTACCAACCTTTTCTGTCCTTGAACCGTCTCGCCGACAGTGTTGACGACCACACCCTTTCAAGACGGCGACAGACGACGACAACGACAGCAGTTGAAGGCCACAAAGGCAACAAGCAACAAACAAGACTGCGATATCCCATCGACGACACGCCCTCGTTCATGCCGAGAAACAGAAGCCAACGCAGCTCCAACGACCGTCTCTGAGCACCATACCCGACATCTCGCTCACCCAGCTTCCGTCGTATACCTCGTCGATTTGAATACAACGATTGCCAACACAAGCCATGGACATTGACCAGGCACAGATGTAGGTTTCTCTCTCTCTCTTTGCACATGGCCCTATATCCTTCAGGCGGCTCGCCCTCAACTCTTTGATTCTCGGATTTCTCCCTGTTTTTCTCTGGCTCTCATTCATCCGTCTTCTCTCCCTTGCTCTGTCTGCTCACACACGGACTCGCAACAGACCCATCCAGACGCCGCCGTCGTTTGTCTTTCATCACAGCACTGACATGGAGAGCGACAGCAGCCTGGTCGACCTGGACATGGACCTGCACGACATGCATGGCCACACAACGGCCCCGTCTGCGGCACTGGCGACGACGACAGCCCATGCAAGCAATACGAACACAAGCAGCGCCATGGCCGGCCCGCCGCCGACACCAGTGCGAACCGACGCGGACCGCAAACAACAAGCACAGGCGCAAGCGCAAGCGCAAGCGTCACACACCCCCATGTGGACAACACCAACCGCCCAGGGCCTGCGCCCGCGGCCGGCCACCATCCACGAGGGCTTCTCGTACTGCCTGGCCGAGACGTACGACGGGCTGACATCGTGGGACACGTCATCGACGGCCCAGTCGGCTACCACGCAGTCACAGTCGCAGTCGCAGTCGCGGCCGATGTCGATGCACCAGGAGTTGGACGACAGCTGCACGCAATGGACACAGTCTGTGGGCGGCCAGCAGAAGCTGTTTGAAGACGACGGCCTGGACCATTTACGGCACCTGGTGGACGGCGAGATGGGCATGAGCATGGGCATGAGCATGGGCATGGGCATGGACATGAACATGGGCATGGGCATGGGCATCGGCGTGGGCATCGGTCAGGCGTACACCACCGACGAGGCCATTCCCATTCTGGACCTACGCTTCTCCGCGACATCGGGCGGCCACAACGTCGGCACAGGCAACCGCCGGCTGTCTGGCTCGTCCTTTACCATGTCCACCACGGGTGGCCTGTCGGACATGCCCTCGTACGAGGACTTTTCGGCGGCGCTGTCGGACGCGCCGTCGTACTCGTCCGAGAGCTACCCGCCGCCGTCCAACCGTAACTCGCTCATGTCGTCGACACAGCTGTCGCCGGTGGCCGTCGCCGCGCATGACGCCACAGGGCCGCTCAGAGCTGGTGCGCACGCAGAGCCGAGGACGCGCCTCGCCGTCACCACGGCCCGGTCTGCGAGCGGCGCCCTACAGCATGGAAGGCCCGCGCAACAAGCGGTGGTCCACGGGCTCGTACGGCACGATGCCGAGCCGGCGGCCGTCGCCGTTTGTCTACCACGGCGGAGTAGCCAACAACATGTCGGGCGCCACCAGCGGTGCCACCAGTGGTGTGCTCGAGCCGTTTGGCCCGCGCCTGTCAGCGGCCTCGTCTGCACAACAGCAGCAGCAGCAGCAGCAGCACCAGCACCAGCAACAACAGCAGCACCAGCCGTCGCCCACGGTGGCCCACGGCCCACTGCCGCTCAACATGGGCAACTTGCAGCAGGCGGCGGCTGCGGCTGCTGCCGGCGTGCCGGCCCAGAACCCCTTCTTCCTGTCGGCCCACCACGTCGGAGCTGCCGCCTCGGGCTACAACCGCCACAGCATGCTCCTTGCCCACGCAGCTCCCCTCCGAGGCCGGCGCCGTGGCCTTCCACCACCCGCAGTTGGAAGGCGGCGGATTCCCGGGTGCTCACCACTTCGCGCCGCATCACAACATGGTCTCGACACACGCCCTGCACCCGCATCAGCAGCCGGTCGTCCCCAGCCACCATCTCCAGCTCGGCAGCAACAGCCACCTGGGCACGGTGCCGTCCAACGCCTTTGACCCGGCCCAGCACCCCCACCAGCCCGCACCTCTCTTGTCGCACGGCCTGTTCCGCATGCTTCAGAGCAATGCCGACGCCCACTCGTTGCACCACCTCGGCGGCCTCCACCACCACCACTATGCCGACCTGTCCGACCCGCCAGACCTGTACGGCTCGCTGCACGAGGACCAGCTGCCACCACCGCCAGAGGACATGAACCCGTCTGACCCGGACCTGGTGCCCACGAAGCAGGAGCTGCGGTTCACCGGCGACCTGTACACGCCCAGATGGGTCCGCGGCCACAGGCAACAAGCGGCGAGGGCTGGTGCGGCATCTGCAAGCCGGGCCGGTGGCTCGTCCTCAAGAACTCGGCGTTCTGGTACGACAAGAGCTTTACGCACGGAATCAGTGCCGCCACCGGCAGTTCGTTCCAGGAGCCGCTGGAAACACGCCGCATGGACGGCAACCCGGACGTCTGGGAGGGCCTCTGTGGCAGCTGCAATGAGTGGGTTGCGCTGGTGAGCAGCAAGAAAAAGGGCACCACCTGGTTCCGGCACGCGTACAAGTGCCACACGCACCCCAAGATCAAGGACGCGCCCAAGCGGCGGAGGAGAGCAGCCACGCCGGCGGGGCCGCGCCAGCGGACACGCCGGGCCTGGTCCGGCTGTCAAGTCGCGGCCAACAGCCAGTGCGGCCCGAGCCTGCAGGTCACGACGCCAGGCCCATGGCGGGCGCCGGGTCTGGCGCGCCGCCCATGCCGCACACGCCGCACACGCCACAGCGGACACCTATGCCGGCCTCGGCCACGACGGCCACGACGGCCACGACGGCCACGCCGACGTCGGCACCAGCGGCTGCTGTCAATGTTGGGCCCGTTCCGATGCCGCAGCCTGTCCATGGACATGACTGGCCTGTCGTCTATGCACGGGCTGATGTGCCACACAAGCAAGCAGCAGCAGAGGGTGCGTCGCCACTCTTTGAGCCCCAACCAGCTCACCAGCAGCCAAGTCCACAGGACCACGCACACCTCCCCCCGTCTCATCCGCCGCCGTCGCACCCGCCGCCGCCCGTGCCGCCACGCTCGCATCTCCGCACCCAGCAGGCCCAGCAGCAGCACCAGCAGCACCAGCAGGCTCAGCAGGCACAACAACAGGCACAACAACAGGTGCAGCGACAGCACATGGTGCAGATGGAGCATGCAGGCATCACAGCAAATGCAGGAGCAGGCACAACACCAGCACCAGCACCAGCAGCAACCAAGAACGCTGCAGCACGTGCGGCCGCCGCCGCCGCTGACCCAACAGGCACGTCCGATGATGATTCCCATGGCTTCCAGTGAAGGCCTGGATAACATGATCTAGGAGTGCAGGCTCTCTTTTCCCTTTTTAGATTCTTTTTATTTGCTTCTCTTTCTTGCTTTCTTTCTTGTCTACTTTCTTGTCTACTTTCTTGTCTACTTTCTTGTCTACTTTCTTGTCTTCTCTTGTCTTCTCTTGTCTACTTTCTACTTTCTATTTCCCCTTCCTTTTCGCTTTCTATATCCTTCCTTCGCTTTGTGGTATTACTTTGCTACTCTGATATCCTTTCTATTTCAACATCAAGAGGAGGGATTGCTGTCTGGGTACAAACCTCATCTCACCTGACATCACGGCCGTTTCATACATCATTGCAGCACAACGGGAGGGCGGCAAAATGAGGACAAGAAGGACAGATACCCCTAGGCTCCGCGTCGTGGCATCTCGGGGTTGTTCTGCTTAGCATGAGTTTCCCCTTTTCTTACGAGTTGTCCATCTTGCACCCTCCTCCGACTACTATAACACATAAACACAAAAACAAAAACAAAAACAAACAGGGGCGCAGCCGGAGGACGGAAAGCCACCATTTCACGACACGACTGGATCATTGTCGTAAAGGTACGAAGTTATACGGGATCTATGAGAAAACACAGGATGAGGCACAATTACGTCTCTGCACCCCGGCGGTACGAATGAAAATTCACGATTCATAGTTCTATGCCCATCATTCACTTTCTTCTCTTCTTGTTTGCCATTGTCACAGTCAGTTTCGTCCTTTGGTATAGTGTATCGTCTTTCCACGAGACTCCGAATCACCACAACCTCGGTGCGTATAATGTGTGACCGTGTACTGCAGAGCTCCGTACACGATGTGTGCAAGGCTGCACTGCGTCGTCTTGTTCAAACGTATTCGTGCACGGCTGCACGTGTACATTTCATGACCTCGATACACACATATATATATGCGCAGCTTGTGTGCTGTGTGCGTCCCTCCTGATCCGAGACTCTGGGTTGGCGCGTCGTGGATCAGGATTCACACACCATGTTATGGTCGTCCCTTCGGAACAACGGCCCTGGACTCACCTCCTCTGAGCGTCTCGTTGGTGCAAGAACAACAAATGGCAAGGCGACGAACGGATCGGCAGATGCGCTCTCCACGATCGGCCCTGTCAAAATAATGTTCAAGTACTCTTGGCATTCTCCTAGTACGAGCTACACCTGATTTCCGGTTTCTCGGTACTTTATGTTTACTGGATTGCCATGTCTCGGCGTGTTGGCGCGGTGCGACAAAAGGATAGCTATTCTCTGTGATTTTGAGACATGAAGCAGATCTTTTCGGCAGGAGATCAATCAGATGCCTGGCCGCCGTCGTTTGTCCGACGTGTTCTTGTCGACCGATCCCGTCGTCTCCCCCCCCCCAGGACAACAACCTCGGGACGTTTGCCGACCAACACAAGCAACAAGAAGGTGAGACATGGCTTCGTCGAGAGGGACACGTTGGAGCGGACGACGGTTGACCCCATTGGGACGAATCTGGAGCGTGCGCACGGTTTGGGCGACAACATGGCAGACGAGGCGTTCCTTGTAATGGAAATATGAAGACGAACAATGACGACAGGACTGGACAAGAGGCGCCACTCGATGCAGGGAGGCATACAAAGTACATGTACGAAGCCGACACACAAAGCCCCCAATACGAGGTGGGCAGAAGAAGAAAAGTGGCAGGCAATAGCTCCTGGGGCGAAAAGTGGCACTATGCTCACCCGTTGCCGGTGGCTTGTCTCAGTCCTCTTGTCTTTTGTCTGCTGCCTTTGTATTGTTTGGCGCCTGCCGGACAACGTATCTACCACATGCAAAGGAGTGCCGGCTCGAGATGGCAGTGTCTTATTGGGCACGATGCGGCGGTTGTTTCTCATTTGAGTCACAAATGTGCCGCAGAAAGTACCCTTATCTTTTCTCCAGCCTTTAGAGACCAGAGTCCAGAGTCCAGAGTCTAGAGACCAGAGTCCAGAGACCAGAGACCAGAGTCCAGTTGACGGCCTGGCAGCTAAAGTCGCCAACAGTAAACAGTGGACGACGAGAGTATCGCATCTCTTCCACGGTCCTCCATCGACAGCTGTCCCCAAACAAAACACAGCGGGAAGCGCTTCACAATAGGAACAGCAAAGGAGGATGGGATGAACCAAACAAGGTGCACAGCATTGATCTCTGCGCGAGATGCAGACGAGTCACAAATGTGCCGTTGCCGTTTGGTCGTCCAGTCCGCCTTTCTCCCTTGTTGACGAGTCGAAGCTGCTGTTTGAGCTTGTGGCCGGTCAGCATCTTACGATCCATGTGCAAAGGGAGGCCACATGCTATCACATTCTCGCCCGAGGGCCTTTTCTCCCGCTTTTCCCACCCGCCGTCTCAATCTCCAATGTCACATGGTACCCTTTTGTCCATTTGCGCACCTCCGCACAGCCTCCGGCATGGCCTGGCCGGGCCCGGAGCGAGGGAGGACTACGGTAGTGCTGTCGCAGGTGCAGTACAAAGACTGTCGCCCGCGTCGCAGTTGGCCCTGTGTACAAAGAATATCACCCATGCATCTTACGACGGCCGGCGCACGCCGCCGCGATACAGTATGTGGCTCACTGTGCTGGAAATACTGATCCTCTCCCTTGCGTCGGGCCTGACTGGGCAACAAAAGAAGCACATCCACAGGCGAGGCGGGAATGGACAGTGTATATATAAGAAGAACGAGGGGAAGCAAAGGACGTGGCCGGAGATGCACTGTCCGGAATGTCTGAGGCGTACAAAGTAGGGAATACGGGCCCAAAGATACCGTGCATTCCAGCACACCTGCTCGCATCTCCACACACGCACACCGATACCAATACACCGACATCAGATATGTGCATGCCCAATTGCACAATACGGTAAGCTGGCGCACGTGCACAAGGCACAAGGCGTCGTCCGGCGGGGGGGGGGAGACATGGACAAAAACGCAGTAGAGAAAAGGAGAGACAAGGCGAGAGACAAGAGGAGACAAGAGAGACAAGAGAGACAAGGAGAGACAAGGAGAGACAAGGAGAGACAAGAGAGACAAGAGAGAGACAAGAGGAGATGGTAGGCGCTCGGTCCCCGATCTTCGTGGCGAGGAAAAGCGCCGGCCGATCTCTTTCGGCGGGTTGATCATCTCGTCGTTTGACGCCTCCTTTTCGTAAGATACAGAAGTACTGCTGCTGTCCTGACCAAAATCACACGGCAGGCACAAGACAGAAAGGCCAACGAGAATCAATCTCCCGACATGACTGAGCGTACGACGATTACGGGATACGACCGGGATGGGCGGCCTCGTCCGGGACACGGTCAGGCACAGCGACGCAGATTTATATTCACGGTCCATCGTGGGCTTTGGATGCTTTGTACTTTGTACGACAGTCAAAGACGTTGGCTCAAAGACGTTGACTCTGGTGTGGGACAGACAACGCCGGCCGGCACCAGGTGGGTTGCACGTCCATCGGGCAGCATGACAAAGCACTACAGAGTACTCAGTATGCAGCGAGTGCCTCCAGGTCGCTTGGAACCGCAAGGAGAATATCTCCCGTTTGGGTCAAACACCATGTCTGCCAAGTTCAAGTGCTGTGATGTGTGATGTGTGCTGTTGGTGGTGCCCAAACTCTGTATGCATCGAGGTGTGGCAGCCAGTTGGGCCGTCCTGCGTTGCGATTGGCCCACTCGTCCAGTCAAAGCCGTTCCTGGCCCTGTCCTGGCCTGTCTTGACCCTGAATCCAAGAGAAAGACAGACACGGTCCCTCCGCTGTTGGCGCCAACTGGTGGCAAACTGCGTGGGCCTTTTTCATGCAGAAGGATAAAGCATGAAGTTGCCGTCGTTGAACGAAATTCGATATACTTTGTACGAATACTCGTAAAGCACCCCAGAAGCCCATCCGAGTGGCCGACGTGGACTCAAGGCATGACCCTCAGGGCGTTCAAAGGCAAACGCCCGCGAGCTAGAAACGAAGCTGCAAGCTCTCAACGCCCCAGCCAGCTCATACTAGCTCGGCGGCATTGCGGCCTCGTGTTCCTGGCGGCCCTACCGATGGCATACAAAGTACGAGTATGCATAGGATGATGCCGAGTTGGGTTCCTGGAGCCCGAGGCCCTGGATGGCAGGATTGCCGATGTACGTCGTAATCTCGCAGAAACGTGGAGCTGAAAAGGCGGGCGACGCAGACATTCCGCGGTAGCCAGTGGTGAAATGACGAGAGGACCAGGCTGCGTACGAGTACGAGTAGTGAGTGCCAAAGTGTGTCTAGCAGGGACAGGGTCGGCATCGGGGACCCAAGCGGATATGGCAGGGTCAGGTCGGAGCATTCGAGTACATGTACGCCGTACGTCGTGTTTGTAGAAAGGTGACAGCCTCCGTGTCTCTGGGCACGTACAAAGTATGCATCAGGATGTTGGGTCGGTAAGTTCCTGTCAGTCCGATGCATAAATCTCATCATCTCAGTCAGCCGTCAGCAGTCAGGCCAGGGGCAGGCCTCGTCGGCTTTGAGATGACGATTCGGCTTCTGTCAGTTCGAATACGGTGGAACGAGACCGAGGAGGCTTGGTGGAGGATGTCGACACGTCGGCTAGGGTGTTTGCACAGCTTCCGCTCTGCATTGTTCGTCATGATGAGCCGTGACACTGACAGAACAGCGTGGCATCCTGGCATGTGACAGGGCAGGACAGGGCAGGGCACGCACAAAACGTGCGCAGAACGAGTGCTTTGCGGAACCGAAACGAAGCTGGCAAGGTGACGAGGAGACGTCTCGAATCGGTCCCACGCAAACATGAGAAAAACCGAGTACGTTTGCATTGTGGCGCCTGCAGGAACAAGACCAGCACCACACACTGGGTTTTGCAGACGTACGAAGTAGAGGACCATAGAGGACCACAGAGGACATAGAGGACCACAGAGGACCACAGGCTGACTATGCAAATTTGGCTGGCCCCGACAAAGGCCATTTGCCGACAGCCTGCGATGGCTTTCCAGTGCTGCGACAATGTCGTACCAAACGTTGACTGAGGCTACTGGACGGGCACATTCTGATAATAAGGATCTCGGGCCAGTGCCGCATTCCTCATTTCAGCATTTTGCAGGGGGGCCGGATCGTCGAGACTTTCCGATCGTTTGCCGGGAGAAGATGGTACAGAGTAGATTGCCCCCGATAGGATAGGCTCTCGCTAGCCTTTGGGCAGTCGAATAAGGCCAAATGCAATACATCATCGATTTGTTGAACGTTTGGCCAGGGGTCCGCCAGCAAGGGAACAAACTCAGTATTGTGCTGTGGGTTGTTTGTACTCGTAGGTCTGTACTCGTACAAAGTCAATCTTTTGCATCTTGGCCGGCCGCTCCGCAGTAGCTTAATGGGTCCGGCCTGGCCAGGTCCTCGAGGTCCCCCGGTTTCCAGTACTGGTACAAAACGACGTATGCAAGTACAAAGTACTCGTAGCTCGTGGCTTTTCTTGGGGTCCAGTTTTCATTCCAATGTGCCGTCGTCCGTCGTCCATCGTCCGTCGTCCATCGTCCGTCTTCCGTCGTGTCCCGGCTTCCGATCGGCACGCCGCCGCAGAACAGCCCTCCTCGATCCGAGCTCCGTGCATGCACTCGGGACCATGCCGTCACCATGCCGTCGTCATCGCTTCGCCTGGGTGCTGGTCAGGGATGCCGGTTGTCTGCAGTGGCGGTCGTCTGGTCTTTGGTATGTGGGGAAGGTTAAAGGTTGTTGGACTGGGCGATGCCAACCACACCATTATTGTGGTCCGCCGCCCGATTTCTTCACCTGCAGAGGTGAGCACTGTCAGAAGAGGAAGAAGGCTAGAAGACAAGTGCAATCTAGCAACTAACCGACGCCACGCTACACCCAAACGAGATCTCCCTCCTGCTGGCCTTTCAGCTGAACCAGGGTCCAGGGTGTCGGAGCACCAAGCGTTTGAGAGGGTGAGCAACAAGAAAAAGAACCAAGGCGGGCAAATGGGCGTGACGATCGACAAAGTAGTACGAAAGGCCTGGCTCGATAGGGCGGCCCTGTGGTGGTTGGTGCCTTGTCGATGAGACGACAGTGGCTGTGAGCGCTGTGAGCGCTGTGAGTGCTGTGAGTACTGTGAGTCGCTGTCGCTGAGAGCGACCGGACAGGGCCAGGCACGACAGCCCGAAGCGCCATAGCAATCAACATCGCGTTGACCTTTTGCACTTCCAAGCTCAGACGCTATCGCCATGGCTCAGTGGGTAGACCCTGAGCGTCCTTGACGCTTGCAAGACGGAACGGGCATTCTGCAGAGTGCAGAGTGAGAGGAATTAAAGATTCGTCGTCGTCCACGAGACGGCGTCGGAAGATGCACACAATATGCTCCACGATCCAAGATCCAAGATCCAGCACAACTTCGGCCGTGTGGCTGCCGGAGATATCAGAAAAGCATACAAAGTACACGTACGACTGTGCCGCTTCGGCGTCCCTCTGATCCCCGCCGCAGCCCGCCCGACCTCGTCTGGATCGCGGAAAGACGCCAATGGCAACAAACTGGGGTGAGAGCTAGCCGGTCGCTGAGCGCTAACGTGTAGCAACGTACTTTGTACGCTTCAACGTCGACAGTCGACCACAAAGCAATGTCGAGCGGCCTGCGTCTCTTGAGACTCAAATGCCGGGTCCTGCACTTTAGGGCCAGACAAACAGCGTCCGAGTACTTTGCTGTGCGGACGATCGCCGGAAATCCAACAAGCCCCAAGTCGAGTGCGCTAAACGTGGGATCGACCACCGGTGTGCCTTGGTCCCCTTAGAGTCCCCTTAGAGTCCCCTTAGAGTCCCCTTAGAGTCCCCTCAGAGCCTCAGACAAGCCTACAAAGTATGACCGGCGCAGCGTCCAGCTTCTGCCTCGCCGTCCCTTTGTTTGGCGCAGGGTCCCGTTTGCGAGCCACTAGCAATGTGCCCCTGGTGCCTGGCTGCACCTTGCAAAGTACGTGTACTCCGCTGTACGAAATACGAATGGCCTCCAATCGTTGGGTTACGCAAAGAACCACAGGTCGTCACTCCGTCAGAGCCATGAGCACTAATCAAGGGAGCCCCAGGTCCGTCTTTTGCTCGTACTTGTTGTTTTGTGTCGTCTACTGAGTAGTGGTCCTCCGGCTGGCGTCGGCGCTGTTCATGCCATCTCTCCCTGCCGAGCCTTTTCCTCGGTTTCTCGCACCCGAGCCGCCGTGCCTGCAACCACCGGCCACATTGCCTGCTCGTACAAAGTACGACGGCTCGCGAGGTCTCGTCTCGTAATGGTTATGTCCCTTTCATCTGCAGCGTCGTTGTTCTCAGCAAGGGAGACGAGGCACCTGTGCCAATCGCTCAAATGATACTTCATGCAGTCTCCACCAGCGACTATCGGCTGTTGGTCGTGTCGCTCTGCCTTTCGCAGTCACCAGCCAAGGAAATACAAAGTACAAAGTACTCAATAGGCAAATGCAAATACAAAACTAAATGCATGCAAAACGGTGCCCACAAATAATGCGCTAGAATACACCGAGCTTTCACAGACCCCACGATGCCTCGCCTCTCGTGCTCTTCTCTGCAATCGTCGAGCGTCACTGCTTGGCTGCAGACTGTCTGAACTTTCTGACCCCCTGCATACCGGCAAAGATGCGATGCAAGTCGCCAGAAACGAAAAGACAGCGCTCTGTCAGCACTATGGACGCAGAACCGCTCCAAAACGGGTTCTCTGCACAGTGCAGTGGCACAACGCTGTGGTCGTGTCCGTCCTATGGCATCGTCTGGCTCAGTGACTGTTTTCGTTTGCACCGTTGGTGGCTTGAGGTCCGCTAGTACTCGTCGTCTCGTCGTCTCGTCGTCTCGTCCCCCGGCCTTCACCTGCTGTGCGTCAGTCCATCAAACGCTTTCTCAGGGCCTGTCCGGCGCCGCTTTGCAGCACTGTCTCTCCACGCATTTGCCGTCTCTCAGCGCACTCCACCAGTCTTCTGCACCGAGTGCACCTCCTTGCTTCCCTCCGATTGGGCCAATGAACATCAGCCTCCCACTGTCCGCCCCTCCACTCCTTTCTGTGCATTACTCGTAATCACGTTCTCTGCCGTCCCTGACGTCTGCCTTGTTTGTGCCTCTGTTTGTCTTCTTCCCGGCCCCGTTTTCGTCCCCATTTCGCCAGTAGGGCTGCTCGTTGAGGCTATTCCGACCCTTCCAACTTGCACGCCGTCAGATGTCAGATATCAGACATCAGACTTGGGTGCTCGTCGTCTGACCTCCAAGTCGACTCACGGATCCTTCGATCCTCTGCATTCTCCGTCCCTCCCTGTCTATTGTCTCGCCAGGCTACTACGACGACCCGTTCTCTTTCTCATTGCCTCGTTTCCTCTCTCTTGACGCGAGAACGCAAGAAAGATAAGCTACGTCCAGCCAGCCTCCCTGGAGACCGATGCCAGCATGCCTTGAAAACACAACATCCGAGACGACACGGACCAAAGACGAGCGAGACAACAGCTGCTTTCCGGTCTGTTCTGATCGTCTGGCCTGGCTTCCTGGGTACGGTCCTTCTGAATCCTTATATCACTGATGCCTCTCGTCTCCCACCTCGCCATCTGCACACTATCCCCCACACTCTCACCTTGCAAAGTACTGCCTGTATGACGGGTACGGGAGTGATACCTTTTGCATTCCTGGTCCTCCCATATGACACTGCCGCCCTACTCTTGTGCTCTGTACCTCCCAGGTGCACGCACACCATCGGATCCAATCCACTCACGCACAGCTACCACACACCAAAGTCCAACGAAACTCGTTGGGTCCCAGTCGCCCTCTAGAGAGTCGACTGTCGCTCTCTCATGCGCTCCTCTCGTGGACTTCTTCCTCCTGTCCTTCTCCTCGGCGCTTCTCTCCCTCCCTCCTTTCGCTTCTTGATCTCTCGACATTCCTCGCTCGCGTGCCTCGTTTCTTTTCCTTCTTTCTGGTCCTCAACTCATGTTTTGGTAAGTCGGACCTGGCCATTGCCCCGTCCTCTCCCCATTCAGTCTTGCCCTGTCTTTCTCATTTCCAGCAAGCGGCTCTTCTACGATTGCATGTCTCCCCGTCGTCCCCGTCGTCCCCGTCGTCCCCGCACACACTGCTTTCACGCAGACCCCCATCCAGTCTATCTGGATGGTCCGCCTCCTCTCCCTTCCTCAAAGGACCTCAACTAACAAACCTGCTTCTCTTTTTCCATTTCTTTGGAAGCAGACGCTCTCAACATACTGAATGCACCTTGACGTTTACGTTTTCTATTCTCCCATTTTTCGCCATATACGAGCCAGCATTTTGCCTTTTTGCATGATTCGACTGTTCCACCGTAACGAAACGACCAAACTCGATCCACGACAGCCAGCCTTCGAATCAACATTTTCGATATTATATACACGGCAAGCTACAACCACGAGCACGACCCCAAGATTCAAACGAGCATACAGACCTGTCTTCGCCCAAGAAATAGACCTCGAGACCATCCTCTGGTTCACACCAAACACCCTTCACTCTGCCGTCTACCTCTTCTGCCGTCCTTCTTTTCCGCGACGACAACGTCAACGTTTAGAGACACCCAGCTCGCAACAAAGAGCAACCCCCTCGTGCTATGACGTTTCTATCGGAATTGCTTGCATCAAGGACAACCTGATCGTTGGATCTCTTTTCTGCTATGAGCGGGGATCAACCAACAACCAGGTAAGACGACAACCTGACCATATTGCTTTCCTTATCACATCTCCCTGCATCCCCTCTCATGTTCTGTCCTGCTTGTCTCTTCTGTTTCCGTTCCGGGTTCCTCCTTTACTGTTTGTTTGATCGTTTCCGCTGTCCTTCGAGTCCGCCGGTTTCTTTACTTTTTCCCCTTTGTTGCTTTTTCTGTCTTTTCCTTCTTGTCTGTCTTGCCCGTGCACCTGTGTCCCACCCTCCATCCCTTGCTCCTGCTCGCTCTCCGTTCACGCTTCGTGCCTCTGCTGCTTGTTGCTCGTTCCTATCGTTTCTGCTGCCGTGCATCTCTTTGGCAGTATCTGGATGGTTTCCCTTTTCCTTCATTTCCACCATTCTCCCTCTCCTCTCCCGACCTGATTCCGCCAGACTATGTTTTCCCCTCTGTTTTTCTATTCCTCTTCGTTTGTTCTTTTTTCCCTTCTCCTGCACCTCCCGTATCCATTGCTCTAGTCCCACAGCGGGTTTGGCTAACACCTTTTTTCCTCTCCCGTTTTCTTCATGTCCCACAGTTTTGGCGATTCCACCGCTCAACCGCCCACGCCAAAACAAACTCCCACCTCTACGACCTCGTTTGCACCGAGCCCCGTCTTTGAGACCCCCAAGGTTGGTGCCCTGCACGACCTCGACCTCGATCACAACGACAACACCACCCACACAACAACGACGACGCCCGGCCCGGACTGGACACCTCGCTTTGCCGACGACTTTTCCGTCTTCAACAACACCCCGGGTAACCTGAGGGGCACACAGGGCCCTTTCTCTGACTTCGTGGCCCACTTTGCGTCCCGACGGTCGAGCAAGCCCAGCTGCATACCTCGTCGTTGTTGGCCGCCTCCAAACACCACAAACGCCCGCTCTCGATTGGCAGCATTGCTACGGAGATCCACACGACTTCCCATGTGCATCGTCTGTCCATAGCGTCCTCCACAGCCTCGAACCTTTCGAATCCTTCCCTGCCTCTGCCGCCTGTCGACCCGTCCAAGCGATTGTCCTCTTCGCCGGCTCACTCGTTCTCGCCGCATTTAGCTCCATCGCCGAGGACGACCGCGAGGCCGCTGCCGACCGCGAGTTCAGCCCGGACTACTACGGTGACGAACTGCCTCCACCGGCTGCCAGCACCACCCCAAGGACAAAGCCCCTGCTCCAGTCACGACAAGATCCCAGAAAAAGGCACGCGGCGATCGTTCGACCTCGGCCTCCCAGGGCCAGACTGCGACACCGCCTCCCTCGGCGAGAAAGGGCGGACGCAGGATCGTCCCCAAGCTCAAACCAACCACGGCCGCCACCGCGACCACCATGCAAATGACCAGGGCTACGGCCCGCAGCACCAGGCACCGTCAAATGACTTCTTCAACACACCCCACAACACCAAATGGCGACCTTCATGGCAAATTCAAACGACCTGTTTGCCTACCCCATGTCGGCGCCCCTACGGCCACGTCCTTTGCAGATGCCCACTCCTTTTGGGCGGGTGCTGACCACAGCATGTCGGCCATGGACGTCGACTTTGCGGCCAGTGCACATGCCTTTGGCTCACCAGGATCCATTCAACGGCAGCTGGAGTCCCTGGACTGGGCTCAAGCCAACCAGGCCAACCAGGCATACATGGTGGCCGGGGCCGGGGCCGAGGCCATGCAGCAACAGCAGCAAGCACAACAGCACGCACAACCGCAACACCATCAACACATGCAACACCAACACCAACACCAACACCAGGAACATCAACACCAGGAACATCAACACCAGGAACACCCACACCACGAACACCAACACCAGGAACACATGCACCGTGTCTCCACGCACTCTGAAAACGACCCAAAGCGCATGCTACAGCCCGGGACCCTCGACACGGCCTCTGTCGACCACCAGGCACTCTATGCTGGCAGCTACCCGACTCCGGTCGACGACCCCTTTGGCATTGTCAGCCCCAATGGCGGTGTCAACCCTGGCCTGCTGTTTAGCCGGCCACCGTCGTCCAGCATGGACCTCATGGCCTCCGCACCGCCTGGTGCTGGTACCACAATGGCCCTGGCCGAGGCCACAAACTTCCACCCGTCACAACACCAGCAGCAACCGTTCCCCCGCGCCTCCGCACCAGGCGCTCTGCAAGGATCACAAAGCAGCCCGCCACAAGCCTTGCTGAGTGCCGGCCCCGCGGCCGTGCAGCGGCAAGAGCTTCGCCGTAGCTCGAGTGCCAAGGAGATTGCACCCAGAAGAAAAGCAGGCGACCGGCCGTCCGCCAGTTCGCCCGTTAAATCGGCCGGAAACAGCCGTCCTGGCCTGTCACGCAGTCATAGCGAAACCCGCGGCCCCGCTTGCGTGGCCGTGCGTCTCTGCCTGTGCTGGCTCCTGCACTCAAGACTTCAGCCACCACCTCCTCCCTCCCCCAAGGTGGTGGCGTTGGCGCCCCCTTCCCCAGCCCCGGCACCGGCCTGGGTATCACCCGGTCAGCCTCGTTTGGCGGCAATGGTGGTGGTCGCCCGACGGGCCGCAGCTCGCCCATCCGCATGCACCACCAGCAGCGGCAGCAACAGCACGTCCAACAACATCTCGACGACGCACACCTCCCTCGCCTGTCCAGCCTGACATCCATCCCCGAAGTCAACACGCCGCAGTCCCGCGCGTCCGTCAAGTTCACCATTGACGCCAATGGCCGCGCACGTGTCGAGACCTCGGCGGCCGAGCGCGCTGGCACGCCGCCCTCCACCCTCCGCCGCAACCAGAGCGCCCTGTCTCTGCGCAGCAAGTCCCGCTGGGACACCTCTTCGGAAGACGACGACTCGTCCTCGACCGACGATGAGCCCATCATCATTCCGAGCCGCACTACCTCCTTTGCATTACCCGACCCCGTCAAGCCCACCATGGGCCGTGGCCCACTACACTCATCTCAGCGCAGTGTCAGCGACCGCAGCACCACCAGTGCTTCCGCGACCATGCCGGTGATGCGGCTTACAACGACCCCGAGAGCGAGGCCGAGACTATCATGAATGACCTGCCCAAGGGCGCCGGCGATGCCGCGAGCGAGCTCGAAAAGCTGCGCCAGATGCGCCAAAAGCGGGCCAGCTTTTCGGGACAGAGCAGCAGCGGCAGCAGCCTCCGCGGCGGCGGCGGTCTGACCAACAGCAGGTCTACCAACAACCTGTTTGGCAGCGTGCAGGGCGGGTACACGTTTGGCGGCCCTCTGGGTGGCCATGCCGGCTTCCCGGGCGGCAGCAGTCACCACAGCATGCAGGCCGTCTCGCCCACGACCCTCACCGAAGCCAGCCTGCCCACCCTTCGAGCGCCCGTTCGCAGGCACACAACAGCCACGGCATCCGCTGCATTTGCGGCCGACCCGACGCGCCCCCCAACAGCGACGGCTTTATCGTGCAGTGGTCCGTTCCCCTCCCCCACCCCACCGACCGTCTCTATGTGCTTCTTACTGACTGGCTTGTAGCGAATCGTGCGACCTGTGGTTACATGGCCGCTGCATCAACATTACCAAGCGGACCCTGCCATCGGTGTACATTTGCGCATTCTGCGCGCACACGCCCAACGTCCGCCATGTGCGAATGCCGCCGGCCGGTGCAGCAGCATCGTCGCCGCTGGCGCACAAGTCGTTCAAGACGTTCCGGTAAACGGACGTTTTCACCACCACCACACCCAGGCATTGGAGACTCCATCCTGGTTGTCGGGCATCCGTCCGGACCCCCCAAATAGAGCTTGGAGCTTGGGCCCCTGACCCAGTCATATATACGCGTCTTGGGCAGAAGGCAGTTGGAGCGCGGTGCCACCGCGGCCCGATTCAACCTGGTCCCCCTATATGGAGAGCCCAAGCCACAAGCCAGCTAATTAGATAAAAACACCGTCCTTGTATGAACATGTCTCTATGAACGAGAATGACGGACTTTTTTGTGATGACTGGAATAAGAACCATGAGAACGCAAAGCCGTGCCAAATAAAGATGCAAAGTGAACAATTGGGCATGGGAATACCACAGCCCGTCCATGCGTATCGTGGGCTTCGCTGTCCGGATGCAAGTTGGCCAGGTCGGAGCCGGGGTACCTGGTTCACGCGACTGGCCGTCCTCGGAACATGTAGACATGTAGTCGCAGCACGTGTCATTATGTCGGCCTGTTCGTCGATTGTAGCTCGAGTCACAAGTGCTGTGTACGACAACTCTGAAGAGGAGAGGAGAAAACGACAGAAGACGAGGGCGGCATGCAGGGCCGGTCCATTTCCATTGCACCGGCAACTTGCCGCTTCTTCGTGTCTCGGACGTCGAGCTTTGTGTATCCGCTCCGTTTGGTCTCTGAGCCTCTGGTCAAAAGATGCGCCGGTGGTATTCGGCACGTTTCGTCCTATTTGCTCTCTTGCTCTCTTGCTCTCTTGTTCCCCGGCTCTCGGCTCTCTCGCCAGTCTCGCGATGCGGAAACGCACCGTGGGGACCGGACAGGACAGGCGATTGGCCTTGGGGCTCGGCAGAGACAGAGACAGAGAGGCGCCGACTTCGGCCACGCGGGGTCGGCCTACGAGTCGTTTTTGCAGCGCATCAGTGAGCTTTTTTCCCAAAAGACCAGCGCTGGGGGCCCAGAGCGACGAGAGCGACTCGTTTTTGCGGGGTCCAAACGTCTAGTGCACTGCTGGACTGGACTGGTGGACTTACACCGGAAAGACTCTTGCGCCCTCGGTCGACGGCGGCTCCCAAGGCAAAAAAGCAAGACAGCTGCTCGCTCCTCTTTGTTGCCTTGGCTTCCATCGTTCCTCTGCCCTTTTGCATCCTCCGTCCTCATCGTTCTTCCTTTTGCATCCCGCTTCTCTCGACGCGCTCTCTGCCACCCACTCTGCGTCCAGTCCGCACACTTTGCTCATCGCTCGCCCATCATGTCCACAAACAACATTGTCGTCTTTGCCGGCGACCATTCCGGTCCGGAGGTTCGTTTCTGGTGCAAGGGCGTGTGGCGCGTGGGCGCCCCCCTTCTTGACCACCGTCATTGGGGGCGGCAGCGCTTTGGCCGCCGGCACGAGCAAACATCCATGTGCTGACAGTCTCTGTTTCGTGTATAGGTCGTGGCTGAGGCTATCAAGGTGAACACAAGACGGGCATTCTGTCCTCCCCCGGGCCGATGCGCCCGCTGTGCCCCGCCAAGCCCTCCTCCAGGCTCAATGTTAACCCCAACGCGACAAACAGGTCCTCAAGACCATTGAGACAAACAGCCCGTCCAAGGTCACGTTCAACCTGCAGGAGCACCTGCTGGGTGGTGTAGGTCGTCCCCTCGTTCCGCTCCGGCGACGCGGCGCTCGCCGAGAGCGCCCCCTGCCGTCACGCCCAGACCGCCATCGCATGCCTGTACTGACTGTGTGCGCCTGCCCCCTCCACAGGCTTCCATCGACAAGACCGGCGAGGCCCTGACCGACGAGGCCTGGCGGCCGCCGCTGCTGCCGACGCCATCCTCCTGGGCGCCATTGGCGGCCCCGAGTGGGGCCCCGACGCGCCCGTCCGTCCGGAGCAGGGCCTGCTGAAGCTCCGGAAACAGCTGCAGACGTTTGGCAACCTGCGCCCCTGCTCCTTTGCCTCGGAGCAGCTGGTCGACTTCTCCCCCTCAAGGCCGACGTCTGCCGCGGCACCGACTTCACCGTCGTCCGCGAGCTGACGGGCGGCATCTACTTTGGCGACCGCATCGAGGACAACGGCGACGGCAAGGCCCTCGACACCGAGCCCTACTCGCGCCCCGAGATTGAGCGCATCGCCCGCCTGGGCGGCTACCTGGCCCTGGCCGCCGACCCCCAGAACCCGCTGCCGGTGTGGAGCCTGGACAAGGCCAACGTGCTGGCCACCAGCCGCCTGTGGCGCAAGGTCGTCTCCGAGGTCTTTGCCAAGGAGTTCCCCCAGGTCAAGCTGGGCCACCACCTGATTGACTCGGCCGCCATGCTCATGGTCAAGAACCCGCGCGCCCTCAACGGCATCATCATCACCAGCAACCTGTTTGGCGACATCATCAGCGACGAGGCCAGCGTGATTCCCGGCAGCATCGGCCTGCTGCCCAGCGCCAGTCTGGGCGGCGTCCCCGACGGCAAGGGCAAGTGCAACGGCATCTACGAGCCCATCCACGGCTCCGCCCCCGACATCTCGGGCAAGGGCCTGGTCAACCCCGTCGGCACCATTCTGTCCATTGCCATGATGCTGCGCTACTCGCTGCAGCTGCCCTCGGACGCCGTGGCCGTCGAGCAGGCCGTCAAGAACGCCCTGGACAGCGGCGTTCGCACCAAGGACCTGCACGGCGAAGCCAGCACGTCCCAGATGGGCGACGCCATTGTGGCTGCCCTGGAGAAGATTACAAGAACTAGAGTGACTCGACGGGGGCCGATGGACGGGGCCCAACAAAAATAACGTAAAACAAAATCAAACTTACAATCAAAATCAAAATCAAAATCAAAATCAATTCAAGCTCAAACTATCACAGCTTGCGATTTCATAGCTGGGCGGACTCGGAAATGAACCACACGGAACGACGTTTGCAATGTCTACTCGAGGGTGAATGGAAAAGCTCTTTCCGTGAATGTGTAGGATTTGAACAGTGGCGGGCGCGCTTTAATGAACGTATTGTAAGCTTCTCATTTATCATCACCATTGTTTTTTATTGCTGCGCCCAGCTATACTCTTGTCGTAAAGCGCGCCCTTTTTTAAATATAAGCGCGTGTTGTGTCCTCGTCGTATCCGTAAACATGCCGTGAAACGTGTCGAGAGATCCAGCACATGTAAAGGCAGATGTTGCCGTGTCATTGCATCGTGGGCCGTGGCCGGGTCGTAAAGAGATGTGCTCATGTACATTGGGTAAAGGGTGTTTTGCTGGCCACTTGTCGGGTCGTTCGTTGTATGTGCTGCTTTCAAATTCGCCATCAAATGGCATTGTTGTTTGCGTCTCGTTATGGGGGTTCTTTCCCTATATCGAATCCCAGCGCCCAGTGTCCAAGCTGTTGAATCCCGTCCGCTTCTCCCGCAGCGATGTCACGATGCGGCGCTCCAGGTCGGGCAACGTCGTCGAGGCCTCGGCCTCTTCTTTGGCAAACTTCTTCTCACGGCTGCGATCCCACCAGAACAGGGCGACCAGGACGGCGAGCGTCATCGGAACGGTGACGGCAAAGTAGATCCAGATATTTGGGGCCATAACGGGCCCGTCACCGTCGCTGCCGCCACTGCCACCTCCTCCGTTGGCCCCCGCCTGGAAGTTGAAAAAGGTCATGGAAAACAGCGACGCCAAAAACGTGGCCGGCAGGAAGACGGCGCCGACAATCGAGAGCGCCTTCATGCTCTGGTTGTCGCGCTTGGAGGCGAGTGCCAGCAGGCGCTGGTGCTGGGCCATTTCCAAGTTGAGCTTGGACTCTTTTTGGGCGATAATGTTGTATAGCTAACAGGTCAGCGGACAGTCACTCGATGCGCATGGGTGGGAGGGCACGTACTGCACCCCGCTGGATGTCGAGCCGGGAGACGGTGGTTTGTGCATAGTGCCGGATGCCCTTGAGCTTCTGCCGGAAGAAATCGAAGCGGTTCATCATGCTGCGGTGCACCTTGTCGAGCGCGAGCTCCGTGGCCGGGTCGGCGTGGTTGGCAAACTGCAGCAGGCCGTCGCGCAGCAGGCGCCCGCGGGCGTCCCGAAACTTGACCATGGCCTTTTCCATCTCATCGAGCGTGTCCACAAACGCCTGCGGGCGCTTCCACAGGACCTGGCTGTGGCACTCGACCAGCTCGCGGTTCATCTCATCCAGGTCAAAGTTGCTGTAGTGCTCGGTAGCGTCAATCTCGTTGCGCTCGGTAATGGCGTGCTCGAGCCGCCGCAGCCAGTGCCGCGCCTTGCGCTGCTTGTCGTCCATGGTGCTGTCCAGGCCGTGGCCCAGCAAAATGGTGGGCAGGATGAGTGGGTGGGCAATGTGGGCGGCACAGGCGTGCAGGTGCTGGTCGATGACCCTCTCGAGCTGGCTGGAGTCGGTGCCCTTGGCGTAGCCGGTTGTGATGGCCGAGCGGAAGTTGTGGCTCAGCATGAGCTCCCAGCCGCGGGTCAAGCCCTTTTTGCGGACGTCGGACTTGCGCATGATGATTTGCAGGTGCGGGTTGGCGTCGTCTTGGTCGAGGGCAGCCCAGAAAAAGGGCCCGACAAGGCTGGTACCTTCGATGGCGCGGAAGGGTAGGCTGAGCTTGCGGACCATGGCGATGTAGTCGTTGTGTGAGTAGGAGATGTGGTTTGTGGTGAAGGTCTCGGGGTGCTTCGCGCCGAGTTGAAGACTGAGGGTATTCCCGTCAGAGGTCGATCGAATCATGAGCAACGCTGCAAGGGAGAGAAAAACATACACAAGCCGCATGCCGCTGACAATGGTTGCGCCATCCTTGGCTTCTGGAGGCTCGAACACGCCCTTGGTGTATTAGCTCACGGCTGTCGACCAAGACGACGACGGGCGGGGCCGACCCGATATCTCCATACCTTTTGTTCCAAGTAGTTCTGGAACTCGCTCATGGGCAGCGCGCCCTTGTCGAAATAGACCTCGCCATTCTGCATGAGACAATGGTTAGCTTGAAAATGACCGTGACGAAGAGCGCAAGAAGACGGTCCGATCGAGGGCCGCGAGCCACTGACTGAAAAGTTGTAGATCTCGAGGAAGCTCGAGGCCTCGGAGACTTCTTTGCTAGACCGCACGTAGCTTTCGAAAAAGTAGTCGTCCATCGTTTGCCGAGCTGTCGTGAAGATTGTCTCGTAGTATCGGTTGATGGCAGAAAAGGCAGAGAAGCAAAAGCGCCACCCCCTTTCTTGACAATCTGTACCTCCAGGCAGCGCGCGACGTGAACGGAGAAGAAGAGAAGCACGCGAGAGGAAAATGCAGGAGGGAATGCGACGCAGCACAAGAAGGAACCCGAGGCAAATCAGAAGTGCAGCTCAACGCAAAGATGACGAGACGGGCGAGCCCTGGGACCCCGAAATAGACGACAAGCCGACAGAAAACAAATCCACCACCAAAGGG
Source organism: Sporothrix phasma (assembly GCA_016097075.2). Taxonomy (NCBI): domain Eukaryota; kingdom Fungi; phylum Ascomycota; class Sordariomycetes; order Ophiostomatales; family Ophiostomataceae; genus Sporothrix; species Sporothrix phasma. The sequence goes on along the minus strand of JADMNG010000015.1, from coordinate 68,725 downwards.
AGTGACGATGTCTCTAGGGTTCGAGAAGCAGATACACGGCAAAGAACCAGAGGAAAGAGAAGGGGAAATAGAGATATCCAAAGCTGGCTGGAAACCCAGATGGAAAACCAGATAATGAGTGAAAAGCCCCCCCCCCCCCAGAGCGAATCAGAACAGCAGGGGTCTGGACCCGGTTTGGCCAAAGCTTCTTCTTGTTCTCAGCACCTCGACAAACGCCATCCACTCCCCAGACTCTACCACTTTCAGCGGGCAATTGATTCCGCAATCTGTAGTGGGTTTGCATGCATCTTCGTATGTACGAAGTAATCAGGTCCAAGAGGAAGGATGCAGCGTGCGAATCACGTCCACCCTTCTGCTTCAGGGCTGGCATAACAGGATGTTGGATGGAGCCCCGCTTCCTTTCTCTTCGGCGCATGCATACGAGTACTTCGTAAGTGTCATCACTGCCATGCAGCACGGAGGCTGTATCCTGTCCTGCCGCCTTTCCTTCCTCCACTCCCACTCCAACCTGGGCTCCCTCTTTCTGCAGCCATGCAGAGCCACCGTAATCGGTGATAGCTTTTGTGATAGTGCGAAGCAAGAGACCTAGAGCCAAGCCGAAAAGGCACTGGTGACTGCGGGTGTCTGCAAACCTTCCTTCGTAAAGTGTACGAGTACGTACGGGCCGGGCGTGGTCGCCGCTGTGGGGCAAGCGAAACGGGGCAATATTAATGTGGCTGGCGACACCCGCTAGGCCAGCCAGGTCTGGCGGCTTTTGATCGCAGCGTTCTGTCGAACCACGAGGCTGGTATCCAGGACCTCGAGGACGCAAGCGAGGATCTTGCTGTCATGTGTGAAATGCATACAGTCCATGGAGAGGGAAGTGCTTCTTACCTTTCCTTTCTTTTCTATCCTTCCCATGTACTCCGCCGGTCATTGCTGATATAATGTTCCGGCGAGCTCGATGCTTGCGGCACTTGTGTTGTTTTCTGTTGCCCGTAATTCTCCACCGCTACCCGGCCCGTCATTGGTTTTTGTGGTGGAGCGCTGTACTGCGTACGAACGTCTCTTCTGGTCGGTGCTGTTGGTCTTTCAGTCTTGGCTGTAGCTTCGTTCGCGGCTGCGCACGGTCAGATTTGGTCCAGATCGTCTCGTAAGATACGATACTTTCTCTGCGCAAGCACGAGCCTCGGCACTGTCGCCGGCCGGGCATGAACAAGAACAATACGTCGTACTCCGTACATGTAGTCAAGATTTTGTAGTTTCAATATCCAAAAGATAGCAACCAATAACAGAGAGCAGATAAAAAAAAAAAAAAACAGAAATATACCATGATAAAATCGCAATGTCAACATGACACAAAAAAACAACAACACTACCGTTGTTCAGGAAGCCTTCACACTCCCATATTTACTTGATCCCGTAATAATACCCAACCGAGACGGATACCTATCCAAGATGAGAGATGCGGAAGATAAAAACCCAAAAGAAATAAGACGGCAAGGACCAAAAGGCCGCTTCCGTGCGACTAGAAGTCTTCGAAAAGATGGCCGTATCTGGATCGATGTTAGTAGAGTTTGGGGAGGATCGAAATGACTTGACTTTAGTGGTGGGACCTACTCGTCGTTTCCGGCCTGGCCGTATCGCTCCGTCTCCTCAGGGTAACGATCGAACTGGCTGGCATCGCCGGCACCGACCTTGACGGGTGGCGTGTACGGGGCATCAATGTCCTTGCGGGCCAAGCGGTCCCAGGTGACTTCGGCGAACCAAGCGTGCTTCTTGACATCCTCGGGGCCGCCGTACAGGTTGCCCAACCGCTTGGTCAAGTCCGGCGTGATCAAGCGCTCGAGAAGATCCTGGCGTCGGGGTGCATGTACGCCGGGTACTTCACCTTGCCCTTTAGAATGTTCTCGTAAATCTTCATGGGGCTGCCACTGTCCCAGAAGGGCGTGTAGCCGCAAAGCATTTCGTAAATGAGGATACCCAGTGACCACCTACACCGCAGTTAGCAACTCCGCACCGAGCTCCGTGCTTCCACAGCTACTGGATAGTAGGGTAACCTACCAATCGACTGATTTGTTGTAGCCCTTGTTGGAGACGACTTCCGGTGCCAGGTAGTCGGGGGTGCCGCAAAGCGTCCATGTCTTGTCCGGGACACGCTTGGCGAAGCCGAAGTCGGTAATCTTGAGATGGCCGTGGTGGTCGAGAAGCAGGTTCTCTGGCTTCAAGTCGCGGTAAATGATGTTACGTGAGTGGAGGTACTCCAATGCCAGTGTGACTTCTGCTGCGTAGAACTTGGCAACTGGGTTGGGAAGCGCTGTGGTTTGTGGGGAAAAGAAACGTGTTAGTAAACTGCCCATATTCGTCTGTCGTCCGTCCAAAGGTACTGCCGCCAAGACGATAGGAACTTACAGCAGATTTCCGCAGTAGTGAGAACAGCTCACCACCCTCGACAAAGTCCATGACCATGTACAAGCTCTTTGCGTCCTGGAACGTGCCCCAGAGTGTGATCAGGAAAGGGTTCTTGACTTCGGCAAGCATGCGCCTCTCGTCGTTTGTGTGCTCCACCTGCTTCATCCGGACAACCTGGGCCTTCTTTAGGACCTTGACGGCATAGAACCGCTGGTTGTGCCTTGACTGGACCAGGTGAACACGGCCGAAACTACCGGTACCGAGGGTGCGCAAGATGTTGAAGTCGGCAAGGGAGTATTTGCCCTTGGTCACGCGGGGCAGGTCGATGGGGAGCTGTTGGAGACTGACGGGCTGGCCGGGGTGAGGATGCACTGCAGCCTGCTGCAGCTGCTGCTGTTGCATCGGAGGCTGCTTCTGTGTGACTTGAGCCTGCGCGTGTGAATCGACAATGGCCGTGGGTACTGCAGAGAAGGCCGGAGGGTTCGTGGGGACAGTTTGGTAGGTCGGCTGAGCTTCTTCGCCATTGTGTGATGGATTGATCAAGTTTGAGATGGTAGGCAGATTCTGGACTTCGGTGCCAGGCGAGGGTGTCGACACGGGTGGGTTCGCTGTTGCCAGGTTTTGTGCCTGGTGCGACTGTGTCGAGTCCATAGCTGTCGCAACGGGGGCCGGCACCGGAGCTGGAGCTGGTGCGGGTTCCTTGGCTGCTGGGACGGAGGCCGGTGCGCTCTCCGAGTGAGATACCTGCAGACGGGACGCACTGGATTGTGATCCGGTGGTGGTGACGGCCACAATGGGTTGCGTCGTTGCCGAGGCTGCGGACGCGACTGACGCAATGGAATTAGAGGCCCGTCGAAAGACTTGCTCGAAAGTCTTTGTCGCTGTTGGTGTGACTGGGCTTGTTGGTTGACTCGATGTTGAGTCTCGATTGGGCTCCCTGGTGCGCTTTTTCTTGAGAAAGCCTAGGCTCGGCATGAAGAAGGATACCCTTAAAGCTGGGTGTAAGAGGAGGTTGAGCTCGTATTACGGAGCCTAGATCGGAGGAGCAAGCTGTCTCGATGAGTCGCAAGGCAGATCTGCACAAATGCGACGAGGCGTGACTTGGCGGACTTGTTTTGGTAAGGCCGTCAGCTTGTTCGTGGAAGCTGGGAGCGCCTGTTTAAAGACGTGCGGCCAATGCGTGTGACAGAGAGTTGAGAGTCGAGGTCTTTGAGCCCGCGTTTCCTATCTGCGTGCAGTCCGTCGGGGCACCGAGTCGCCAATTGGCCGGTGAAACGTGCTCCAAATGGGAGCTAGTTGAAGGCAGCGAGTAACGGAAAATCGCAAAGTTGAGACGAAAGGAAAGGGTTGAGGCGGAGAAGCTGGAGGAAGAAGGCCGATGATGCGGAAGGCGGCGGATGCGAAAATGGCGGGATGATGCCAGCGCGGTGGTCGATCTGTCAAGTCAGCGTACTCGTACTGCAAAGGCTAGACTGGATTCGTGGCTTGGGTTTAGGTCGCAGCAGGGAGCTTCTTTCGTTTCTTTCGAGTCCCCCTCTTTGTATGTCTCACTGTCTGTCCTTTGTCTCTTTCTTCTCCTGGTAAGCGGGGCGCACGTACAAGAGGCTGCACACACACAGACACGCAAACATGCACCTGTGCGTAAAAGTGTGTTCAATCGTCCGTCGGAGGCAAAGACAGACGGATAGACAAACGGCGCAGACACAATTGAGGCCGAGTAATAGGTCGGAGAGATAAGAAAGCAAAGGAGGATGCTGTCCAGAAGGGCGAGATACTGAGATAATCGCTGGCTTTGGCGGGGTGGAAGCTAGGTTGTAGCGTAACTAGTTACTCCGGGCAAAACGTAGTCCGTACGGAGGGAGAGAGTATGTGGTCGCAAAGAGGCGAGAGCGGGTAGCTTCGATTGAGCTGCCTAAGCCGACAGGATTGCGATACCAGAAAGGAGCGACCAGTCTCGACGGTTTCTATCAAAGTCGATGCTAGGACAGACGGGTTGAGAACAGTGACTGGCCAGGAAAGAGACGGAGGTACGGAGGTTTCCAGTGTTTCCTCTGCTGCGGTTTCGCGCAGGGTACGCTGTGGGGTTGTCAGATCCTCTGGACTCGGAAACGAGCTCTGATGAGGGGCAAAGCACGGCTGCAATGGCGGGACGGTTGCTAAATATAGGGGATGCGGCTTTCGCAACAGTGCCAAGGACGTGGTTTTACCTCAAATACAGCAGCAAGTGACTCGATGGAGATGGGTGAGGAGCTGGAAGCGATGGGATGGCTTTGAGGGCGATGGTTTAAGAAGCGACGGTTTAAAGGCCTCAGCTTAGATTTGGCGATATGTGAGGAGAGTTGAACCTAACAGAGGGTGCGGGGGCCTTTGATTCTTTTTGATACTGTCGTTAATTCTGGCGTGGAGGCGTCAATCGAGATAAGTACTTTGGACTCGAGGCAAATGGTCAGATAACTGTACGAGTAGCTGTATCAGAAGAAGCCCCGGGTCAAAGAGGAAAGGTGCAGCTGGGATGGAGTCGTAGAAAAACGGACAGGCCAGCCAGGTCAAAAGTGCTAGGCCGATCGGGGACCAGGAGAGAATCTGTTGAGCCTGGACACGAGCAAGACAAGCCAGGAATCCGGGACGAGCACAAACTGACCTCGAAGCATTCCATACGACTGCAGGTGAAGCTAGGTACGAAGAGTGAGCGCGATAGCTTGCAGCTGGAGGGCAGGGGAAAACGGGGTCGATGGCGTATTGGCTTGCTGCAAGCTGGCGGCTGGCGTCGTTTCCTGGCAGCCCAGCGGTGGCGGGGTGGAGGGGGTGAGGGGACAAGCGAATCGAAGGGAGAAAGACAACAATGAGAGGAGGATCAAGGGCCAAAAATAGTCACGGAAGATGCAGGTTAGATGCAAGGAGAGAGGAAAAAGACGCAGACAGCAGTGAGTTGCGGTTGCTGTTGATGGGCCTAGACAGGTAGGCACGTCTAATGATGGAAGAGAAGCCTCGATATGCTGATGTGCCCGACGGACACTACAGCAGTGGAAAAGAAGAGACGACAACGGCGTGGATGTTGTCGACAAGAGCACGACGAATCGAAGGGGGGGGGGGGGGGGGAGATGATGATGGATGTGCACAAAGTATGAGAAAAGGACTGCGACAGGACAGCAACACGTTTTGCGTCCTACCTCTGTCCCGCTCCTTTGGCGCCCATCGCCACTTCCCCAAACAGGCCGTGCCTTGTGTGTTCGTTCCTTCCTATTGTTTGGCGCCAGTGACCTGCGGCTACAGTGGAGCTTAAAGAACGGGCAAGAGCGACTGTGCCTGTACAATGTATTCTATGAAGCAATACCGGACAGGCAGGAGCCCAAGAGAGAGTGGGAACGACCTCCAGAGCAAGAGCCACCCGTCTGTTTACGACACTACGAAAAGTGCAGCCACGATGCTGTTTGCGTGAAAGATTGGGAAGGATCAAGAAACTTGCACACAGGCAAGAGGGGTAGTGGGGAAAGAGCGGCATGAGGGGCATGACAGACGAGACGAATCGGCTGCAGCGTCCAATTGAAGTACTGAAGTACCGGAGGGGGGGGGGGGGGGGGGTTGAAGAGACCGGCCAAAGGAAGCTGGACGATGGCCAAACGAAAGTGTTTGCAAAAAGAGATACTCGGAAGAGTTGTATCGCGCTCCTCGTCTCTACTTCGTACTGCACATTGCATATGAGAAGCCCGAGTGGCCAGGGTGATCGCCGACGAGGGGCAGGTCAGTCACAGGGGCGGCCAGAGCAGTCGCCGGCGCGCTGGATCCCCTGTCAAGCATTGAGCATTGCTAAGAGACAGATTGGGAGACTTGTGCCTTTCATGATTCATCTTGCATACGACATGGTCTCCGAGTGTGCCTTATTGCTACCAAAAGCAGGTCGGGAGCTCGTCCATGGCACCGGAGCTCTCGCCGCGTTGAAGCGCCTTGGCCTACTCTGTACGTCGTATCTTCCTGAGCTATTATTGCAGACTGCTATGGAGCAATGGAGCATTACGTCGTATCTTGCAAGCGTGGCACCATCTTACTCAGTAGATGAAAACGAACCACACTGGGCCGCTGTACCGCCCACGTGCGGCACGAGGAGATCACGCGCAAGAGGTAAAGGTCAACGTATGAGAGAAAACAATTGGCATGTAGTTCATATAAACAGACAAAGAAAATGGTAATTGCAAAGAGTGTAAAGCGTGTGGTTATAAACCCGGACGAGCGACCTTTTGGAGTGCAGTCTGGCACGACTTGTGCGTTTGTGTTTGTGTTTTGTGCGTTTATGGGCGGTGGTGTTGGTGTTGTGTCAGAGGTGGTAGAGGGCTCCGTGAGGCGTGCCGCATGGCGTGTCGCACCCTTCACGTTTGTTCCGTGTCACGCCGCATCGCTCGTTTGCTCCAGCCGCAGCTTCGTCCCCGTTCGTCTCTCTCCCCCCGACAACCGGACCGACTCGGCCTCGCTTGCGCACAGGGACAGGTGTCTCAGAATCGGTGCGACCGCTTGTTTGCGCGCCATGCGGTGTAGCCAACATAGCCGCCGCCGACGGCGAGGACGAGCAGGATAATCTTGGTGAAGAACCAGAGCCAGCTGCCGCTCTTCTTGGGCTTGGTGGAGCTGCCCAGACGGTGGCCGGAGTTGCCCTTGTTTCCGGGCGTCGTCTGGCCGCCGAGGGCGGGCCGTACAGGCTGCTGACGGCGACGGAGACAATGTCGTGGTTGTCGCTGAGCTCGCCGGTCTCGGCCGAAAAGCCGAGGTAGGTGGCGGGCGGCAGGGTTGGGGGCTCGCTGGTCTCGAAGCACAGGGTCCACTCGCCCTCGTTCTTGTACTGCAGCTCGAGCTTGAGCGACTTGTCCTGGAAGTAGGTGAGGCGGAACAGGGTGGGGACGTTGGCGCTGCGGATGCCGCGCGCCGAGCAGCCGGCCAGCTCGTTGGCCTTGCCGTCGGCATCCTTGTCGTAGGGCGTCTTGCCGTCGCCGGACCATGGCCATGACAAAGGGGAACACGACGCCAGGCCGGTTGTTCTTGTAGGTGTCAAAGAAGATGCCGAGGCCCTCAAACTTGTCGACGCCGCCAAAGACGGGGCCTTGCTGGCCGCGCTCCTTGGTCAGCCACATGGCGAAGCCGTCGCCAAACAGAGTGTTCTTGCCGTGGATCTTGAACTCGACCTCAATCGCCAGTTGGTCGCCGTCAGGGGCACGCGCGAGAAGAGCCAGCCCATCTGCGACGGGCGGTCGGCCGTCAGCGGATGTACTGGTCTGTCCGGATCACGGTGTCGCCGCCAAAGTCGTACCACCGGCTCTGCATGTCCGAATCGAGATACGGCTAGATGTTGGGGAAGGAAAGGGCAATGTTAGCTGTCATTGTGCTCCAGGCCTTGTGCCGTTGCGGTTCAAGCTCCCTTGCGCCGACGAGTGCGCCTGTCTTGGTCCATCACATGGTCGTCGAGCTTGTGCGTACCTGGCTGAGCGAGTGTGTCCGGAGCTAGAGAGACAAAGAGGAGCGAGTTAGCTTGTGCGCGCACACAGAGGGGGCCAGCGAAGCTCGGCAAGAGCTTCTTCCGAGCACAGCAGACAGTAGCAACATACACTGATGCTCTTGATGTCGTTCGTCGACGTCGGCCGCCCACGCGCCCACGGCGGCGAGGCCCCACGACAGCAGATTGGAGATGCGCATTGTGCCCGCGATGCCTCTTGGCAGCAGGTGGAGGAGGAAGGGAGGGGGGGTTCGGTGGCGGGAAGCTAGGTCGCGGCTGTTCGTCGAACTGAGACGAACGGTCAAGGTGGTGCCAAAGACGCGCGCACGTGTGTCGGCTGATGCTGGTTGTCAAGCAAAAGGACGGAGTCGAGAGCAGCACAGTGTGGTCGGCCAGGAAGGGAGAGGAAGGTCGTCGCGGTGGCCCAATGGCAGGGGCCGAAGATAGGGACAATAATGAAACGAAAAAACAATGAAGGACACGCCGGCTTCGTCTCGATCGGGTCGTTTGATGTTGAGAGTTGAAAGTTAAAAAGGAGAGGAGACCGGTGGAAGAAAGAGCCGTCTTTAAGAGATTGGGTTTCAGTGTAGCGCACACATGCAACGAAGCCAGAAAGGAGGCAGGGAACAGGAGCAGGAGACGAGGGAAGCGTGTCGTGGTGTCCGTGGTGTTGGGTGTGGCGGTGGAGATGGTAAGCTGGCCTCTTCGTTAGGGTCGCTTTTTGGCGTACTTTGTGACTGTGTGGACGCTGCTGGCTGGGGCGGTGGTAAACTCTAAAACCATGCTTCAGGGGTCTGTGCTGGGGGTGAGGCTAGTCCATTAGGGAGTAGGTCGTACGTCGAACAGGGCGCTTCTTACCCCGTACTGAGTACAGCAGCCGGCGTCGAGCATGCTGGCCGATAAGATAAGCGTTGAAGCTGCGGGCCCCGTTTTTCCACAGGCTCCGGTCTGCAATTCTCACGGCTCTTTGTTGACGACTTTTCACGACGTAGTAGCCGACCTTGCGACGACCCGACGACCTTTCCGACGACCACACCCCTTCCCCGGCCGAAACAACGCGCCTGCCACACATCACCGAAAACCCTTGCCCGCCCACACCCCCACAACCGTCACAATGGCCGACAACGAGGCGTTGAAGAAGTCCATCATGCAGCAGATCTGCAGGAGTCGGCCAGCGCCAATGCGCGGGCACTGATGGAGGTGCGTGAGGCCTGCTGCACATGCTGCATATGCTGCACATGGGAGTGCAATGGACACGAATGGCAGTAAACAGCCGGCTGACGTTGACATGACAGAACATGAACACCCAGTGCTTCGACAGCTGCGTGCCCAAGCCCGGCGCGTCGCTCAGCTCGGGCGAGCAAAAGTGCGTCAGCCAGTGCATGGAGAAGTACATTGCGGCATGGAACAACGTCAACGCGGCGTACATCCGCCGGTTACAACAGGAGATGGGCAACCAGTAAGGTGCGTGGAGGCGGCAGCCGGTATACGAAGAAAGAGGGGGCTTGACAGGGCCGTGCGTGCCTCTCATGAGCAGCGTCCTCCGTTTATGATAAGAGGAACGGACACGGCGGGTTTGCATCTGTAAGCGAGGACGGCATATTGTACAAACAGGCCCAAAGGCCAAGGGGGGGCGGCATCCTGGAAGGAGAGGATGACGAACCTCGCCACGTTTTGTTTGCAGGCAACGGGTGGTCTAGGAAAGGCCCCTTGCCGGACGGCATATATCATCATACACATCTATCAAAACATGTTCCACGCCAAACACGCAAATGCTATGCAAAAACTGCAAATACTACAAATACAAGGAGCACAGCCTCCGCCGTGTGCGCACGACTCGCACATGCTCACGCCTCTCCGCCGCCCTTTTTGGCCTCCGCCTCGGCCCGCTTCGCGCCAGGTACCGCTCTTTGGCACTGGACAGGTCGGCCGTCGTCTTGCGGGACTTGGCCGCTTCCTGTGCGGCCCTGGTCTGCTCGTCCTCCTCGTCGCGCGACCGCTTGAGCGCCTGCTCGTACTGCGAGGCCAGCATGCGCGATTGGCGGTCCCGCATGGCCTGCTTGCTGCCGGCAAAGACGCCCTGGCTGCGGTTGGCGTCGCGGTCCCCATCGCGGTCCCCGTCGCGGTCCCGCGCGCGCGCCGCGCGTCCCGTTCTTTTTGGCGTTCGATTTCTGTCCGTTTTCGCGCGCTCACATTCAGGCCGCCCTGCAGCAGCTGCCGCTTGTCGACGACCTCGCCCTCGTCGTTGACGGCGACGTTGCCTCCGTGTGCATTGATGGCGCGGGCGCGGGCGGCCGACGAGTCGTCCTCTTCCTTTGCGGCGGCGTCCTCGGCGTCCTCGCCTCCTGCCCGTCCTGTCCGTCCTGTCCGTCCTTGGGCGCTGCCTTTGCAGCACGGGCGGCGCTCAGAGACTCCTGGATCGCCGCCTGCCGCTCCTCGTCCCTCTCGAGCAGCTTCTTGTAAAATCCCGTCATGCCCCCGTCTCGGCCGCCTTGGCCGCCTCTGCCTCTTCGCGCAGCCGTTCCGCCTCTTCCTGCCGCCGGGACTCCTCCTGCTGCTTCTTGTATGCCTCCGTCACAAACGTCTCCTTGTCGTCAAAGGCATCGCCTTCGGCGGCCCGCTCGCGCTGCATCTTCTTGTCCTCGGCGACGCGGCGGTCACGCTCGCGTACCTCGGCCATCTTGCGAATGTTGCTCATGTACTGTGGCTTGCGCTGGCCCCCGCCGGTTTCGTCGTCGTCGTCGTCGTCGCCGTCGGCACCGCCGTTGCCCTTTTTCCTTGGCACCGCCTTGAAGGCGTCGTAGGTCGCGTCGTAGTCGTAGATGGACGGATCGAGCGCCTCGGCGGCTTCGGTGTGTTTCCGCGCCGTCAGTGCGCTAGCCAGGTCGCTGCCAATCGCGAGCTCGTCGCATCGTCGTCGTCGCATCCTTCTTGTATTTGCTCGGCGGCGGCTGCCGTGGTGGCTGCCCTTGCGGTGTGCCGGCTTGGCCCGTTTCGAGTCGTCGCGGTCGTCTGTGGCCATGGACGCGCGCCGACATGAAATCGTCGCCCAGCTCGGTGATGGCTACCGCGACCGGCCCGTCGTCCGTTTGCTTGTTGCTTTTGCTGCTCTTCGCACCGGCCTTGTTGCGCCCAAACACGCCGCCAGCGCCGCCGCCATCGTCGGACTCGTCATCGTCGCCGCCAAAAATGGCAGGCCGTTTCAAGGGTGCGGCCGGTTTGCCTGATTTTGCGGTGCCTGGCTTTTTGGACAGGTTGAGGCCGATCCTCATCGGCTGGCTCATGCTGGGCGACTGCGGTCCAACGTTTTGAGGGTAGAGGAAGAAGGGCCGAAGAGTTGTCGCTGAAACGGTTGGGCAAGGGGTCGCGGCAGTTGTCATGCGTTGTCGTGCGTTGTCGTGCGTTGTGTGGTTGGGTGCACAGAGCATATTCAGGCCTGGACAAGACCTGGGCCCGGGCTCAGAAGCACATTTCGCGAAGTTTAGCGCTCACTTGCCGCCGGTGTTGGTTGTTGCGGTATCTTATCGATAAGAGCTCTTTTGGCCGCTTTAGGTGCAGCGAATCCAATGACATGCATTCGAGATCACGACACGCTTTATCCGTGGAGTTGTTTGTCATGTTTTATTTGCATTGTTACGATCCCGTTGTCATTCAGACAGCCGCTGTTCTACACCGTGCAGGATATCCATGGCGGCCAGGCCAGAGCATGCATTATAGCGCTCGTCGTGGCAAAGCCGGCCCTGCAACCCTCGTGGCCCCCAAGAAAGCAGCTCTTCACAGGCCCATCTTCGTCTACCCTCGTCTACAGGTGAGCATTGTAGAACGCCGCGGCCTGCTCGTAGCCGCGCGCATACTCCTTGACGTTCTCGGCGTCGGCAAGGTTGGCGCGAGCGCCCATCCAGCCGTGGAACATGTTGGCGTAGGTGACGACCTCGCCGACCTTGCCGGGCTGCGAGAGGATGGTCCTGTACTCGGCGACGACGGCGGCTCCTCATCTTGGAGGCAAGGAGGATGTGGGGACCGTGAGGACTCGCGTTCTTTGGCGTCGAGGCGGCTGGGGGAGAAGGAAAGGTTAGCGAGTGTCTGAGCGAAGCGAGGAAACAACAAGGCGTGCGAGCGAAGCGAGGAAACAACAAGGCGTGCGAGCGAAGCGAGGAAACAACAAGGCGTGCGAGCGAAGCGAGGAAACAACAAGGCGTGCGAGCGAAGCGAGGAAACAACAAGGCGGTGCGAGCGAAGCAAAGACCAAAACCACCAAAGAGGACGTACCCAGGGTGAGCCGTGCCGCTGACGGTGAAATGACGACCGGGGCCCTCGTTGCCGGCACCGGTGGCCAGGACGCCAATCTTGCCGCCCCAGCAGAGCCCAAAGACGCCGACGTGGTCGTCGACGGCCGGGTAGCGGGTGGCGAGCTCCTTGCGCACCCGCAGGAGAGCCTGGGTGCCCTGGGCGAAGTCGGCCTTGGTGGCAAAGAGTCGCCGAGGGCCTTTTGCTTCTCGGGGGTGTTGGCGGGCAGCCACTCGGGCTTGGCGCCGGTGCCCTCGAAAAAGTCGGGGAGCAGGACGAGGGCGCCGGTGAGGGACGACAGGAGGTCGGCGCCCTGGACGTCTGGGGCCAGACGCCAAAGATGTCGTAGACGGTGATGATGGCTTTGTGGCGTCGTCGGGCGACAATGTCTGAGCTGTTAGCACTGTTCCAAGACGGGTCGCTGGCCGGCGACACGTACACGTCTTCAGACCGCCGAGGGTCTCGTGGCGGCCCTGGGGCGTGTAGTCGACGGCGATGGGCGGGCGCTGGGCGCAGCTGGCTGGCCATGGTGAGGTGTGGAGGTGGTGGTGAGAAGGAGGAGGGAGACGACGGTATGGCGAGATGGTGAATTGGGGTCGATGGGCGTGTGACGGATGCCAAGGACGGAAGTACAAAGTAGTGCAATGCAAGCTGTACGAAGTAGGCTGCAGAAAAACGGCGAGACCAAAACCAGATGTGGATTCGACAGCGCGACAGAGGAGCCTATTTAAGGGGCCGAAACATGTCGTCTTTCGCGGTTTGTGTTCTACCTCTGCTGAGCGCAGCTTTTACAGAGGTCAGAGATTCAGGGTCCAGACAGCTGCACCCAGTACGAAGTACAGCACTTGTGCCTCTCACGGCTACGAGTACTTTGTACAATAACAGTGGCGAGCATGGCACGAGCTGTCACAAACGACCGGAGACAAGAGACCACAGACGACGGACCGCCCAAAAAGCCGCGCATTGCCCCCGCCGGCGGTCTTATCACGGCTGCACCGCAGCTGCGCACTCGGTCCATTGTCAAGAAGTCAAAGAGCTCCACTTTACTACCAAGCATTTCAAGCATTCAAGCTTTGGCACCCGTTTTGTTTGCCCTGCACAAGGAAAAAGACGTGCCCATGCCCCTCTTTTGGCGCCTTTGCATGTCTCTTCACGCGAACGAGGTGGATCATCACGGGGTTAGAGCCTCCGAAAGAAGATAAGTCCGGGTTTGTTCATGCGTGCGGCTTTTGGACTCTTGGTCTTTTGCGTGTCTTTTCCTGGTCGACGGGTTCGACTACCTCGTAACGCCAATTTCTGCGCATCGGCACCGATAGTGGAGCCGGGTGTGACAGAGTCAGGCAAAAGGGCCCGGCGGCAGGCTGTCATACATTTCGTAGCTGCAGAGACCGGGATCCCACAACATGGTACTGAGGACGTGGGCTACGGAGATTGGCACCGTGAGACAAAGCGCACTGGCGAGGAGCAGGGGCAAGGTCGAGGCAAGGTCGAGGTCGAGGTGCAAAGTGGATCGGGTATTATTTTGGAGAATTTACAAAGTATGTCTGGATAGCTTTTAGGAGAGTCGCCGATGCTGGCCCGATGCTGGCCCCGATGCTGGCCCATGCCGGCCCATGCCGCAAAAGAACAAAAATACATGCCCGCTGATTCCATGTCTATACCAGTAACACAATCACGGTACGTGAACATAGTATCAACCAAGATGAGAGACGGACACCGCCACGCTACACAAGCGCCTGGCCCATGTACATGCTCTCCCGCACCTCGGCCACAATGTCCCGCCGGTCGTCCTTGCCACGAGCACAATGCCCCGACCACGACGGCCCATGCGGCCGGCACGCCCAGCCGGTGGATAAAGTCAATGGTCGTGTGCGCACGTCGTAGAGCACCACATGCCGCACGCCCAGCGTGTCGATGCCGCGCGACGCCAGGTCCGTCGCCACAATCACCTTGGTGTTGGCAGCGAGCGGCCGAGAGGAGGGGTCGGAGCGTTGACCGACGCGTCCGACGCTTTCAGAGGGCCGCCGTGGTGAAGAGAGACAGCATGTCCGTGTGCCGCGACTCGGACGAGTCACGGTGCAGTGCCACGGCGTCGATGCCCTTGCTGCGCAGAAAGTCGGCCACCTCCTGCGTCTTTTTCGCGCTCATTGACAAACACCATGATGCGCTTGACGTCCGAGCCGGGGTCAGCGCGAGAGTTGCCGGACATGGGGCCATCCTCGTCGTGGTTGGGCGACTGCGACTGGTCCTTGCCAATCGACCAGATGGCATCGGCACACGCCAGGTTCTTGTTGTTGCGGTACGGCTCCTTGGTCACGTCAATCACGCCCAGCTGCACACGGCGCGGGATGGCGTGCAGGTTGGGCGTCGTGATGCGCTGCATGTTGGAAAGTGGTTGGCCAGGAGCGTGTCGAGGCGCCGCGGGATCGTGGCCGAGCACAGAATCAGCTGCTGGAGCGAGGGGCGCGCCCGCTCCAGAATGGCCGTCGTCGCCGGCGAGAAGCTGCGGTCAAAGAGCGAGTCCGCCTCGTCAACAATCAGATGGTCACGCGCGACAGCACATTGGGCTCGTTCTCGGCAATCGCCGCCAGCAGGTGCGGCGTCGCCACAATCACGTCCATGCCCGACGGCGAGTGCAGGTTGCGCTCCATGACCTTGGCCGACACGTTGGCCGACAGCAGTTTCCGTCCGGAACTTGACCTCGTGCGACAGCGCCTTGGCCACGGCGCCCACCTGGCCCACCAGCTCCGCCGACGGCACCAGCACAATAACACGGGGACGTGCCGTCGTCGGGTGGGTTCGATGGCGGCCGTCTTGGAGCCGCGGAAGTTGGGCGCCGCGCGCCGCTCCTTTTCCTCCGCCAGCCGCTTCTTGTAGGCGGCAATCTCTTCGTCCTCGGCCTCGGCCCGCTTGAGGGCGTCAATGGCGGGCAGCAGGTATGCCAGCGTCTTGCCCGAGCCCGTCTCGGCGGCCAGCAGAAACTCGCAGACGCCGCCAGGGGCACCTGCCGCGACCGCCGCTTGTCCACCACCTGGCCGAGCAGCATGGTATGGCCAGCCGCTGGATGGGTGTTGGCTTCACGTCCACCAGCCCCGCAGCGCGTCCGACGCGACCGCCGTCTGCAGCTCCGGCAGCAGCTTGAACTGGTCAAAGTGCTCCAGTTCAGCCATGCGTGACCGGATCTGCGTCGCTGGCCGTAGCCAATGGTGGCCAGCGACTGTTGCATGCGCAGCGCCTTGAACGGCCTCTTGCCGCCGTCTCGGCTGCTGCTGTTGCTGCCGCTGCCGCTGCCGCTGCCTTTCGCTCCATCTCTCTCGTCCTGCATGCGCCGGGATGCGTGTCGTGATACCGTGGGTGTGGAAGGCGACGTGGTTGCGGGTGATCTGGCCTGGACGGGCCGTTCGCGGATGTTGGCGACGGTGCGGTTCATGCCTGTAAAGGGCCCGGCTTCTCTCCGTCGCGGTGTCCCAGACGGGGCGGCCGTGCCACATTGTCGGACAGGACATGCGTGACGGTGTTTTCCGTCTCTGGCCACCAAGAACCGTCTCTGCAGCAGCATTTCGGGCAGCTGGGCCGTCTGTGTGCGCCATGGCCGGGCATGTGCGAGTCGCGATTGGCTGGATGGGGCAGCCGCCGTCCGGCAGACGGGGCATATCGGCCCCAAGGCGGCTCGCAACATTCTGTGAGGTGTTGTCTGGGTTGGGTGGGCAATGGCAAGTTTTGTGCCTTGTGCCTGTTGTGCCTGTGTGTTGTCTGTCGTTTCGCTAAAAATCGATTTCGAATATTTTAAAGTGGCGCCGCGTCCAGGCACGCAGTGGCCTGGACGCCTGCGCACGTGACTCTGTAAAAAATGGTGGAGACAGCAGACCCACTCGAGCTTGGCGCTTTGGCGCTGTGTTACGATACGACGATACGACGATAATACTGTGGAGCCAAAGACTGCGAGCCAGTGACGTAGGCTCCACAGCACCACTCGTGGCCGACACTGCGTGTTAGACAAAGCCCATTTGCCAAAGCGGGGAACCCAGAGCCACCGACGACATCATGGAGGAACCAAAGGACCGATGATGTCTCGATCCTTTGACGAATAGTTTCTGCCTCTCTTTTGGTACTGCGTCGCAATACTGCACGTACAATAGCAAGACAGGCAACAGGGAAGGGGCAACCCCCTGGGGCCCTTGCCTGTGATGGGTCTCTGCCCATCAGGCAATGCGAAACACACCAACAAGAAGACAGGACAGATGTCAAATGGAACGTAATAGTATTGGTTGAAGGTGATGGATAATTCAGTTGGGAATCTTGACTGGCTAAAAGTTGCTTGTCTAGTCTAAGAGATGTGTCTGGCACCCATCTGCGAAGGGGTTGTTTTCTGGTGGGTCTCTGATGAGAAGCACGTGACAGACCCAACAGAGGGTGGGGGGGACAGAAAAACGCCAACGACCCCGTTGGCGACAACAGACAATGTAAAAGAAAACCCGATGAGGGGCTGTTCCAGCCTGGATTCATGCCAGGCTCAACTGTCGCAGCATCTGTCCAAATCTGAGGAAGTCGATCTCGGGGACTTGTGATCGGAGGGCTCGCAGGCTTCCTCCTCTTCGGCTGCCACATCAGTGCCGTAAGTGTGGTGTGCCGACAAGATGGCATCACGGAGCTGGGGTATGTGCAGTCCTTGCTCAGGCTTGTGCCCTGGTTGATCATCAGGCCTCTGGCCAACAGCAGCTGGCGAGACTGTTCTTGGAGTTGCGAGCCGCTCTCCCCATCCTTCATGCCTCTGAACACAGCATTGCAGAGGAAGAGCTCTGGGTGACATCCACCGACCTTCTGGTGGAGGGCGGCAGCTCTCCGGATGTACCTGGGGATGGTCTCCCCGTCCTTCCTCTTGAACTCGGCAATCTCATGAAGTAGCTCAGCCGAGTCGGCGGTGGATTGGCCGAACTTAATTCTGAAGGCGGCACTCAGCATGCCCCAGTCCTGGGTGACATCATCGTCGACGTCCTCGTACCAGCGACGGGCTCGGCCTCTAAGGCCTTTCTTGAGGAAATGGCGCTTCACGAATTCCTGAACATCAATCGAGTGGGAGAGGTAGGGCAGCACCGCAGTCTCGATGCCCTCGAGGTAGTCTGCAGACCGCTCACCCGTCACGCCAGCAAAAGTCCCGATGTCAGACATGCCAGAAGTTGTAATCAGAGGTGGAGTTGCAGGGGTAGCAATGTGGGTAACTGAGCTAGAGGATCTGGCGGGGATAGGAGAGTTTAGTGTCGGGCTCTCAACACCGTCCGTCAGGGTAACAAGAGGGTCAAACAGAATGTCTGAGCTCATGCTTCAACAGCAGGTTAGTATGACACGGTAGGCTTCTGATCAGAAGCCTGGTGGGACAATAAGGGTAGGATTGTAGGGGATTCTAATGGGGTCGAATCGTGGACCACCGATCAGACAAAAAAGAGGGGACAAAAGGACTTCAGTTGCGGCAAACGGCCTGGGCTGACAGTCTAACACAGAAGGGGATTGGTCTTCGAACAAAACGGTTGCTCATCAGAAGCTTGAAGGGGTTCGTGAATGTATGGATTTTCCGAGAAGATGCTCATCTTCCGGGGGGGGGGTCAAAATGTGGGAATCCTCCACAAGAGGAGGTAAACAAACAAGGCTAGGTAGCAACACTCTACCAGCCAATCGAAACTGCGGAAGTCACAACAAAGACCCGCTTTTCAGGCAGGAGCGATCAGAAGCCCCACCTGAGTCGGCCCCAACAATGGCGGGCACGTGACCTGGCAACACCCAGGTCAAAATAATCAAGGACCTGGCAACACCCAGGTCGAGAATTCAACAAGGACCTGGCAACACCCAGGTCGAGAATTCAACAAGGACCTGGCAACACCCAGGTCCAAACGAACAAGGACCTGGCAACACCCAGGTCGAAACGAAGAAGGACCTGGCAACACCCAGGTCGAAACGAAGAAGGACCTGGCAACACCCAGGTCAAAACAAATCCTCGGGCAGCAACACCTGCTCGAGGGGAGAGGATCATGAGCCTCGACGCCAGCGCGACAGTCCCAGCCGACAAGGTCAGGGGTACCGATCAGAAGTCTGCCCGAGCAAGGGAGGGGCGGATCGGAGGGTCGGGTTGATCGGGTCTTTGCGTCGGGGCGAGGGTCGAAAACGGTAGAGTGTAGGGATCTCCGAGTAGGTCAGACGGTGCTGACCTCAGGCAAATCCCCGGTGGAGCCCCCAAACTGATGGGTCTCTGCCCATCAGGCAATGCGAAACACACCAACAAGAAGACAGGACAGATGTCAAATGGAACGTAATAGTATTGGTTGAAGGTGATGGATAATTCAGTTGGGAATCTTGACTGGCTAAAAGTTGCTTGTCTAGTCTAAGAGATGTGTCTGGCACCCATCTGCGAAGGGGTTGTTTTCTGGTGGGTCTCTGATGAGAAGCACGTGACAGACCCAACACCTGTATTAGGCACTGGGACTGTCTCACCACAAAAGACCCGTCACATGCTGGCAGGCCGTGTACAGTCCTGGGGAAGGCGCAACCCGCTCTCGTTGCCTTTTCCACGTCATGCCGAAGAGTCAAAGGAAAGAGCCAGGGAAAAAGACAGAAAGAGTCAAAGAAAGGGCCACATACCCTGATAGCCGAGAGAAAGGGAAGCTGCGGCCGATGCAATCTGATGTACATTTGCACGAAAACGTAATAGACCATTACTCGTACATTCTCGCATGCCAGAAGGAGGGTCCCGTCCATTTGTAGAAGGCGCCATCTGGCGAGCCAAGAGGGCCTCACACCACCATCTTCCAGCAACTGTCATGAGTGGCGCCGTGTTCTCCTCTCCTCTTTGCCTTGTTTGCACGTTTCTTCTTATAACGCGACCACTCGACGCAGACTCTCATTCTCTTCCTCCATCATCGTTCTGTCACGCTCAGCTGTGTCGAGTCCAACAACTCGCCCTTCCTCTTGTCTCGGGCGCGACTCCGCTTCCTAGAGCTTTGCATCGCCTCCTTCCTCCATACGACCACATCTCCGCAGCGAGCCCAGCCGCCTCAGCTTATCCCTTGCATCCCAACATCTCAGAGGTCAAGGCAGACGCGCATCAACCCACGGCGATTTCTGCTCATACGCTCTGCACTGCATCTCCTAAACGTCTCAATCCAACACAGCAAGTATCCGTCTTCTCAGATCAACCGGGTGCCATCCTTTCTCGCACAGCAGCATCATCATGGCCAAGGACGACGCGGCAGTCGAGATCACCTACAGGTCGGACGATCTGCAGCCCCCGCTATGGCTTGCGGGCTCCTTTTCAAATCCACCATGGACGCCGGTGGAGATGGAGCACAAAACCACAGCAGATGGCGAGCACCTGTTTACAAAGGCCATCCACGTAAAACCAGGCACCGTCGTCCAGTACAAGTTTCGGGTGGGCTCTGGCGACTGGTGGGTGCTCGACGAGAGCCGGCCCACAACGACGGACGACATGGGCAACCGCAACAATGTGCTGCAGGTCAAGGCCCAAAGGTAGGGTTACGATGTTGACTTCGTCTCAGCGGATCACGCACACGTACTAACACTTGCGCTCTTCACCACGTCAGTGCCGATGCCGCTACCAATCGTCCAGGCGCCCAAAAGCCGCCGACCCCTCCTCCCGACTCGCCCGTTCTGCAGACCGCGGTTGCTGCCTGCACAGTCTACAGAGTCCGGTGGCCCTCTTCGCTCGGAGGCCAGCACGCCTAATTTGCGAAGACGACCATGGAGGTCGCCGATACAGCGGCGCACATTGATGCGCGGACCCCCGAATCCGAGGCGGCCGAGCATGAAGTGCCTGACGCGTCGATTGATGTACGAGGCCAATGAGCAGAAAAGTATTGAAACGCTCAGACACAATTACTGACCGCCCCGACCAACAGTACCTCGATGTGGACATCGGTCCGAGTTTCCTCATGAACGGCCCGGTGAAGAAGACGACGGCCTCGATGCTGCGCCGGTGTTCGCATACGAGTACGCTGGCAGCTATGAGTTGCCTGCAGCCGTGGCGGCGGACAGCGACCACAGTCCTGCGTCGCCCGCATTCTCGGCCCAGGACAAGGACTTTGACCCAGAGGACCCAACTCTCGAGAGGTTCCCCTCCAGCCGCGAGGACATTCTCAGCCGCGTGCGACTCTCGAGACTGGTCTGGACGAGGACCCGACGACGTTTGAGGGCTACCCTGCCTCTCCGGTCGTAAGCCCTGGAAGGAAGACGTCGCTAGGCTCCATCGATATGTCCAGTGATGTCTTCTGCCTCTCGTCGACAGCAACATCGTCGAACCGGCCGGTGGGCAGCCGCCGCACAGAGCCTCCCAAGCACAACACAAGCCGGAACAGCCTTGGCTACGATTCGTCCCCGTTGACGTCGCCTTCGCTGCACTGCATCGTTGAGGAGTCAGGTAACACTGATGACCGGCACGGCGGGCTCCTGCCCGCGCCGGCTGAGTCGGACCTTCTGTCGCCATCAGCGGCCTCAAAGTCAGTCTCACCGAATCCTGAGGCCGTCTTGCTCCCCGTGGAAGCCGTTTCGCCAAAGACCACAGCTGCCCAGCTTGCGCGTCCGGCGATTGTTGTCCACGGAGCCGAGGAGAACGAACCCCCCAGTCCCTTGAATGAGAACGGCGCTGATCCCACAGGCACCAACGGACACCCTGGCAGCTTTCCCGATAGCGACGAAAACAAGGTGCCCCCATCGCCGGCTGGCGAAGCTCTGGCCAATACCCAGGACGGTACGGCAGAAATTGAGCCTCGGGGCGGCACGCCGGCGTCTCACAACGCCAAGAGTGTTGAAGCCAAGGGCAGCTTCAACTGGTTGTCGGCGTTCTTCAAGCTTGTCTTTGTCGACTGGCTTGGCGGATTCCTCGGGAGCATATTCCGGTCGCGGCGGCGGTCAGAGTAAATGGGCTTGAGGGCCGTTGGTATGCGGGAAGGGCGTCGTATTCACGTTCTGTTTCATTCTGTGTTTTGTTTGTTGACGAGCCGGTGTTGAGTCTTTCTGTTGACAATGATAGCTGAACACAATGCCGTACTGAGATGGAGCATTCTTTGATAGCAATTTTACCTGAGCATCGCAATAACCACGTTTTGTGAGGGATGCGCTCAAACTAGTCAACGTTGTACGAGTGAGAACATTGAAAAGAAGAGCATACGGTGAAAACAGGTGACGAGGGCCAACGTAACACGACACGAGGCTGTCAATGCCGCCGGCTGGGCGATGTCATCAACAGAATTGTGGAGCCGCTACGTTGCGTCTGCTGGTCGCCATGGCAAATTTATGGAGAAGTGCTGTCCACATGCAACCACTATCGAAGTTGGCTTCCACGACGTTTTGCGCCCGAGCTACTTCAACCGATCATTCTCATCTCCCTCGACAAGGCCCTTTACAAGGCTGTACCCGTACCGACCTGCATCCCGGATTACCCGCTGACACACTGCAGCTTTCCGCTCTCGCTTCCCGTTCGACACAGCCTTGATCGGCATCGGCCACCATGTCTCTTCCGCCGCAAGTCATCCAGGTTCAAGCGGAAACGCACCGAAGAAGGCCCCGTTCCGTCATTTTTGCGTACGTCAGATCTCGTCTCTTGTGCCTTTTTTGTCTTTGTCTTGGCGTCACCTCCTAACTCTGGCAGGCATCGAGCACGCCGCCAACAAACGTCACCGCAGCGATGCCTTCTTCTACCGCCGGCACGACCCCAGGCCGAGGCCGCCGCTCAAGCTGCCAAGCGCGCCGCCGAACTCGAGGCCGAAGCCGTCGGCAGCCGGTCCATCCGGCCCCCGACGATTCATTCCACAAAAAAGGGCGACGAGAAGAAGAGGGCAGGAGACCGGGAGGGCGAACAGGCGTCGGCCGTGGCTCCACCACCGGCGAGACACCACCAGCTGCCACGGCGGCCTTTGCCGAGCCACGCCGCTTCCACCTGTCGCGTGCCTCTCTGGTGGCCGCGCACTCGGGTGCGGCATCGGTGCTGGGTGCGTCCGGCATGGCGGGCGTGCGCAAGCGGTCGCGGTACGGCAGTGCGGGTGCTGACGCGGGTCCGGCGGCCGTCTTTGTCGAGCGAAGCAAGCGGCAGCGCAAGCAGCAGCTACGGCGGAGCCGAGAGGGCGAGGCGAGCGGGGCGGTGCGTGCGAGTGCGAGTGCGAGCATGAGCGGCAGCGGCAGCGACGTGCCGCGCTCCCCTCCATCGACGACCCATGCCCATTGCGCGCTGCCAAAGCGGCCGGGTCGGCGGATCGCCAAGGAGACGGAGACAAAGACAGAGACGGAGACGGAGACGGGCAGCGCTGCGTCCACGGGCGGCGCATCCACGCCTACCGTGGCGGACGCCGCAGATGCGGGTGATGCAGCGACCACGACCACGACTACGACCTCGACCTCGACCTCGAGCCAATCCAGCACGCCTGCACTGCCGCCTTCGCTGCGCCACCGGCAGTGGGACACCGACATGGACCAGCTCACGCGCGAAATGAACGACTACACGCTCGAGATTATCGGCCGCAACCTGGCCGCGCAACAGCGCCAGCGTGCCTCGGCCCGTGCCCAAGATGAGCGCGAGGCCGAGCGCCAGCGGGCGCCATGTCCCGCCTCGCCAACGAGCGCCGGCGGGCGGCGTATGCCAAGTTTAAGCCCAAGGTGCCCGGGCAGCGGCTCGCCGAGGGCGGCCAGCCGCTCGCGCAGGCCCCCGCGCAGGCCCCCGCGCAGGCCCCCGCGCAGGCCAACCCCGACGACATGAGCGACGATGCCCTGGCGCGCCAGACTCTGAGACGGACGCGACCGACGACGAGGACTACGTCACGGAAACCTATGTGCGCGTGCCCGGGCACGAGGCCACGCGGCAGGCCGTCGCCCAAGGAGCGGCCGTGCCCGGTACAGTGGGCCTGCTCGTGTTTGACCATGAGCCCGACCTCGCGTTCTTTTATGGTGTCGAGGCGGACAGCGACGAGGACGGCGAAGACGACGAGGACGAGAACGCCGAGAACTACTATACGCACGACTACCCGGAAGACGAGGTGTCGTCGGACGACGAGTACGGTCGGATGCGTACCACTACCGCACGGGCAACGCCTCGGACCTGGAAGAGTTTGAGGACAGCGATGTCGATGTCGAGGGTGGCGGTGACGACGCGGCCGGAGCCAGCGGTGGTGCCGGGTCGCGAGATGCCATTGGGATCCCTAGCAACGTGCGGCTGGCCAAACCGGGAGATTTGTAGTTGAGGAGCTTTGTCTGCCATCTCGTTGCTGTTACGTCGTGAGACCACGCGCTGCACGTAGCAGCGGATAGCATCCAGACTGTTGTCTCTTGTTGCAATGGATTCTGATACCACGTTCCGATGAGAGATGCCAGGCGTGTGAGCCCCTCGACGTGCATAGAGACGGCGCTGCCGTTGTCAGTCGATCAAGAAGCAAACAGTGTGAGAGCACGTCACAATGATACGATTGCAGCTTCGATTCATGTATCCAAAGCCAAATACACGTGCTAAACGCAGACGACCTGGGTCGAGAAGGAAGACGAAAGCAAAACCCGTTACGCCAGATGCCATGCCCTGAAGAAAAGCAAAGATGAACAGCGCCGAAACCATCCAGTCTATAGGTCGCTGCCGTGTTCCCTGAGATAAACGCCTGTGCGTATGGCACACATGTCGACGTCCAAACAATATGAAGAATGAGAACGACAAAGGATAAAGGATAAACAATGAAAGATGAAATGCGAAATGCGAAATGCAAAATGCGGAAGAAAAAAGAAAAAAAGAAAAAAGGCGGACAGCCACCCAAGAACTCAAGGTGACAGCAAGATTAAGCTCGACAACAGCTACTCTCACATGATGGCGCATGTGGTCGTCCGAGCACGGCGGCGTCCAATGCCCATGCCCGCAGCAGCATCGCCGGCCTCGACGTCGTCGCCAGCAGCCGTTTCTTCGACGTGCGCCTGCTGGGCCTCGCGCGCACGGCGGCGGCGACGACGGCTGCCGCGGCCACCGACGCCGGCCTCCTCGTTGGCCTGGATAAAATCGGCCCACTTGCGCTCCAGGCGGTGGGCCGCAGCAAAGTCGCCCTTGAGAACGCGCTTGTTGTGCTCGTCGACCGTCATCTGCCAGCCGTAGAAGCACTTGAGGGCGATGATTTCGGTGGGGAAGGTGTAGACGGACGTCGTGCCGGCATGGGCTGGCGGTGGTGTGGTGGTGGTATCCCTGCCATTCTGGGCGGCATTGTGCGGCGAGAGGACTTCGGCGTTGCGCGACAACACTCCCGCACGCCGGTGCGTGTGACGTTGGGGCAGTCGTAGACGGTTAGACTCAAGCCGATGCTGGGACGGTGCCTTTGGACGCGTGTGCGGGCGGCGCGGGCGCGCACCATTCCGGCGGCCTCGGCCAGCGTTAGGTCCGAGATGCGCGTGTTGTCCATTTCAATGCTGCGCAGCTTCGTGCAGGCACGGAGCACAGGGATCAAGCCGCTGTCGCCAATGTCCTCACAGTAGCTAATAGACAAGTGCGTGAGGGTTTCGACGCATTTGGACTTGGCCAAGCTCGTGGAAAATAGCGTGTTGGTCAAGTCAACGAGATCTTCGAGGTCGAGGTAGGCCAGCTTGGGCGTCGACTCGAACAGGGGCACCAGGGCGTCGTCGGTCAGACTGCCGCAACCGCCGAGCGAGAGACCCTCGAGCTCCGGTAAGCAATAGCCCAGAGCGGCAATGGCGCTGTCCGTCAGTTGCGGGCAGCGGCTAAGATCAAGATGGCGGAGACGGCGAGGAGGCACATTGGGCGGTCGGTCAGCAGGTCGATCTCGGGGTCGATGCCGTGCATCATAGTTTTCAGCGCCTCGTCCGAGAGGTCGGTGCATCCGCTCATGACTAGGCGCTCGAGACGGTTGGTTTCGAAAAACGTCTGGGCCACCTGGATGTTGTGGAATCCACGTATCTCACTGACGCGAAGATCACGCAACTTGGGGCAGCCTTCTAGGACGGTCTGGACGCCCTTTGCCGACACTTTCTTGCACCAGGACAGATTGAGGACCTCAATCTGTTGCAACGTTCGGCGAGTGTATCACAGCAGACGTCCAGAACACAGGACAAGCCGGCGAGGTTGATGTGAGCCAGCCGGGCGTTCCTCTCCAATAGTTGGTTCAGGTGCCTAAAGTCGATGAGACAGCCTTCGAGGGTGGCGTTGACCAGGTTGGAGCAGGCGCTGGCCATAAGGAGGGCATCCTGAAAATTCTCAATCTGGATACAGCCACGCAGGTTGAGATCCTTGACAAACGGCCCAGCCGCAGTTACAATCTTGGAAAGGCACTCGACCGGTATGTCCTGGTAGAACTCGGAGGCATCAAACGTCGTCCAGAGCTGTCCATCAAAACAGAGCTTGTGAAACTGCTTGTTCACCGGGAAACACGGATGATCTCCCGCGGCCGCAAGAGCTTGAGAATGGACAGTTTTGTCTCACGGGGTAAAGTGTTCCAAAGCTGAAAGAGAGTTCTCTTGGGCCGCGGCGGGAACAAGGGCAGCGATGCTGCTCTGACCATTTCGTGGGCATCGAGGCCGTACCAGCGGTACCCGCCAGACTGAGATCCACCTTGCGAATGGCATTGCTGCTATACGAATGCGGGAAGGGGGAAATGGCGTTGTCGCCGTCGAAGGGGCGACGACGAAGGTGAAAGCGGGTCGTTGATAGCCGAGCCAGCAGTCGTAGGCGAGGAAAGCGGTGGGAAAGCCAGAGTCGAGCTGTTCAGGCTGGACGATGGCGCAAATGGCGACGACGTGGACGAGAGTGCGATACAGGAGAGGCTCGCACCAGTCGAGGGTAAGGCGTGCTGGAAGAGCGAGCACGACCGGTCTGTGCGAGGCTGGAGGACGACGACATGCGTGAGAGGCCACGGAACAGGCGGCGGCGGTTCCGGCTCTTTGGTGGAACGTCTTCCATCTGGGCAGGGTTGGCTGTGAATGGTTGTGGTGATGTTCTTCGATGATGGTTTCAGGCTGCTGGAAATCGGAGTGAGGTCGCCTTCGGCAACGAGGCCGATAGCGGCCGCGGATGTACCTTCGGCCATGGTGTTGATGCGAGAGAGGAGGAGGGGTAAGAGGTAGACGGAAAAGAACAACGGGCAGGCAGAAATTCAAAGCAAAAACAGAAGAAATAGGGACGAGACACAAAGGAGACGCAGCAAATGGAGGACGTAGATGGGCGATTCAGAGAACCCTCCACAGCTCGATAGCCAAAGAAGCGAGCCCGCCTCAACAAATACACCGAGCGACACGAGCTGGGTGGTTTATTTTAATAATAAAGCGTTATCGTTTCTATTTCTTGCCTTTGTGTCCCTTTTCCAGGTCCGCTGTTCCTGTTTGGATAAGGGACTGACAACCTTGCTCCAGCGGGTGGCGTTGTGCGCCCGGTGGCCAACCCGGTGGGGTTCAGTTGGATGTGTTTCGAGTGGTGGTGAATGTGAGTGGTTGGTGGTTGGATGCTGTTCGTTTTGGTGGGTTTGTGTGGGTGGAGGAGGGTGGTATGGTGTGTATTGGTCTCGGATGGCCGCTGTCTTGTGGTTGATCGTCGTTGCGCAAACGGATTTCGGGTCTTGGATGGACTTTTGAGATGGTGGAGTGGGCTACCAAAAGGGACCGGGCGAAGCAAACAAGTAGCCGAGCGGTGCTACAAGCCCATGGCGGCGAGGTAAATATGCGAGAAGAGGTGTTGCTTGGTCTGATGTCTTGCGGGCTTCAAAGTAAACGTGCAGGATGACCGCGTTGATGCTTCAGATCTGTTTGTGCAGTCGTCGACAAGACAAGGCATGCAGATGAGGGGATCTGCCGATAAAATGGCGAGTTTAGACGAGTGAAGAGGTGGAATCCGGGCCAAGGCGATCAAGGGACAAAGGCGCTGTGCAGCACCCAGGCAGTGATCGGCAGAGACGATCGTGTCGCGTGTTTCTCACACTTGTGAGGTGGTCAGAGGCGGGTCGAACAATGATGAAGAAGGGCTGGATGGAGATCAAGACAAAAGGCACGAGGACGAGAAATGGCGAGCGGGCGGGGTAGACAGGCGAGCTGGATCCTGGTCGAGTTTGGTTGAGTAGCGAGACCGGGTTCAGGTTGATGAAGGAAACGGAAAAACAGGCTTGCAGCGTCGCCGAAGTAGATTGAGGTCAAAGACAAGAAGCCAGAACCAGAAAAAGGAGACGGGACGAATGAGGAAATAAATAGTAAGACCGAAGAGCAAGAAGCAAGAAGCAATGCGGGAAGGCGCGAGATAAATGCACGAGGCAAGCACGAAGGAGGCTCGGCCAGAGATAGCGACGACTGGGGCAAGCACGATGGAAGGGCCCTGCGCGCGCAAGCGCACCTTCTCAACACGGCTGACGATCCACAATGTCTGCACGTGTAAACGGTCTCTACTGCAGGGACTTGCGATTGGGGCTGAAAAGGCCAACGAGTCCACGTCACATCGTCTGTCTGTTTCTTTTAGTATGGAAAGGCACACACGATCAAAGATCCACGACGAGCCAGAGACCAAAAGACGAGGCCGGGCCCGGAGCCAGGCTCGCACGACGCTCGACTGCATCGAGTACCCGTAGAGCCAGCCGACGATGCCCACTTCTCCTACAGGGCGCTGTTCCCGCGTCTTATCGGCACAATCGCACAATCGCACTATCAGCGCTAGTAGACAGGGGTCTAGAGTGGTTTTCGTACTTGGTAGTGAGAAAAGAGGGGCAGCTGCCGGAAAGAAGGCGGTGGTAATGGGGTCCTTTTGGTGGAGCAGGTGGCCTGCAGGAGACGTTTGGGGCAGTCCCCAGCCTGAAAGGAGCGCTTGGGTCGCACTAACGACGCCGCGCTTGGCGACTACGTACGCTATGGAGCGCTGGAGGGGTTCTTTTGCCGGATCGCGTCTTTGATAGCGGTGGACGGCAGACGACAACGGCGATGGCGATGGCGATGGCGATGGCGATGGCGGTGGCGATGAGCATTACTCGTAGAAGAAAGGGTCACGAGAGCCTTTTTCGCGGAAACGACAGTGGAAGGACAAGAAGGAAACAGGGGCAACTTGTTGGGAGAGGTCTTTGCAGTGATGCGGGTGGTCCTGCATCATGGCTTGCGACATGAGAAGAAGTCAAAGTGTGCACGCGATAAAGGACGACGCAGGGACGCAGGACACGACAGGCGGGAGACAATACAAAGTACTCGTAGGCTCAGGTGCTGCACCTACCCGGATGCAGCCACCAAAGGGCACACCCACTCCAGCGGCCAGGCCAGACTGGGCCAGACGAAATGATGTCCACGAACGAATCACGAAACAATCACGATCACGAACAATCACAAACAATCACACATGGCTTGTCTCTAGTCTGATGGAGAATTCTTGTTTCGCTTGTGCCCTCGTCTTCTGTCTTATCTTGCCTTCTTATCGCATCAGCGGTCACTTGCCCAACATGTTCATGCAAGTTGTGTCGCGTGCCATGACAGGTGAGACACTCTGTCAGAAGGTGAAGAGAGCCTGTCCGGTGGTGCGTGATGTGGTGTTGCGGTTGGCGTCTTAAAAGACCCTGGAACTGACAGGCGGCTTGACCAGACCCATTCTCACAGTCTAGCCTCGGTCCCCATGCGCGGAGGGAACGACTCCGCTGCGGGAGACTACAAAGTACTTTGTAGGTCGGGACAGCTCCGCCGGGCGGCTATCACCAAGGAACGGCCGCAGAATGTGGAGGCAGGACAGCACGGACCGAGACACTCGGGCGGATGCGGGGGTCAGGACCATTACATTGCAAGGACGAGAGTCTCGAGGATACGATGCACGTACTCCTTACAAAGTAGTCCATACACGGTGCTCTGTTGGTCATGGCGGCCGGCCTGTGGCCACTGACTTGCGACGTATCTTGTCTTTCGTCCGTGTCTACCAGAAACGATCAGCAACCCACCTTGAATGGTTCACATGCACCAAGCCCGTACACTGCTTAAGCGATCCCCTGTTCGTGTACTCTGTACGGAGTATTTACTCCCTCTCTGTCAAGATGGGGCTGGCCTCCTTGATAAGCTGCCTCTTGTGGGCGCAATGGCGGCGCCTTCTGCAACTTGCATCGAGGCTGGGAAAGCAGATGAACGGCGAGGCGTGTTGTCGGCTCTTTTACATCTCTTGTCTCATGCCATCAAGTTGTCTGCCGCCACGTCCCGATTCTACCGCTGCAGTCTTTTCAGCCCAGGCCTTCAACCGGCCGCCGAGCTGCAGATCCGGTCAGGCGGTCACTGGGGTACGTTTGCACTCAACCCATATCAGCATCTCCCGGCATCCATTTGCATCGGCCGGTGACATGCAGTCGAGTCAAGGTAGTATCAATTTAGTGAGTCTTATTGGCTCGCTATCCTTGGCCTTGCGGCTGCTTTGTCCATCTGCTCCTCTTTCATGCTTGACTAGCCCTTGCCTCGTCGCGACTGCGAGTTCTTCGTATGGCCTATCTCTCTCTTCTTCGTTTCTTTGTTCCAAGTATCCAACATTGAGAGTCCTTGGCAGTGGTCCTTGCTGGCGTGCCTCCGTTCTCCCGGACCACTGTCGCTGAAGATATGTCGCAGGTACCAGTCCGTACTCGTCCGTGTACCTTTTTCCCCGACTGGTGATGATCCTCTTCAGCATTTTGTTGGCTGGAGAACGCACTGGGGGCTCTGTGTATTCGTGCCTGTTGGGTTTGTCCTTTTCTCCCATGCTACTCGCCCTCTCACTCTCAGCCGTCCGTCTTGCTATCTAGCCTTGCGGATCCTGTACTCGTAGACATGGAGATGTTTGATCCCACGGGTCGCCCCTAGGCCTGTCGTCGAAGCCCCCACTGCCACATGTTTCATGCCGGCTCCCGCCCTGCAAATCTGTGGCACACAGAAACGAGCAACGGGTGTGCATCATGCCCTCCTCCTTTGCACCCTGACGTCGCAGTTCTGCAGTTTGTCCGTTCAGATCGGCTTGGCAGGTCTTGAGCAATTGCGCTGCACTCTGGTCCGAACACCGAGCGCCACAAGGGGCCGAAAGGGAGCAGGCCAGATCATCAAGGATGGGGTCGGTAGGAAAGCAGGCCGCACAGTCCGATAATGCGTCCCATCTCAATCTATGCATCGTACATGTACTCGTACAGACTTCTGGCTGCCACACAACGTCGTGATCAGTCCCTTATTGCGGCGCATCTTGCAGGCTAGCCCGCGCCAATGCAATGGCACAAGCCTCTTCTCGCAGCCACCCTGCCATTCCTCTGTTCTTCCGTCACCCGTCGCCAGCACCTGCATCATATATCGCGCCTCGCCCGCCTTGATCTTTCACTACGTCGATGCCTGCCGAGATGCAAACAAACTCACAAACTCACAAACTCACAAACTCACAAACCCACAAGCTCGTCATCCAGCTCGTCGCCCAGCCATGCGCGGTTTTCCCACGGAAATGTAGCTCCACCGACGCATCGAACAAGCACGGAAAACTGGATCTTGGGCCCTTGTGGCCCCATCCTCAAAGCCAAGATCTGGCCGACGGTCTGTCCTGTCCTGTCCTCTTCTCTGGCAACGTGCTTTTCAGACTCGAGAGTGCACTCTGTACCCTGTCTCGAGGCTCGCCATTCTGTTCCATCTTCTCTCCGTCCACTGCGCCGCCGATGAGACACATTGTGTCCTCGACCTGGCAGGCTGCCGCTCAGCGCACTTTGGTAGTCTGACCGCCCGTCAACGCCTTCATCTGACTCGCCGGCGTCGCGTCGCGTCCCGCTTATCTTACGTATTTGTCGTAGTGGACACGACTACTGAGTACGGCCACGCCTGTCACGTCTGGAGACTGCAATCGCCAACAGGTGCCAGTGACCCCTACGCAGAAACGTACGCACTAAAGAGACCCCGAGGTCGCCATACGACGTATTACAACCCGCCAAAACGCCAGGTGCCCGTCCAATCGTCTCTAGGAATTGAAGCTAGGAATACTCGTAGACCGAAGAAGAGAACCTAAAAGAGACCTAAAAGAGAACCTGAAAGAGACCTAAAAGAGACCTAAAAGAGAACCTAAAGAGACCTAAAAGAGAACCTAAAAGAGAACCTAAAAGAGAACCCAAAAGAGAGGGCAAAAAAAGACGGCCCCGACACAACACGCACATTTTTCCAGGTCCAAGTACCTCCGCCACCAAGGGTCTCTTCTCATCCCTCCTCTGCCTTTTGTCCATCATCGTCATTTGCTCCTCGCATGTTGTTCGTCTCGAGTCAGGAGGTACAGCCTGACAACCCCCATAGACTGATTACTAACCTTTCTTGTTGTCTGACTACCTTCAGGAATAAGGTTCAATCAGGTTCAGCCGTGCCTATTGTTTTGTGTTGGGGCCTTGCATTTGATATCGCTGGCTTTCTTTTTCTTTCTTCTGTTTCGTCCGTCTCTTTCGTCTTTTCGCCTCGTCTCTTGGTCTCTTCTTCTCTTGTCTCTTGGTCTCTTCCTCTCTTCTTCTCTTCGTCTCTTCTTCTCTTCTTCTCTTCGTCTCTTCTTCTCTTCTTCTCTTCTTCTCTTCCGTCCGTGTCATCTCACATCCGCACAGCTCTCTACAGCTTCATCTCAGCCTCTCGTCTCGTCAAACCCTTCACGGACACTCGTACAGCTCGCTCCGTTTCTTCACGCGTCGCTCCTCTGTGCGACCGTCGCTCTCGCCGCGACAGCAACCGGCACTGCGCCCTACCTTTTCAACGACATCTCACGCTCTGCGAACGTCACAAAACATCGTCACGCCCCCTCTCCACACCCTCTGACGGGCTTCGTGCAGAAAAGAGCTCGTCTCTTTCTTCTCCCTCAACCGCTCCGTGTCGCACAATCTCCGGCTCGGCAAGGAGCCGCTCCTCAATTATGCTCCATATCTACGGCACAAGAAAGGAGACTGGTGCGTCGCCAGCCGCCCCGAACCCCAAATGCCGTCCCCGTCCCGTGGAATCCGAGATGGCCGACCACGCCTCCGGCGCGTCTCCTCCAGCGTCTCTCCCAGCTGCAGAACCATGGCTAACGAGCTTGTCCCTCGCTCCAGGCGCAACCGCACACAACGACGATGAGGCAGAACACAACACCACCACCAGCGCGGCTATTGCCAATGCCAACGCCAACACCAACGCCAACGACGGCCTGGTGCTCCGGCAAGTCCGCACCAGCAGCAGCAACCAGCTCGCGTTGCCTTTGCACATCCCCAAGAACAGGAGCACCGGCAACCTCGCCGTCGCCTCGCCTGATGTCTCTGCAGACCACAAGGCCCGCATACGATTCTCCTTTGACGCCGGCGCCTCTGCCGCGGAGTACGATGCCGCCACCCGGTTGGTGCCTTGCCCGATGTTTCTGACTTGCCCGCGTTCCCCGTTGCTGCCTCCCCCTTCCCGCCTGAGAGTGACATGCTTGCCTGGACGGCCCTGCCGGCATTGGCCTTCACGTCCGACCCGTCCTACCAGACGCCGGACGCTTGTGCTCATGCCCAGGCTCGTGTCTCTGCATCGTCCCTCCCTTTGTGCAGGGCCGCGTCTGCCTGGACGACACGGCTCTGCTTCGTTCCTCGAGCCCGATCCGAGCCTCGAGTCGGAGCTTGATGATCCGATACCGACTTGGAAGACTACTTTGTATCAGTCTCGACGACGACCTTGCTGACCCCGCGTCCCAATGCAGCTCCCCCATCATGACAGACCACGACCACGGCCTCGGCCTCTCGGCCTGCGCCGCATCCGCCAGCATGCACCCCCTGTGCGCGCCCCGACACTCCCCTCCGATCCCTCCGACCCGTCCTCGCGCAGCCCCTCTTTCGCCCTCCCGCGCTCCGCCTCCATGACCGCCATGCTGCAGCACGCGCACGCCTTTTCAGCCGCGTCCGACGCCGGCGCGCCCGCCTTCACCGAAGACCTGAGCCGCTTTCCCTCCGAGTCCTTGCACTCCTTCTCCTTTGCCTCCCACCAGTCCAACGACATGCTGCACAACCACCAGACCGTCTTCAAGCGCTCCATGGAGTTTATGAAGGACCGCATGGGCTACGCTGCCGGCTCGGCCAACGCCGGTCTTGCGAGCGCCCAGGCCCGCGCCACAGGCGATATCGAGACACAGAATATGCTCGACCTGCTGGCGCGTGCCCAACTTGTCGGCGCCAACAACCTCTCCAGCACCAACCGCGGCTTTCCCACCGGCCCCCTGACCGGCCCGCCCGACATGTCTGGCGAGAACGTCTTCGAGGCCAGCTTCATCCCAAGGACAGCCAGCCCCGAGCCCATCAGTGAGTCGCCATCTGTCGCCGTTTCCGAGGCGGCCGACTCGCCACTGCTCATGGCCAAGGTGCCTGCCATCCACCCACGCGACAACTCCATGCACCTGCTCAGCGTCGAACGCCCATCCATACCACCTTCTTCCGACGCCACGTACCACAGCAGCAGCAGCAGCAACAGCCACCGTACAGGAGCGGCGGCAGGCCCGTCCGACTCGGCCGAGTCGTCCAGAACACCGACCAACGAGAGCGGCACCACACAAAAGACGTCGCCGCCCGTCTCGCGACGGCCCAGCCTGCTCTTGCGGCGAACGCTGACCGACCTGACGCCCGTTGCTGTGCAGCAGCGCCTCCTCGACACACTCGCCACGCCCTATGTCGCGCCGCCACCAGCCGGTACGGGGGGCATCAGCCCACGATCCCTGTCCATCTCTGCCGACGCCCCGTCCGACACCACGGCAGCACCTCCCCTGTCCGCCACCACCCAGTCGTTTGCATCGCCCATGAGCTCCCCGGCCAACCTCGGCGAGCGCGCACACGGCCACCCCACGCGATGGGTGCCTGCCGCCCAGGCCATCTTCACGACCGAAGCGAAACCGCCATACACCATCATTGCCGCCAACGACCTGGCCTGTCTCGTCTTTGGCGTGACCAAGGCCGAGGTGCGCAAGATGGGCATTCTCGAAGTGGTGCAGCAGGAGCGCCGCGCCTGGCTGGAGAAGAAGCTGCTGCACGTGGACGACGCCGACGGCACCGACGACGACGACGACGATGCCGCCACGACGGCTACCAACGACAGCGAGCGCTCGTCTTCCATTGGCGAGATCATCCAGCCCGTGCCCAGCAAAGCGGCTTCCCACACGTCCAGTCTGCTGGGCGCGCGCGGCGGTGGTATCACCGCGAAGCTGCTCAGCAAGCCCAACTCGCGCTCCCAGACGCCCCAGGGCAACGGCAGCGGTGCGAGACCGGGCAAGTCGCCGCAGATGCCGGCCCACCGCGCCAAGACCATCGACGCCGGTCGACCAAGGCAGGGAGCGTGAGCGGCCACCACAACAACAACCGGTCGCGCGGCGTGCTTCTGTGCGGCGACGTCGTGCCCATCCAGAAGCGCAACGGCGCCACCGGCTCGGCCAGTCTGTGGGTCAAGGAGAAGCGCGTGGGCCTGATTTGGGTCCTGGAAGAAATCCACGAAGACGTCGCCACCGTGGCCGTCGACGAGGACGGCGTCGTCTCGTCATCTCCGGCGCCACAGGCCCATCTGGGGCGACGACGGCCTGCAGGCCGGCACAGACATTGGCAAGCTCATCCCGCGCATTGCCCGCCAGGGCATCGACGGCGTCACTGGCGCTGTCGACTTTGCCGAGCTCACGCGCCGCAAGTTTTATACCTGCTACAACTGCGACCGCATCAGCATCCCCGCCACCGTCGAGCCGATCCACGGCGTAGCCGCCTTGCGCGTCTCCAGCTTCCCGCACATTGCCGGCATCATTGTCGTTTCGACCCAAACGCTCACCATCAAGAGCTCCAACTCCGTCTTCTGCGGCGCTCTCTTTGGCTACGAGAAGCCCAATGGCCTGTCCATCAACCAGCTCCTGCCCGACTTGACAGGATCCTCCAGATTCTCATCGAGGTCGACAACGTCCACATCGTCGACGGCATTGTCGTCCCCGAGCACAGCTTCCGTCGCGCTGCGGCGTTCTTGGCCCTGCGCGACGGGCGTCCCGACGCTGCCACTCAGTTTTTGCGCCCCGACGGTCTGCCCGGCCGCCACCGTGACGGCTCGGAACTCAAGATTGATGTGCAGATGCGCGTCGTCAAGAGCGAGAAGCAGTCCAAGATCCACGAGGAGACCGTCATCGAGGCCAGCGACGAGGACGGGTCCGCGTCCGCGTCCGCGTCCGTGTCCACGTCGTCTGTCTTTAGCGACAGCACCTCGCCGCCGCCGCGCGCGCCCAAGTCCGAGATGGTGTACGCGCTCTGGATCACCTACTCGCGCCACCTGCACGCCGCCACGACGCGCAACAGCCTGGGCGCCGTCGCCTCCCCGCTCCTCTCCGGTGCGGCGACGCCCCTGCACCAGCCGTCGCCCGGCCAGACGCCCATCCACTCGCCCTTTGAGGTGCCGCCCATCCCCTCCGACGACCAGCTGGACCTGCGTGCCGAGAAGCCGACCATGGCGCAGTCTCTGACGCGCCAGCTCAAGGAGGCTGCGCTCCACACGGCGAGCCGCATCTCCAGCAGCCTGTCCGGTCCACCTCGGAGAGCCCGTCGCCAGCACCCCCCTACTCCCCGTCCACCGCAGCCGGCGCGCAGTCCGCTTCGCCGGCGGCGCCGCCGCTCCTGTCCTCGTCCAAAGCAGCCGCTGCCACGACCTCCATGGCCACGCCCGCCGTGACGGTCACGACGGCCACGCCCAGCTGCACCACCCCCGACCTCGTGGCACTGGCCAAGACCGGCCCCACGCAACCACCGGCAGCGCAGGGCAAGACGCATGCGTCGACGACGCAACACCAACGTCCGTAGCCAATACGACGACCACGGTGGTTCCGCAAACGTCGGAGATTGTGCCAGCCGCCGCCTCCAAGGGGACGCTGACGACAGCGGCCGCCGCCGCCGCCGCGCCTGCTGCACCCCACAAGAAGACGATTGACGATTTCGTCATCCTCGAGGACATGGGCCAGGGCGCGTACGGCCAGGTCAAGCTGGCCAAGGAAAAGGCCACGGGCCACCGGGTCGTCATCAAGTATGTGACCAAGAAGCGCATCTTGGTGGACACGTGACGCGCGACCGCCGCCTGGGCACCGTGCCTCTGGAGATTCACGTCCTCGACTACCTGCGGAGGGACGGGCTGCGGCACCCCAACATTGTCGAGATGGAGGACTTTTTCGAAGACGACGTCAACTACTACATTGAGATGAGTCCGCACGGCATGCCCGGCATGGACCTGTTTGACTACATTGAGCTGCGCACCAACATGGACGAGGACGAGTGCCGCAGCATCTTTGTGCAGGTCGCGCAAAGCCATCCACCACCTGCACACCAAGGCCATGGTCGTGCACCGCGACATCAAGGACGAGAATGTCATTCTCGACGGCGAGGGCCATATCAAGCTCATTGACTTTGGCTCCGCCGCCTACATCAAGAGCGGGCCCTTTGACGTCTTTGTCGGGACCATTGGTGCGTTTTTTTTTTTTTTTTTTTTTTTTTTGCAGAGAGAGAGAGAGAGAGAAAAAAAGAGACACCTTGATAACAGCTTGGCTAACCGCGAGTACAGACTACGCCGCCCCTGAAGTTCTGGCCGGCGATCGGTACGGTGGCAAGGAGCAAGACGTGTGGGCGCTCGGCATCCTGCTGTACACCACCATCTACAAGGAGAACCCGTTCTATAGCATCGACGAAATCATGGACCGCGACCTGCGCATTCCCTACACCATCAGCGACGATAGCATCGACCTGATCCGCAAGATGCTCAACCGCAATGTCAAGGAGCGCATCGACATTGACCAGGTCCTTGAGCACCCCTGGTGCCAGGCCCATATTTAGGCTCAGGCTCAGGCTTAGGCTCAGGCGCAGGCGCAGTAAAGGGCGAGAGAGAGATGACGAGGGAGGATAGACCCTGCACAGACGAGACGACAGGTGTGATGAAGAGGTGCAGATCAGACAGACGACGGGCGACCAGTGAGGCGGCATTTTGGGACGGTCCGGTGGCTCTCTGGGGACGTGGGCAGACGGTTTGAAAGGCGGTTATGGGGGGTCTAATCATTGCATCAACCAGGTGGTCCACGGAACAACAGCGTACAAAGGACCGGTTCGGGAGTTTATTCTGTTTTTTTACTTATATACTGATATATAATTCGATTCCCAGCCATTTATTCACCATCCTCTTTCATCACGAATACCACGACGGTCGTTTAAGTGTCATGGCAGTGACTCGGTAAAGCTGCGATTACGTCCGGGTACTATGAGATCTGTCCTCTTGGAAACCCCTGTCTTGAATCATGCGTCTGTGGCCACAAAGCTCTGTTTTTCTTTCGTTGAGATTTCGCTTCCAAAGCTGTGCAATGCGCTGCTGTCCAGACTCGAAAACTCTGTGTTTGTAAAAAGTTCTCTTCCATCATTCCCCCTTCTTTCAAATCTCCCCTTTTGTT
Source organism: Sporothrix phasma (assembly GCA_016097075.2). Lineage (NCBI taxonomy): Eukaryota > Fungi > Ascomycota > Sordariomycetes > Ophiostomatales > Ophiostomataceae > Sporothrix > Sporothrix phasma. The sequence continues at coordinate 31,193 of JADMNG010000015.1, read as the reverse complement.
TCGATCCCAACGTTTAGTGGTCACGGTCACGATCAGAAGATGTAGCAAGATTGTTTTGTTCTTGAGTACTCAATCTTGGTTTTATATTGGTAACAAGTAACAGCCCATAAGATACCCTTTTTTTCATCTGTCTACCAATACATCCGAAACTATTGAGAAGCAAAATAACAAGTAAAAGAGGAGCAAACAGAGGTGATAATATACAAGGTAGTCGTACACAATACAACGAGACGTTGTTGCCTGTCCGTCGTCGAAAAGCAAAACAAAACTGGAACCAAAACGCAAAAAGACAAGAAACCGTTAGTCTTTGATAGCCCATCATACACGTTGTCCGCAGTGGACAGAGAAACAGAGAAAAGCAAAGACGTGCGAAACAGGAAGCAGAAAACAGAAAGACATAAGCATGAGAACGAAACAGAACAGGAAAATATTTGTAACAGGGGCTGGACCAAAACAAAGACTTGTCCGTGGCCAAAGCTCGCTTTGGGGTGCTGGACGATGCCATGCGACTGCGAGTGCAAAGGGTGATGCTATGCAATGCCGGGTGTTCTTGTCATGTCTCTGCCGTATGCGGATGCAAGATGGGAACGATTTTGGTGCAGAAAGAATGGTAACGTGAGATGCAAAAGAAAAAGCAAGAACCTGACATGCAGTTGAGAGACACGTGAGACGACGTATCGGGGAATAAAACGAGAAGCAAACAAAGACAGATGACAGATAATGGTACAAGATGAAGTCGTTGGACAGGCATCGTGGAGGAGGGGAGGAAGACAAGGAGGACAAGGACAAGGACAAAAAGATCACTTCCTTGCGGGTCAGATGCCCGAGTCCGGGTCGTCGTTGCCCGGTGCCACGAGGGCAGACCGCGCTGGTTGGCGCTGCATGTTGCGCTCGTAGGTGCGCTGGCGGGCCAGGGCCTTGTCCTCCTCGGACACGAAACCAGTAGTCGTAGTAGGGTAACGCGCTCGGGAAAGTAGAGCACCAGGTGCACGCGAGCGTCGTCGGGGTTGACCTTGGCAGGCCCGGTGACCGTGGGAGCCATGGCGGTGGGGCCGGTCGTCGTGCGGCGCAGCTTCTTGCGGCTCTTGTCGTCGCGCACCATGACCTCGGTGAAGAGCTGCTTGTTGGTTGGCATCGTCAAAGACCAGCTGCCCGCCCTCGTCAAGCAGCGGCAGGGCCAGGCGCTGGCGTAGTACGACGCCTGCAGGCCAGGCGTCGTGCGCTCTGGGCGGGCGCAGGTAGCGGTCCATGTCGGCGCCCACCGGGCGAAAGAAGAGCCGGCCCGGGCCGACACCGCCGAGGCGCGCACAGTCCATGTCGGCGTACTGGCGAAGGCGCGGCAGGGCGGCGTTGAAGGAGGGCCGTCACGTCGTCCCAGCGCACGGTTCTTGGTGGTGCGCTGGTCGGCCGTCTCGTACTTGACGTTGCAGTGCGGCTTGGGCATGTTCTTCTTCGTCGAAACGTGGAAGGCGTCGAGGCCGAAGACATACGCTCGCGGCGAGCGTCCCATCTTGGCAGCCATGCGAGGGCTGTTGTGGTAAGGGCCGTTGATCATGGGCCACGCTGGGCATGGTGGGCATGGTAGACCGGCGGCCAAAAGCACTGGGCAGCGTCAGGGGAGACACGGGCGTCAGGGGCTCGCGGGACGAGCCAAGGCCGGGAGGCGGTAGGGTCACAACGGTGGTGGCAATGTCCTTCGCCGCCGCCATGGATGCTGCGGCGGGGCGGTGGAGGGGCATGCGGCATGGGCATGGGCAGCTCGTAACTGAGAGTGGTAGCGGGGCTGGTAGGCAGCGGTGCGGGTGGTAGGCCTGCTGGGTGGTGCTGATGGTTGGTAAGGGGCGGGCTGCATCGAGGCAGAGAGGACTGCGGAGGCGTGGGCAGGTTTGGCGATGGACGGCAGAGCCGCAGAGACGCCAGAGACGGCAAAGATGGCAGCGACGGCAGTCTGCTGGTGTTGGACGGGGCGCCGGCCGGCTTGAAGCTGTACTCACTGGGACGGCCAGCGTTGAGTGGGCGACTGCGGCGGCGAGGGCATGCCGTTGGGGCCAGAGGCATCCGGGTTGCTGCTGCGGGGACGAGCAGAAGTAGCTCTGCTCATAGGTCGAGAAGGGGCTCTGGCTGACCTGGCTGGAGGTCGCAATGGGTGCAGGCCGAGGAGCCAGGCCGAAGCAGAAGGGATAGGCAGGACATCACCGGCGGCCACGGCAATGCTCTTGCGCCAGACATCGTACGGCGGCGGCGGCGGGCCCGAGGGAGAGGGCATTGGAGCATACTGCGAGACAGGCGAGCCAATGGAAAAGGACGACCGGGCACTGGCTGCAGCCGACGCGGATGACGAGGACGACAGGGCCGGCGTCATGGGCGACGAAGAGAGAGCGCAGTGCACTCGGCCTCGGCCGCCTCAACAGCAAAGGCAGTGGTCGTGGGAGACCTGATGCCACTCCGCTCCGAGCGCCAGAACTCGAGCATCACCTCGGTCTGATGCATACTGGGAAGAGTAACCTTGGTGGGCTCAATATCAGAGTCGGAGTCGCCTGTGACGTTAGGATTGCGACGGACAAAACGGCTCAGAAGCGGACAGTGAGAGGAAACATACGAATGGGAGTCGAGGCACCACAGACCTCGGACGCAGCGGGCGTCTTTGGGTCGAGCAGGCCGTTCATCGAGAGCGTGGCCAGGATGTCGGCGGCCGAGCGGTCCTTGTCGTCGAGGGAGCGGCCCAAGATGTGCTGAAGGGCCTGCTTCTTCTCGGCGGTCATGCCCTGGAAAGACGTGTTTTGGCTGGGCGGCGTCAACGGCTCGGGCGTGGCCGTGCGGACGAGGAGGCGGACTGTTCTTGCGGGCGCTGCTGCTGCTGCTGCTGCTGCTGCTTCTGTTGCTGCTTCCGGAGTCTGCGCTCGTGCTTGATGCGGTGCTCGGTGATGTAGAAGGCGCTGAGCTGGCTGTCACGAACAAGGACGGGCTTGTTGACGCGGCGGCGGTGGCCATGCTGCAGCAAATTGGCTGTTGTAGTCTTGACAGCCATGGTGAAGGATGAGCTGTGTTGTTGATGTGTTGCCGTATCGTGTGGAAACGACCACGAGGGACAAGCAAAGGGATGCAATCGATAAAGGCAAGACAAGATGCAAAGACTTTAACAGAACTCGTGGTAGGTGGAGTTGGAGAGGGAGGGAAAGACGTTGAAGGGATGCGATGTAGGTGGACAAGACGAGAAGAATGTGAAGGAGTCGAAGGGAGGATGGAGGGGAGATGTGATGGATATAAAGAATGGAAAAGCAAGACAAGATGAGAAATGGTGATGGGCAAGAAAACGGGCGGACGTTGGATATAAAATAGTTGACGACAGGGCGGAGTGTCGACGGGAGACTTGTGTGCGTGTTTGAATAAGTGCGTGTGGATGTCTCGACCGTAGAGTGTCTTGTCGGTCTTGGTCTGCTCAAGGACGGATAAGGAGACGAACGAGGACAAGGATGTTGGACAAGGGTGGTGGATATCTACTCGTATGAACGGAAGACAAAGAAAGAGGAGGGCACAAAGATGTGAGGAGAGACCCAAACGCAGGACGAAAGCTGCAAGATACAGAGGGGTGGGGAGGCGGAGGAGAGAAAAAGGAGGGGGGGAGGAGAGGGCAAACAATCAAGATGTACTCGAGGTACTGCGTCCTGGGGGCGTGTAGGAGTGAAGAACAATAAGGGAACAAATATAGAAGGGAGAAGGAGAGCAAAAGCACAATTCACAAAGTAGATGTAAAGAGGATCACGACGAAAAATAGACATGATGAGCCAGGGCGAGGAGCCCAAGTGACTGGATGGAAAAGAGACACCCAGCACAAACAAACCCAGCACAAGAGACAGAGCCAGAGCGAGAGCGAGGAGCCCAGTCCCACAAAACAGCTTTACAACCGGGGGCAGGGCCAGGGCAGATCAGACGGGGTGGATCGGCGGAGGGGGTGGGAGAATACAGAGTACAGAGACGGGAACAAAGGTATCTCGGTGCAGAGGTGCGGTGAGAAAGATACGAGTAACTTTACGAGTAACGAAATGGCATGAAAGGAAAAATGGCGAAATAGAAGGGCACAAAATCAAAAGGCCCAGCAAAGAAAAAAAGAAAGAAAGAAAGGCCACTAGCAGGGCCCTAGAGACAAGCAATCCAGCTACTCCGTAGAGCTGAGAGGGGCGTGTGCAGGGTGTGTATTTGGCCTGCCGAAGGGGGTGGGCCAAAGCCAAAGGGGTGCTTATTCTGAGAGGTTGGTTTCTTTTTCGTGTTCTCTCGTCCTTTAACTTTTCCTTGCTCAAGGCACAGACAGGGCCAGCTGAGGATTGGCGATAGAGTACATATACAGCGACATGTCATGTATCCAAATGCATTGTATGCCGTCGAGGGTGATATATCGATATTTGGAACGGGGCATGTGGCGAAACGGCCAAACGGCGAAATGTTGGATCAACGAGAGAATATTGAACCATCTCGTTACATTGACGACTCGTCGGACCAATTCAACCGGTAACAGACATGGGCCAGAAGCATCCATGAAAAGGGAGAGATGCCGACCGAGACACCTCGTGTGGCAGGCTCCATTGATGGAGGACGTTTGGTAAAAACAGACACAGAAAGACATCTTGCTCCTCTGGGGAGAGACATGGAAACCGACAGGATAGGCGGGATAAGAAGAGGAGATCAGCCTCCCAGAGCAGATCAGGGTTCTGCACAATTGGGGGAGGCATCGACAAGGAGAATAGGACAACAGGAAAACAGGAAAACAGGAAAATAGGAGGACCAGTGAATCAGGGACGCAGAGTCAGGCACGTCGGGCCAGGGACTCAAGAAACTAAGAATCTAAAGGCCGGGCAGTCAAGACATCACCAGGAGTATCAACATAGGAAGCCTCACCAGATATTGACAGGAGAGTCTGGGCAGTTCGCGGTGTCCCTCTTGTTCGAGTCATCCTAGAGAGACATGGTGCCTGTCGGTCCCTGCCGATTTTATTGACTTTGCCCCCATTTGGTCTCTTGGCTTTGCCTCTTGATGTCTCGCTCATCTTGTTTTTTCCTCCGTCTCCTCCTTTCATGCGATGCAAGCACACGGAGCTTTGAGCACCAGAGAAAGTGCCTGCATGTCACAAATGAAGCACACCAAGCGCCGTATGCATCATTGACCACAAAACCAGGAACCGCGAGTTTACCCAGATGCATCTCGCCACGCCCAGCATCCAGATGTATCTCAAAGCATCGCCGCGACCAGGGTTGGCCCCGATGCAGGGAGGGCGAGAAAAGACGCAACGCGTACCCCGTAAAGCTAGATGGATGTACAGCACAAATGATAAGCGGCAAATAGAGAAAGGGTGTGGCGACGCATTCGGATGACTGGATGCCGGAGAGGTCGATGGGACGGTCAACGTGCACGTTGGCACCCCTGTGAACTGCACGACGCATCCCATTTGTGACTGGCCGACTCACAGAGCAGTGGTGAGATACGTTGTTCCGAGTTCTGAGTAGATATACTTTTTTGTACCGATCGCTGTGTAACTGGAGCCCGAGCTGGGGTAGCCTCCAAAGCCTTATCGTAATTGCCATTCCCCTCTCTCTGTCCTCTACCCTGCACCGTGTGTGACCGTGGCCGGCTTGGCTGAGTGCGTGTAGCTGTTGTTTGTGTACCCGTACCCCGTACGTCGTAGTCCTGTCTTGTTATTTTGTCTCTATTCCGTACGTCGTACTCGATATCGTCTCTTCCGGTTGTGACACTGACCTAGCGGCCTCTTAAATTCAAAGCTTATACGACTCGACGACTCGTACGACACGTCGTACTTTGTGTTGTTTTTGCCCTGTACTTTGTACTTATAGAAATTCGCCGCCTGTCTCTGCACCGGACTGGCCCTTCGGATCTGAATGTGTGGGTGCGCTGTCCTTTGCGTCCCTTTTTTTTTCTGCAAAAGTACTCTCGTACCTGGCAGATGTCTCAGTAGAGATAGGAGAAAAGTAGGGTGAACAAGGAACATAAAACTTTGAGAAAGAGTCTTTGTGCGGGCCACGCCAAAGGTCAGGAGAGGAGACGCAAGATGCAACCATGATGCAGGAGGCGCAAGTTCCAGAGCCAGGCAATAGTCACAATATGACAGAACTCAAGGGTCCCAAAACGCAAAATGCAGGAGGCGACTCCGTCCTGGGCGGTGATCTGTTGATTAGTTCCTAGTGAGTGTTTTGGCGTTGACCTCCCTTGGCCCTTCTCTGACAGATTGACAGGCGTGACTGGGAGGCGAAGTAGTGCCTACTGCAAGGGATGAGACGGACAAGAGGGCCACCAAAGCTCATACGAAAGGCGAGCTGCGAACGGCCAAGGGAAACGACAGTATACTTTGAATATGGAGAAATAATGGACTCGGTGGCGCCAAATAGAGGCATATCAGGAAGGAGAAAAGTTGACTATGCGAAACGAGTGTGCCGTTGGGTGCCGTTTAGTGCCGTCAAGTGCCGTCGAGTGCCGTCGAGTGCCGTCGAGTGCCGTCGCGGACACACGCATATGCCACTGGTGGACGGGGCTCGCGATCCATGTGTTTTGCTCCTATGTGTTGATCTGATGTCCGCGATGGCCACTGGTATTGGATATCATAGGGAGTACACGTTTATGAAAACGATAGCCGCACTCACATTCAAGACTGTCAACATGCGCGTCTCTCACACCATGGCATCTAGACCGTTGCTGGGTACAAATCACGAAATTCGAGGTGATGAGCAGGGGATTTGCGGCTGGGGTAGAAGATGGAGGTGTGGTAGGCATACTCCTCGAGGGATGGAACCCCAGAGATTGGCGGGGATGAAATGTGTGCCAGCTCTGCTGCTTGTACAAAGTAAGATACTTTGTACTTTAAGCTTGCGGTTTGTGCCCGGTATCAATGTATTTTGTGTGCTTATGAGGGAGCATTTGGGCCGGTAATGTGGACATCATGGGCTGGGTTTGTGCAGAGCGTCAGTACCCCTGTCTGCAGATCATCTGCACGGGTGGAGACGCATAACACAAGTGTGGTTGGGACTGGACAGCGGGGACTCGAATAGCACAACAGCACGAATAAAGAGATAAAGAGGCTAAAACACAAAAGAACCACCAGCGAGGACGCCGACGGCACCTAGATGCCTAAAGGTGTGACTGGGGCTCATGTGATGTGTAAGAAGAGTGGCATACGGCTGAGTCGTGATCACATCAACTTGCAGGCCGGAACACGAGAAGGGGGGGGGGGGCATGCTGCAGCCACAGAGCCACGGACAGGGCCGTGCTCTGTACTGACTGCTGCATCAACATAACGGAAGCTCTGGCAAGAATGATCAGATATGACGTTGTGGTTTTGAAAGAGGGGAAAAAGACCACGAAGAAAGAGGGAGAAAGAAGAGGAGGACAACAGACCAAACCAAGCCAGACCTGGAGACAGGACGTGCAACCGCATGACCAGGGAAAGGCAAAAGCGAAACGGTAGTATTGGGCAGTGGGCGCTGGGCGTTGGTGGCGGTGCCTAGAAGAGGCGTTTTGTGAGACAGCGAATATTAATTCATCAAACGGTGGAGAATGGGACAATATGAACAGCGAATAAGGACAGGGAAGAGGAAAAAGCAACGGCAATAACAATGGGCAACAACAGCAAATATTGTATGGAACGGAGCCAAATGCCCATGGAGAAAAAAAGGGCAATGCTGCAAGCTTGCAGTTAACAGAAGAACCGTCGTATGGAGCAAAAAGAAAGTAAAGTGCTAGGCAATGTGACAATGCGACGCTGGTCATGAAGAAATCAAGCGAGGAAATCACGCAAACCGATCACACGAGGCATCGAATAAACATGAATAAAACAAACGTCAAACAAAACCCCAGGGGACAAGCCCGACTGTTGGTTTCAATTAGCAAGGAAGGGCGAAACACCAGCAAGACATCGAGGGCCAATGTGACAGGTAGACGGAGACTGAAGGAGAGCGCCGATTAAAGGGACAGTCGCAGTCGCGGTCGAAACGTCCATTCTCATGGGAATAGCGGACAAGTGTCAGGACCAGGCGAACCGTCAGACCCTAGCTGATGCTATGGTAAGAATGGGATTGTGAGAGCCAACAGGACATGCAGATGACGGGGCACGGTAGCAACCAGTGGCCGGAATCACCTTCCAGCGTCGCATTGGCTCTGATGGTGTGCCATCGTGCCTGGAAGGCTGAATTACACAGCTGCCGGGACTTTCAGCTGCCGGGTGGCCTCGCAGAAGCGAAGGCGACCGGTCTCAGCAAAGGGCAGACGGAAAAGGCAGACAAGCAGGCGGATAGCCGCACCGGCTGCAGTAGCGGTTTTTGCAGCTCGGTTCGTCGTCGTTTGCCCGCCCAGAGTGTCTTTGCGTTCTTATCCACATTGCGAGCTGGGATGAGCTTGGCTTGGGCCCATCTGCCCCATCTGAATCCATCTCAATCACCATCTTGAAGCGAGCTTGGGCGCGATGGGCGGGTAGAAAGTGTCCTGACTGGCTGGGAACGCACCGCGGAACTGTCTTGACCCGGCCGGCGGATCGACCCTGCTAGCAGGATAGCAGGAGAGGATTTCAAAACGGTGTGGGTGGGTAAACAAGAAGCGATGGTGGGCGAGGAGAATGAGAGGAGAAAAAGAGGGGAGACCAAGAAGAAAGAATGAGAAAACGAAGGCTGTAAGGGATGGCCAGGCTGAGAAGCAGCCAGAGAAGGGAAAGAGGCTTGGAATGGCGCAAAGTACCCCATATGGGATAGGACAAGCGGCACGCGAGGAAACAATAAAACAAAACAGCAAACGCCAACACAGTCGAGTCAGCGAGGGAAGAAGCCAAGCACGGACGGACCAGATTTGATATTGACGATGCGGAAATTCGACAATTCAGAAACCCTATTCTCCAAGCTTTGTACGCAGTACATCTCAATAACACTTGTCGATGGACTCGACGCAGGACGGCAGTGCCTGGCAGAGTCTCAGAAGTCGACAGCGCGGCGCAGCACCAGCGCGCAGGCGACACGCAGGAACACCATCGTGGAGATGTGCGAGCTGCATGACGGGCGGGCGACAGTGGACAAAATACGGAGAATATTCTCGTATCTGACTGAAGATACAGCCAGCATACAGTGGACTGACGCAGACAAAGGCGCCAGACGGTGATGGACAGGGTCTGATACGACGCTGTGTTCCCTTGCTTCGTGGGAGGGCCTACAAAGTACGGAGTAGGTTGACAGTGGAGAAGACAGGACAACAGGACAACAGACAGAGGACACAGCGAGAGAGCAGGCTGCAACACCTAAAGACGACAGGACCAAACTGGCCGAAAGAAGCAATATGGGCTGGCAAAACGACCAGCCTGGCCAGACGCTATCCCCGGTTAAGCGAGAGAATTCCAAATTCAAGAGGACCTTTGGCTGACAAGGAGGGTTGTGTGGATGTGTGGAGGAACACGGTAAAAGAGAGCATAAGACACCACTGGGAAGAGGCTCTCCTGCAGACAGGGGTCAGATCGCCGACCTGACGACACAAAGGTGGTGGCCGGAGTGGAGGGTTTGCCCCTTTTGGAGAGTCTAGGTTTGCTTTTGGTTTCGTTTTGGTTGCTTGGTGCCGTTCTGCATCATATTTCTGGATTCTGTCACACGTTCCGTCGTGGGTTGTCTTCTGCCGCAAGTTTGAGAGCAGCGAGCTGTCCTGATATCGTCTGCAGGTTCCTTTTGCATCTGCATTGCATCGGTCTGCACATCTGCGTCAAGTTTCTTGTGCGTCTTGTGCGTCTCGATGCCCGCTTCTTCAGCTTTGTGCGAGAATGAAATGTCCTTTTGCGTTGGACCGTTTGCCATCCTCTCTGAAACGACAACTTGACGATTTGTGCCTGATCCTTATCACGGACTTGTTACTCCCGACTTATTACTCGTACGAATACATCAACTCCGTCTACTCTCCACTGTCTTCGCTGCCCCTGCCGTCTGTCACCATGACCCTGCTCTCTTCTCCTCTCTTTACCCTTTGCAGTCTGCAAACGAAGCGAACACAAGCGAAACGGCAGACAAACACCCGGACATCACGCAACCCAGCAGACTTTGGGGCTCTGTGGATCGCATTTACCCACTTGCTCGGCCCCCGTTCCCTGTCGACTGCGCCCTAGAGGGACTCTCAGACGCTTTCTTACGTCGTACATACGCACTCTTCTCGCCCTTTGGCGTCAGAATACTAGGCGCTGCACTCGCGTTGCGGGTGATCTCCGGCCAGGATCGCCCTTCCGCTGCGGTCTCGCACAGATCACGGTATCAAAGTACTTTGTACGGAGCAGTCGACGGCATGCTCTTATCTTATGGTGAGCATGTGCTTCGGATGGAGACCTGGAGACTAGCGGCGGAAAGATGTCGTGATTTGCTCCGCGCAAAAGCTGAAGCTCGACGAGTCGTGCTCAACTGCCGCACGCATGTTTACATGTACTCTGTTGCACGCGAAAGCATCCCTCACATCGTACAGCGTTCTTTTATATTCCGCGAGTCTCTGTACCACCCTGTTTGCAAGAGCCAAGGACTTGTACAAATGAAGAGCTCAGACACGCACAACATCTGTGATCCCGGCACAAAATGGGACGAGATCGTAAGCACAATGTGTTTTTGCGTCTTTGTCGTCAACGTCGCGCTGGTGTGGGCGGGACGGCAGGTTAGTGGTTGTCAGTACGAGTACGAAGTACTCGTAGCTGTCTGCACGACTATCTGTATGACCAGCCGCTTGCTACCGAGCCACCCCCTGCTTTGAATTGTACTCAACTCTCTTGGTGCTCAGACTTCTGAAAGCAGCTTATTGGTCGAAACTGCAAAACGATCGCTGCTGGCAGACCAGGGACGCCAAATTTCTCGGTGTCAGCGTTGCATTCATCGGGTGCCGGGGGGGGGGGGTTGTGATTTGGTAGCTTTACATCGAGGGTGTCTAAGGCGGAGGATGATGGGCTGGGCCGAACAGCAAGAACCAGAAAGTACATACGAAGTACAAAGTATGTGCAGATGATGGCAAGTACATGTAATGTAACAAGGAGGAATACAAAAAGTCTTTGTAACTGCTGACGCACCACAGCCACGCAGACTGCTTCCCCACGCCCACTGGCCAACACAAAGTACGTACAGGTACACTCGTTGGGACACCTCTGCCTCATACTCGTATGTACATTGTCCTGAGCAAAAGATGACAGGTCGACATTTTGAAAGTCACCAAACTTTTTCAGCAGACCTAAACACGGCCACCTCTTCTCTTATTCGTACGAGATGCAAAATCTGCCCTGGTATGCCCTGTCCGCCTCTTTTCTGGCTCCCTCTCGCCCTCGATCGCTTCAGCAAGTCTCCTTCTTTCGAGCCTATCTTGCGCCTCTTCTGCACCCTGCTTTGTCAGAACATGACAAAATATAGGAAACGGCCTGGCCTGTTGATCCCAGGGACTTTCTTTCATCATTACCCACTGACCCAGTATATTTTCCCTTTTCTCTCCTCAAGTCCGTGTTCCCATTCTTCTCGTTCTTCTATTTTTCCACTGCGGGTACGTCTCCAACCGTAGCGCTACTGAGAATCAGTCCAGCACTACCACCATCGCAAGAGAACTCCCTTTTGGTCCTCGTATCCTTGCTGACACTGCCCAGCCAAGCTGCATAAGCTGTCCCCACGGTGGCCGTTCGGCAGTGAACGCCCGTTCGTCGTAGTTGTCCACTAACTTGCCCACAGTCCACAGTCTCTCACCTAGTCCCAGGATTCTCTCTAGATGGATAAGCACCATCTATGATTTCCCCTCTTCTAGCGTTGTGCAGATTACGAGTTTTACAAACTAAGCTCGGCATCTGCAACGTCTGCGCATACAAAGCCCTACGAAGGACAGACATTGCGGACCGGTGTCTGCTTGTATTTTACGTCGTACCCGTATGGAGTACGGCGTACGAGTACATGTACGCGTAGTGCTGAGAACGTGGGTCTCGTTGATGGTGCGGATCCGTCTTTGTTTGAGGTGCCTGTCGAGTCCGATACAGATGGCAATCTTAGGTTGCGGGGCCAATACTCCGTACGACAAGCGAATACCACCCTGCTCCTCCAGCGTGCATCAGACTCGTACTTTGTAGAGCTTGGCCAGGTCGGCGAGACAGAGAGTGAGCTGTTCCGATGCACACAGCCTTGTCCATTGCTCGCGTATCGAGAATCATCAGGCACAACCACAGAGAGGTCAGTATGCCAATCTCAGTGCAATGCTGAAGAAGGCGAAAAAGGAACAAGGAAGAATGAAGAGAGAAGAAGGGAGACAGGAGAAAGAAAAAGATCATCCTTCAGGTCTTCCTCTTCGGACGGGCCACGCTGCAGGCAACGTGCAGGCTCGGCGGCCTCTTCAAAGACAGCAGCGAAATGGATGACGAGGTCCTCGAGCGAAAGCACGACGTACTTTGCAGTCGTCTGGTCCGTTTTCTTCTGTCATATTCTGACAGGTCGGTGACATGGTTTTCGTGCACGGTGCAGCCAGGCGCATTGTCCTTCCTCATTCGTCGGGTTGCAAATGCCTCTGCGTATTTGTCCAAGCGTCTTTGCTGTCTGCACATTCTACTTCATACACAAACATGCACATCGCATGCAGTCGTTCCACTACTGCGGCCAAAAAGTATCGGCCTCTCTTGTTCTGTCTTCTCCCTCACCTCCGTTGTCCGCCCTTGTCGGCCTTTGTTGGGGCCACAACGGCATCTGCTTCGTACCTACTTCGTACGGAGGGCATCCGCTCGCGCATATTTCCAGTATATAACGGTCATCAAGGGAGTGATGGCGGCGGCGGCGGACCATCTATCCTAGTGTCCTGGCTACATGGAATAAGACCGCAGTTCCTTTTTCTCTTCTTTCCTTTTTCTATGCACTTTTTTCTTTAGCTTGCGCTTCCGCTCCGCCTCGCTTCGTCTCTCAACAAAGAGGCGGGACCAAACCGTTCTTCGTACACAACCTTGAGACTGTCGTCTGCCAAGGCTGGACCTCGGCCACTTGCAGCAGCCGTTAAGAATGATGGTGCTGTGGTCAGCCTTTTTGGTGTTTCTGCCTTTACGCCACCAACAGCACAGACTGTGACGGCGCCAGCGGCCGGCTGTTGACGTCCTCTTTTTCGCTTGCTGTTAGTCGTCAGACGACACCAAACTACATCAGACTACGGCAAACTATGCCCCGACCAAGTGCTATCTTGTCCCGGCTCCCTGGCTTCCGTAGACTACTCGAACAAAGAACGAAAGGCGACAGCTCTAAAGGGACAATGGCGACGAAAACCTTATCTCTCCTCGTCTCGTCGTAGCAGCACTGGCCAGAAAAGCACGGGCAGCTTTGACAAGGAACAGGGGCAGAATTTCGTGCACTAAAAAAGAGACCGGCTGGCGGTTGACGGTTGACGGCTGGCATTGTACCATTGTGTTGAAGAACGACGGGGAAAGCACAGACTCGCGGAACGGATACAGCTTGGAGCACAAGCATTGACCACCCAACAGACAACTGCCAACGCACAAAGATTACGTTTCGCTGATGAGAGGTCAAAGGAGTGCAATTTTACAAGTTGCGTGGCAGCGTCCTAAACTGGGGTTCAGATTCGAATCTGGCATTGCCGGGCAGGGAGACAGCGAGCGACTGCGTCTTACTTCGTACGATCGGAACAGACACGTTGTACGCGTAGATGGCAGGGCATTGATATGGAAGAAGGAAGAACAGGGCGGCGGGGATGAAACCGGCACTCGGGTACAGTGTAGCCTTCGGGTCGCCGAGTCAGCTGAGTGGTTCTGAGATGGGCGGCCACGTCGATGCACGAGTATGATACTCGGCATCTCTCTGCCTCGCTCTCGCCATGTCTCCCTTTACGAGCCGACCGCCGTCCAAGACCGTCGTTGCAGGCGCCAACTGCAGACTGCAAATGCAGCTGTGGACGGGGGGACATTGCATCAGACGCGAAGACAAGAGGTATGTAAGAGGTCAGAGATACGGGGAAAGGGAGACAGAGACAGGGCCCAGCCTCCCCGCCAACCGAGATCGACACCTAAGCTTCCCCTTCTCGGAGGGCCAGCGCCCTGCAGCGTCCCTCCTCTCACCAGGCCTCGCCGAAAACGAACATGAAGAACAAAAGAAGCAGAAGACCAGCCAAAGCGAGCGACGAAGACGACAAAAGAAGATAAAGGGCGTCCACTTTTATGGACACCCCGGCCTCCCTGCCTTGCACGCACATTGAGAAGCGGGCGTGGGAGCAAGAGGAGCGAGAGGAGCAGGAGAGCAGGAGGAGCAGGAGGAGCAGGAGGAGAGCCGGTAAGAATGAGCGGCAGCGACCAGACCACGATGTACGTCGGATCCACGATGTATCCACGATGTATCTACGATGTGCAAGTCAGATAGCCGGAGGAAAACGTGCAAGGATGTCGTCGTCGATACGTAAATGGATGCAAAAGACGCAAACGCTTGCAAGGATCAGTCGACGATCGTCTCCGGCGAGGACGAAAAGACGAGAGAATGCACAAAGAAGGCCGGAGAAGCCCAGCCAGCCCAGTGAACGTCATGACAAGCAACAAGGTACGACGCTGCTGCTCCATGGAGCCACGGGAACGGCATGACCGGCATGCGTGGATTTGCGCGATCTCCCGTGGACGCACAGTCGAAAGGTCAGAATATGGGCAGGGCTGGTCCGGCCGACATGTTCTGATTTCCACTGTGCGTATTCAACGTATTGGAAGTGGGCGCGCTCTTACCTCTTTGCAAGAGAAGGGAACTGGCCTCGAATGGGAGGGTGGGTTTTGGGTACGATTTGACGGTGAAGAAAAAAGCAAGAAGCAAAGGAAAGGCAGAGGCAGAGGCAGAGGCAGAGGCAAAAGGAAAAAGGCAAAAATCAAAAATCAAAAATCAAAAAGCAAAAAGCAAAGTGGCCGACGAGAGAATGCGAACACGACGAGACGGTGAAGCTGCCGCTCCAACTGCGTCAACGACGTCAACGACGTCAACACATAGGGCAGATATTGGATTCACGCCACTAGAGCAAGACACTCGACATCGGCTGGCACAAGACAGGACAGGCTTGTGCATGTCTTGTGTGCTGTCCACCACATGCAAGCCCATGCACAAAGTACATGTACGTGCACACGGGCACAGCTGGGAAGCTGTCTCGTTCTCGGGCATGACTGGCTGGACGTCGATGTTTGATGTTGAGGGCTGTGTGACTTTGTGTGTGTGGGGAGGCATGTCTTTGGAAGCAATAAAGTGGGTCCACCGGCTCGGTCTGGTACGGAGCTAGCGCGCTGCCGGGCCAAAGAGTGGATACCTCGCAAGATGCTGGGAGCCAAAAGGGTCCACCCGCACCGTCGAGGACCCCGGCTTCAGCTGTGTCTAGCACCTCCAGCACTATTTTGGCAATAGTGGGGTTCCGCGCGCCTGTATCCAGTAGGAAGGCCGGCTCGGCTGGAGGACCCGCTCTGTGCCGGGGGAAGGAACAGGGAGCCCAGGAGAGGCAAGAGCGCCAGAGACACCCGGACATTATTGACCAATCGCAGGGCCGCAACTTGCGAGGAGGACATTGGAGCTAACCACCAATACAGCATATCGCCGCGCCAGCAGCTGTTGGGCCCAGCACAGGGCGCCAGATGCGCCAAATGGAGCGGTGCGAGTACGAGTATTCGTCAACCGATGGGCAAACGGGAGAAGAGAAAGGGAAAACATATGGGAAACCGGACGAGGCTCGTTGTACCTCGCAAGCCCTGAAATCAATGACAAAGGTCGTGAGTACTCGCATGGCCAGCGGCAAACAGATGCCGTACAAAGTACTCGTAGTTTCGTTGGTTAGCACGCGCCGTCATTCATGCAAGTTGCGTGCAGCCGGTGCGGTTCTTCCATATGGTTCGGCGTTCCGTCTGTCTACGAGGTAGCAAGGAGTAAGAAGAATCGACAACGGGAAGCTGGCCCTGGATAATCCGCCACGTACAAAGAACATGTATGACGAGTCTTTTGACGAGACGACACAAGGGAGACAGTGAGCAAAAGTCAAAGGTCCGCGGCTTGGGCCGCGCGTCGGCACTGCAGGACGGCAGAGGAGATGCGTTCCGCAAGGCCAAAAGGACGCTGTAGAGGGACATCTGTGAGTACGCAAACTATGGGCCCATGGCCACCGGCACCGTTTTTGTTTTCGCTTTGAGCATGTTGGCGGCGTTGCCGTGATACGTTCTCGTGCGTGGCTTCGCCGTTGTGGTGAGCAATGCGAGTTTGCGTCGCTTTTGTATGGGCTTTGCGAGCTTTGGCGTTGGCCTTTCCAAAGCGCTTGAAGCGACCCAGCCGTAGCTCGGCTCTTGCCGCGTGGGTAAGATTACACCGCGCAGTGCCCGTAATTGCTCAATGCCTGGGCACGTCAGCCTTGAGCTGGCCCGTGCTGGGCCTGTATCTGGATCGATTTGCATGCCGTTGTCATTGTATCTCGCAAATGGGCCTTTGTGAAGCGCTGGAGGATTTCTTCTTTCCTCCGAATTGGTGTTGTCCTGTCCTGTCCTTGTCATTGTTGCTTTGTATGGCGGCATGCTCATCTACTTTGTAGGACCTACGTTTACTGTCGTAGTCCATATCTCAGCTCCATCTTCACTTCTGCCAGCGTCGTATTGTGTACCTGAATGACTACGAGTGCAAGTACGTCGTTTGTCTCGCAGCAGGCACAATTCCACTCGTCACCCACTCTCTTCGTCCTCTCGTCGCCTCTCCTCTCAGCTTGGCCCTTGTTCTCTTTTCTTTCTCCTCTTGCCCTCCCTTGCGTTGCGCCGGTGCGCGTTCCCCCTGGGATATCCGAGACTTCTGATGCAACTACACGGAGCAAAGTACGCTGCAGCAACACGTCCGGACAGTATGCTTCGTAGTCAGCTAGCTCAAGGCATAACCAGCACGAAGACCACCGACTACCGCCAGCAACAACGCAAGTGCAAGAAAAGAGGGTGGGTGAGCGAGACCGTTGAGACGGGCTGGGCAAGTGTTGACTCGCCCACTGCCGCCGATCGCTCCTCGCTTGGGCGTAGATGGGTCTCACAACCGCCTCTGGCGTCAGCTTGCCTTGCCCTCATAGACAGCAAAATATGGGTCCCGCGATGTATGAGTGGACAGGAACTGCTTCATACTCACATGTTTTGACAAATGTTCGTAATCACTTTGTACGCACGGTACGCTCCGAATTTGCTTATTCTCGAAACTCGTGGGGAACGTACTGGGGGATGCATGCTACAAAACTGTTGATACGTACGACGCAAGATACAGATGCGAGTCGACACAACTGCAGGACAAGAGAGAAGACAACAGCCAGGGACCATGCAGGGCGAGAAGACCGGAGGAGAGAGGGCCGGAGGAGAAGGGCAAGAGTCAAGAGCTGTCTTTTGTTCGGTTCATACGCATATCTAGTTCTACTGTACTCGTAATGTCCATTGTAAGCACTACCTCGTACTCTCATCAAACCCCACATTGGGTCAAGACCCAGCTCGAGCATGGCGGCTCTGGCAAGGCCGGTGCCCGCGGTGCTCCTGTATCCTTGAGGTCAAGCCTGGTCTTTTGATCGACTTTGATTACCATTTCCAGGTGAGGCGAAGAAGCCGTGACTTGCTTGGCCCATTACGTCCTGCCCTGGCCACGACGACAATACTCATACTCGACAACTGGGGAGACTTTGATTTCTTGTTGGCTTTGTAATTTGCCTTGTCGAGAGCCAAGATCTGTCGAGATCGGCTTCGTCCGGCCGGAACAGACTTGTGGCCAGACGACAGCTAAACTATGTGCATTGGCGTAACCTGTTTTTCGCCCTTTGATATCACGACGGGCAAGACTACGCGTATGCAAGACGACTGAGCCCTGAAACCTGGCTGCATTGCTCAACTTGGCATAGGACGAGCATCGCGAGACAGCACCATGCAGAAAGAAGAAAGACGCCGCACGACGAGCCACTCCAGAACAGGCTTGAGCAAGGACAACAGGACGAGCCAAACGGTGGCCTCAACTGCCACTATTGCAGCTTTAACCGCTCTTTGTCGTGGGGCAACGGGGCTTCAGTATCCGTCCGTGGGACTTTATGATCCGCTGGCTTATCTCGACGATCAGCCGTAATTCCAGGGAAACCGAATAGCGAGAAGCCGGCGGACAGCTTCTACGAAGTACACGTCGTAACCTGTGCCAAGATTCTCGTACCAACAGCAGTACCAGCCCAAATAGGCAATAGAAAGAAGCCAAAAGGGTATGATGCGTGCAGAACTCATGAGATAAATAAGCAACAGTCAGCCAGGCTGGCAACGCCATTTATCCACGCAGGTGCAGAATACCCCTCGCATGGTCAACGGCGGAGAAGAGGATATTGTCACCACAGCCACAGCCGACGAAGGCAAAGGAAAGGGGCAAAAGGGGTGTGCATTCGTAACCTGTGATTCCATCTTCCGATCTCCGTTGTTCTTGTTGCCTCTGATGATTCTGTTTCTCAAGTTTTCCCTGCTTTTTGCACATCTCGGAGCTCATCTTTGTTCGCGTTTTCGCCCTAGTTCTTCCCACAAACCGGTGCCGATTCGCGTACCTGGATCTAGCGGACTCGTCAAAGCAGGGGCGCGATGCGCATACACCTATCATGCCTCCTCTGTCCAAGAGACTGGGATTTGCGTTGCACTGAGTGTGCCTATTCTCCGAACCAAGACAAGTCCCAATTTTGAACGTTCGCCATGGTTTTGGGTCATTGCTGCTATATTTACTAGTATCACATACAAAGTAAGATTTGCCCTGTATGTCTCTCTTGACTGAAGAGAGTCCCTGAAGACCCCGATCATCTATGTTGCAGTGAGAGTGGCAAGTCTGAGAAAACATGCAAGACTGGAGTTTGACGACAATGAGCGGGAATTCAAAGGTACTTCAATATGAGTAACAAACGCTGGTTCGTACGCCACTAGCCAGGCGTCTGGCGGAGAAATTATCAATCAGTGCAAAGCCGCACAGATGCCGCTGTCCCCACAAGACGGAAGCCAACGGACGGCCGACGGCTTCGAGCTCGAGCTCCAATCAGGAAACTTCCCTCCAGCCAACGAGCTCCAACAGACAGCTGGGGTTCGCTGCTCGGACCAAGAAGAA
The DNA here is from genome assembly GCA_016097075.2 of Sporothrix phasma. NCBI lineage: Eukaryota > Fungi > Ascomycota > Sordariomycetes > Ophiostomatales > Ophiostomataceae > Sporothrix > Sporothrix phasma. The sequence goes on along the minus strand of JADMNG010000015.1, from coordinate 12,102 downwards.
AGGACGACGCTTGACAGATGATGGATGGCAGATGACAAGACCAAGAAAGAGATCTCTATTCGACATTGCTGGTTTCAGAGCAACATGACTTGTCGATTTCTTTTGACACGTCAATGTCAGGTCAGACCTTCTTGGCTTCTTTTCCTTCTTCCCTGTTCGAGATTTGCTCTCCTTTTCGGGTTCTGTTGTCTCCATCGTCCAGTCTCCCCTCTGCGAGTCTCAGACACACCCCTCATCCCTTGCATCCAGGTATCTGGGGCCCCAATCTCGTAAGAGCATCGTCGTCGGGCGTATTGCTAGTCTGTTGTGCCCGTTCCTGGCCCAAAGTATACTTGTAGTGCACTCTGCCTGTGCCTGTGCCTGTGCCTGACAGTATTCCCGCTCGACTCCGTTCCAAAGCGTCAGCTTCTTCTCTTGGTGTCCTTTTGGTCCTTTGTCCTGTCAGAAAGGGAAATACCGTCGATAGGAGGTGGCGGATGGGCGTATGTATAACAATAGCCCTTGTCTATGTGAGATAGCTAACAATGTGAGACATGGAGAGGCACCAAAATAAATAAGAAGAAGGACCAAATCCTCGTAGTAAAGCCAAAAGGCACGCCCGTCTCACTAACTCCCTTCCCATCAAAAAAGTACGCCGGGGGTGGTTTCGGCTACTGTGTTTACATGTACTATGCTCATACCTACCTGTGGTCCACACGCTCAAAAGTCCCCGATGCTCATCGCGTCCCTTGCAATCCTGGATCTCAATGTGTAAAGTACATGTATGATAAAATCAGCCGCAGGCGCTACCCACAAAGACCCTCCTCTTCCTTGCTATGTACTCCATATCGACTCCTGCAGTAGGGTGGATGTAATGGGTTGTGGGACGAGAGGGCATGCAGAAACAGATCAGAAAAGAAAGACAAGGAGAATAAAAAAGGTACAGAAAGGAGCGGATTTCAATGCACCAAGTGAGGAGATTAAAAATAGGAATGGGAATTACAATAGTCGAGAGGCATGAGGCTGCATTGCACCGATACTGCTGGTGGACAATAGTATGAAGAAGGCACAGAAACGAGAAACAAGTACATGTACATGTAGACAGCATGACCCTCCTCAAACGACGTTGACACGGTATTGATACCATAAGATCGATACCATAAGATCCAGAGAGCCAACGACAACAAACAGCCAATGGCCAGCGGGCATCACCAGTCTCCCTATCTTCGTCTCGTAAAGACACAAGGGCAAGAAAAAAAAAAGGCCATACCCCTACTCCGTTCAGCCCCCGTTACTTGTCTCATCGCCTGTCGTCTTACTTAGTCTTCTCTCGTCTCTCGTCTCTCGTCCGGTCCGTTCTGAAGCCAACAGACTACGAAGCAAGTCCAGATGGAGCTACGGACGGTTGCCAATGTTGCAAAAATCAGGTTTGGCTTGCGTGTGTATCTTCTGATTTCATCAAAAGTGTCTATGCCCTCGTTACAAAAGTCTAAAACCGACCGGCCATGTGAGGCTATTCGGACGCGAACGCGGTCCCAACATGGAAAAGCCCGCTTCGTGCCACAACCGTCTTCTGCATACGAGTACATTACATTGGACCAGGGCTGTAGATATGGAAAGGGCCTCTCAGAGAGAAGATAGTAAAGGTAACAGAGACACGAGACTGCCAAAACAGTCAACTGGGTATGCTCCGACAGGAGAGCAGAAAATCGATGGATGGTAGAAACGATATTGTCTCAGATGCAGGGCAAAGAACGCGAACAGATGCGCGCAGCACAGCACACAAATCATGACACGGAAAGCAGCACGAGGACAGAGTACACATTCTGGATCTGGCATCTCACGTTGCGTGTATGCAAACACGCATAACCAGAGAATGGGATTTATTACTGTGTCCTGTCTTGTGCATATGCAGCTTGTATATCGTGCAGGCATAGGGGGGCCTCCAAAACATGCTACGGCCATCACGACCACTTCGCTCGCTTTGATTTGGCGATGTGAGTGCGATGCCCCGGCATCGTATCAATGCATGCGGCTGCCTACGCCTTCGCGCACACGCAGATTGGTCACACACACGCACACACACGCACACACACGCACACACAGCCAATTGTCATGCATTGACGGATAGAGAACTGCATGCCTGATACCTGAAAGCCAGGGTCCAGTGCGCATTACTCGTCAGGGGTCAGGGCTCGGAGCTTAAGCTCAAGCTCAAGCTCAAGCTCAAGGCGCAATGTTCACAGTCGAGAGCTCGGCTTGCCGCCACAGCCACTACGGCCTCCGTGGCCGCCATCACCGCCCAGGCCACCGCTAGCACCAGCTGACGTGTCTGACTTGCTGGACGGAGTCCTGCCTTTACCTCCCTGGCCTGGGCTTTGCGAGGCGCCCAGGTCATCCTCGCCGACGCGGTCGCCTTCAGCCCCTGCAGTGGCTCCGATTTGACCAGCGTCCGGTCTGCCGATCGCTGCCGTCCGCGCTCCTCCCTTGCTGCCGTGCATCTCTTTCACCTGAGCTTCCTCGTCCACCCCCTCCACGACCACGCCCAGTTCGAGGCCTGCATCCACAATGGCGCGCCGTTCGCCACCAAAGGCCGAAGTTGCAGAGGCCGTCAAAGTCGTCGTCGTGGCCGGAGCCCCGCAAAGGACTCGTCGTCGCCACTAAAGCGCCTGCGCCGTCCGAACGGACTCTTGTTAGCTCTTGCACATCTCGGCTGTCTTTTCCCACTCGTACTTCGTATTCTCGCTGCCCATTGTCTCCTCTTTCTCTCGGCGTGGTCGTCTCCATCGGCTGTCAGACAGGACCACCTTTGGACCACTGGCCAAAGCAGGTACCCATGGGCCACTAAACCTTGTATGCACTGTTATCTGTTCGTATTTCCGTCGTTTCCTGTCCATCATGCCTCTTCCCCTCGTTGCCTCCGCTTGCCAAGATCGATGGCGTTGTCCACGAACGAGATGAGGGCGAGCGAATGACCGGAAGTGCACAGATAACATGCACGACGCGAATCCCTTCCACTTCGCCCATCTGATGTCTAGATGTGTATGTGATCCCTCCCCTCTTTCCGTCTCCTCGCTGTGCATCTCGTGTTTCTTCTCCCTTGCCACGCTTTTCTCCAGACTGAGCCGTCACCCCTTCCTCACGTTTCCCTGTGGTTGTTGATCTCGAAGGAAGATATGACACCGAGAAACTGCAACAGAAGAAGAGCAAGGAAGAAAGCGGGAAGAGAAGACGGCGAGAAAGAAACACTTGGACAAAAGAGGGGGGTTGACATCAAAAGACTGTGGATGGACGCTGTGGACTTTCATGGACAGGGGAATGGAGAATCGACGACGAGGGAAATAACGAGACAGCAAGACACGCATACGGCGTGGGCACGAGGAAGATGGCAGGGCGTCTTGGAAAGCTCCACCGAGACAGAAGAAACGAACGCCGAGGAAGAGCGGAGACGGGGCATGAGATGAACAAACGCAAGAAGAAGAAGAGAAACAAAAGACACAAAAGACAAAAAGACATGGGAAAGAGACGACCCACCATCCGCGTTCCTCGCCCTCGCTGAGGAAGCCGCAGTCGCAGTTGACGACACAGTCCCAGCCGCCGCCGACGCCCGGCCGCCTATCCATGCCTCGCCCGCCAGCGTATGGAACTGATCATCCCACGGCGGCACGTGGCCAGGGAGGCTCGATGGCGATGTTGGCGCCGGCGGCAGTGACTGCAGCGACGATACATTCCTGTGCTGAGGATGTTGGTGATGCTGCCGGCAATGCTGTTGCCCTGGCAGCTGTTGCTGTGATGGCCTCCTCTTGAAAACACTCAGCCCGCACGTAAACGCGCCAAAGTCTTCCGTCTCCACGTCGTCGGGCACCTGGCCCGTCAGCACACGACCCAGCGCAATAATCGTAGCGGCGTGTGAGCACAGCACAATCGACCGCACCCCCTCCGCGTCGCACTGCCGTATGATGTGCTGGAGAGTGGCCGCCACGCGGGTGTGCAGCTGTGCCATGGACTCGCCGTTCCTTGACGGCACGACGCCCGAGCTCTGCCCAGCGTTTCGTAGTCCAAATCGATCCAGGGAAAGAAGTTGTCGTGCAGCTCTTGGAGCGGTGCCGGCTGGGGCTGTTCAAAGGGCGCCGGGCCAAACCAATCGACCAGACCAGAGTCGCAGCGGACGGCCCATTGCGGGGAGGCGGTCCACCCGGCTGCTTTTGGGGCCGGTACGGAGGAGCAGGCCGGCCGGCCACAGTCTCAACAAACGGCTGTATCGTCTGCAGGCAGCGGTAGTATGGACTGCTGTAGATACGCTCGACGGCACCGGCATGGCGCCGCTGGCCAAATGGGCACCCAGCTCGCGTGACTGGTCGACGCCATGCGCGGTCAAGGCCGGGTCGGCGGCGATGCCTGTTGGCGAAGGCACAGAGGCCGTGTAGTCACCCGTCTTTGGGTTGACCGCCCAGTTCGATCGAAACTGCAGACTGTCAGCAAGTGCTCTGGTACGAGCCAGAAGGTCAGTCGCAGCTTACGCCATGGCGTGCCACGTAGATGTATTCGAGAGGCATAATGTTCTATGCGAATAAGGCGTCGAGGAGTCGAATGTTGCAGAGGAAGAGGATACCGAGAGGAGACGAAGCCGTTTCTTTCACGTCCCCACCATGTGTATCCCAGGAATCGATCTTGTACAAGAGAGAAGCCTGAACGATTTTGTGTCTTGAAGCTACAGATTAATTGAATGTTCACGTTGGTGATGTTGGGGTCGGAGGTATGAGCCTCGGCTTCCAGGTCATCACGTGTTGGGCTCAAGGCTAGTCATGTGACTTTAACTCAGCTCTTCTCTGTGGGCGCAACACCTCAGATAGAATTGTGAAGGCTCGTCTTGCTTCGTTTTATTTTTTGAGTTTCTCAAGCTGGATTTTTTCTTTGAATAGTGTACAAAAATGTACTCGTGTCAGGTGGTGTGAGGTTTGGAAATAACAAGCGTGAGAATGAATAACCTTCATTAAATTACCCTATGCCTTCATTCAATTTCAAGCAAAAGTAGGTTGTCATGTTTTCTTTCAGTACTCTTACTCTACAGAATACAATACAAACAGGCTTCTTCTAAATGTTACGTGCAAGGCGACAACCCCAAAGGCTCTACTCGCCATCCTTCCTAGGCAATGCCGCCGCAGCGGCTCAAGCCCAAAGATCTCGTCGCTAGTCACCTCCGAGCTGGCCGAGGCCGACCGTCCGACGTGCCGTCCATTTGCGTATCCGCAAGAGGTCGTCGTCGCCACCGCCGAGTGGCGACTGGTTGACTACCTCGCCGAACAAAAAGGCGTGTCGTGTACGGCTTGCCGCATTCGGCCGTGGCGGCTTCTTGGGCGGCGAGGACGAATGTGCTCCGCCGTCGTGGCCATCACCGCTATCCTTGGCAAGACTGCTTGCCGTGTCACCCGGTTCAAGCATCCACGAAAAGGATGACTGTGCCAGAGTCGAGCGGGTCGGGATCGTGTGCGGCCGCTGTGGCTCCTCTGCTGGTGTCGGCTGCTGCGGCGGTCGTGGTGGCTGTGGTGGATGTTGAGCCTCATCCCTTGTGCCTTTGGTGTTCTCACCGGTAATGCGGCGTTTTCTCGCCTCCGACTTGTCTGATACAACATGAACAGCATCCACATCCATACGATCGGTGTTGTCGTCGTCCGCCTGGGTGCAGCTTGAGCCAAGGCGTCACAGGGCCAATGTCAGTATCCGGGTTTCACTATGAAGCAGCGGAGTGCGAGGTGCAGCATTCGTTATCGGCCGCCGGAGACTTCAAGTCTGTCGTATCGGCCGGGCTGCCGAGCACTGGTGTCGGCTCTATGTCAGCCACCGGTATCGTTGTGTCCTCGGTTGTGCCTTCTGTCGGGCTCGACAACGGGGCCCGTCAACTGGCAGGCTAAGTGTCGAGTCTTCGAGATGAACCTTGACAAACTGCACCTTGGCGGCGGCAAGTTCGACCTCTTCGAGCCACTTTTGCCACTGCTCTTCTTTCTGCTCCAGTGTCGATGCCCTTTCTGTCTCGCTCCTCTCTTCACCAGGAACATCAGAAGCCGCCTTTTCTGGTGCTGCCCTTGCCACGGACTTGAGATTTGTCACTGTTTCATCCAGCATCCTCGCGAGCTGCTGATTACGCCGTTCCATCTCGGCCACAATGCGCAATGCCTGGCCGTACGAGAGACGCTTGCCATCTGGCGATGGTGCAAACAGCGCCGCGACGCCCTTGACGTCGACACTAGGGCCGCGATTTGTAGCCGCAGCTTGCCTTGCGTCTTGGTAGCTCTGTGCCATGTTGCGCTTGATCTCGCCGACAGCATCGCGTACAGCCCGGTTGATACCGAGCTTTTCACCGCGCTCAAGAACACCTTTGCGGCGCCTTGGAACAGGGCCTCCATCCCCTCGCGACCTTGAAGCAGCCGCGACGAAGACGGCGTTGGTGACGTTGCGCCACCGCCGGCTGCCAATCCGAGACCTTCGCCAGATCCCGAGCCGGAACCCGACCCATGTCGCGACACACGTAGTGGCGACCGTGCCACCTTGAGCGTGCGACTCCGGAGACTGCCAAGCCCGCGGCAAAAGCGGCTGCTGGTGTCGTTGGTCGAGATGTGCTGGCAGGGGAGCTATCGACAGGCGAGAATACGCGCGACGGCGCACGGCTGTGTACTTTAGTATCAGATTTGAACCACCTGCCGCATCGAGGTGGTCCCGCAAGTAGACAGCATCATCCACAAACGTGTGCGGGCCATGCGGAGGCTGGGTGTTGGGTACTTGAGCAGCGACTGCAGCGCCACCGAGTAATCTGCTTCGAGAACTACACAGTCGGTCTTAGTTCACGTTCACACTATGTTGTCGAGCTGATGCTTGGGGCTTGACTTACGCTTCCAACGAATACGCAGGAGCATGGCGACGGAAATCAGAGGCACAAGTGCAACCTGGGTCCAAGGCAAATATGCTGTCCCACAGAAGTAGGTGCTGCTTGAAGGGAAACTCGCGCCCGAAAAGAAGCCGAATCCATCGGATCAGGAAAATCTGCGGCAGAATCTCAATCTTCTTGAGATGGATGGCCAGCTCCGGATCGACCTTCATCAGCGTGCCTTCATGAATCTCTTTACTGAGCTCGACGATGGCGCTTTCTTCCACTCCGCTTGCGGCAGTGTCCGAATTCTCTTCCGGTGGCGAGAAGAGGTCGCCGGTTGTGCCCGTTTCGTGTGCTCCAAGTTTGGAACACTACTGGTACTTTTCATCTCGTAGAATGCCCGCGCCCGTTTCATGACCTTGACAAAAAGGGCGTATGCATCATGCTCGAGAAAGCAGCCATTCAGCATCTCAATCATGTCGGCGTCTTCGGGTGCTGGTGCACCTTGCAGGCTGTTGCTGTCAATGGCGTCCTGGCTAAGAACGTAGACGAGCGGCGCCAGAAGCTCGTGCATACCCTGTCGGTAGCCACCGGCATCTGGGTTCTCTTTGCAGTACACAAACAAGACATCTAGGATGAGCGTTTGGATTTCCTCCTGGTGGTAGAACGGATCGTCAGGTAGACGACGCACATCCTGGAGGATCTCGGCCCGGACGAGCTCATCACGCCGAAACGTGTCCCAAGGAGACTGGTAAGGTGTGAGCAAAAGCAAAGCCACCAGTGCCACCAGATCATCTTTGGTGATGCGAACTACCTCCGGGTCGTCCGCCAGCGGATCGAGAGTCAGCTCGGCAGCCTCTCCGGGTGCTTGATGAAGCGCATGTACCTCCCACGCATCGTCTCATAGTCCTCACGGCTTCACGCAAGACGAGACTGCGGTCGGCGGCCGTGTCCTCGTCGCGGAAGAGCAGAAATGTCTTCCAGCAGACTGAACGGCAGCCGGCTTCGCACGGCTGCTGGGACCGCTCAGCCTGACCGCCCGCTGCAGCCCAGCGACATCTCCGCCGTCCTTTTGCGTTTCTTCCCAACGCCTCCTGTCGGTTGGTTAGTACATATCTCGAGGCTCCGAGGCTGTGGCTACTCATGTGCGTCATAACGGCCGCGGGTCACATGGTCGGATTCATACCGGCTTTCATCCAAAGTCCGCATGTTCTCGGGCGGATGCCGCTATGGACAGGAAAGGTGCATCCAGGTAGGCGGGGCAAGTAACTGATGGGCAGAGAAAGGACGCAGAGATGAGAGGAAAGGTGTGTCAGTATGCTGGAAGCCCGCCTTCTTTTTGTTTCCATGCAGTCCGCCCAACTGAATCGATGAAGCGCGGCTGGATGGATACTTCTCACACGACAGGCTAAGCGGCCTCGGGTTTCTAAGAGCTCATAGGCGGGTGCCCCGCTAGCCATAGGAAGGCTGGATGGCGGTTGCCGAAAGTAAGGAAGGCGCCCCACAGCGGCTCCCAACTGGCGCTCTCGGCCTATCAGATAACGCCAACCAGGGAGCTCTGCAGTTTGACCCCTCGTGCCTGGCTGTCAGTGGTCTGGAGCTCATTCCGCCAGGGCATTGCTTTCTGCTCTCTCGACGGCGAACATACGAAGTCTTGGAATATGGAAAGCGCAACCATGGACAATGTGGAACGCAACTGCTCCAAGGAGATTTGCCGTAGTCACCTGCTGTCTCAAAAGGCGATTGGATCACGCCACCTGCCCTTTCTACTAGACAGAGTGAAGGCGCTACTGTCGTCGCTGGCTTTCTTTCCGGCAGTCGTATTAGGCGTCGTATCAAGCAGCCGGAAGCAATCTACGAGAAGTATCGCCTATTGTGTTAAGCTTGAACGCTGAGCCGTTGCAGGCTACGTCACTGCCAGGACCTGTCCAGGACTCTCACCACGAACGTGCAGTGGGGCCGTCTCGCTAGAGCCAACACACGCGCCCCACCCACGATGCCTCAGCTCTGTCGTACTACTTCGTACCTTGGCCGCCAGCCTTTCGCCAGCTCACAAATAGTAACCTGTTTCAAGACCACAAGTATCTGCCCTTCCCGGGCGCCAAAGCACCCCAACACCATGTCTGCGGATCTCTTTGCCCAGTTTGGCCCGTTCTCGGGAACAATCTCCAGCAAGTCAACAGCAGAGTCAAGGTCAGGCGCAGCTAGCCCGGCTGCTCAGCAATCGCAATCCGACGACCCGTTTGCCTTTCTCAGCACGGCCTTTCACAGCCGTCTTCGTCACCGGTACCGCAGCAGCGTCCGCAAATACCGTCCTCCCAGTCAGCACGCTACAGCCGCAGCAATGGTCCCTTGGTGCACCAGCGCGACCGGCCCAGCCGGCCCAGCCGGCATTGAACTGGGCAGCAGTGGTGGAACCGCGTGGGGTGCACCGGCGACCTCGGGGGCTCTGGCTGCCGCCGACGACGAGATGACGATGCTTGGGGTGACTTTGAGGAGGCCACGACAGGACGGCAAGACCAACCACCTCCTGTAGCTCGCCCGCCGACATACCAGGCGAGCCAGTCTGCTGATTTGCAGTCGCCATCCAAGCCGTCACGAACGCGCATCGTTCGTGCGTCCACGATGGACCTCATCTCGAACACACTTGTCAGCTTTGCGATGCACCGGCCGCGAGCTCTCTGTCGCCCGCTACCAGAACCAGCTCCCAGTCCAGAGCCTCCTCGGCGTGATCCGTGGCGGAACCCGGTGCCAGAGCCTGCTCCAAAGCCGAAGAAGCCGGCCGACCCGAACGTCTTGTTTGATGCCGATGATTTGACGTGGACGCAAGCTTTGACAGCGATGAAGAGGACGACGATGATGAGTTTGGAGACTTTGAAACGGGACACACTCTCCGCCACGGCCAAGCCCATGGCCGCTACAACCCGATTCTCGTCTCTAGCCACCGGCCTCCCACGCGGTTCCACCACTGCTGCCCAGTTCAATGCCGGCTGGGCCGGCTTCTTCGGCTTTGGAGCAGGCTCTGGCCCGGGTTCCGCCACGGATCACGCCGAGGAGGCTCTGGACTGGGAGCTGGTTCTGGTAGGGCGACAGAGAGCTCGCGGCCGGTGCATCGCAAAGCTGACAAGTGTGTTCGAGATGAGGTCCATCGTGGACGCACGAACGATGCGCGTTCGTGACGGCTTGGATGGCGACTGCAAATCAGCAGACTGGCTCGCCTGGTATGTCGGCGGGCGAGCTACAGGAGTGGTTGGTCTTGCCGTCCTGTCGTGGCCTCCTCAAAGTCACCCCAAGCATCGTCATCTCGTCGTCGGCGGCAGCCAGAGCCCCCGAGGTCGCCGGTGCACCCCACGCGGTTCCACCACTGCTGCCCAGTTCAATGCCGGCTGGGCCGGCTGGGCCGGTCGCGCTGGTGCACCAAGGGACCATTGCTGCGGCTGTAGCGTGCTGACTGGGAGGACGGTATTTGCGGACGCTGCTGCGGTACCGGTGACGAAGACGGCTGTGAAAGGCCGTGCTGAGAAAGGCAAACGGGTCGTCGGATTGCGATTGCTGAGCAGCCGGGCTAGCTGCGCCTGACCTTGACTCTGCTGTTGACTTGCTGGAGATTGTTCCCGAGAACGGGCCAAACTGGGCAAAGAGATCCGCAGACATGGTGTTGGGGTGCTTTGGCGCCCGGGAAGGGCAGATACTTGTGGTCTTGAAACAGGTTACTATTTGTGAGCTGGCGAAAGGCTGGCGGCCAAGGTACGAAGTAGTACGACAGAGCTGAGGCATCGTGGGTGGGGCGCGTGTGTTGGCTCTAGCGAGACGGCCCCACTGCACGTTCGTGGTGAGAGTCCTGGACAGGTCCTGGCAGTGACGTAGCCTGCAACGGCTCAGCGTTCAAGCTTAACACAATAGGCGATACTTTCTCGTAGATTGGCTTGAAAGCTGTTGTTTCCGGCTGCTTGATACGACGCCTAATACGACTGCCGGAAAAAGCCAGCGACGACAGTAGCGCCTTCACTCTGTCTAGTAGAAAGGGCAGGTGGCGTGATCCAATCGCCTTTTGAGACAGCAGGTGACTACGGCAAATCTCCTTGGAGCAGTTGCGTTCCACATTGTCCATGGTTGCGCTTTCCATATTCCAAGACTTCGTATGTTCGCCGTCGAGAGAGCAGAAAGCAATTGCCCTGGCGGAATGAGCTCCAGACCACTGACAGCCAGGCACGAGGGGTCAAACTGCAGAGCTCCCTGGTTGGCGTTATCTGATAGGCCGAGAGCGCCAGTTGGGAGCCGCTGTGGGGCGCCTTCCTTACTTTCGGCAACCGCCATCCAGCCTCCTATGGCTAGCGGGGCACCCGCCTATGAGCTCTTAGAAACCCGAGGCCGCTTAGCCTGTCGTGTGAGAAGTATCCATCCAGCCGCGCTTCATCGATTCAGTTGGGCGGACTGCATGGAAACAAAAAGAAGGCGGGCTTCCAGCATACTGACACACCTTTCCTCTCATCTCTGCGTCCTTTCTCTGCCCATCAGTTACTTGCCCCGCCTACCTGGATGCACCTTTCCTGTCCATAGCGGCATCCGCCCGAGAACATGCGGACTTTGGATGAAAGCCGGTATGAATCCGACCATGTGACCCGCGGCCGTTATGACGCACATGAGTAGCCACAGCCTCGGAGCCTCGAGATATGTACTAACCAACCGACAGGAGGCGTTGGGAGAAACGCAAAAGGACGGCGGAGATGTCGCTGGCTGCAGCGGGCGGTCAGGCTGAGCGGTCCCAGCAGCCGTGCGAACCGGCTGCCGTTCAGTCTGCTGGAAGACATTTCTGCTCTTCCGCGACGAGGACACGGCCGCCGACCGCAGTCTCGTCTTGCGTGAAGCCGTGAGGACTATGAGACGATGCGTGGGAGGTACATGCGCTTCATCAAGCACCCGGAGAGGCTGCCGAGCTGACTCTCGATCCGCTGGCGGACGACCCGGAGGTAAGTTCGCATCACCAAAGATGATCTGGTGGCACTGGTGGCTTTGCTTTTGCTCACACCTTACCAGTCTCCTTGGGACACGTTTCGGCGTGATGAGCTCGTCCGGGCCGAGATCCTCCAGGATGTGCGTCGTCTACCTGACGATCCGTTCTACCACCAGGAGGAAATCCAAACGCTCATCCTAGATGTCTTGTTTGTGTACTGCAAAGAGAACCCAGATGCCGGTGGCTACGACAGGGTATGCACGAGCTTCTGGCGCCGCTCGTCTACGTTCTTAGCCAGGACGCC